>OY987326.1:52101024-53301024 GCA_963920685.1 Polydrusus tereticollis | reverse complement strand
ATTCAGGGTTGTAAAATTGTAAAATTATTGTCGAATAGGTTTGATAATTAAATAACATTATTTTCTGGGATTTTTGTAATTATGTGGGAATAATATTTTTATGGGTCGCTTATTCAGGGTTTAAAAGGGGATTTTATTTGGAGTCATTAGCACCCCATATCGGCGTGTGGGCGGCGCATGCGCAGTTACTATATTGCGATTCAGCATATATATCTCTAAGTTCAAGTAGGAAATTACTTTGCAATTATTTTTTTTTTTATTAATCTGAAAGTTGGGATTTCAATTTTGATAATGCGCGTGGCGCATGCGCACTAACTACTTTTCTACAAACCAGTGGTTTTAATTTAGTGAGTTTCCTGCTTGGCTTAGATGAAGTTCTTTTAATTTTATTCGCCATCCTGAGCATGCGCAGTGCCCTCACGTCGATATTTTTGTTAATTCATGTCTGCAGAGGGGTTATTGGACACCCAGTGAGGTGCGCAGACAATTTTAGACGCATGCGCAGTAATAATTTTTCTAAATTTTGGGTTTTCGGTATTATTAGGGTGGTTGCACAGTGTTGGTCCATTTATCTAATCATTTGGGCCTTCAGCCATTTATTAAATGTAAATTTTTCGCAAATATTGCCGTTGTGCTGATGCGCCTGTTTTACTTCCTAGGGTCCTTATACCGGGGTGCTTCCACCCAGCTCCTATTACGTGAGCTTCTTTTATCTGGGGTCCACCTGGCAGTTGCTATGCTGGGGTACATCAAGGCCATCAGTTTGACCTAGAGGCGCTACCAGCCTTTTATACTAGGGTGTACCTAGAGTTGCCCACCAGGCATAGTACCAAGCAGCCACGGCAGTATCGGTGATACCATCCCGATAAAGTAATACAGGTTTTAATTTTGAGGTGTCAACCGTATCATTTACTTTATCTATCGTTATTAGTAGAAGGTAATAGTTGTGATCATAACCATAGGGCGGATATACAAGTGTATGGTTCTGTAATTTCCCAATTTAATTCAAGTGAATTCATTTTTTTTGAGGGTCGAGCCCAATTATTAATTTTTTTTTTTTAATAAATGTACTAAGTGTGTTTTTAAAAATTTTTAGTTTTATTTGAGACGTCCCACAACACCCCTTCGTAATTTGCTTTTCTTCTTTTTAATTTTTTTTATTATTCATTATTAAGTTCAGTGGAGAGTGAGCACCCACCGAGATCGCGGAGGCTTCCGTTTTGGCCTGGCTACAAAACGGTGGCGCCCCTTATTACCCCCCCTACTCTTCGGCATTTGAGCTAGGGCATTTGCTCGCTCTCTCAAGGCCTCTCACCCTCGGCTGAACTTTGTTGCTGTTAATTCCTTTTTTTTTTTTTTAATTAAAAATTAAATTCTTTTTTTTTAATCTTTGGGCAAATAAAAGCGTAGCAAATTTTGGCGCCCAACGTGGGGCCATGTTTTGGTAATTTGGTAAATCTTTTTTTAAAAAAGTGTTGTTGGGCGTTCTCAAGTAGAGCAATTTACTTAAGTATATATTTTGATTATTAATTTCATTGTATTGCGCCTACCCTTAAGGACTGTAATAACTTTATTGAATTTTGAATTGATTTTGCATACCTTGTTACATATTTATATTGGTTGACCTTAAATTTATAGTATTATACCTTGCCCTGATTTTACCTGCAATTGCTTTGAATCAATCGTGGCCTTCGGTGGTTATACTTTTTTTATTTTCGTGCTCGCAGAGCGTATTGATTTGGTACTGATTTCTTTTTTTTATTTTTGACCTACTTTGTTTTGCGATATTGGTGACCTTTTAGTATTACCTAATTGATTGGTTTACTACGTTAATTACTTGACTTTCATTAAAATTGTCTATTTAAAATACTACCACTGCTGCTCACTTGATATTTTGAATTTGAATTTGTTATTGCTTACGTAAGTGAAGTGAAATCTAGTGATTTTATTTGCATAGTGTTACTGTAAGTGAGTGAGTTTGTGTTGCTTTACAGTGAATAGTGTTATTATTACTTTATTCTGTCATTGTCTGACTTGAAGAGAAAAAAAAATGGATTACAATATGAGGATCAACTACCTGAAGAAGGACATGCTAATACATGAACTGACTGTCCGTGGAATTCCCGCTGACGATTCCAAAACCGTCGATTCGCTGAGAGCGACACTGCGTCCGTTACTCCAACTGGAGAAGAGGAACAAATCTTTGAGTCATCCACCCTATTCTCTCGACTTCGACGACGAGAAAGTTCTCGTGCATGATGCGCTGCAGAGAATTAAATCTGCACTGAAATCAGTGACTGGAGAAAATGCTAGGGCCAGATTTGAGCGCTATCAATCTCGTCTAGTACACCTACTCAATCGCGTAGATCGCGCACCACCTAGTAGCTTGACTGCTGAGAATGTGGATACGAGAGCGAAGCTTATGGTCGATATTTTGGCCACTCTGGACCATTTAGAAACCGTGTCAAAGCAAGATCCCAACCTTAGTGCCATGTTAGCTGCTGCTCAGACTGAAGATTCGGATTCCGATGATTCGTCCGGCGTTCAAGGTGCCTCGCTACCTGTTTCTACCCCAAATAGACAACCTTCATACTTCAAGGGTCCTAAAATGGATAAATGGGGAATTAAATTCACTGGAGACACCAAGAGTATGTCAGTTCACGGCTTTTTAGAGCGAGTTTCAGAACTTAGAGTAGCCCGTCACGTGACTGAACGAGAAGTATTTGAGTCCGCCATAGACCTGTTTGAGGGAAAGGCTCTTAATTGGTTTAGATCGAACCGATCCAGATTTACTGACTGGAGAGAACTATCAGACCTACTTCGACGACATTTTGAACCGCCAGATTACAGAGCTCGACTCTTTAGGGAGATCTTAGATAGAACGCAGGATCCGTCCGAAAGCATTGTGGATTACTTATCAAGTATGCATGCTTTATGTAGACGTTACGGTGGAATGTCCGATGATGTGAAGCTGGACATTATTTCCCGAAACTTAGCTCCCTTTTACACAACTCAACTTCCACTAGTCAATACATTGGAAGAATTGGAGGAGTGCTGCTTATCTTTGGAAGCCAAGAAATACCGTGCAGAGCACTACGTGCCACCTTCTAGAAGAAGGCAAGGATTTGTCGAGCCTGATTTCGCCTTCGTGTCAGATATGCAAGAAGCCCTTTCTAGCAATCATTCGGACGAATACGTACAGGAAATTCGTCACTTTAACCCAACTACAAACGATAGACGTCCCAGGGAAATGCCTATGAACGATAGACGCCCTAGAGAAATACCTATAAATGACAGACGTCCTAGAGAAATGCCTACGAACGATCGACGTCCCAGAGAAGTGGTCTGCTTTAATTGTCAAAAGGCCGGGCATTATAACCGAGATTGCACTAGTCCTCGGAAAATGCACTGCTATCGTTGCGGAACACCTGACGTTACTACCAGAAATTGCCCCAAATGCACGAATTCGGGAAACGCTTCCCGGGGGAATCAATAGGTCGTGAGATGTCTCCCAAAATCGATACCACTTCGACCAACAACGATACTGGCTTTCCTGCTAAATTTCTCTTAGACTACATTATTAGTCACGCTCATGGTGATCAACGTCCATATTTAGAAGTTACTATCTTAGGCACTCCAATTCGAGGATTATTAGATTCCGGCGCTACAAGAACCATCGTCGGTCTTCCTGGATATGAACTATTACAACGGTTAGGATTAAAACTTTTGGCGAAAGAAACAAAATGCACAGTCGCCAATGGACAGAGCTGTTCCAGCATCGGTTGTATGCAGGTTCCATTCTGTTTAATGGGCAAAACCAGAATCATTGATGTGCTCGTCTTACCAGAACTTACTCATACCCTTATCTTAGGAATAGATTTTTGGAAAAATATGGAAATAGTCCCCGATCTGAGACAAGATATTTGGCATTTTGCAGATAGCACCGATCCGATGTTCATTAATAGCATTCAAGACGAAAGCACGCTCACAAGAGATCAGCGAATGCAACTTGACAATTTAATAAAAATAAAGCTTTCAACTATGAGTTCTGGATTGGGATGTTGTAACGTAGCAGAACATACTATTGAAGTTAAACCAGGTACAAAACCCGTCAAACAACGATACTACCCCGTGTCTCCTTTTAAACAAAAGATCATCGATGAGGAGTTAAAGACAATGTTAAAAGACGGTGTGATAGAACCTTCCAAAAGTGCTTGGTCTAGCCCAATATGTCTAGTTCGCAAAAAGGATGATTCCTATCGCTTCTGCGTCGATTATAGGCTGCTGAACGAGGTAACCAACAAGGATGCGTACCCCATTCCATATATCTCTTCAATCCTGGACCGCTTAAGAGATGCTAAATACCTCAGCTCTATCGATATTAAGTCTGCTTTTTGGACCGTCCCTTTGTCAGAGTCTTCGCGTGAATACACCGCTTTTACTGTTCCTGGAAGAGGATTATTTCAGTTCCGCCGAATGCCGTTCGGATTGACCAATTCTCCGGCCACGTGGCAGCGAATTGTCGATACCGTGCTTGGAGCTGACCTTCAGCCTTCAGTAATGGTTTACCTAGACGACATTATCCTAATCTCTCAGGACTTTGATGAACATTTGCGACTTCTGGACTTAGTGTTCGACCGCCTTCTCGAAGCAGGATTAGTGGTTTCATTGGAAAAGTGTCAATTTTGCCGACCTGAATTAAAATATCTAGGCTATGTAGTGGACCGTCAAGGACTTCGGCCAGATCCATCGAAAGTAGAGGCTATTGTAAATATACCACCGCCGAAAAATGTGACAGAGATTCGTCGATTTATAGGAACAGCGTCTTGGTACCGACGATTTGTACCGAATTTCTCCTCCAAAATATCTCCGCTAACCAACCTGACCAAGAAAAACGTTAAGTGGTCATGGACATTCGATTGCGACGCTGCTTTTAGAACCATCAAAGAAGCCCTGATTACAGCACCCATTCTTACTTGCCCCGATTTCAGTCGTCCATTCGTTCTTCAAACTGATGCGAGTGGCTTTGGCCTTGGAGCCGTTTTGTCTCAAACCTTTGATGAAGGTGAGAAAGTAATATGTTTCCTATCGCGCTCACTATCTAGGCAGGAAATGAAATTGACTGTGACTGAGAAAGAATGTTTGGCAGTGATTTGGAGCGTTGAGAAATTGCGTCATTACCTGGAAGGAGTTCACTTCACCGTGATAACCGATCATCACTCGTTGCTGTGGCTACATCGATTAAAAGACCCACAAGGGAGACTAGCACGATGGGCACTTCGTCTTCAACCGTACGACTTTACATTAATTCATCGACCTGGAAAAGACCACGTAGTTCCCGATTTTCTCTCGAGATCAGTTCCTGTTTCTGTTGACACTATAGATGCCGAAGTCAAAGAAGACGCATTCTCATCCACCACCGACAAATGGTATAAAAACATGTTCTCCAGACTCGAAGAGCATCCTCACAAATTTCCCACGTGGCGTGTAGAGAATAAAATGCTGTACAAATATGTGAAATCCAGTCCTTCTGAATTAGCAATTCCATCCAGCTGCTGGAAACTCGTCGTTCCTAAAGATAAGAGGCGCGAAGTACTTTTCCGTTGCCATGATATACCAGCTGCAGGTCATGTAGGCATATTTAAAACCTATTGGAAAGTATGTCAACGTTACTATTGGCCTAAAATGAGGAGTGATGTAACCAGATATGTGAAAGCATGTAGGATTTGTGCCCAGAACAAAGTGGAACAAAGAGCACCGGCAGGTCTAATGGGAGATCGACCAAATATTAATCAACCTTGGCAATGTATCAGCTTGGATTTTATCGGCCCGTTTCCTCGCTCAAGATCAGGAAATCAGTATGTTCTTGTGGTTAATGATTATTTCACCAAGTTCACCGTCATGTTCCCATCGCGTTCTGCGACAGCCAAATCGCTTACTAAGCAAGTCGAAGAAGGCATTTTCTTGATGTTTGGATCTCCGCAATTTTTAATGTGCGATCAAGGAGCTCAAATGAAATCTAAAGAGTTCCAAGGACTTTGTCAGCGTTATAAAAGCAAAATTTTCTATACAGCTTCTTACCATCCTCAGGCTGATCCTACTGAACGTGCAAACCGAGTGGCAAAAACTATGATTCGTTCATACATTCAGAACAATAATCACCGTACATGGGACGAAAATTTAGCCGCTATTGGTTGTGCTATGAGAACTTCACGACACGAAACAACTGGATTTAGTCCTTACTATCTGAATTTTGGAAGAGAGCATAAACTTTATGGACAAGACTTCGTCGAAGATATTCACAAGATCGATTTGGATCCTCAAGATTATGTCAAAAAGAGACAAGCCGCATTTTCAAAACTCTTATGTGGAAGTCCAGGAAAAGATCAAGGCTTCTCGCCTTATCAGCCAACGACGTTACAATTTACGTAGGCGACCAGTCGAATATACACCTGGACAGAGAGTTTGGCGTAAAAATAAAAGTCTCTCGGATGCCACGAAATACTACAGTGCCAAATTAGCACCAACATATTTAGGACCTTTTATTATTAAAAGAAAGACTGGTACTTGCACATATGAGCTTCAAGATCAGACCGGTCAAAATAAAGGTGTTTGGCATGTACAGGACCTCAAGTTGTACAATCCGTCGATTGCAAGTGAGAGTTCGGACAATGAATAAATTGAGTTATTTATCTTTACTTATCTTTTCTTTTACTTCATTACTTTAAACTTTATTAATTTCTTTTGTGTGTGAGTAACGAATAAAGGTTCGCTTCTTTCTTTTTTTTTGTTCCAAATATTTTTATATCACCTCCAGCGGACGTGGAGTTCTAATGAAGTTCGGTTTTTGTCTCGGCGTGAAACTTGACAGGCCGAATGTAGTTGGTTAGAAATACTCCGCACGGCGTACCCGTGATAGTAGAAATCATATCAAGAGTACGGAGACAGACCAATCGCCTTCAGCCGGTTTGTGTCGTTAGTAGTGAATCAGGCCCTCAGCGGTTTACTACAATGGGTATCTGAGTTGTTAACCTTCAGTTGGCTTCTCACTTCACTTGTAAATGTTGTGGCAAACCTGTTATATGAATCTTCGCCTTCAGTATCTTCGGTGTATCATTAGCTTTTCCGTAGATTTTTTTTTTTTTTGGTACAATAGTTTCTTGCTTATCGATTATGTCTTTAGGTTGCCACTTCAGCATTTAACATTTTATAGTATTAGTTTTATGACGTTCATTTAGTAGAACCTTTATTCTTGCTTGAACCCTAATGTTTTTATTTACTTTATTACTGAAAGTCACTCAATTCAGTCTGTGGTCGTGTACGCTGTTGTCCTGGCGTGAAACAAGACAGGAGTGGGTACGACTTTATCTTCTCTAGGAGTTGACTTTCTTTTCGTCTTTTAGGTTTTACTTTTCGTTATTTCTCTTCCTTTCATTCTATCTTTACTTTCGATTTCAGTACCTACCGATTTTGACTTGATTCCTTGGAAATTTGGCTTTGCCGGATTTTCTTTAGTGATTACCCTGATTTGGACTTAGTATTTTACTTTTACCTTGATTTGTCTCTTTAGTTATTTGGTTAGCTTGGATGGATTGGCTAACGCCGGTTGATCTTTGCTGTCGCTCGTCTTGAAGACGTTATTTATTCATGATGACTTTTTTTTTTTTGCTTCGTTCTTCCTTTTAGTTTTAGTGGTAGGTTTTCGTTGTAATTTTTTTGTAAACCGTGTTGAGTACGGGATATTTGCAACGAGAACGTAATTTCTCTCTCTGTTTTTGCTTGATTTGCGTTGTTGATACATTTGCTTGATTTACTTTGTTGGACTTTGAGTTATTTTTGATTGATTTTCGTTGCTTTATAGATAGAGTGAGATAACCCATTTGGGGATTTAAGCCGCTGTTGGAACTGAATTGCAAGTAACGGAGTAATTTCGTTATTGATGTCGCTCAGATGCGATTTATTGATTATTGATTGGTTTTGACTTCGTCATTTAGACGCTTTATACTTACCGATTTTGTCTTGGTTCGGGTATAGCCTGACTTTATATTTACCGATTTTGTCCTATTTATATACAGCCTTCTTTTTTTTTGCTATAGAAAAGGCTGAGGGGCCGTTGGTGCCCCTGGGTGGCGCTTTGCCGTCTTTTGTGGAATGTTCGTTCTGCTGAAGGCAGATTTGCGGGCAGAGTTGTATTGTGGGGGGTGGCTGTCTGACCCCTGATTCAGTCTGTACATCGATGCAGCACAGGGGAGGGCGAAACTACTGCGTATGACCTCGTCCGCGGGTCTCGTGTGATACGCCAGGCCAGGAGCAGAGCCGCCTTTCGGAACACCCTAATTAAATTTTCCGTTGAAGGCTGTGATACATTTAGTTGTCATCGACACGTTTGTATCTTTTAGTTTAGTGTGTACTAAAACATACTCCCTTTGATTGGTGGAACATCTGGGTTACAACTGCTATTTTTTTTGTTGATATTGATTATCTTTAGTTTTCCACCTTTCAAGTACTGCTGTGTATTTGCTTTCCTTGGGTCTTTCTTGTGGGTGCGAGGTTGTGCCGCGAGTTTGTTTGCATGAGGTTAGTACACGAGGTTCGCCAAGTCACATTTGGTTGCAACGCAATGCTGACTTAAGTCCGATATTCATCAAGTTCGCTTTTTTGACCTCTATACCATACAAACAGCTCGGGGTTGCATCCTTTCCTCTCTCGGAGTCTCCGTGGGTCGTCAGCTGCGCAACAGTGCTTGAAATGATTTTTGGTTTGTATTATTTTTATTGTATTGCTTTTAGTGATTGATTGCTATATTTTAGTGGCTACGTCAGTAGCGTCAATTTTTTTTTTGGTCTAGGAGTTGATTGATAACTCGTGTGATTATTTTGTACATATAACTGATATATGATTCCGTATTTAGAGTTAGCTTACCTATCTGAATATTTCTGTTACCTTCATTGGATTATACATAACTGGGTACCTTGTGTTCTCTTGCGCTGGCGCGAGTATAAATTTTTTTTTTTGTTTGGTTATTACCTAGTTGAATTATCGTCGTAAAACTTCTTAGTGGAAGTTTTTCTCCTGCCGAAGAAGAGGGGAGTTGTAACGGTTTATTTTTAGTACTAGGGGTTAAAGCCTATTTTTGCTAAGGTGTGAGAAATAATCATTAAGGTAGTACAATGTGCTCTATGAAAAACCATTAGTATGTGATGAATTGAAACAAACCAAAATTTTATTTAAAGTTTATTATTATGTCGCCTTCACCTTTTTGTCAAGAACCTTTCAACATATTTGTTTTGCTGTTTATTAAATGTACATAGATATTTATAAAACATTTTACTAGTAAAAATAAGGCTATACATATATATATATTACTCGTATCATTGTACTGTTACATAACTCTCTCTCTCGGTGTTTAGAGGTTGCTTTCCTTTCTTATGACATTTGTTGATTATCTGGTTCCTCCTTTATTTTTCTGGCAATGCCGTTACCTCGAGTGGCTGATCCAGCTTGTGTTGTACCTAAAATAAAGATAACTATTTGAATTCTATGACTGCAGACTAAGATCTTAGGTAATTTTGTCTTCGATGGTACGTAAGGTTATATAGGTATGTAAGAGTTGTTAAAACGGTCTCTGGCTGCGAATGCCTGGTTAATAAAGCAGATCCTTACCTTATCTTTCATCTTGATTCCATATCTCCCTTGGCTTAGGGGTTGAAAGTCGATTTTTCTCCCTTGTTAAATGGCAGACCGTGTCCTAAGTTAGTAGCCTAAAAACAGTCAGCTACAGACGGTGTAAATAGAGTAAGTTATAGGACTTACCGCTATGGTTGTGTCAAATACATTTTCGTGGGAAATACAGTGGATTTTCCGTATTATATTTTCCTTTGTTTGGTTCTAGAATGGTGTGACAATCTGATCGTTAGGTACATTTCACTTTGTAGGTTATAAATAAACCCTGTTCCTTTAATTTATATGAATAGAAGTGGGCGTCAATATCGATTTTAATCCCTTCGATCGACCTAACTTATTGATATTGTATTGACTGCTATCGGGTGATTGTTACCAGCCAATTGCATTGTATTGAAATCTGTTTATCGTTATGTAATGTAGGAGCCACTTGGGTGTTTATTTAAAGCTGGTAATTGGTGTAAAGTCATTTAGTTTCTAGGTTGACATCTATCGACCTTTGCGAGATCGATTATATCGCTTATTCCTTAGATGTGGGAAATATTTATCTGATGTACCGTTGGTTGTATACGGGTGACCGTGTTTGGTAATAATTTATATTGCCCATGTATTAGTTAATTAAAAACAAATTTCTTTAGTTTCACCGTCGCGCGGGAGGGGGTACAAGGGTAACCCAGGATTCTATTGTCTCCGCTCTTTGGTTATTTTATTATTTGTACGGGTTCGCTTCGGCTAGGTTAGTTCATTAGGTTTTTGTGTAGGTACGAGGTTTTGAATTCTAGCGCCCTTTTTATTGACAGGAAGCTTTCTATTTTGTTGGTAGGATTGCAGCTCTTCCGGGAGGTCGTGCGCGATTGTTACGGCCTTGCTTACTTACTTACTGACTTGTCTCCGTCGTGAAAGCGTGTGTCCAGCCAATTTTTTTTTTTCACGTGAGTGGATTTTGGACACCGTTTTCTTATTAAAGCTTTTAAATTGCTTTAGTTTAGTGTTGGATTGAAAGCTTTTTTACGGCATAGCCGGATTTTAAAGCGACGGAGTGCAAGTCAGGAAACGTAAAAACGTGTAAGACCCCATCGTCATCGGGTAAGTTTAATCATTTTATGTTTGAAATCAATTGCAGTCACTTTAATTTTGCTCTTATTTGTAAATAAAATATATTATCATCTTACGTTAATATTTAAAACCTTAAATTTTTGGTCAAAACCCATGTATTTTTTTTTTATGCTTTCTGTTATCGATATCTATTTATGTCGCTAGAATTTTTCGATACCTTAGTGCCCATTGTACTTACAAAATGCACGTTTTTCAAGCCTATCTTTTTTTATTCTATTGTCATTGTTATTTTATTGTCAAAAAAAAAGGAACTCATCCGAACCGAACCGCGTGGCCTTAAGCCTGCATGTTGTAAGTTAATGCCTAGTTTTTATTTCTTTGTGTCGCTATTAATTTAATCTAATTTCAATAATTTATAATGTGCCTAATTAGCCGAATGTAATTATGTAATTTTTCTGGTTAATTGCTAAGTTTTACATGTGTTTACTGCAATTGGTGGATATGGTTTAATTAATTTTTATTTGATTGATAATTATGTATTATTTGCTTTAATTGATTTAAATGGCCGACATTGTGCAGCTGTTTTTTTTTTTGGTATTGCTGAATTGAAGTAAATAACTGTAGTTGTCGGGTTTTTCGGGATTACGTCGTGTTAATATTTTTCTGGGGAATTTATTCAGGGTTGTAAAATTGTAAAATTATTGTCGAATAGGTTTGATAATTAAATAACATTATTTTCTGGGATTTTTGTAATTATGTGGGAATAATATTTTTATGGGTCGCTTATTCAGGGTTTAAAAGGGGATTTTATTTGGAGTCATTAGCACCCCATATCGGCGTGTGGGCGGCGCATGCGCAGTTACTATATTGCGATTCAGCATATATATCTCTAAGTTCAAGTAGGAAATTACTTTGCAATTATTTTTTTTTTATTAATCTGAAAGTTGGGATTTCAATTTTGATAATGCGCGTGGCGCATGCGCACTAACTACTTTTCTACAAACCAGTGGTTTTAATTTAGTGAGTTTCCTGCTTGGCTTAGATGAAGTTCTTTTAATTTTATTCGCCATCCTGAGCATGCGCAGTGCCCTCACGTCGATATTTTTGTTAATTCATGTCTGCAGAGGGGTTATTGGACACCCAGTGAGGTGCGCAGACAATTTTAGACGCATGCGCAGTAATAATTTTTCTAAATTTTGGGTTTTCGGTATTATTAGGGTGGTTGCACAGTGTTGGTCCATTTATCTAATCATTTGGGCCTTCAGCCATTTATTAAATGTAAATTTTTCGCAAATATTGCCGTTGTGCTGATGCGCCTGTTTTACTTCCTAGGGTCCTTATACCGGGGTGCTTCCACCCAGCTCCTATTACGTGAGCTTCTTTTATCTGGGGTCCACCTGGCAGTTGCTATGCTGGGGTACATCAAGGCCATCAGTTTGACCTAGAGGCGCTACCAGCCTTTTATACTAGGGTGTACCTAGAGTTGCCCACCAGGCATAGTACCAAGCAGCCACGGCAGTATCGGTGATACCATCCCGATAAAGTAATACAGGTTTTAATTTTGAGGTGTCAACCGTATCATTTACTTTATCTATCGTTATTAGTAGAAGGTAATAGTTGTGATCATAACCATAGGGCGGATATACAAGTGTATGGTTCTGTAATTTCCCAATTTAATTCAAGTGAATTCATTTTTTTTGAGGGTCGAGCCCAATTATTAATTTTTTTTTTTTAATAAATGTACTAAGTGTGTTTTTAAAAATTTTTAGTTTTATTTGAGACGTCCCACAACACCCCTTCGTAATTTGCTTTTCTTCTTTTTAATTTTTTTTATTATTCATTATTAAGTTCAGTGGAGAGTGAGCACCCACCGAGATCGCGGAGGCTTCCGTTTTGGCCTGGCTACAAAACGGTGGCGCCCCTTATTACCCCCCCTACTCTTCGGCATTTGAGCTAGGGCATTTGCTCGCTCTCTCAAGGCCTCTCACCCTCGGCTGAACTTTGTTGCTGTTAATTCCTTTTTTTTTTTTTTAATTAAAAATTAAATTCTTTTTTTTTAATCTTTGGGCAAATAAAAGCGTAGCAATGTCGATTATTATTTTTAATTGCGAATTTTTGACATAAGAAATGTGTATACAGGTTGTCTCAAGAAGAACATATACCGTCAACATTAATTTTTTTAAATAGAACACCCTGTATATTATATTATTTTTAAATTCTACGATACATTCTAAACACTTTTAGTATAACATACCATATCTCCAAAATCAACGGTTTTCGATATATTGACATTTTTTCTGGTACGAAAACTACAATTAAAAATGAACTCTTTACATCTATTTAGTCTATAATATTTACATAAACTATATTAAATTTTATTTTAATAAATGTTGAAATTGACCGCCAACCCCCCAATTACCGGAAAAATATTTTCATCCTGTTAGTTACTGGAGGTTACGGCAAGGATCAAATCGGATGAAAATATTTTTCCGGTAATTGGGGGGTTGCCTAGACGCCCTCCAGTAATTTTAATCCGTTTGGGAAATGCTTTTTTTAAACCGCTGCTGGTCAAAATTTGGAAAAAATATTATAGCCGCTCACCGCCGAGTGCCAGACCCCTACTTGACAACACGGATTTCGAGAACGACACTCGAACTATACAAGAACGTGCTTCTCATCCGTTTGGTAGTTCCAAGGCATTTTTCTCGCCGCGGCTCTTAACTATTACGCTCGCGACTACATTTTAACAATATCATAGTGTATAAAGTCTGTGCGTTTTAAAAAGTCCGTTAAGCCATAATAGTATATTATTAACCAAGGTTTAGACAGCCATCATTATTGCCCAAGCGGCGAGTTTAAATCACGAGGAGCGAAGTATCGATATTTTACAATATCAAGTAATCTAATATGTATTGATAATTATCTGGTTGCCTAACCACAATGAATTGATGTTGTAGAATTAAAAAATCAAGTTACCTGCGTTCAAACAAAATTCGGTTAAGGTCAAAGATCGGTCAATAATGGATTTCAATGGCTTATTATTGACCATGGTCAATAATGACTTATAAGGTAGAGAAAAACGATTTCTAGCGTTAATAATCGGTCAATAATGGCGATGTTATAGGTTAGTAGTGGAAAAAACCTCTTGAGCATTATGTCGGTGGCTCTCAAACAATAAATTATATTGAAGGTAATTCATCAAGAATTACATTTTCTAAATAAAATAATTTAAAGTAAATAAAAAATTAGTTTAGGTAAAGAAAAATAATAATTTTTTAGCTTTTGTAGTATTCAGACAAATTAGTTTTACGAATTATTTTTTAAAAAGTTTTGGTTCTAAAAAGAACCGATTTTGTAGTCTTGCGACAGAACAGAAAAAACTTTGCGATATTGGAACTAACAGCTTGTCCATCATCTTAAAACATATGGGTTTCAAATATAAAAAACGAACAACAGAAAACTGCTTTGCGAGCTGTCCAATGTTGTTTCGAAAAGATGACAATTTTTAAGTATTTAAACAACAAAAAATCGGAATTGTCAAGACAAGTTGTTTTTCTTGACGAAACATGGGTATTTGCAAACGGAACTTCAACAAAAACGTCTTGGCAGGATGACTCAAAGCATTGTTATTTAAGTACCCGTGCAAGTAATGGAAAAAGGTATATTATATTACATGCTGGTAATGAAGAAGGTTTTGCTTTAAATGCCAGTTTGATATTTTCATCAACAAAAAAAACTGATGATTATCACGGCAATATGGATGCTGAAATTTTTGAGCATTGGTTTGAGGAAAAACTTTTTCCATTCCGATTTTTTGTTGTTTAAATAATCCCTTAAAAATTGCCATCTTTTCGAAACAACATTGGACAGCTCGCAAAGCAGTTTTCTGTTGTTCGTTTTTTTATATTTGAAACCCATATGTTTTAAGATGATGGACAAGCTGTTAGTTCCAATATCGCAAAGTTTTTTCTGCTTTATCTTTTCAAGGATAGCTTTGAGGGTAACATATTCCTTGGCTTTATACATATCATAAACAATATTCCTAATAGAGAGTTTTATCCCTTGGGATAAATCCAAGGTTTTTGAATGGAGTCGAACCCTTTTATATGGTCTGTCCAAATCCTCTTCACTCTTTTTTCGAAGTCTTCTTAAGGTCTTCTCTGAAATGCCGCAAGCATCAGACGTTCGTTTTTGCACTGCCAAAACAGACTCTAACGGGCCCGAGTTATCTTTTTCTAAAGTAAAATAACGTTCCACTTGTAATACCAAACGGCGTTCACCTGGAGATAAATGCCTTCTAGGCGATGTGCCACCTTCCTGAACATTTTCCATAACTTTGCTTAATAACTGATTTTAATTCACACACAATGAGAAACAAACTAAAAGTGAAAAGCACAACTATACTTATTTAAAATAAAGTAGAACATACCATCCCGCACTTCAGCAAATTTTAATTATTTCTTGGAAAATAGTAATTATTATGAAGATTTAATTATAATAATCCCAAAATAATGTCATTATCGGAAAAGTATATACCTGACAAAATCTTTAACATATTTAACCATCCCGCACTTGAGCAAATTTTAATTGGTTCTTGGAAAATAGCGATTATTATATAGATTTAACTAAAATAATAGCAAAATAATTTAATTATTATTTATGCTCAACGCGTCATTCTAAGATAATTTGGTTTCAAAACCCCTGATTTCGCCCAGTAATAAAATACAGTAAACCAGTGGGATGTTCGGTGTGATCAAGTATAGCGAAGGTGCGAAGATATTGTAACTTAACCGACTTACTGTTTTAAAAGCGATAACATCCCTTGGTGATTTAATCCGATATCGGACTTCTTAAAACGCACAGACTTTAGTCCTCGCCAACTATAAGTAAGTATTAAATAAAAATCGATAAAAACTCGTAAATACCGACAAAGACCCCGCCAGTGTCGATTTCAATAAGTAGCCAGGATCGGATTCGTTTCGTTAGTTTTGCAATATTTATAATGTTTAAATTATTGATGAAATTTATAATGAGGATTTTAGAAATCGTAAATAACATATAATACGAGATCACAAAATTATGAATTTAAGCAGAATTTTAACCTAAGGTTAAAAACATTTTTTTTCTGATTTTTAACTTACCGTAGATGTCTCAACTGGAGCTTTCATCCAAAGATACGTCTAAATAATCTTCTGTATCCTCTGCCAGATTGATAACAAATCTGTCACCACCATTGAAAAGAACTTGTCGCAATTTTCGATATTCTTCAAATTTTTAATTGTGCCCACATAAGTTCAATGGTGTTAAAAATACAAAAATAAGGCGGTAGCCTTAAAACATTATTCCCGTATTTTTTGGATATATTGTCAATAACATACTGTTTTCCCATTGTTTAAGATGAAGTACTTTCAACAATTCTTTTTTGGTATACGATTCTTCGAAAAATAGGTTACGGTTAAGAAGAAATTCTTGAATTTCCTGTTTTTTGGAGGACAAATTGGGTAATTTATGGATTTATCTAGAACGATAAACTGCATTATCTAATAAAATGAAACTGTAAGATTTTAAGTTTGAAATTAAAGAATCTTCAAACCGCTCCTCAAAAATATTTGAATCCATATTTTTGTGGTAATCCACATTACATTCTTCCAACTTTTTACCGCACAATTTAGGCACATTTATAACATAACTATTCGTAGATCCATAATGCAACATGACAATACAAGTTGCTTTGCTTGGAGGTATATATTTTAATTGACATCTGCTAGAGCCATCAGTCCAGCCTTTTCTATATTTAATATGTCTGTTTTCCCCTTTTTCCAAGTTCATTTATTTTTTCAAAATATTCTATTCGCCATTTTACGATTCTGCTACTTTCCATTATTGCAGCATGCTTATTTACAATTTTAAATTTGAATCCCAGTTTCTTAAGCCTTCGTCGTAAAGTGCTTTTTGAACAAGGTTTTTCGAGCTCTTGAAGTTTTTTTACTATTATGGGAGCTTCATTATTTTTATATTTTTGATTAAGTAAACTTCTTAAAAATAGTTTGGCTGTAGCCAAATTTAAATCTTAAATTGGATCGTTTTTCCTTTGTAGTATATAAGGAACGTCTGTTAGCTCAGAAATTTTTTTACTACTTTGGATTTGTTATATCCTATGTGCATGGAGTCTTGTTTTAGGGTTTTATACACATTGAAACAAATTTCCTTTGCCTGAAAGCTCAAAAATACTTTACGCTTTTTTTGTAACGTTCCTTTTCCTACTTGCCTTAATCTAAAATCCTAAATCTAAATCAACGGATTCAACCAAATTTGCAGCAGGGTCGTTCAGAACATCTTCAGGTTCACAATAATTCTCCTTCCATTGCCTCCAAAGCCTATGAGAATTTTTCTCCCACGGTCAAAACACTGTCCTCCAATAAAAAAATCAAATTCAAAATCACGAAACACGAACACTGAACAAAAGTATTTTAACTTAAGGAATATTAATCCTAAATGAAGCACTAAATTAATAGTTATTACTATTGACTCCGCAACAACGAACTGAACATGAAAATACTAACTCAACACAAAACACAAAGGCACAAGACAATTAAAGTATAGCACAGCAAAAAATCGGGAACTTAATTTAACATTTTAGTGCGGGAGAATATGTTAAATTAAATAAACTTTAGACCTTCTATATTGTTCTAGTTCTTGTTGAAAATTTAATAAGTTTGAAAATAACATATATACTCATTAAAATACATTAGTTGCAATAAATATAAACAGTAATTTTGTACAAATAACGAATTTATTTAAATATTTATTTAAACTATTTACAAAAACAATGCGCCCGGTCTAAATATTGACGGTAGGTTTTAGAAGATAAAAAAATATCAGTTTTTATAGGAATCTCACTTATATCTGGCGACGACTACAATGTATTTAATAAACTATGACAAGATGCATAAACTTCCGAATTACATTAGGCACAAGGTCGATTAGCATCTTCCAATATAAAAGGATATCACTTTACATGGTGGTCATTTAGTTCCTGGATCTCGAATTCTAGACAATATACGGAAAATATTTTAATGCATACAGGGTACGTCACAAACGTGAGGCAGATTAGTCTTCTGTTTTTTTCTAATGGAATATATCCAACAAACAGTTTTCGAGATAATTACATTTAAACATTTAAAAAGATGTAAGGGAAATTAGAAAGCCAATTTAGTCTTTGCAGATAATTTACTTTTTATAAAAAATCACTTGACCATTAAAAAACGTAAACATTTGGTAAATATCAAATTTTTCAATGTAATGTGACCACTTTGATCTGAAAGCTTTTAAAGTTGTAACAAAATAACATCATTAATCAATTTGCATGTGATAAATTATTATTATATGCAAACGTGATTAATCTTATTAAACATTCTTTCCCCCGTAATTAATTATTTTTGAAAAGGTAAAAGGGTTAATTTGAAATTTAGTCGTAAGTCCATTATAACTGAAGGTTTTTTTGGTTTTATAAAGGGTGGTTAACAGAAGATTTCTCTGCTCTTGTAAAAATATATCTAATACCTACTGTAAAATTATATTCTGGTCCAAAATCAATAAAATTTAATAATTCGGAAAAATGCTGTGCCAGTAATTTCTTGATATGATTTTTAAATTGCCTCAGTGGCAATTCCTCCCCCCCCCCCCATCTTCAGTGGGTATTTTATGGAAGCATTCAATTGCGTAATACCCCTGTTCATCTTGAGACTTTAATGATGATCCCCTCCTTGCCGATTTCATCCCATCCACTTCTACCCTTACTGTATGTAGTATATTTATATATTTTTTATATATTTAGATATATTTTCGTATTAATCAATAAAGAATCCCTCTTTTAAGAGAACTTCAGTCAAAAATATTTTAATTTTAAAAGTCTTCAATTAAGATAGTCGTCGTTGTTTCATTTAAACTATTAATGGACATATTATTTAATGTGAATAACAATGTAAATAACAAAACTCAGCAACAATAACAGATGTGAATTTTTGCTAAATCGACGTGTCTTTAACCATGCACTTGATCAGCAATACTAAACGCCTAAAACATATTACGGCGCCAATGTCGCTGAATCCCTCAAGAATTAATTCTTGAAATTGTTTTGATTTAAGAAGTATTTCCGTATTACCTGTTTTGGCTTGAGGATAATAATTATTAGAGTATGTATTCTTGTTTTAACTTAAAAATGAAAATCGTGACATTTTCTATATTGAAGTATGCTACTTATTTGTGCCAAGAATAAACGTTTGATTCAAAAACATATTTCAGGAATATTAAAGTTTTAGAGAAAGTCGATATTATTTCTTTCGCTAAGAATATATTTTTGATGCAAGACAACCATCAGCTTTCATTTGAGTCATTTTTTCAAGAAAATTCATTGTCTATTTTTAAGAATTTTATTTTTTCTGTGTAAGTCTGCATGCTACTTGGGACGAAGGATCCAATCCAACTCTTGGATTAAAGTAACACTTCGATAGCTTGATATTACATTTCTACAGAGGCTTGTATATTCGACGCCAGTTCACACCAGGGAAGATCTGATAAAAAGAATAACGCACCATTTCAACGAAATTCGAGACAATCCTGGAATGTGGTTTCAAGTACAATGAAAAACATCTATCGTCTAAGGAAATGTATAGAGGTACAGGACGCCCATTTAGAAAATCTGCTGAAGTAAACATGAAGAAGCAAATCTTTTGCATTTTTAACATTCTTGCCTTTACGTGATTTCCGTAAATGGTTCCTTTTATGCGACACAGTTCGATTTGGAAACGTATCAGAATAAATTCTTCTTGCATCCACACAATTGTCGAGTGCTTGTTCATAAGTTAGATGCATGTGAGCTGTGCGAGCCTGGATTTTAAATCCCACTCTTAGCAACAAAGAATACTATTTCTCCATAGGGTGATTCACTGATTCTTTTTTCTACTTTCACTCGCAAGAAAACACTTTTTTTCACAAAAACATTTATTTATTCTACCAAACTATGCCATTGGAACAGATAATGTCAGGTGTTTACATAATTTGTGAAATCATACTAAGTACTACTTCACATGACCTATTATCGACTAACTAATCAATGGCCACATTGACTAATCACATTTAAGGGGGTTCATGTAACCCGCAACAAACTACTGTACTTTTACTTCAACAATTTTTGCAAAAGGTTGAAAACTCACGACAATTTTGGGTACTGATAGCTTGAGAAAACCGCGGGGAGAAGACGTTCCGCCACGAAAATAATCTGTAACTTGACTAACTGTTTAAAAACACTCAGCGCTACTAGCCCGAGACATCCATGGGTAGAAGACGTTCCGCCACGGACAGACTTCTAAGACCTACTGACTAACTAAAAATGAAAACATTCGCTTTGTTGTTCACCCTTCCCACGCGAGAACCATTTGCAACACCGCATCCCCTTAATCACTCTTCATACCGTAACCCAGAACAACTAACCTGTCTAGCACGTACGCAACGTCCCCAACAGCCGCCGACCGCCTTTTGTCATAATTGGAAAAGCCTTGCCGAAAAATGATCTTCACCGCCTGTCAATAAGACCGCCTAATCATATATATACTGCTTTCTGGCTAGACGCAAGTTGAAGGTGTATATAAACGTAAACAAGCTGTTTTGTTATGAAGGGTTTTCTACTGTATTATTTTACCAAAAGGATTATTAAATGCGACGTAAATTCGTAGTTAAGTTTTTATAATATGTTAAAAGATGAGTTTTATTTATTTCTTTAGAACAGTAGAACATAACCCAAATGCGGCGTTGCCGATCATTATTAACTTTTCACTGAAATGCGATTATGGTTTTGGTCTAATAATTATTAAGCAATATTAGGAGTTTGAATTATGTTAATTAGTCTTAAAATGCATATGCATGTTTCCCCAACATGAGCTTTACTGAGATGTAATAATGACACATTTTACTATTTTAATGCGAATTATTATTATGCTGTTATTCGATTAGTTACTGTGTTTAAATACCTTATGTTAATAAACTTGATTATTATGCGACAGGTTAAAATTGCTTTTCGGCTAACTGTCTTTGCTGAGAATTTTCTGAAGTATGCTGCGTACCTAACTTCAACAATTAAATTATAAATATCCACAAAGGTTGTAAATAGATTTATTGGAGGCTCAGTCAAACATGCCTTACTTAAATAGCAAAACAGTGACGCCGTATATCTCCACTATCAAAGGAGGTTAGGAAAAAATACAACAATCCTATATACTGCACCCAGAGTCGTGTTTCTGTTCTTTCGAGAACCAAACTAGCAAACTGATATTAAAGTACTCTACAATCTGAAGTGCCATATACATGTTTCAAAGACATTAGGGAAGAATGGTAGCAAGGAGACAGATCTACAATATCCGGTCAGATTTAGATCACCTTCCTTATAGAGCACCTTAATTTATCAATTTATTTAAAATATTTATTTCAAAACTTGTTTATTATTAAAAGTTAACTATACTAATAAAATAAGATTTTCTGATATGCAATAAAGTAATGGTTTTAGTTTGAAGCTGATGCAGAATATAAAATGAGGCTGTTCAATCTTAGAGAAAAATACGTGACTATAAAGCAGATTACTGATCTTAGAGTGAAATGCATTGCGAAATAAACTTAGAGACAAATTGGATTAATATGCATTTTAAAGTAAGCTTTTTTTCCAGATAATGGAACCCATCAAATTAATTTACTACGAATAATGTTAAGAAACCTAGATGTGATGCTGGACTAACTTAGATTTCCAATAAAACATGGTGGTATGTATTGTATTAAAAATAATCTTTTTATGTTAAATTAAGTATAAAATATAATGAATGTTCAAGGTTGTGTCAAGTGACTAGATTTATAAACTACGCAAGAATAATAACAGAATAGCTAATATTAGTAATTATTAGTAATATACTACATAACCATACCTACCAATCGTTGAAAAAATAAATATGTGTAGATAAAAAATGCGTGTTCAATGACAAGGCTGGCACTCAGACTCATCGATACTTTTTTAGTGGTTACAGTATAGTTTTATACAGTCGAATACAATTATCCAGTGGCGTAGCCAGCATTTTGGGGCGGGAGGGGCGAACTATCGTAGGGGCGCAGACCGCGGAGCTAAAGCGCCGCAGGCAAAAAATTTTTGGGACCACGCCCAAATTTCGTAGGAATTCACCTTCTTTATGCTCCCTAGGAAACAGGGGTCTGGCTCCAAATGAAGTTAAAATCCGATATATAAAAAGAAATAAATTAAATATGATGGGACGCTCTCAAAACCGGTTTTATTAAGTTTATTCCGATCGCTCTTCTTTACTAAAAATAAAATAAGACCGATATTGTTTTTTAATAATTAGTTTTTGAGTAGTAAAGGGGCGCCAGGCCAAGAGGGGCGGGGGGGGGGCGATCGCTTCCCCTGCGCCCCCCTGTGGCTGCGCTACTGCAATTATCCAAATGTTCATCTGTAAGTCGATTGCGGTATTTGTTCTTAATAAACTTCATATTGGAAATGGAAGATTCACACAAATAGGTTAAACTAAATAACTTTTGTTTGTTGTCTTTACTTCTTATAGGTAGTTTTGTACTTGAGGCTAACAATCTTACGGCTAAATCATTTTGAAACGCAATGACTTGATATTTACGTTCTTAGGGTTCCAATGGATTTTGAGATATTTTTCTGAAAGAATAGAAAACTTCTTGGCATCGCGATTGACTAGATCTTACTCCCAAAACTCAAGCTTTTTGATAAATGCCTTTATATCAGAAATCATTTTCCCTAGTTTTTTGTTTCTCCCCTGAAGTTGCAAATTAAGTTCATTTAATTTTTCTGTAATATCCACAAGAAAACCAAAACCTCTAAGCCGGATTGAATTTTTCAGTTCCCGAATCGGTTCATCGCATTGTTTAAAAAATTTAACTATGGCAGATAGTACATCATTAAAATGTTTCAGCACTCGTGCTCTACTTAACCATCGGACTTTAGAGTGAAGAAGTAGCTCCCCGTAATGACAGTCACTTTCATTGGCCAAGGTCTTGAATAATCTTCTTTGTAACGCTTGAGCTCTAACCTTGATCACAATTTTTACTATCAATTTCATAACGTTGTTTAGATTTAGAAAATTTCCACACAATTCTTGCTGATGGATAATGCATTGGTGACAAAGAAATTGCGGAAAACTTTCATCTTTACGACATAACGCCACCGGACCCTTACCATATCGTTCGGTTGACAACCCTACCATTTTCGATATTGGAATTTTCTCAGAAGAAATAATATTTTTGAAATGAGAAAACAACTTCAGCTCAGTAGTATGTCCTTTCAGTGGAGTATACTTCAAAAGATTTTCTTTAATCGTAAAATCACTAAAAAGCATCCTTGACGAACATCTGGGAGGTGTCAACCACATCTTTTGATTCATCCAGTTGCAGTGAAAAATAAACACAGTTATCTAAGTCAGTTCTTAACTGTAAAAAATATCATTTCTAATTACTTCTACTCGTCTCAACACGGTATTAGCAGAAAGTAGCATAGATTTTATAGCTGAATCTATCTCGTCTTTATTTGTAAAGTTGGCAAATAACGAATCTGCAACTTCTAAAAACGCCTATTTTATCATTTCCATATCTTCATAAGGTTTCTTCTTTTGTGCAATTATCTGGGACACACAGTATGATGCTTAAGTTTTTAAAAATACTGATTGTTGTCCAATTAGCTGTTTTTTTAATTGTTTCAGTTTTGTAATGTAATGGGAATTATTTTTTAAAATTCGAATGTACAGTTTTATGATGCTTCTCATTATTTCCTTTTTTAGCAACGGAGGCAGAAGTATTACATGACAAACATACATTTTTACCTTTAACTTCTGTAAAGAAGTATTGTTCTTCCCATTCCGAATGTAAATGGTATCTCTTCACCTTCTTACTACTGCTTGCCATGATATATTTTATTGCTCTCTATATACTAACCCAACCGCTGGACGTTGATTATGCCGTTCAGTTTTGAACTGAGCGCAATGCGTATTTAATTTATGGAGACGTCGGCGGTAGATCGCTCACCGCAGTGTTGCCACCGCTTGTGTTTATTATGGGAATTTGCGAAACTTACAATTCACGGAAGCTTCTATGATTTTTATACCTTTGTATTTTTAAAATTTAAAATATGTTGTAAGCTACCTACCAGAATTGCCTTGGCAAGCTAACGGTAACTCGTGATGGATATAGGTTGGCGGCCACTGTTATAGAGGGTCTCTAAAAGGTCTGTACAGGGCTTTTCGCATATTTCGGAGCATCCCTAGACCCGTTATGTCAAGTGCTATAAATGCTCGCATCAATTACTAAAGATGAAACAGAGAATGAAACCAGATGGCTTTATCTCGTGGTGCTGGTAAAGAACACCAATTTCTAAACATATCTGCGCCCTCTGACATGGACTTATAAAGCACAAATATCAGAGGAAAACCTGCAAATACAGAACGTCACAATTGCAGGAGTCCTCGCTAGGCAGCGGCATGCCTGAGCTGGGTGTCTTGTCTGTTTAGTAACCGAAAACTTAACACAATGACAAGGGTTTGCTTTTTCTTTCTGCCAGAACCATCCCCAGACGCGTTTCGCTGTATAATATAGGTTCTGACAAAAGGAAAAGCATCGGCGCCTGTTCTAAAACAGAAAAATCGGGATGAAACAGAGAATTAAACCAGATGGCTCCATCTCGTGGTGTAAGCTCTGAAAAAGGAGATTGAGACTTGGTGATAAGATTATAATTGTGCTATTATTTATACTTTTTTACGCAAAAAGGGTACTAATACAATGCTCTAAAATATTTCGAGAAAAGTGCATTTAAGTAATTTACTAGCATTTTTAATTTTAGGGTTTCTCGAAAAGGATTGGTTTTAGAGTACGAGACGAGAGTATCTTTTTTGCATGAAAGCGAGCAACTTAAATGTTAGGTTGCAAACACTTGATTAATTTCACTGAGAGTACCTACATGGTAGAAATACAACGTTTTCAACACTGGAACGACGATTCAAAGCAAACGTAAATCATTTCTTTCTACACGCACCGCTCGCAGAGCATACTAAACGATTTCTCCTGCAGTCCTTAAAAAATAAACTTTCTAATTTTATTTAGCATGGAATACAAAATTATAAATGTCAGTGCACAATAACAGCTACCCAGGCTATGAAGTTAATCTGCTAGAAATTACATGCTTTGTACCATTTTAGCTTTATTTGTCTTCTGCATTATGAAACCTTCTGCAAATGTAGGTAAAGCGCCCGATTCACGTCAAGCGAGAAACAAATCTCTTCTACGTGTAATCTTTAGTCCAGTCAATGTATATTGTATACCTACTTTTAATTGTAACTAATTATTGTAAGTTTTTAGTTTAAAGTAAGTTAGAAATTTTGACTAATTCTGGTTATACTGATATAAGATGTATACTAACCTATTAAGGCCGCCTCAGACATGCATGCTTTTCGCTCGTTTTGCTTGCACAGTCTTAAGTTGCTATGCAAGACGGTGTGTGTGAGGCATCAAGTTTTCCGTTTTGTTTATTGTGTACCGTCAATTGACTGGCTTGAACGCAATCAGCCGCCGGTTGATTTTTCGTTCGCGTTCCAACTTGCTTGCGAAGAAGACGTTGAGTCTGATTGGTCTTCAGTGTTGCATAGCGTCTTTTACTTAATTTAAAATGGGTGATCTGAGACTGATGTCACGAGAGTTTCTCTCAGATTTCATTGAATTGTATAGAAATCATGAATGTTTGTGGAAAATTAAGAGCAAGGAATATTCCGACAAAAATAAAAAAAATGCTGCTTACAATATCTTAATTGAAAAATTGAAGGAAGTCGATCTGGCGGCCAACAAGGATATGGTGATAAAAAAAATCAATTCCTTGAGAACCTGCTTCCGTAAAGAATTAAAAAAGTACAATAATTCCTTAAAATCGGGATCAGGAACAGAAGAAATTCAGAAACCAAATTTATGGTATTTTGATCTGCTTCTATTTCTTTCTGATCAAGAAACTCCAAGACAAGATGGCATGGACACTCTCGAAGAAATCATTGGGAGTCCACGTAACCAGGTACGTATTTAGGGTGAATCTTAAAAAAAACTCTAATTAAAGGAAATTTTATTTTTATTTCATAAACCCAAGTGTTGAATGTCAAAAAATATAGGTACTACTAGTTGTAATACATAAACCTCATTCCTCATTGCTGATAGGTGCACCCTAAATATCACGTAGGATTTTAAGACTGTCAACGCTTGGCCTGTTCAATATCGAAAACAATAATACGATTTAACTTATCATCTTATCCTGCCAGTTGACCTTTCCTTCATTATTAAAATAGTCAAGAAAAGTGTTTCTTGACTCATTTGCCTCTCGTCCAAAATGTCTATTATGACCTTGCTGTAATCCGGCCACAATATTGGGTTCCATTCGTAACCCATTAGTTATTGTAGACTGTAGCCAATTTTCACTATCCATACTCTCTGGTGGAATATATGATGAACCACACTTTCTGCGCAAAAAATTATGCAAAACCGCACAGGTCAAAACGACGAGATCTATACGGTCTAGGCGCAAATTGATAGCGGTGTGCAAAATACGGAATCGTGCAGCCATTATTCCGAATACATTTTCAATAATTCTGCGTGCCCTAGATAGCCGGTAATTGAAAATTTTTTTTTCTTTACACAAATCCCCATGAGGAAAAGGCTTCAAAAAATCTGGGCGCAAACCGAAAGCCTCATCTCCTAGGAAGACATATGGCAGCTCCTTAGTACTATTTCCAACAGTTTCAGATTTAGGTATATTTAGTTGTCCATTTATAAGTTTTTGGAAAAACGTTGTGTTTTCAATCACGCCTCCATCGGAAACACGTCCATTCGTTCCCATATGACAGTATATGAATTCGTAATTTGCGTTTGCTATTGCCATAAGAACAGAACTGTTATAACCTTTATAATTCCAAAAATAAGATCCGCTTCCTGGTGGAGGTGTTATTCTGATGTGTTTTCCATCTACACATCCTAGACAATTCGGAAACTGCCATCTGATTTCAAATCCTTTTGCAATTTTTTTCCATTCTTCTTCTGTTGTAGGAAACTGTAATAAAAAATAAGATATATCTTCTGCTCACTTAACAATCTTTTAGAAATAAAATTGTATATTATTATTATTTGTATTGCAGACTCTACAAGATACGGAAAATGTTGAAGACAACATAGATGGAATCGAAAATACGACAAGAAACACTTCTCCTCCTTCGACCCCATCTGTGTCGCGATCCTCATCCAGAGCAACATCCACAACGTCTTTAAAGAGAAAGACAAATGATCGTTCTGATGAGGTACTGGATATTATAGCAAAGTCGTTACAATCAAATACTTCAGCAGGGACACAACCAGTTGGAAGGTATACTTCGTATGGGCAACATGTAGCACAGGAACTGAGTGATCTTCCACAAGAAATGGCCATGTACTGCAAGAAAGTCATAAATGAAGCTCTATTTCAAGCACAACTTGGAAATCTATCAGCATGTTCCAGAATTGTGAATGATCCACAGCCCATTCCAACCACCATGCAGCGCGAAATCCAACCGGTCAATACATTACAAGGTTATACTTATCCTGAATCACTCAACCCACCCACCTTCCAACCCGAAAATCAACCGGTCAATACACTGCAAGGTTATACTTATCCTGAATCACTCAACCCACCCACCACCCAACCCGAGAATCAACCGGTCAACGCAATACAACATTTTAATTATCCTGAATCCCCTCAAACTGTAAGGAAATTTTATTCGCGTTTTCTTCAAAACGAACAATTTAATAAGTAGTTATTAATAATGGAAAATATGATTTAAATTGTTAACTTTTGTAAATAATACCTATTAAAAATGCTTACCTTCATATATTCTCGTTTTAATCCTTCATAAATAGCTTTACAAGTGTCTGGTATGATTTCGGTCAAAGCTGGTGCAGATATGGCGCAAGTAAATTTTAAATCTTCATAGCTTCTGCCCGTTGCTAAAAATCTTAACGTGGCAGTAAGCCGTTCATGCGCAGTAATTGCTTTTCTCATTCTAGTGTCACTTCTTTCGATGTATGGAATTACAATTTTTAGTAGTTCGGAGTAGGTTGCTTCATCCATACGTAAATAATTAAACCAGTTTTCCGGTTCTAACTTCAACTCATTCAATAAATTAATGTGTGTCAATTTTTCTCTCAAAAGCAACCATTTTTTGGACCATATTTTCCGGGGTATCACCTTTTTTTTCTTTTTTATGATCAGGACTGCTGCTGCACAAACAGCTAATTTTTGACGGTCCATGTTTGTTTTGGAAAACGGAAGACTGATGACTGAAGAGAAAACTGTACTTAAGACGGAGTGTATGAAGGATCGTCAGCGTTCAGTGTTGCATTGCAACTTATGACTGTGCAAGCAAAACGAGCGAAAAGCATGCATGTCTGAGGCGGCCTTTAGCCATTAAAAATTTGGATGGCATATCATGACTACTAAAAGAAATTTATACCTAACTATAATTTTCTTTGCTACTACCTACTTATCGTCAACTTAATAAACATATTCTTAAAAGACCATCACCGCAAGCCTTGACCGGCACGCAACCGACCGTATAGCAATGTAAATTAAATGGGGTTTCTGGCGCTCAGCTATGAACGAATTTCGAGATAACTGGTATAGAATATAGTGGCTTCTGTGAGTCGGACAGATGTGTTAATATTTTGTACAGTAACGAGATGAGTCATTTAGCCATTAACAGTATCAGAGTTTTTATTTTTATGCTAATGGACGTAGTGAAGGGATCTTGCACGTGATCCAGATAATGGAGACTCTCCGCAGCCCAGATACAGTAAAAGTGGAGGCACCATAGAGGTAAATACCTCTATGACGAGACCCAGAGATGCTGCTTAGTGATCCTGCGCGGAATGCTGCGCTGAATGCCGTGTACTCTTCGATGCCGTGAGCCCGCGTATTTTTGAATGGAATTCTCTTATAATTATATCGTTTTCTCATCAACAAAATGTACACGAAGTATCTAGTTTAAAAAAAAAACGTATCCGAGTTTCACCCCTTTCGGGGGTTGTTTTTGACCGTTTAGGGGGTGGGGTCAACTCGAAAAAAATTGGAACCACCGCCATCGTGTTCAGCATCCTCGAAAACGGGTGTTAACGCCGATTTAGCCGGTATGAGACGTCGTGTCCAAGTTTCACCCCTTTCGGGGGTTGTTTTTGGCCCTTTAGGGGGTTGGCGGGGTCGAGGAAGGATCCAGACTTCACCATCGTGTTCAGGATCCTCGAAAACGGGAGAGTGACGTAGGTTTAATTGGTATGAGACGGCCTATCCGCGTTTCACCCCTTTTGGGGGTTGTTCTTGCCCGTTTGGGGGATGCGCTCACCTCGAAAAGAGTCTAAACCAACGCCATCGTGTTCAGCATCCTTGAAAGCGGGGGGGGGACATAGTCCCGTTACTGTACAAAATATTAGCATTTTTCGAGGGTTTTTCCGACCTGAAAGGTAACTTAGGTAAAGATAAAGGTAAATGAAAAATACAAATATTGTCAACTTCTGAAATTTGTATTTTTAAGAAAATGAAATAAGGTATTTGTGGCAGAACAAACACCTTTTGAAATGGGAGAAGCGTTTATATTCATAATTATTAAATCAGCGACAAATGCTTGCAGACACCTTTGTTGTTCACGAATGTACAAAGATGACGAGATGGCGTTTGGTAACATTTGAAAACGTTTGCGAACGTTTGCTACGAATGCTTTTTCTGTGAGGACGCGCCTTTAGGTTAGTCCAAGAATTATTACCAAACGAAAATCCGCAGTGACTGCCATTTTCAGTGTGGTTTATGGGTAATTTGCATGATAAAAAACATCTTTGAAAAACCCTTTTACTAATGAGGCATGCTTTTACCTCTCTGGATATTTAAATTCTCAACAAATAAGAATGTGGAGTTCTAAGAATCTACATTTTTTATAGATGATGATGCCAAGCATCTTCCCACAAATTCAATATTATATACGATAGAAAGAGACGAAACCAGTTTCAATAAAAGCACAGGTGATAATTTCTGGCCCAGGAATCCGCGATTAAATAAAAAAAAACATCCAAAATTTGTGGATGCAAACATTGCAAACATAACGGATTTGTACGAGTACGACCGATCTCGACCGAAGCCGTAACGTAAGAAATGAAAAATGAAATTAACCCATTTCTTACAGCTTACGGCTAATTGTTATGGCTTGTGCTATGAATGGATCCGTTGCTAATCAAATGTTTATTTTTTTTACGGCTTAACGTTACGTCTTAACTCTTTACATTACGGCAACTATCGAGTAATCAATTCAGCTTTAGACGTGGGTTGCCAGATTTATCAAAATAAACGATTAATTAATATTTCTTAAATCGTGGGCTTACCAGCAAAAGGCACTAAGTCAAGAATTTCTTAAAATGCGTTTTCATCGGTTCTAACATAAATTCTTGATCATTTATGTACTGCAAAATCGCACTAAGTCCCTGATGCACTAATATAGAAATTACAGCAACAGGCAAAATGCACTATCAGCATTTTAATAATTAGAATAAATACAAGCAAAACACATCAAGTCACTAGTCACTTGGTGCTCTTTTCTTGCATTTTTATTTCACAATTGTGGTAGAAATATTCCACTAAGTCACTTTATATGTTCTAGATTCTGATTCAGAAAAAGATTAAGTTGTATTTTGGGTAACATAATTATTGTTTTTTTCTCTTTGATTAGTTCCTGTTGTTAGTTTTTGCTGATTAAAATAATTTAGTAATGAAACAATGATGAGTTTTAAGTCCTAAAAACAATAATAGTTTACAAGAAAAATGCACTAAGTCGTTGTTTTTACTTCTTTTTTTTATGTTTGTTAATTGTAATTTTAGAAAATCATGTAAAAAACAGTGCATTGTCTTCCTAAAACATGTATTTTTTGTTTGAAGCAGTTGGTAATTTCTAAATAATTTTGAAACAATTAGGAATTCATTGAAACTTTAAATTGCTCGTAACTCTTAAACCTGTTTTTTGACTTGGTGCATTTTGCTTGTAAGCCCACAAAATATTATCTTCACCGCTTTAACAATTAATTATAATTTTCAATGTATGTGGGGAAATATACAGGGACATGCATACGTCTATGGTATAAATGTTTTATGTAATATATTTGAATTCCATACAAAATAATATTTTATGGAAATTTAAACAAAGTATTACGATTATGGCAACAATGTTCCACCTTCTTTAAATTCCTTTCGTAGCTTTAGACTTGTGCGTCGGACTATAGAAAGTTTTGTAATATACATATATACAATACAGGATGTCCAGAAGCTCTCCTGATAAACTTTAAGGGGTAATTTTCCAGCAAAAAGTAAGAAAATAAAGTTCCCATAAACATAGGCCCGCCACCGCTTTACTGCCGTTTTCTCTTTTGATGACGCCTTTATGTAGACAGTTTAATTTCTAATGCAAAGTACCACTCGATAATTTTTTGATTTCGGCTTTGTTTAGAAGATAAATACGACTATCAAACTTTGATATGCACAGATAACAAGGATATCTTAATGTAAAGCAAAACGAATTTAAAACAAGACCGCTATGTCTTTCGATAAGTCTAAATGAATAAATTCCTTGGTAAGAGTCAGCTACATCCTTGGAAGTAATTTTCGTAATTATCTTAGCGGAAAGAAAACTTTACTTAAACTAAGATAACAGATTTAAATCATTCCAAACATAGCCTTGAGATAAGTTCATTCAGTATCTTAAAATAAGGCTAGTTATTTTTTAGTACTTATTTTAACGAATCAATCCTTTAAGTAAGACTTATATTACTAAGAGATGACATTCTTGAATAGACGCGTTTAAATCTGAATGTACTTTGTACAAGTATTTATATATTTATGTCAAGTATATGTGTCTTTGCTTCAAGGACACAAGTCTTTGTTATTTCTTTGAATCAAAGACGGCATCCTCGAATCAAGGCAAAGAAATTCATAATTTCTTTCATTGAAAGTTTTAATGAATTTGTTCTAAGTTCATATGACTTGGTGCACGAATCTATTTCTTTGCAGCAAACGTACAAACACCTAGAAAGCTTTAGAGGTTTGCTGTTCGTTTATAAATAGATGTTTCCGATTTTTTTACAAGAACGCATTTATCCAGCTATACACACAGTAAAAACATTTTTTTTAAAAAACACCACTCATCTGCATCCAATGTAACCATCCATAATCCAAATCCACTAAGCCATAGAAAAAATTATCGGGTACCTATAATACCACTAGTGCATCAAAATTACCGATAATTCTGATTGAAAGCGTGTTGTATTGTAACTGAATGAGTTTATTTTCATTTTTGATTAAATCCGAAAGAGCCCGACTTCGAAGAAGGAGGGCTTTTTCGAGATTTAATCAAAAATGAAAATAACCGAATGCAGTTACAATACTACAACACGCTTGGAAGCAGAATTATCTGGTTATTTTTGATGCACGAGTGGTATTCGGTGGAATATTTCCCGAAAAATTGTATTTCATATTAAAAAAAAAACATTATTGTACAATAAATTACGTAATAAGTAACAAATTTATTAAAAATATACTTAAAATTAGGAATAAAATGTGTTTCCGCTAAAAGTACAATTAGAATAATTTACAATGTGATTTTGTTTTGATGTGGCTGAGGTTTTTGTCATAGACATCCATGAAGAAGATTGCGGCTGCTGTAGCTGAAAAGATTCTTCAAAGTTATTAGGACTACTATCCCTCATCTTTGCAACTATGTTTTCATGGTGGTTTTTATCCATTTGAAGATAAGATGAAATAGATTTTGCACTTGAATGGCCGGTAATTTGAATTAACTGTTGTTCGCCGACTCCGCTCTTAGCTAATTGGGAAACTGCTGTGGCTCGCAGAGAATGATTAGTAATTTTTTTTGTTGCTGTGTCCAGTCCAGCCTTTTTAGATTCCCGGTTTGTCCATTTACCTAACTCGTTTTTTCCGACAGGAATATTCTTGTACCACTTGCCGCTACACTCCCAGAAAGAATTGGCTGTTAAAAATAGACGTTCATTTTTAATTTCAAGACGTTTCTGTTGATATTTCAAATACAAACGTACTGGGCACAAATCTGGAGCTGCTTGGTTTTTAATTAACCATTTTGAAGTTGCGCAGGGCTTTGAACCCCCTTGTGTGGTTTTAGTAAATAACGAGTTGTATTCTATTCTCCCAGTTTTATCCCCTTCGTTATGCATTTCTTCCTTAAAATAGGTCATAAGGCATGTACTTCCCTCACCGCCTCTCCATGCTAAGTCATAAGATAATATAAGAAAGAGTTTTTTTTGTAGTCCATGCGGAGTCTCTTCATTGCAGTTATTTACCATCATTTTAAATTCATTGTATTTTAAAGCAACTGAACTTTCTTTCCTTTTTTCGGGTTCTTTCTGAAGTTGTTTTCGTTTTGAATTTTTTGCTTCACGTGCGGTCTTAAACTCGATATCTAAAAATGGATTAAAAGTAATTCCAAATTCGTCATGAAATTTTTCCATTGTCATTTTGGCGGTAACATTCCAAATGGTTTTAATTGTATGTTCCTGGTATTCATCGCCGTTTTGTTTCCGCATGTTAAAGGCCCAGTCTGTTAAAATTTTCGCTATTTCATTTACCGTAGTGTTTCTTTCTAGCGTGAATGATCTCTTCTCACAAAAAGTCACAAACTGCCTCCATACAAAGTTTTTATTCTTGACTGTGTTCACAGGCGTGCTGTTGGTAATGCTTGTATAAATTTCTTTTATAGAGTGACTACCAAAACGTTCCATATCTTTAAAGAAATCTTGATTTGTAATCAATTCACTTTTTAAATGTCGCAGATTGACATAAGTAAGTTCAATAATAAAAGTTTTAGCGGTAACCGTGGTTACACTTAAATACCCATATACCAGGATATGCAAAAGACGCCTCCAATGTTGGTAAAGAAAATATAATATTATTATTATTATTTTTTAAATATATTTATAAATATAATGTAAAGTATTAAGTTAGTATTAAAATTTAAAAAAGTACATAATAAATAATATATTTATAAACAGTCAAAAATTATGGATTTGTATGATTGTTAGTACACAGTAGTAGTAAAAACTTGATTATGATTGATAGCTACCTACTGGGGGATTATCGCTTCTACTGTGGAATTATCGCTTCTACTGTGGAATTATCGCTGTAATTCTTGCGAAAGACCACACTTCTTATGAGATTTTTTATATATGAGGGAAATATTCGGTATAACACTAAGCCGATATGCTTTATAGAAAGGATATAGGATAAGGGCCAATTACTATGGCATAAAGCACTTTATCTTTGTTAAAAACACCATTTTAAAATTTTACAATTTCAAAGATGCCAGCATTAAAACAAGACATTTTGGCGCCAAGAACATAACCAGAAATGACCAAAGACACATAAAATAATATAATAAGAGCACATTCACTCTAAATAAGATTATTACCTTCAGATTAAGTAATTCAAAGTCAAGATAATGGCAAGTACTGCCTTTTATCAGTGTGGGCATAGCGATATGCAAATAAATGTCATTTATTTTTTTTTAATCGAAAACCGGTGGTCACATGAACCCAACTCTGGAGCTCATTTTTGCTAAGTAATAAAGCGCAATTTTGAAAATAATATTTATTTTGAAGAAAAACAGTGGTGTATCATCTCTTCGTTAAAAGTATTAAAATACATGTTAGCGCAGACATCACTGGTACTTCTTCTTATTAAATAAGTGTGTTTTTATGCCTAGTCAGTACCTAGTAGAATTCAAAATGATGTCATAAAGCGGCCTCAAAAATATTAAGGAAAAGCTTTTTCTTTTAATTTTCAACACCCTGTACCTCAATATTACAGCGCCTGCGGACCTATGTTTATGAGACTTTTTTTTTATTTTATATTGGAGAATCAACCTTAAAGTTTGTCAGGAGAGTTTCTGGACACCCTGTATTGTATTATTAATTTTTGGAACAACAATTTTCTAGGTGTCTAGCAAAACGTATTTCTATTTTTTGGAAAAAAAAAATATTCTCTTGTAACCCTATCTTTCGTAGAGATTTAGAAAATGTATTTAGTAAAAACGTGTTTACAAAATATAGTTTACCGTTAAAAAGGAGACGGTGATAAATGTCTTTTCGTCGGTAGACGCCACGCAGTGTAAAATATGGACGGAGTTTTTGTTTTTATTTAATATAAACCATTTAATAAAGTAGGTATGCGAATAGAGGATTTATGGCAAATAAAATCTACATTCATCAGGAATAACCAATTTTGGTAAAATCATAACTTTTTCGGTAGTATATTGCAAAAATTTGTTAATGAGTACAAAATTCTATATAGAGACCTATGCTGAGTTTCCCAGATAACCCATAACATGTCGGATATCACTGTTTTTTTGTAGAGCTAATGGAAATATCATTAAATTTATTGTTATTAGGTATATTATTTTCAGCGAGTAAAGCTGTATTATAGCGTTGAACAATTCATGTCAGCACACTTCAAACGCATATAAATGAAGAAAAGAAGTTACTAAGATTTCACACCTCAAAACCAACTTTTAATAGGTAGATCATATTATATATCTGTCATTTTTCTTCGTGTTAAGCTAAATACATGATAGAGAGAGAGAGAGAGACACATGTTGCTGTCTTTGCAATTAAAAAATTAAACTTTTATATGTTTTGCTATAAATATTTTTATATTTGTAAACTATTTTATATTTAGCAATCTTTACAATTACTGTGTATTTTGTATATTAGTAAGGATTAATGAGTTTTCTTTACTGAACATTTACTACAATCATCAGTTGAAACCGAGGTTGAAACATTGCTGGATTTTTATTATCTAGGTTTCAAGTGAAACTCCTCATTTTTATACGCATCGGAAGTGTCAAAAATTGTATTATTGGTACGACTGGTGACGCGATATCCCTCTCACTCGTTCGCGAGGAGGTGTGAGTATGTGCCCAATATTATAATGCTTTCTACCAAGTTGTTCTTTATAAATATTTTAAAACTAGCTCTGCCTTTTGGGAATCTAAGTGAGCTCTGGTTTCTTACCATCTTACACTCAACCGTTATGTAAAAAGTGTTACTAAATAAGCTGTGTAGATAAAAAGTGTATATACGTTTGAAGATTGAGTTTCCATTTTGTTTATAAATTTAGAACATCAGAGTATTCAAGGATTTCAGTCTACCTAAGCTTGTAATACAGCCCAATTTCAATATCGAAATTATTCCTTTATGTGTTTCGCACAAACAGCCATATTTTTCGATGAAAAGACATTTTAGTCAGGAGTGAGATATGCTGAGCAGTATATTCCTAAAGCTCATATAAGTGGCCGTTTCTCAGTAAACAGTTCGGCATGGTTCAGTAGAGGCAACGGCGTAGCTATAGCTTCCGCAAGGGGAGGGTTCGACATTGTCAGGAGCTGATAAAAAAAAAATTGCGCCGCAGGCGAAAATTTTTTGGGTGCCACGCCCCTTTATGAATCAAGGTGCTTAGTTTTGAAGTGGGAAAAGTAGAAAACACAACACAAAATCCTCAAGAAAATTACAAAAACAACCCGGTGCGTTTAGGAGGGAGTTTAATATTTTTACCTATCTTTCAGAGAATTTCTACTTTTGAGCAGTTATTGGAGTCGGAGCTGAATTGATATGGAGATGGTTTAATCAAAAGCTGAATCTACAGTATTATTTGTTTTATATTTGAATCAAAGATTATAATTAGGTTTGGCATCGACTTTGGCATTCAGTTTGACTTTAAATTAAAAGCTAATATAATCAAAATGGGAACATTAATTTACATTTATTATTCAATTAAATCTTTTAGGTCTTATTGCTAACTTATCTATATATTCTTCGGAATCTATTTGCACTGCCAGATCACGATGAGTGCTCATTAGAGCAAGGCCAGTCAGTCTTTCATCTCCTGTTTTATTTCTAAGGTAAGTTTTTAACCTCCTCAGAGTAGAGAAACATCTTTCAGGGGTTGCAGTGGACACTGGAAGTGTAGCGAAAATGATAAGGAACTTCTTTGTCAAAGGGAAAAACTGTTCATCGCACTGATCGATAACTTCTATTGCAGTGGCAGGTTTCACTTAAAATTAGCGTGGGTCATCAATGGGGGGGGGGGTCCGGACCCCCTAAACCCCCCCCTTATATACGCCACTGAGTAGAGGTATGTATATAGAGGAACTACTACAAAAAATAAGGGAATCATATCACATCTGATATTTGAGGATTACATAAGAAATTTAGTTTTCAGTGTGCCTTGACGACTACAAAAGGCCCTTGATAATAATGGCTCTATGACTAAATATTGAAATGTAAAAAACAATATATTTTATGGTTTTTTTTTAGTTTTCGTTTTTTTTGATATTTTCACGAAAATAAATAAACTGTTTCGTTACATGCTTTGAGCTTTGTTTTACTTTAGAGGGTATATAACAACCCAGGACTAGTTCCTGAAAAATAAATCGAAACCGTTATATTATTTATTTTCTAATTTTTAAGCATACAGGGTTATCTAAATTAAGTGTCCACCATTGGTAACTTTGTTATTATTATAGATACAGAATAGTTTCAATTAGCAAACTATTAATATTTTTAACGCTGATTGAGATGGAAGAATAAAAAAGAACAAATGAACATCACGTTTCCGAGTTTGGACGAAAATTACGATTTTTTTTAAATGGAAACCCCCGTATATCATATTTTTTTCTGTTAGAACTTTAAGTTTTAACGAAAAAAGCTTATAAGTAATTTTCTCCTAGTCAAAAATGACGTTGATATTACAATTTCTAAATATTTACAGTAAAAATAGTAAGAATGAAAGCCACATGATCTTTACGATTTGATGGTATTAAGATAAGTGATGAATCTCAGAAGGCAGAAATGCAGTTCCATACAATGATAACGCTCTCTATCAAGTAATGTCAATCATTAGTATGCTTTAATTCGTTTTTTGCTTACAACTTTTGTTGTCTCAATTATTAAATAAAAGAAAAATGGTTTTCACCCATGAGGAAAAGTGTGATATGTTAGCTTCCTACTTAGTGTGCAGAAAAGTCTCTTCCAGAGCAAAAGAATACTACGCTGAATTATATCCACTTCGCATTCAACCACATGAGAGATATTTTCTGAGACTGTACCGAAAATTTAGAGGTAATGAGAGTGTCTTTGCCAAAACAAGGACAAATAAAAATTTCATAATAAGCGAGGCCATGGAAATCGAATGAAAGATACATTGAATGTATGACTGAAATTCTAAACAATTTCTTAGGCGAACTGGAACTTATAACTAGACTGAACTCGCATTTACAGCAGGATGTCGCACCTGCGCCCAACTACAGAGGAACTTATCAACTTTTAAGTACTATTCTTAATGATCAGTGGATAGGCACAAATGGCCCTATTCAGTGGCCTCCCCGATCACCGGACCTAACCCTGCTTGATTTCTTTTTATGGGGGTTTTTAAAGAACCAAATTTACAAGAAAAGGTACGAAAACGTCGACGCCTTAAAGACTGCAGTTAGAAAAAAGATAAACCAGATAGATGGTAGGACCATACTTAAAGTAGTTCGAGCTTTTCAGAAACTTCTAAAAAAAAAAATATAATGATTTTTATTTTCATTTTCTTATAAATGTCTAAAATAAAGTTTGTAAAACTTACTTAGCTGTTTTAGTTTGAGCTTCATAACCTCATTCATTTTCATCCCAGTAGAAAATTACTTATAAGCTTTTTTGTTTAAAACTCAGAGTTCTAACAGAAAAAAATATTATATACGGGGGTTTTCATTTAAAAAAATCGTAATTTTTGTCCAAACTCGAAAACGTGTGTTCATTTTTTTTTTTTATTCTTCCATCTTAATGAGTGTTAAAGATACTAATAGTTTGCTAATTTAAACTATTCTGTATCTTTAATAATAACAAAGTTACCAATGGTGGACACTTAATTTAGATAACCCTGTAGAAGTCACCCACTTAAATTATCAAAGGAAAATTATAGCAATAATGAAATTCACACAAAAATATTAATTTCCACAGCAACGATAACATGTGTTGAAGTGTTATTTAGTATAGTCCTAGAGCTAGAATATAAAGAAAATTTTGTTGTCCCAGTTTTCTTTGGACGCATCATTGATGCAATCAAAGAAGCCACGCAATAGGAATCTAATCATGTGATAATTGTTGAAGTCCCTGATGAATGCTAACTTTTCTACTAAACGAGATAATTAGGCCCATTGCAATTTATAATCTGCGTAAGTGGGGTAGGACAATAACTTCATATTCATCGTTTTTAAATTTTCTCTTACCTACTTTCTTTGATGGAATTTTTGAAAATTCGCCTCTGCTCTACGAAATGAACTACAACTTCTGTTATTATGAGACTGTTTGATAAATCTTTACTAATTTATCCGTACAATTTCGCCAATTTAGAGACTTTGCATCTTGGCATTCGTTTGCTATTAACAAGTTGTGGTCTTTGACGTTGCAACAAGGTAATTTCTTCGTTATTAAGGTCAGGCCACCAACAATTGACGTAAATATGATTATATCGACAGGCACTTCACGTTATGTAACTGACGAAACCGGAACCTGATTACTAGATAGATTTACTTACTTAATCCTTTTGGCGCACATTTATGGATGTAGAATGTAGAGCGTTTGTTGAAGTTGAACTATTAGGTTTCAATCCTGTATTATCCGTTGTTCTTTATCCCATTTCATATTTCGCCGTTGTCGATCTTACATCCTTTAGCTATTCTCTCCCAAGTCTGCTGTAGATTTCTGCTCTGGCGTCAAGAACCTGCCTATTTTCTTGTCATTCTTTTTAAATGGCCAACCAATTTCCACACATTTTTTTCTTCTATTCGTCTCAGTTTCAAATTTTTTATATGTGTGATATTATTTTTAATATTATCCATCTTTTTTTGTTTTTGATTCTTTTTATAAAATTCATTTCTGTTGCTATTAGTTTCCGTCCCTGTTTATACAGTGTGGCCCAAATTGGGCTTACATGTATGGGGATCTTGGAAACTATAGAAGATAGAGAAACGGTTAAATGGGGAAAGTTTTTGACAATTATATTTCTAACTGAAAACCGTTTAGTACGCGGCCCTATCTTTTTTGGTTTTTGAAATATGTTGAAAAAACCAAAAAGATGTATTTTCGAAAATATGCTGTAGATTTCTTATTATTCACTATTTTGGCAATCTGTAAAAACATTTTTAAAGCAACTTTTTAAGTAGATCTCAGTTCTGCAATTTAATTTTGAACACGACGTTTCAGTTATTTTATACCATCATCAGGTTCATTTTTTCTTATGGGCGCCATATTGTATTTTATACTTAAAAGGTAGCTTATGACGTCAGCTTTTCAACGATGTATTATTTGTTGAAAAATAAATGAAATTGACTTGAAAAATAAAGAAAATTAATTTTCGCGACACGTCAAATTTGAGAAGAACACATTAGGCAGGGTTAAATTTGTTTAAAATATCATAATATTATAATACATTATTTTATTTTTTCCTTATGGTTAAAAATCTCATATTAACATTTCAAATAAAGAAAACTAAAAACGCAATGAATAATAATTATTGTTTTGAAAAGAAAATAAGAAAAAATATCTAACTTACTATACTTATTCGAAATGTTGGCCGTTTTTATTAATACATTTTTGACACTTTTTTAACACGGTATTGATGACCCTGCGAAGCGTGTTGCCATTTATGCTCGTAAACACATTCCTCACTCTCTCTTCTAATTCTTGTACAGATTCCGGGGGTTCAAACTCATATACTTCATTTTTTACATAACCCCATAAATAAAAATCGAGAGGAGTTATATCAGGGGATCTAGCAGGCCAATTAACTGGTCCGCCGTTTGAAATTAATTTGTCATCAAATATCTGTCTTAAAAGAGTTTGAACTTCCCGAACATTATGTGCGGGACAACCGTCTTGTTGAAACCAAATATTATTCAATTGATCTTGAGGAACTCTTGCTCTAATTACCGGTAATATTTGATCTTCTAACAGCTCCAAGTATCTTTGGCCATTCAACGTATGATTATAAAAGAATGGTCCTATAAGTCTGTTGTCTAAAATGTAAGGAGAAAAGTTAAGCTGGGTTACTTAATACCTGCTATGTATTTAGCAAGCTAGGTGACATTACTTACCATACATACCACACCATACATTAAAACCAAATCGGGTTTGCAGTCTTCGTTGAGCCAATTGGTGAGGGTTTTCTGTTGCCCAAAAATGATGGTTATGTCTATTAAATACCCCGCAGTTGGTAAAATGTGATTCATCGGTCCAAATTACAAGACGACTGAAATCATGATTTTGTTCGCATTGATTCACATACCAATTTGAAAACTGCATTCTTCTTGGATAATCCGTTTCTCGTAAACCCTGAACTATAGTTGGCTTGTATGGTCGATATTTATTTTCCTTAAGGACTCTTTGTATGGTACTTCGCGGGGTTAGTAAGTCTCTTGCCGACGCTCTTGTAGATGATGTCGGAGCGGCATTAAAATAGGCTCTGACATTTTCGTCACGCTCGTTATTACCTGCTTTTTTGTAACTCTTGGGCTGCGGTTTTTCAAAACTTCCATGGTTTCTCAGGTTCATAACAATTTTTGGAAAAAGTCTGACACTTGGCTGCGGTCTTTCAGGAAAATTTTTAAAATACCTTTCTAATGCAAGGTTTGCATTTCTGTTGCAATGAATGTAACATTCTAGCAAATCAAATTTTTCTTCGTGAGAAAGACGCAATGCCATTTTCTTTTAAATTCAGAATACACAAATAAATCGTTATTATTAGATAATAATAATAAAAACTATTATACTTTTACTCGTTCTGAAAAGTAATATTTTTGTTTCATTTTCAAACGGTAGTGGTTGGTCATAGGCTACTGGATTTTATTGTTGATTCATAGGTTATTGTAATATTGTTGATTGAAACAATGCAAGCAGTGTTTTGTGAATACTACAAAATGTAAACCTTTTAATTGGTATTCAATTTAGGGAGTTATAGTGCAGTTGTCAAATTTGACGTGTTGCGAAAATTAATTTTCTTTATTTTTCAAGTCAATTTCATTTATTTTCCAACAAATAATACATCGTTGAAAAGCTGACGTCATAAGCTACCTTTTGAGTATAAAATACAATATAGCGCCCATAAGAAAAAATGAACCTGATGATGGTATAAAATAACTGAAACGTCGTGTTCAAAATTAAATTGCAGAACTGAAATCTACTTAAAAAGTTGCTTTAAAAATGTTTTTACAGATTGCCAAAATAGTGAATAATAAAAAATCTACAGCATATTTTCGAAAATACATCTTTTTGGTTTTTTCAACATATTTCAAAAACCAAAAAAGATAGGGCCGCGTACTAAATGGTTTTCAGTTAGAAATATAATTGTCAAAAACTTTCCCCATTAAACCGTTTCTCTATCTTCTATAGTTTTCAAGATCCCCATACATGTAGGCCCAATTTGGGCCACACTGTATATCATTGTCGTTACTACTTTTTAAAAATACTTGGAGTTTAGTTTCTTTCGGTATTTCTTTTTTTCTAATAGGAACGTGTTTATTATATTATTATAGTTTTTCTCCTGGTGCTTTTTGTTTTTTTGTTTTGTTCGTTATTCGTTCATCTTCAAAACCTAGGTATTTAAATTTTAAAACTTTTTCTAACCTTAGCATAATTCTAGCAGTTGTACCTTTTCCATTCTTTCGTATCGTATCTCATATGTCTTCGCTTTATCTTTTGCCTCTTTGATTTCTTCATCTGGTACCAATGAGAATATCAATGAGGTTTTTTCTTGTTTGACACCTATTATAGTGCCATCTTGAATACTTTGCATTCCTTTTATTATGGCTACTGATGTTTCCTATTACCCTATTTGTTAAAGCTGCCTATGCCATATGTCCTATCCTTTCATTGTGTCAAATGCCTTCATTAGGTGTAGGTATGAAGTAGCAGTGACCTCTCTTCTCTTATTGCTTTTTTTGGCGGTCGATTTAAATTATGCGTAAAGTAAATATTGTAACGTCACGGCAGATATAATCTAACGTGCCTACGTATTGAGTTAAGGCAGGAACACATTTATTAACATATGTTATTTATGAGAACCTGATTTTACAGATCTTGTAACACACGTAACTTTGACAATGGTGAATTTTCGTTTGAACAAAGCAACTATTTATACACAAATAAAAATATTCAGCTTTTTTTTTTAACAACTACTCACTAAAAACAAATACAGGGTGACTCGGATCTAAATGTACATACATCACCAGGAGATAGTGGACATCTTGGGGGTTCTAAATAATCTATCTTTAGTGTGTCCATCTTTCCTCGTTACTTAGATACAGAGTGTTTTATAAGGTTTGGCTCATTTTTGTTTTTGCCATAATTCTTTTAGCACCCGGTAGAAAATGTTCATATTCGGTGGAAATATTTTGAGTAGCTATCGCTTCAAAATGCCGTATGAAAATTTTTTGAAATTCAGGTCCGGACTTTACAAATAAGACTGATTTCATTTTTTTTAAATTCAACGTATATCATATTTTTGTCAATTTTATTTTATATTTGAAAAACACATAAAATACTAATTCTAATGACATACTTGTGAAAATACCCGCACTCGCCGCTCAGCCATAATAAATTGCTCTTCTTTAGATGTTGAAACACATACAAAATAATAACTGTTTTTATAACGACAATAATACCAAAAATAAGAAATAAACCAAAGTAATAAAATAGCGGCGTGTTAAAATTTGAAAATTTTCAATTCAATTTGACTCCATGGCTCGGCACCTCAGAACAACGAAATATTAGGGGGCAACAAAACATAATAAGTCATTGTCAGTTGTAACCTATCAGATTTTTGGGCATTACAAGGATATTTTTGTTAAACATTTACTTCTCGTTTAAAATGCCCCATCAATTTTCAAACCAAGAATACGCTGATATAATATTTGCATATGGATTTTGCGATGGTAACGGGCGAGCCGCTTCTCGAGAGTATGAATTAAGGTTTCCTGGAAGAAGATGTCCAAACCATCAAACATTTTCAAATGTATTTTCTTTTGTTCGTGAACAAGGACATTTTCCGACACAAAATAATATTGATCAGCCTGTAAGACACCCAGTTCAACAGGAAGAAGACATTTCAAATTTGATTGAAGAAAATCCAAAAACATCCACAAGGAAAATTGCTAGACGTCTGGATATAACGCAAAAATTAACCCATTCAACAATAAAAAATGACATACAATATACAAATACAAAGGTTAGAACCAGGTGATTATGCTAACCGTTTGGTTTTTTGTCAGTGGATTAGGAGGCACCAAAGAGATATTCACCGGACTTTGTGGACCGATGAAGCTCAGTTTACCAGAGATGGAGTCAACAATTCCAGAAATTGTCATCTATGGTCTCTAGAAAATCCAAATGCTATTAGGCAGTCGCACTCGCAACATAGATTTTCCATAAATGTTTGGGCAGGTATAATCAATGGTAAATTGATTGGCCCACACATCTTTGAAGAAAGATTAGATGAAAACCAATATTTACACTTTTTAGAAAACATTTTGCCAAATCTTCTCCAAAATGAGAATGTTAATTTAAGAGGAATGTATTTCCAACACGATGGAGCCCCTCCACATTATGCAAGAATTGTTTCCGAACTTTTAAACAATAGATATCTTAACAGATGGATAGGTCGTGGGGGGCCCCATTCTTGGCCAGCAAGATCTCCCGACTTTAACCCGCTGGACTTTTTTTTTGGGGGTATATGAAAAATTTAGTTTACGAGGAAGAAATTAATACACGGGACCAGCTCTTGCAACGCATTATCACTTCATTTCAGGAAATAAAAAATAGACCAGGTGTAATCAGAAGTGCAGTTTCAAATTTAAATATCAGAGGAAGAAAATGTGAAGAAGTTAATGGTGGGCATTTTGAAAATATTCTCAAATAATTATGTTTTTGTTATTTTTGTTATTATTGGTATTATTGTCGTTATAAAAACAGTTATTATTTTGTATGTGTTTCAATATCTAAAGAAGAGCAATTTATTATGGCTGAGCGGCGAGTGCGGGGATTTTGACAAGTATGTCATTAGAATTAGTTTTTATGTGTTTTTCAAATAAAAAATAAAATTGACAAAAATATGATATACATTAAAATTTGAATTTAAGAAAATGAAATCAGTCTTGTTTTTAAAGTCCGGACCTGAATTTCAAAAAATTTTCATACGGCATTTTGAAGCGATAGCTACTCAAAATATTTCCAGCGAATATGAACATTTTATACCGGATGCTAAAAGAATTATGGAAAAAACAAAAATGAGCCAAACCTTATAAAACACTCTGTATCTAAGTAACGAGGAAAGATGGACCCACTAAAGATAGATTATTTAGAACCCCCAAGATGTCCACTATCTCCTGGTGATGTATGTACATTTAGATCCGAGTCACCCTGTATATCCTAAAAATCTAGGCTTTAGAGTACACACAATTGTACCCACTTTAGTACTAAAATAATTTTTCGGTACAAGAACTTACTTCATGATATGCCTTATTTTGTTTTTGAATGTTTATTTGTTTATTATAGTCACCAACTCATTGGCGAAATATTTCTGCTTCTGGCTGAGGAAAAGAGATGAGGACTAGAGGAAAGAGATGTTTATTACACTTAGAATAAGTACATCCAGGTATACAACACTTTTTTTGCAGACATAAAGGATATAAGCACCTAAGCACCTTGAAGTGAAATATGAATTAATTGTGGATACTAAAAATCACCAAGACGAAAAATGAAGGAGAGAGCACAAGGCATATCCAAGTAGACAGCTAGTATTTTCTGATAATACACGTCACGGTATGTCGATATCAGCGCTTGCTGTGGATGACCTTGAAAATTCTCTATAGGATATGCTTTATGGTTAAAGTCCGTCTATCTACCTTACAAATTCATTATAAACGCTAATTCCTTACCGTCATAATAACCTATTATGTGAGGTGTAAAATTCGGCCACCTGATCTGGGGACTCCAGGTACGGATATATTTAAAGACTATTATATTATTAGATTTTCTCAGTAATCCTCTTAAAATAATTAGGGTAAAATAAAATAGGTTTATTTTAGTTATTTAAATATGCTGATTTTTGGTTTTAAAATTCAGTTAGATGTTTGTATTGGTTTACACAAGAAGTTATTTGTTGCCAATTAAACGTGATATCTAAAAATGTTTCGTCCGTGGGAACAAACTAGTACGCCCAGTGGATCTACGGGTCGTGATAAAAACCAATTAAAGCGTGATATTTTATCAATTGATACAAAAAAAGTAATCTTCGACGTTTACACCACCCTTCTTGAACGTGGTTTTTCAAAATTTGGTGCAGTGAAGGAAGCGGCCGCTTTGACACGCACGCCAGTGAGTACAGTGTGGTTTGTTGTAAATAAACCTATAGTGGAGAGAACAAAGAGAAAAAATCTTTTACTTTTAAGATACTGGACGCGACGGATGTCGATATAATTCGTAGAAAAATATATGCTATGTATAGGGAATACTTTAAAAACCCTATTGCAAAGATTAAAAACAGATGATACAGGAATAGAATGTTGTCGTGAGACTCTAAGAAAACGTATTTTAAGAAACGGTATTAAAATGAAAAAAATTAACAAACGACAAGTAATTATGGAATCGGCTCGGTTAAAAAAATTGAAGGGTGGAATACCTAATGGCAGTCCATGGTAGACAGGATGAAGGGGATATTATTTATTTGGACGAGACGTGGTATGACACACACGAAGTTCCAGATAAAGGTTGGGTAGATTTATCGGATCAATACAGAACCAAAGCTCCATCAAATAAATGTAAACGTATAACAATAATTCGTGCTGGGACAAAGAACGGATTTATACCAAACGCTTTGGTCTTTTCAGCCAAAAATATAAAGGACTCCCTTGCTAATTATCACAATGATACTACGGCAGAACTATTTGGAGACTGGTTCAAAAATAAATTATTACCAAATATACCACCAAATAGTGTGATAGTGATGGATAATGCTAGCTTCCACAGTCGTAGGTTAAATAAAGTTCCGTGTTCCAATGGCACAAAAGTTACCATCCAGGACTATATGATGGAAAACAATATGTATTTTGAGAAAAATTACATAAAAAAGTAATTGCTCGAAATTTTAAAATCATTTTCAATAAAGAGCAGTATTATTGTGACACTTTGGCGGCAGAAATAGGTCATACCGTATTTAGACTTCCTCCTTATCATTGCATGTTCAACCCAATAAAAGATATATCGCACCAGCTGAAAGGAATAATGTTTCGCCAACCTTAAATTCTTCTGAGTACAGTCAGAGATGCAAAATATTCCAAACAAAAGCTGGGAAAATTGTGTGGCGCATGTTCGAAAAGTAGAAAAATCATACGTAAGTATAGATCTGTTGCCCAGAGAATTATTGCGAACTTAGATGACGACAGTGACAGTGAAAGTGACTTGAGTTAAAATGTAATAATTATTTTTCTGACACGGTACTTTTTTGTAGGTATATGTATATTTTGTTTTAATTAATAACCGTCCTATATGTTATAATTTTAATTGTATTGTATTTTATACTGTTATATTATTATTTTATTAATATTACTTATTATTAAATTACGTAAAATATGTTTCTGCGTTTTCTTTCTAACATAAAAAAATCAGTACGACCCTTTTGTTGCATACAGGAAGATAAAAAAATATTTTTTCCACGCTTTTATATATATTATTATCTTAAAGCAGCGCAACCCTTTATTCTATCAGTAACGAGTGCGTCCCTGCTTTCATTCGATCACCCGCTGAGTCTTATCGGCATTAGAGATTAGAATTTATAATGAGTTTGTAAGATAGATAGACGGACTTTACGTCATTTCTGCGCCATGCCTAAGGTGATTTCGATATTGAAGACGTCAATATGACAGCATGCCACTGATACTGTTCATGCTTCATGCTGCTCAGGTTGGAGAATTCGTCTTTGGACTTTGTAACCTTGTAACGACACTGGTTGTTTTTCGTTAATTAGAAATATCGGGTTATATCGTTCCTAAAGAAACGCCTTCAGTTACTGCTATTATTAAAATAAATGACGGTAATTTTAGTATCGTCTAACCCAGAAATTTATTTTTTTAAAATATGGCTAGGCAGCTGTGACCCTCATTTATATTATATATCAGGGCCGCTCGAGGGCCAACCATATATTTGGTAACTCAATTTCCTTTTGGGTTTTTGAACAAAGTTCGAGTGACAATGTGCGTAATGGTAAATAAATTATAGGGTGTCGGTTATAAAGCTGTCTTTTTTAACGAGGATCGTCCATTAAAAAGAAAATTGCTCGAGAACATGGAAATTGATTTTCTGTTGTGAGCAGGGGCGTATAGCGAACGTTTCGATTGTAGGGGGTTAGTTTATTCATTATTAAGTACCAAACTTAAGAAATCATTAAAAAGTTAAACATGGTGTTTATTGAACATACGGCAAAAATTGAAGGTATTATTTTCTATTTTAAGAATATTTTGTCTTTTGATGATTTTTGAAAATCCGCTTTGTTCGAATATACACGGCGAGAAAAATTTTCCACAATAATAACATTTTCTTACGAAAAATTATATGTAAAGTTTCCTAATATACAAGAACTGTTGAAAATGACTACCTCCAGGTAGGATGCAAGAATCCAATATTTTCCTCATTGAATGCGGAACTCTTTTAAAAATACCAGGGACGTTTCTTATTGAGTTACAACTAGCAATTATCCGATTTCTTAAATCTTCCACATTCTCCAACTAATTTCTAAATGGCGGCATATATGTACTTAATTTCAGCCAAAATATGCGCATATAAAGCTCGGAAACCATAGGAGTTAGAGAAACGGTTAAATGGGGGCAAAGTTGTGCAGTTCGGTGCTGATTAAAATGCCGCTTTAAAAGTTTTAAAATTCCGAATACTTCCGATATTATTTGAAAAAAAACCGAAATTTTGCAAAATCGTTTTTATTTTTTCCTGAGCTCATTTGAATAGCTATTTAAAAATAAATGACACTTTGTCGTTGCTAATTTTTCTCCTCTACAAAATGACGTTATTAAACTAAAGATCCGACGTTTCGTCTCCGAGCGGCCAACATCAACTTTATTTTTTTAAATACGGACCTGGAATTTTCTTTACCGATTTTTAAACCCCCCTACCCTCAAAATGTAATGGCGGTATTAGTTTCTAATAATTGTTTTTGCTTATTTCTTTTTAAATTTGTATTTTACATTTGTCAGTCCGGTCCTGGCAACGAATCACAATTATAATTAAAAACGTTATTTTTATAAAAACCTTTACAAATGGGTTTCATGAAAATTTGAGTTTATTAGGAAAGCTCTTATTTTCAAAATGTTCAAAAATATTTCCTTTAACCCATAGGTACCTACCTATGCACAGATCGATGTTTCTTATGATCCTTGCTATACTACCCCCTTTCAATTGACCTTTATAGCCTACGAACTGTATGTTGTATTATTCTTCCAATTCTTCAAAGTTTGTTTAAAGTTGATCTTACTGATAGGTGGATCGGAAATGGTGGGGCAATAGAGTCGCCAGCGAGGTCGCCAGATATTTCGCCTCTGGATTTCTTTTATGGCATTAAAAAAATGTATTTATAAAAATTACTTAGATACCATGGAGGAACTGGAAGAACGCATACAGGTTGCAGTTGGTAGGATAAGGAGAAGATCGGTTGCAAGGGCTGTCGCCAAAATTGCAAGAAGAATCGATCGTTGCATTGAGCAAAACGGATATTTTTGAAGATTTAGAAAATTAGGTTTTATAATTAAGAAATTTATAATTATTAGAAAATTCTTATAAAATAAATTATGTTACTTATGTATGAATGTTTTAAATAAAATAGAGTGTTTAATTAATATTGTGATTCGTTGCCAGGACCGGACTGACAAATGTAAAATACGAATTTAAAAGGAAATAAGCAAAAACAATTCATTATTAGAAAGTAATACCGCCATTACATTTTGAGGGTAGGCGGGGTTTAAAAATCGGTAAAAAAATTCCAGGTCCGTATTTAACAAAATAAAGTTGATGTTGGCCGCTCGGAGACGAAACGTCTGATCTTTAATTTAATAACGTCATTTTGTTGAGGAGATAAAGTTGCAACGACAAAGTGTCATTTATTTTTAAATAGCTATTCAAATGAGCTCAGGAAAAAATAAAAACGATTTTGCAAAATTTCGGGTTTTTTCGAATAATATCGGAAGTATTTGTAATTTTAAAACTTTTAAAGCGGCATTTTAATCAGCACCGAATTGCACAACTTTGCCCCCATTTAACCGTCTCTCTAACTCCTATGGTTTCCGAGATTCCAATGCTCGTATGTCGAATTTGTAACACCCTGTATATGCCTTGTTTGCCTTTAAAATGTGCAGTTATATGCATTTTTTTGACCAAATATGCATACTGGTATGCAATATTTCTTAATTTATTATAGAAAAATAGGCTAAAGAAACACACTGGGTTCTAAAAAAAATGTTTATTAAAAAAAAATGCAAAAAAACAAAGAAAAATAAAAGTAAACCATTTCCTAACCTGAAATTGTATTAAAGGCATTTATTACTAAATATTTTCAACTAAAAAGAATTGTCTTCTATCAGTAAAAATATGTTTATACAAAGAGAAGCTTTTTTCAACATCTACTGATTTAATCGGACAATAATGCAACTTAGGTAGTAAAGTATAAGGCCAAGACACAACCCCGCTCCGTTGGATGGTTTACCTTCATGAATGCTTTTTACTGCAGTTAGGTAGGTATTTAAATCCTTTATTTTTTTTACAGTTACATCCAATTGGTTCCTTACTTGACCCCCTACTTTACCGGGAATGTTGTTACATTTAGCGGAAAAAGTTTAAACAATACCAATTGAGTCTCTTAAACTTAAATTTCTACTCTCTAACGAGGATATTATGTCTGGTATAAAACACTTTCTAACAACTCTTTACTTTGCGCAACACATTGCGAATCGTGATGTTCCCCACCGGGTAATTACAGGTTCTGGAGGCAAACTAACTCCTGGTAATCTCTCCTTATACATCTGCACTCTTAGAGGTGCTTTTAGAAACTCTTTCTTTACATTTGAAATTAATTTATTTACTAAAGTATATTCAGTTCTGACGATTTCTGCGACTCGGTTTATTCCATGTAAAAGACAAGTCACATGTATCATATTGGGGTAAAAAATTCTTAAGTTTTGGCCTAATTTTACCATATACGGTGCTGCATCAGACAAAAGCACTAAAAACTTTTTATCTGGGACTGGGAAAAAGCTCGATAGGGACTGCTAAATAAATCGGGTTACGGTCACATTATTAGTTTTGTTTAGCTGCTTAGAAGCTATTAAATATGGGTTTGTTGCTTTATCTTCTTGAAGTGCTCCAATCATAAGATGTGCGATATATCTGCCACAAGCATCTGTGCTTTCATCAACAATAATTTAAAAAACTTTATCACTGAGTGAAGCTCTAATTTCTTCTAAAACGGTTTCGTATACTAAATGGACATTTTTCTTTCTAAGCGTGGATTCGTGAGGAATGGTTTGTTGGCAATATTATTGCAAAAATCCTCTAAGTTGCGGATTTTTCATTTTTTTTAAGGGTATGTAAGTTTGCTGCGAACAAAGCCTTCCATAAGTCTCAGTGGCGTAGCTTAAGATTTTTTTTTGGGGGGGGGGGGGTCACAGTAACATTCATAGTTCAAATTCTGTATATTAACAGCATTAATTTATTTCGTAGGGTGTGTAAACGTTTAAAGTCATGACATTTATAATCATAATTATGAATAATCAAACATTCTAAATTATTCTAGCTATTAGTTTCACATTGAAGTAAATTTTATCCAAAACGAATAATTTTTCGGGGGGGGGGGGTTGTCCCCAAACCCCCCCCCCCCCCCCCCGTTACTACGCCACTGATTAAGTCTTCTTGAAAAACTTCCTTTTCAGATTTTGATTTTCCTCCAACATTTTGAAATGCATTTTTTACACTTAGCTGAACTTAGCTCAGATTTCATATTTTGTAACTCTGATTTATGCAGCGGTGTTTTCAAATGTTGATCGATTTCGAACTTCTTTTCACAAACAATAATTTTTGCACAAGCTTTACAGAAGACTTTTTCTCCAGTAAACTCTAACTCTGGGAAATTTTTAATCTACAAAGACGTTTTCGCCACTTTAGACATTCTAAACACAAATTTGAAATCACTAGTTTTACACTGAAAATACTGAAATCTTTCGACAAACTAAAACAGAAGTACGTATTACAACCCGATATAAATACAGTTTGTTAAGCAGGTAATAATAAGGCATTATTAAATGGCAATAAATAACCCCTAACAATATACCTGCAAACCCCGGACACCCCCAATAAATACCTTGTGTATAACCAATATGTAAATATTAATTATTATATAATTATCTTCAGATTGAAAAATCCCTGAAACAAGTGCCGGACTGGACATTAAACCTATACGTCTCGAGTCTACGAGTTTTGATGACCGGGCGTTTTTAATTTTTTGATAACGCCAAAAACATAAAAATATGCTCATAAAATAATAATTTGAGAAAAATATGCATTTAATATAAAATTGACAAAATATGTAAAAAATGCATATACATATATGCAAGAAATGCATATATATATGCATATTGCATATATTCCGCCCTTTACTAATGACTTTAGATGGCCCCATAGGAAATAATCCAGGGGGTTTAAGTGTGGTCCACCTCGACCAACCCAGCGATCTCCGTACCTTACTGTTAAGAACTCACGAGCAACCACACTAAAATGCGCTGGTGCACCATCGTACATAAACCACACTGCATTTCTTGTTGCCAATGGTACATCCTTCAGAAACTGAGGTAGCGTTTGTTCAAAAAAGTTGCGATACACCTCGCCGGTAAGTTTTTCGGTTCAATTAGCCAGTCACCCACAATTCTAACCCAAACGTTCAACGAAAACTGATGTTGAAAACGGTCTTCAAGTACCTGTGGATTTTCTTCAGTCCAAGGTTGTAGTGAAAATCCCTTATTGCATTTCTTCAGAAATTCGATTCACCGGTAAAAAGAATCAGCGTCAGTTGTTGAGGAATTTTAACCAATATGTGCAAAAGCCATTGACAGAATGCAATCCGCGGAGGAAAATCAGCAGGAAGAAGTAGCTGAACGCGTTGTATGTGGTATGGGTACCTACAACAAATAGTCACTAAGAATTTTCCAAACAGTCCCATTACTTACATTCGAAGTACTTGCAATTTTTCGAGTACCTGGACCTTCCTCTGTCATGTCCGGCACATTTTCTTCCACTTCTACCGTTCTTACTGTCATTGGCCTTCCTGGTCCCCCACTTCGTTTTAATGTACTTATAATATGAAGACGTTGATGAATACCTTAGATTGAAGATAGAAGTGCCGCGCAGGCGAGAAATTTTGGGAAAATTAAGGAAAAAGTTCAATAAACCTTTAGGTAGTATTTAAATTTAACATACTTAGAGCTATACTGTCAGACAAGGGAAAAATGGTTAGGTATTTCAGCAGTTCAGGGTAGTTCCTACATTTCTTAAGGCTTAAGAAAGTGGACCTGACGAAGGCAACTTTTACGAGACACCAAAGTTGATTGTAGGAAAAGAAAACGTCACATGCAACGCCAAATGGTAGGTTGGTTCCTTAACTAATAGTATGAGTTACTTAGTCTATACAAAGTGGCAAAAAAAGTCGCGCATAATGCCTGTAACTTTTGAGTTACCTCGTATACGAAAAATATTTCAAATTCTCACCTATCTGCAAGCGTTTCCGAGATAATGACAGCTCAAAAATGAAAAAATTCCTAATTATAATAATTATTCCTACGTAATACCCACCAGTTGAGTCAAGGTGTTTTCATGACAGCGACCTAAGAGGTGTTAATTTTGAGCTCCTGTTTAATTTTCTGTTTTCTGATTTCTAATTTGTTTACACTATGGTTCATCTGAATGAGAAGCAACGAATTGAACTTTTAATAATGAGCGGCTACGAGAATATGAAGAGATCGCAAGATCAGGTTTGTCAACTTTTCAATGAATTATATCCAAATAGGTCTCCAATAAATCAGTCAACGGTGTGTCGAGTGGTAAAGAAATTTTAAGAAACAGGCAGTATTAGGGAAGCCGCTAGATCAGGTCGACCTAAGACAGCAACCGGAGGAGACAAAGCTTTGGATATCATGCTCTCAATACATGAAAATCCAACACAATGATCCAGGCCAATGGCAATGGATTTTAATTTGTCTCATCAGTCACTGAAAAAATTTGTTTAAGCAGGAGAATTTGCATCCCTACAAGGTAAAGTTGTTGCAAGAGTTAAACGAGGACGATTTTGATAGAAGAGCTGAATTTTGTGAGCTGATGATGGAAAGATGCAATAACGATTATAACCTTCCAATAAATATCATTTTCTCGGATGAAGCTACTTTTCATTTAAATGGCATTTTTAATAGACACAATTATCGTTATTGGTCTGCGGAGAATACTCACTGGTTTCAGGAAGGTCATACTCAGAGGCTCAAAAAGTTAAAGTTTGGGCGGGCATAGTTGGTAGATATATTGTGGGACCTTTTTTCATAGATGGCAATTTAAATGGCGAGAAATATCTGGACCTCCTCAGGAGTCACATAATCCCTTCTTGCAGAATGGTTTTACAGGGTGTAAATAATGTCATAAACGAATAGGTATGGTTCCAGCAAGATGGATCACCTGCGCATTAAGCAGCAAATGTTAGACAATACATAGGCGAGCAATTTCCAGGACGTTGGACAGGCAGAAGAGGTGCTATTGACTGGCCAGCGCGATCCCCGGACTTAACCCCGCTCGACTTCTTCTTGTGGGGACACTTAAAGAACAAAGTCTACGTTAACCGTCCAAATGACTTAGAATGTTTAAGGGTCAGAATTAGTGCTAAAATTCGGGCCATTCCAGAGGACTTCCTTTTAAACGTTGTAGATGGGTTTAGGGATCGACTGGCGCTCTGCTCAGCAGAAAATGGTAATCATCTTGAACACCTGATCAACTGAAAAGGTTTCACTTGTTTATTATTCCGATGTTAAGTTGTTTAATTTTCTAGGCTATTTATTTTGTTATTATATTATATATTATATTGACTTTTTTGCCACTCTGTATAGACTGTACGAAGTTACAAAATTTCAATAAAATATACATTATGCTTAAAAGCTATAAGTTATATAAAAATTTGAAGCCCCAAATCCTTGCTAAGAGGGACATTAGGAAAAATGACGATATAAACTACGACTAGTATTAATTATATTGACTTCTTCTGTACGCTGACGAAATATTGCTCTATACTTGCCACACATCCTGTGTATCCAAGCTTTAATATTACACGACGGTTAAAGTGTCTAAATGCTAAAATGCTTTACGCACGGTAGTAGAAAAACATTTTTAAAAATGCTACCTTTAATTCAAATGGTATCAAAGATCGTTAAATAACCCGACTTTGCTGGTGATCGCTAGTTCGCGCCAGAGCATAACATGTTTACATTGTGCCGGAAACCTTGATCCAACATCTTTGTTCATATTCGAGTTATTTGCAAATATCTATTTTAGTTTAAAAAATAACTGTTTACCGAACTGTTAAACGAAAGAAATGTAGAGTTGCTTTGTAATAAATTTTTTAATCTATGTCGTAACAATAATAATAACTTTTAAATTTTTAAAGTTTACATTGGATTAGTGGCTTTCATCTTTATAGCGTAAATTATGGTTATGGTCTTTAAATTGTATAATGTTTTTATTTTTAAAAATATATATTAAAATATTATAAATGTAAATTTGTCTAACGTTCATCTTTTTTGTTTCTGAATATAATTCTTTTGAAGGATAGTCCTCATTAAATATAATTTTCAAAAATATTTTTTGTAATACTTCTAATTTTTTATCCAAAGTTCCGTTTATTCCTCCCCAACCTAAAATTCCGTAATTTAAATGAGTTTTGACTAATGCATAGTATAATATTTCTAGATGTTTTATATCCACAAATTTTTTAATTCTTTTAAAAATTGGTAATAAACTTAACTTAATTTTTTTATCAAATATTCTACTTGAAAATTCCAATTTAATTTACTGTCAAAAATTATTACTAAATATTTTAAATATATACCGCAATGAAACCACCAGTTGTAATTATATTAATGTAGACGTTTTATTTTTTATTAGTTTCAACATTTACACAGGCGGTGCGAAATGAAAAAAAGCCTACATTGACTTTGTTGTCCAAACCAAGCAGCCTAAGTGTGTCTGGCAGGCCCTGGCTCATATGAACATATACAACAAATCAAAAAATAATTATGAAATACCCAACTCCTTAAAGAATGCCCAAAATATTAACCAGTTTTTTATTGATTCGGTGATGACGATTGCTCCTCCAGTAGAAGAAAACACAATCAATGGTTATTTAAACAAATGTATAAGTGCAAATAGTTTCTCACTGCAATCGGTCGAAGATATGGACGTCCTTGAAGCGGTCGGACAGTTGAAGTCTAATGCGTTTGGATCCGATGGTATTTCTCTGGAAATGATTAAGTTGTGCTGTCCTATAATTGTCCCTTTCTTGACACACATTTTCAATTTTTGTATAACAAACTCCGTGTTTCCTCAACAATGGAAAACTGCCATAGTTTTGCCTCTCCCTAAAGTATCTAATGTTGGTAAAGTGTCTGACTTGAGACCAATTAGTCTGTTATCTGTGTTGTCTAAATTGTTTAAAAAAATAATATACACCCAAATAATCCATTATTTACTCTCTAATAATCTGATGCCAGACTCTCAGTCTGGGTTTCGTAGACACTGCAGCACGGCTTCCGTATTGCTTAAGATTTTGGATGATATTATTCAAGCAGCTGATCGGGGGGAGACTTCTGCCTTGGTATTGTTGGATTATAGTAAGGCATTCGATACTTTAGACCATCAGCTATTGTGTGCCAAGCTCCATTACTATGGAAAATTATTAAAAAATAAAATAAAATAAAAAAATAATTTGAGAAAAATATGCATTTAATATAAAATTGACAAAATATGTAAAAAATGCATATACATATATGCAAGAAATGCATATATATATGCATATTGCATATATTCCGCCCTTTACTAATGACTTTAGATGGCCCCATAGGAAATAATCCAGGGGGTTTAAGTGTGGTCCACCTCGACCAACCCAGCGATCTCCGTACCTTACTGTTAAGAACTCACGAGCAACCACACTAAAATGCGCTGGTGCACCATCGTACATAAACCACACTGCATTTCTTGTTGCCAATGGTACATCCTTCAGAAACTGAGGTAGCGTTTGTTCAAAAAAGTTGCGATACACCTCGCCGGTAAGTTTTTCGGTTCAATTAGCCAGTCACCCACAATTCTAACCCAAACGTTCAACGAAAACTGATGTTGAAAACGGTCTTCAAGTACCTGTGGATTTTCTTCAGTCCAAGGTTGTAGTGAAAATCCCTAATTGCATTTCTTCAGAAATTCGATTCACCGGTAAAAAGAATCAGCGTCAGTTGTTGAGGAATTTTAACCAATATGTGCAAAAGCCATTGACAGAATGCAATCCGCGGAGGAAAATCAGCAGGAAGAAGTAGCTGAACGCGTTGTATGTGGTATGGGTACCTACAACAAATAGTCACTAAGAATTTTCCAAACAGTCCCATTACTTACATTCGAAGTACTTGCAATTTTTCGAGTACCTGGACCTTCCTCTGTCATGTCCGGCACATTTTCTTCCACTTCTACCGTTCTTACTGTCATTGGCCTTCCTGGTCCCCCACTTCGTTTTAATGTACTTATAATATGAAGACGTTGATGAATACCTTAGATTGAAGATAGAAGTGCCGCGCAGGCGAGAAATTTTGGGAAAATTAAGGAAAAAGTTCAATAAACCTTTAGGTAGTATTTAAATTTAACATACTTAGAGCTATACTGTCAGACAAGGGAAAAATGGTTAGGTATTTCAGCAGTTCAGGGTAGTTCCTACATTTCTTAAGGCTTAAGAAAGTGGACCTGACGAAGGCAACTTTTACGAGACACCAAAGTTGATTGTAGGAAAAGAAAACGTCACATGCAACGCCAAATGGTAGGTTGGTTCCTTAACTAATAGTATGAGTTACTTAGTCTATACAAAGTGGCAAAAAAAGTCGCGCATAATGCCTGTAACTTTTGAGTTACCTCGTATACGAAAAATATTTCAAATTCTCACCTATCTGCAAGCGTTTCCGAGATAATGACAGCTCAAAAATGAAAAAATTCCTAATTATAATAATTATTCCTACGTAATACCCACCAGTTGAGTCAAGGTGTTTTCATGACAGCGACCTAAGAGGTGTTAATTTTGAGCTCCTGTTTAATTTTCTGTTTTCTGATTTCTAATTTGTTTACACTATGGTTCATCTGAATGAGAAGCAACGAATTGAACTTTTAATAATGAGCGGCTACGAGAATATGAAGAGATCGCAAGATCAGGTTTGTCAACTTTTCAATGAATTATATCCAAATAGGTCTCCAATAAATCAGTCAACGGTGTGTCGAGTGGTAAAGAAATTTTAAGAAACAGGCAGTATTAGGGAAGCCGCTAGATCAGGTCGACCTAAGACAGCAACCGGAGGAGACAAAGCTTTGGATATCATGCTCTCAATACATGAAAATCCAACACAATGATCCAGGCCAATGGCAATGGATTTTAATTTGTCTCATCAGTCACTGAAAAAATTTGTTTAAGCAGGAGAATTTGCATCCCTACAAGGTAAAGTTGTTGCAAGAGTTAAACGAGGACGATTTTGATAGAAGAGCTGAATTTTGTGAGCTGATGATGGAAAGATGCAATAACGATTATAACCTTCCAATAAATATCATTTTCTCGGATGAAGCTACTTTTCATTTAAATGGCATTTTTAATAGACACAATTATCGTTATTGGTCTGCGGAGAATACTCACTGGTTTCAGGAAGGTCATACTCAGAGGCTCAAAAAGTTAAAGTTTGGGCGGGCATAGTTGGTAGACATATTGTGGGACCTTTTTTCATAGATGGCAATTTAAATGGCGAGAAATATCTGGACCTCCTCAGGAGTCACATAATCCCTTCTTGCAGAATGGTTTTACAGGGTGTAAATGTCATAAACGAATAGGTATGGTTCCAGCAAGATGGATCACCTGCGCATTAAGCAGCAAATGTTAGACAATACATAGGCGAGCAATTTCCAGGACGTTGGACAGGCAGAAGAGGTGCTATTGACTGGCCAGCGCGATCCCCGGACTTAACCCCGCTCGACTTCTTCTTGTGGGGACACTTAAAGAACAAAGTCTACGTTAACCGTCCAAATGACTTAGAATGTTTAAGGGTCAGAATTAGTGCTAAAATTCGGGCCATTCCAGAGGACTTCCTTTTAAACGTTGTAGATGGGTTTAGGGATCGACTGGCGCTCTGCTCAGCAGAAAATGGTAATCATCTTGAACACCTGATCAACTGAAAAGGTTTCACTTGTTTATTATTCCGATGTTAAGTTGTTTAATTTTCTAGGCTATTTATTTTGTTATTATATTATACAGGGTGACGCGGATCTAAATGAACATACTTCAACACAAGACAAAGAATACCTTGTGGGTTCTTAATCACCCATCTTTGATAGTTCAATTGTCGATAGTTAATAAGATACGGGGTCTTTTATGAACTTCAGCAATTTTTTGTTCTTGTCATATTTTTTAATGCACTCCGTATAAAATTTTCATATTGGGTCAACATCTGTAACCTATCTGTCGCTTAAAATTGCAGTATCAGAAAATTTTAAATTCCAGGCCCGTATTAAAAAAAGTTGACATTTTCAATTTTTACATTTTTAACACCCTGTAGATCAATTTTTTCAAAATATTATTTTTTTATTGGAAAGAGCATAAAGAATTGACCCTAACGGCATAATTTTCAAAGTTCCCGCACCCATCACTTGATTAGAATAAATGGTTGTTTTGTAAAAAATTTCAAAATGGTGCATATTTGGAAATTAGAAATTAAGAAAATAACAATAAAAAAGCAAAAACTGCTTCCGAAGTAAAAACATAAATGTACTAAACGTTTAATAGTTTTAACGAGACTTAATTTTAGGGAACAACACAACAACAAATAACAAAGTAATAATAATAATAACAAAACTGCAAGATAATGATTGCTTTTTAGACATCGACAAAAAATCGTAAATTACAGTCAGAAATTTCAAACTTTGTAAAGTAGGCTTTGCCTCATTTAAAAACAAACCAAAGACTATCGAGTTACTGTTCCATAGCAACAATTCAAGTCACTATCAGATATGTGACAGTTGTCTGACCTTTGTTAGTATTCGGTTAACAATTATTGCAATTTTCTGTTGAAGATGCCTTACCAATTTTTAAATGCCGAATATGCCGACATTATTTTTGTATACGGTTTTTGTAACGGTAATGGAAGAGCTGCTGTTCGGGAATATCGTAGGCGATTTCCGGGTAGAAGATGTCCATATCACAAAACATTTGCAAATGTATTTTTATTTGCTGGAGAACATGGACATTTTCCCACCGACAATAATATTGATCAACCAATACGACATCCAGTTCAGGAGGAAGAAGATATCTTAAATCTTGTTGAAGATAATCCCAAAACATCTACTCGAAAAACTGCGACACGTCTAGGAATCCCGCAAAAAAGAGTTAATGTAACACTGCAAAAGGAAGGCTTGCATCCGTTTCATGTTCAAGAAGTTCAAAGATTGGAACCTGGCGATTATGCAAACCGGTTACTCTTTTGCCAGTGGCTTAGTAGACACCAAAGGAGTCTTTATCGAATCCTCTGGACCGATGAAGCACAATTTACCAGAGATGGTGTAAATAATTCAAGGAATTCCCATGTATGGTCGTTAGAAAATCCACATGCCATCAAACAATCGCATTCGCAGCACAAATTTTCCATAAACGTTTGGGCAGGTATAATAAATAATAAATTAATTGGGCCGCACTTTTTTGCTGAAAGATTAGATGGAAATCAATATTTAAATTTTTTACAAAACATTTTGCCAGGACTTATGCAGAATGAAAATGCTAACGTGAAAGGGCTCTTTTTTCAACATGATGGGGCCCCACCACATTTTGCAAGGGTTGTATCTGAATTTTTAAATATTACGTTTCCTAACAGATGGATAGGCCGTGGAGGGCCCCATTTATGGCCAGCCAGGTCGCCGGACTTTAATCCTTTGGATTTTTTTTTCTGGGGGAATATGAAAAATTTGGTTTATTCAGAAGAAATCAACACGCGGGAGCAGCTTTTGCAACGAATTATTAATGCTTTTCAGGAAATAAAAAATAACCCAGACGCAATTAGAAAAGCAGTTTCAAATTTAAACATCAGAAGACGAAGATGTGAACAAGCCAATGGAGGGCATTTTGAACAGCTTCTTAAATAACAGTGTTCTGCTAAAGTGCTCTTAAAATTAATTCTTGCTAAAACTTTTTCTATGTATTAGATTTTAAGCAGTCGATTTTAACTTGCAGTTTTGTTATTATTATTATTACTTTGTTATTTGTTGTTGTGTTGTTCCCTAAAATTTAGTCTCGTTAAAACTATTAAACGTTTAGTACATTTATTTTTTTACTTCGGAAGCAGTTTTTGCTTTTTTATTGTTATTTTCTTAATTTCTAATTTCCAAATATGCACCATTTTGAAATTTTTTACAAAACAACCATTTATTCTAATCAAGTGATGGGTGCGGGAACTTTGAAAATTATGCCGTTAGGGTCAATTCTTTATGCTCTTTCCAATAAAAAAATAATATTTCGAAAAAATTGATCTACAGGGTGTTAAAAATGTAAAAATTGAAAATGTCAACTTTTTTTAATACGGGCCTGGAATTTAAAATTTTCTGATACTGCAATTTTAAGCGACAGATAGGTTACAGATGTTGACCCAATATGAAAATTTTATACGGAGTGCATTAAAAAATATGACAAGAACAAAAAATTGCTGAAGTTCATAAAAGACCCTGTATCTTATTAACTATCGACAATTGAACTATCAAAGATGGGTGATTAAGAACCCCCAAGGTATTCTTTGTCTTGTGTTGAAGTATGTTCATTTAGATCCGCGTCACCCTGTATATTATATTGACTTTTTTGCCACTCTGTATAGACTGTACGAAGTTACAAAATTTCAATAAAATATACATTATGCTTAAAAGCTATAAGTTATATAAAAATTTGAAGCCCCAAATCCTTGCTAAGAGGGACATTAGGAAAAATGACGATATAAACTACGACTAGTATTAATTATATTGACTTCTTCTGTACGCTGACGAAATATTGCTCTATACTTGCCACACATCCTGTGTATCCAAGCTTTAATATTACACGACGGTTAAAGTGTCTAAATGCTAAAATGCTTTACGCACGGTAGTAGAAAAACATTTTTAAAAATGCTACCTTTAATTCAAATGGTATCAAAGATCGTTAAATAACCCGACTTTGCTGGTGATCGCTAGTTCGCGCCAGAGCATAACATGTTTACATTGTGCCGGAAACCTTGATCCAACATCTTTGTTCATATTCGAGTTATTTGCAAATATCTATTTTAGTTTAAAAAATAACTGTTTACCGAACTGTTAAACGAAAGAAATGTAGAGTTGCTTTGTAATAAATTTTTTAATCTATGTCCTAACAATAATAATAACTTTTAAATTTTTAAAGTTTACATTGGATTAGTGGCTTTCATCTTTATAGCGTAAATTATGGTTATGGTCTTTAAATTGTATAATGTTTTTATTTTTAAAAATATATATTAAAATATTATAAATGTAAATTTGTCTAACGTTCATCTTTTTTGTTTCTGAATATAATTCTTTTGAAGGATCGTCCTTATTAAATATAATTTTCAAAAATATTTTTTGTAATACTTCTAATTTTTTATCCAAAGTTCCGTTTATTCCTCCCCAACCTAAAATTCCGTAATTTAAATGAGTTTTGACTAATGCATAGTATAATATTTCTAGATGTTTTATATCCACAAATTTTTTAATTCTTTTAAAAATTGGTAATAAACTTAACTTAATTTTTTTATCAAATATTCTACTTGAAAATTCCAATTTAATTTACTGTCAAAAATTATTACTAAATATTTTAAATATATACCGCAATGAAACCACCAGTTGTAATTATATTAATGTAGACGTTTTATTTTTTATTAGTTTCAACATTTACACAGGCGGTGCGAAATGAAAAAAAGCCTACATTGACTTTGTTGTCCAAACCAAGCAGCCTAAGTGTGTCTGGCAGGCCCTGGCTCATATGAACATATACAACAAATCAAAAAATAATTATGAAATACCCAACTCCTTAAAGAATGCCCAAAATATTAACCAGTTTTTTATTGATTCGGTGATGACGATTGCTCCTCCAGTAGAAGAAAACACAATCAATGGTTATTTAAACAAATGTATAAGTGCAAATAGTTTCTCACTGCAATCGGTCGAAGATATGAACGTCCTTGAAGCGGTCGGACAGTTGAAGTCTAATGCGTTTGGATCCGATGGTATTTCTCTGGAAATGATTAAGTTGTGCTGTCCTATAATTGTCCCTTTCTTGACACACATTTTCAATTTTTGTATAACAAACTCCGTGTTTCCTCAACAATGGAAAACTGCCATAGTTTTGCCTCTCCCTAAAGTATCTAATGTTGGTAAAGTGTCTGACTTGAGACCAATTAGTCTGTTATCTGTGTTGTCTAAATTGTTTAAAAAAATAATATACACCCAAATAATCCATTATTTACTCTCTAATAATCTGATGCCAGACTCTCAGTCTGGGTTTCGTAGACACTGCAGCACGGCTTCCGTATTGCTTAAGATTTTGGATGATATTATTCAAGCAGCTGATCGGGGGGAGACTTCTGCCTTGGTATTGTTGGATTATAGTAAGGCATTCGATACTTTAGACCATCAGCTATTGTGTGCCAAGCTCCATTACTATGGGTTTGCTGATAACACTATAAATTTGTTTAAAGACTATCTCTCTGGTCGGTCGCAACGGGTGCTCATTGACGGCGATTTGTCTGTAGCATTAATGGTCAGCAAAGGATTACCTCAAGGGTCGATATTGGGACCGCTGTTATTTTTACTTTATACCTTCGAGATGGAAAACTTTGTAGAAGCTTGCGACATGCAGAGATATGCTGACGATACGCAGTTGCGTATCAGTTTTGCTCCAATCGATGCGGCGACCGCTGTTGAAGAAATTAACCGATGTCTCCGTAGTGTTTATGAATATTCCACTGTGAATGGACTAAAATTAAACCCGTCTAAATCGGCTGTTATGTTCTTTCGGCCAAATAGGGAATGGGCAAATGAAAATTTGGGGTTCACTATGTCCGATGTAATTATCCGCGCAGTAAAAGAATATAAAAATCTGGGAGTTCTATTGGACAGTAATCTTAGATTTAAAAGTCATATCGGTAAAGTAGTTCAAAAGGCAATTATCTCTCTTCGGAATTTATATAATAATAGGCAAATATTGAGTATATCTTTAAAAAGGCGATTGTGCGAGTCTCTTGTGCTCTCGCAATGTGACTATGCTGATATCGTTTATGGCCCATGCCTTGATGTTCAGTCCAAAGGCAGATTGCAACGAATTCAAAATCCATGTATTCGCTTTATTTACAACCTTAGGCTGAGGGATCATGTAACACACAAATTACGTGATTTACGATGGCTGAGCATGCGGGACAGACTAAAATTACATCTGGCCTGTTTTTTGCACAGATTGCTCGAAAACGGGACTCCTCGATACCTAAGGGAAAAATTGACATTTCGCTCCGCCACTCACAACCGCGAGACTCACCACAATGACCTAATGAATATCGCGTCACCGAATAGCTCTATATGAGCGTTGCTTTTCTTGCTCGATTCCCAGATTGTTTAACTCTGAAATTCGAAATAAGTTTTCAAATATCAGTTATATATCGTTTAAGCGGAAATTCAGAAATTCTTTGTTTGATAAATACCTCGATAAATACTAAAGACGATTTTCCTAATGAACCGTCATACTAGCAGTTTGGTAAACACCATAGTTCAGAGTACAATAAAATTGTTCTTTTCTTAAACAGTTGATCATTCAAACACTTATAGTTTAGGATTCCTTGGTTGGTTCGCAGATTAATTGCTTATACAGTATACTTCCTATTTTAGTAAAATATTTACCCATTATAATTGTAAAATTGTAAATTGTATTGTATATGCTCGGTTAAGTAAACAGCATTGCTGCCCTTCGCCGAGATAAAAAATAAAGACGTCTCTATCTATCTATCTAACATGTGGTATTCAAAAAAGAATAAAGATGAACTTTTAGTTGGCTTATTAAAAAATATTAAAATTTGATGTGCGAATTCTTCATATAAGGACCTTCAAAAAAATCTAATACAATTTTAATGTAAAACTAAGAGGGGAGCCAATATTTCTATTAATACAAGAAAATTTGATACAAAGAACTAAATTTTGTGTCAACTAGCCTCGGTCTACCCTATACAGAATATGAAAATAAAAAATGTTATAAAAAACGTATATTATGTAAAAAAATACCTGATCATTTTAAATTGTTCATTTTCAGTTAAACACTGAGTGGGCACAAGTAGAAGTAATAGATCTGATCAACGACGGCTCTGGTTTGGCTTTTGGTATTATTGGCGGTAGAAGCACGGGCGTTGTTGTCAAAACAATCCTACCAGGAGGGGTTGCTGATAGAGTAAGTAAAATGTCGATTTAAGAAGGATGTTGTATTTTAGTATGAAAAAAGTAAATGAATAGGCGCATGTTTAAATTTTAAAGGAGTTTTTTAAACATGTTAAATTAATTCTATACAGTGAATTTAGATGCGGCAAGATGGCGACAAAACGTTGTACCTAATTACGGCATAAAATTCAGATGTTTTTTGAAGATTTCTTAAGAATATTGTTTTCTATTCAGTACCTACTTACCAATAATTGTTTTGACAAAGTTGGCACTCGTTCCAGGTAAACTTTATTACGAGAATCAGTTTTAACGCGCTTTTCTTTTGAAAATAAAATGATTGGCCAACATCTACTACTAAGCTGGTCAACAAAAGGCTCGTATCATTCAATTTTTAGACCTATTTTCAAATTGCTGTAACTTTTTTAAAAATTGACATTTTTCAACGTAGTTTCCAAATTTGGAAAGCGCGATTTTTCTACTTTAACCTGTATTTCATTTATTTTTGGTAGAATCAATATTATTATGATATACAGGGCGATCAATGGAATGCTGCAAAAAAACACAAAATTTTAGTGTGTGCCGTTTCAGTGGTGAATTTTTTGGTCGTTACAATATGGGTTTTTACCAAGGTAGGATCAATATCTTTAGACCTTTTTGCCAGTTTTTGGATTGAGGACCTCTGGCTTTAGATAGACCACTAAACGTCAAATTTTGGTAATAATTGGCTGCATAAGGAGCACGTTATGACCATGTATTGTTGAACCACTTCGTTCCCCCTTTTAATTTGTTTTAGTTCGTTTATTTAGGTACATCCTAAAAAACATAATTCTTAATTGTATGGTTGCTGAGGATGACTTTGACTAAAGTCGAAATTAGTACAACCTAAAATGACATTAAACTATGTACACTCTTTAATCCTTTTTTCACCTTAAGGGACAAATAAATTTTAGTTTGGTGGTATAGACAGACCTTGTTTTCTTTAATAATCTCGCCACAGAAAATGGACTACTTCTTGAACCACAATATCTATTGTTAAACGGACACTAGCTAGAGCACGGACCTATGGTAGTCCAAATTACCGCCAAGAAGGTCGCTGCGGACGAGCCAGAAAAACAACAGCCAGGCAAGATCGTCTAATAATGCAAAACGTTAATCGCTGTAGGACCCTAAATGCTACCAAAAATTGCCGAAGCTTCCAAGCAGCAACTGGCATAAGGGTATCCACGCAAACGATAAGGAGATGGCTCCATGAGCGTGGGCTGAAAACGCGCAGGCGTGCTGCTTGCCCAGCTTTGCTGGCTACTCACAGAGCTGCAAGGAAGCGGTGGGGTGCAGATCATGCTAACTGGGGGATAGCAGAATGGAGTAGATGCATGTTTACGGATGAAAGTAGGTTTAATTTGTATGAAAGTGATGGAAGAATTTCAGTCTGGAGAGCAAGAAATGAACGATATTTGGAAGAAAATATGGATGCAAGAGTACCGTTTGAAGGTGGAGGAGTTCTTGTTTGGGGTGGTGTGATGTTGAACGGGAAAACGGATTTGGTTATTTTGATTGAAGAATCGATAAATGCTGAAAGGTATCGAGAACTGTGCATTCGGGATATTGTTATTCCTTTTGCACAAAACTTTGGTGACGATTTTGTCTTGGTAGATGACAACGCTTCACCACATAGAGCCAGAATCGTCAACGAAGTCTTAAGGGATAACAATATCCAAAGGATGAATTGGCCTGCAAGATCACCAGATATGAATGTGATAGAACATGTATGGAGTTGGATGAAACTAAGATTGAATGACGGAGAGCATAATTTTAACAACTTCAATGAATTGGCAAATGGAACGCTATTCCCCAGTACTTCCAAACTTGGTGAGCAGCATGCCAAGAAGAGTAATGGAAGTTCTAAGGGTTCACGGTGGACCTACTCACTATTAATTTTATTTCTTATTATTTTTTTTTTGTTAAAATTTAATCAATTTTATTTGCTACCATTAATGTTGTTAATATTGTTTATAAGTGAAACACTTTGCTGTCCAAATGGCGCGCAAATAGACATTTCATTTTTTTTAATGACTTTGTTGATCACCCCGTGTATCAAAATACTCAATAAAATACCCCAATTTATCTTTTGAAATGTTTAAAACTTAAAAGACGTTGTTGGAATAACTGCCATTAAGACCTGATGCCATGATACAGGACGCATTCTTGCTGAGTATTTTACAGGTACTTAAACAGCATTGATCGACAAACGGTAGAAATTTTTTCGAAATATTGACCCAAACATCAACTCGGTCAATTTTAAAACAAAACAGACTCATATGGTCCAATTAGCGTCCAAGCATTTGTCATACATTTAAGATTTCAGAATCAGTTACGTTTTTGGTGATTGTTGGCCCCGTATTTTAATAAAATTCTTACCTTTCGTCAAATACGTAGGTCATAGAACATCTCCATGAAATGGGCTTTCTGAATGTGAAAAACTCGTTGAAATCCATCAATCCGTTTTCCAGTTATAGCGTTTTAAAGAAATGATTACCAAAATTTGACGTTTAGTGGTCTATCTAAAGCCAGAGGTCCTCAATCCAAAAACTGGCAAAAACGTCTAGAGATATTGATCCTACCTTGGTAAAAACCCATATTGTAACGTCCAAAAAAATCACCACTGAAATGGCACACACTAAAATTTTGTGTTTTTTGCAGCATCATAATAATATTGATTCTACCAAAAATAACTGAAATACAGGTTAAAGTAGAAAAATCGCGCTTTCCAAATTTGGAAACTACGTTCAAAAATGTCAATTTTTAAAAAAGTTACAGCAATTTGAAAATAGGTCTAAAAATTGAATGGTACGATCTTTTTGTTGACCAGTTTACATACATTCACTACCCGTAAGCCATGCATTATTTTGATACAATTTTTCTAAAAATTACCTATTTCTTCCCTTGGCTCTCTCCCGTGGTAATTAAATTTAACATTTTAGGCATCGGCCGACCATTGTTTTTTAATTTACTTTGTTCGCCCAATGACGAAAATTCACATTTTAAACTTTGAATAAGATATAAGGTCACTTTTTACCTCAATTTTAACTTGGTTTTCCATGCTTTTGCGTGCGCTACCCTCAATTTTTTGGAATGCCCATTGGATATTTTATTTAAGATTTCAAACACTTACCTAAGGTCCTAATCTTAAAAAAACCGAAAGTTTCAACAGACAACACTCACCCTGACTTATTTTACACTAATTCATTCCTTTTCTTTCAAGAGTAATCACAAAAACTTTAAAAACAGCACATTGATATAACGGATTACAAGATCTTTCCTGTCAATAATAAAAATTAGATATAGCAATAGCCGCACTTTAAATTTAGCGGCATGCTAGTTTTAACTTCAAACGTTGTTCGATACATGGTGTATGTTTGGTCTTCAAGTCTGATATTCTTGTGACAGGGTAGGTATGCTGACCTTAAACCTTAGAAGATATAAAATAAACTATTAAATAATACAGTAGGACGTCTGTTAATATATGGTGTGGTATAGTTAACAATAGAATAATTGGACCATTTTTTTTTTTATGGGTCGTTACTGCCCAACGATATCTTCAATTCCTTTGAAATGAATTCGAAAATTTTTGGACGCATTACCGCTTATGCTTTATTAAAATCTTATTGGTCAACAAAATGGAGCTCCACCTCATGCAGCTCGTGATGTTGTGAATTTTTTTTAAAATATCGATACAACTAGTGGGTTGGTCATAATAGGGCTATGATGGCGATTTCACAATATGGGGGCATTTATAAAAAAATGTTGTTTACTGTCGTAGCAGCAATATAAAAATCGGTATCGATGCCTAAAATATCGATATCCGGGGACACCTTTTATTAGCTTTTTCCTCCTTCCCGTTTCTTGTTTTATTTATGTTTAAATTTAGGTAAAACAGTCAAATAAATTGCCAGCCTATTAATCAAACTACCCCAAATTTTCAACCATTTATATACATCATGACAAGTGTATAATAGTAGTGCCCGTTCGATGATTGATTATTTATGTGCCTTCTCGCAAAACTCGACATTTCGTCTCTTAAAACGTATAAAACTTTTCTTGATGTGGATTGTTATGTGACATAAATATACAGGGGTATTTTTTTTAAACCTGAGTTCTAATAGTAGAATTTAGAAAAATAGCTCAACTAATAAATAAAACAAAGAAGTTTTCCTTAGTATTGTTAGTTTGGAAGTTCTACCAGTAAAACATATTTTCTTAAATGGCAACACCTCATTTTTTAACAAATTTTAATACATTTCGCCAACAGGACACGGAGAGTAAAAAAATTTTGATTAGAATAGCAGTTTATAAACTATTGACTTTTAATTTAAATTACGGGTCTCGTCCGCGCTGTTAAGGCGACGGTTTCGGATACACAGAGACTCGTGTAGCGCGGGTTCTATCCCCGGGCTCGGCAAACGTTTCGAGTAGAGTCCGTCTATCTATCTTACAAATTCATTATAAATGCTAATCCCTTACCGTCATAATAACCTATTGTGTGAGGTGCAAAATTCGGTCATCTGATCTGGGGACTCCAGGTACGGATCTATTTAAAGGCTATTATATTATTATATTTTCTCAGTAATCCTCTTAAAATAATTAGGGTAAAATAAAATAGGTTTATTTTAGCTATTTAAATATGCCCATTTTTGGTTTTAAAATTCAGTTAGATGTTTATATTGGTTTAGACAAAAAGTTATTTGTTGCCAATTAAACATGATATCTAAGAATGTTTCGTCCGTGGGAAGAAACCAGTACGCCAAGTGGATCTAGAGGTCGTGATAAAAACCAATTAAAGCGTGATATTTTATCAGTTGACACAAAAAAATAATCTTCGACGTTTACACCACCCTTCTTAAACGTGGTTTTTCAAAATTTGGTGCAGTGAAGGAAGCGGCAGCTTTGACACGCAGGCCAGTGAGCACAGTGTGGTTTGTTGTAAATAAACCTATAGTGGAGAGAAGAAAGAGGAAAAACTGTTTTACTTTTAAGAAACTGGACGTGACGGATGTCGATATAATTCGTAGAAAAATATATGTACAGGGAACAAGTGATCCCTACTTTAAAAAACAAAGATTAAAAAATGCTGATACAGGAATAGAGTGTTGTCGTGAGGCTCTCAGGAAATGTATTTTAAGAAACGGTTTTAAAATGAAAAAAAATAACAAACGGCAAGTAATTATGGAATCGACCCGGTTAAAAAGATGGAGGATGGAATACCTAATTGCAGTCCATGGATATAGACAGGATGAAAGAAATATTATTTATTTGGACGAGACGTGGTATAACACACACGAAGTTCCAGATCCAGATAAGGTACTTTTTTGTAGTTATATGTACTTATATTTTGTTTTAATTAATAACCGTTCTATATGTTATAATTTTAATTGTATTGTAGCGTATATACTGTTATATTATTATTTTATTATTATTACTTATTATTATTACTTATCGAGATGGTAGATGTTGGCTCACCCGACATCGCCCGGTGGAATACCATCGCATCGGCTTAGGTGGCGTGAAGTTGCTCTTTGAGCTAACGTTTCGTCACTGTGCCGATGTCTCCGGTTTCCAGGATGGGAAATATACAAAAAATGCTATGATGATGGTTCCAAGATCAATATATTCCGGAGTTAAAAACGCCCCCCGATCGGATCTCCGGGTGGGGGCGGGTCCTGGCGCCTTATCAAGCGAAATTATCCAATAATCCACCATGTCCAGTAGCCATGCGGGTCCTTTGAACAATATTCTAAATGGAAATGGTGTGAAAACGGGAGTTGTTAAAAGACCCAAGATTAGCAGCTTCGAAATTGACTTCTGCAATATAAGAGGACTGAACTCAAACATCAATGCAGTCCATCAATATCTACAATCTACCAAGCCTCATGTACTTCTGTACTTGCACTAACCGAAAACAAAGTCAGATCATCGATTATTACGGTCAGCTATTTATATCCTGGGCACGATTTCCATCACCGATTTAGGCGGAATTTTGGCCTTTGTCTCTTCGTCCGGAGTGATATTTCTTGTCAACGAGCTAAGTGGGATGACCTAAGGGACCATTTTCGAACGTTTCCTTGGCGGGACGTTTGTTTTACCTCTGATGATCCATCCATCTGTGCAACAGAAATATCGGAGGTTATCCTTACTGGCATGGAAGCCTTCATCTCTTTCTCAAAAAAGTGCCCCTCTAACGGCAAGTCTTGGTTTACCAAAAATTGCGAACGAGCTGTTAAATCAAAAAATTATTTCTACCGATAATGGCATAAAAATCCTACCGCCGAAAATCGTAGCATCTTTGTTAACGCTCGAAACCAATGCAAGCAAACGATAAACCAAAGCAAAGAAGCACACAACCAGAGGATCAAAGACAGACTTCTTGAATGTCCTAACGGCTCAAGATCATTTTGGTCGGTAGCTAAGGCCGTCAGTCAGAACTTTACCAAGTCAACCATTCCACCTCTAACACGTTCTGATGGCACCATTGCGACCAAAGCACAGGAGAAAGCAAACCTACTGGCAGAACTATTCTCTTCACATTTAACAGTAAATTTTCAGGGAAGTACTCCACCGAACATTCCCCCTGTAGAATCGAGAATGCCTGAGATTGTTTTTCGCCACCGCCATGTTAAACGAATCTTGAGGAGTTTTGACACTAAAAAGGCTTCTGGTCCTGACGATATTCCAGTCATTGTAATTAAGACATGCGCTGACGAACTGACACCGGTATTTTGTAGGCTTTTTAACTTATCCTACAAAAAAGGAATATTTCCTTCTTGCTGAGAAACTGCGCGAGTCCAGCCCATACTCAAAAAAGGCAAGAAGACCTTGCCAAACAACTTTCGTCCAGCGCATTGCTTTCGGTTATATCCAAAGTTATGGAGAAGGCTATCAACGAAAAATTATTAAAATACCTGGAAGGCTTCAACATTATTAGTGACCGCCAGTATGGATTCCGTAAGTCTAGATCAACAGGAGACCTTCTCGCTTATGTTACTCATGTTTGGAACAACGCAATAGAACATCATGGCGAGTCCCGGGCGGTAGCGCTGGACATTTCCAAGGCTTTTGACCGAGTATGGCATGAGGGGCTCCTAACTAAAGTGAGAGCATACGGAATGCCGGTTCAATTTTGTTCATGGCTGTCGAGCTTTCTTAAAGACCGTTCTTTGCGAGTGGCGATGGATGGATTTCTTTCAGACACATTTAACATCAACGCCGGAGTCCCTCAAGGTTCTATATTGTCGCCCACCATTTTCTTACTCTACATTAACGATCTTTTGGAAAGAACTAAAAATCCTATATATAGCTTCGCTGATCACAGCACACTTGTTTCATCTTTTACTTTGGATGTTCGAACATCGGCTGCTAATGCACATCTCTATAGGCAGCAAGAGGTCTCACATCTCAACAAAGACCTGGAAGAAATTCTGTCTTGGGGTGACAGTAACCAAGTAGAATTTAACGCTAAAAAGACCCAGGCGGCAGTTTTTTCTAAAAAAGTTAATGTTGAAGAACCGGATATGGTTATAGCGGGACACTCGATTCCCTTGGCTTCATCAATTCATTTATTGGGCGTTCAATTGGATAGTCATATGTCTTGGCATAACCACGTTGCGGCCATTGCTAAGGCAGCCTCGCAGAAGCTTGGAGTACTTTTCCGAACTAAGAACCTCTATACACCCCAACAACTTTTGATGCTCTATAAAGCCCAAATTCGACCATCGCTGGAGTACTGTTCGCATATTTGGGGCTCTGCTCCTAAACATACCCTGAGATTGCTAGATTCCATTCAAAGAAGAGCCATTCGCTTGATCGGTGACCATAGTCTGACAAACAACCTGGAAAGCCTTGAACATTGAAGGCAGGTTGGCGACTTGAGTCTATTTTACAAATATTTTCATGGCAAGTGTTCAACTGAGGTTGCCCGCTTGATACCACCCAGAGCGGTGCATGGTAGAAATACACGACGAGCCACTGCAGCCCACCAGTACGTGGTTCAGCTTAGTGTCCCTCGAACGACACTGTTTCAAAATTTTTTCATCTGGAGAACGTCATCACTCTGGAACGACCTCCCTGAGATCGTGTTCCCCAACGACTATAATCTTCAAAGATTCAAGACCAACGTGAATCGTTTCCTGCGCACACGCACCGCTCCCAGAGCGCCATATAGGATTTATCCTGCAGTGCTGTGCCTTATCATAAAAAAAAAATATTATTATTACTTATTATTATTACTTATTATTAAACTACGTTTAAGATAGATAAGGTAGATAAAAAAAATATTTATAATGAGTTTGTAAGATAGATATACGGGCTTTAAGTTTGGATTTTAATTGCTCATCTCATGGTGTGAGGGTGAAGTTACGCACTCCTCATTAGGAGGTCACAACTGGGATTGATAACTCTTGGAGGGTGCAGGCCGTGATGGTTGTCGTGACTGAGGACCGTGGTTCGGAATCCACGTTAAGCAGTAGGCACCCTGGGGAATGGCCTTGGCAGCGCGAGCCAAGGTGTGAAAATCTAATATAAAAAAATATATATTAATTTTAATTAAATCCGCAATAAAATAATTATTTTAAAACTAAGTTTACCTATACAATGGTTAGTAATCCGAATAACAACAACAATAATAACAAAAACAATAATAACAACAAAAATAAACAGAATTGCTGAAAGTTTTTTACTGAAAGATTTTTTTATTAATCTAATAAAATTTTGTGCAATAAGATTGTCACATAGTGCAAAAGGTAGTTCGATATTTTAATAGATACTAAATACCTTCCCTTTGTCGTTGGCTTTCTTTGGAAAATATACCGAATTCTGTATTGGTTGCAAAACCTCATACAATAAATAAATCGAAGAAGATTTTCCTTTTATTCATCATAGGATTTAGAAACGCAAAGGGTTTATGCAAGTGGAAACTTTGAAATTGTGGTTAAAACAAGTATTTAAGTTTAAGGCTATTCAATTGGAAATTATATCATAATTATCGCGAGGAAGCGTTTCTAGACATAAGGATTTATATTAAAAAAATGCATATAAACTGTGCAGATTCTAGAACCTTTACATCATCTACAATATGTGATATTCGGTTAAAAGATATCCTTACATTGTTTAAAAGGATAATTTAAATATATTATGAAATGGTTAAAAAGCTAATAAAAGTTGAAATGGTTAATGGGGAAAAAATTATGGTGGACGATAAAAAAAAAGAATGAAAATATTGAATTGAACTTAAACGAGCCTGCAAACTACCAAGGTTTCTGCTGCAACTGGTCTGCAGGGTCTTATGTGGATCCTTAGGAGTAAGGGCGTATTAGGGGTGGGGGATAATGGGGGTAACTATACCCCAGAATTTGACAAATTAAAAAATCATAATGCAATGAACTTTTTCCAAAAATTATTTTTTAAGCATGTCTGTTGACATGACTGATTAGTTTTTACTATAAATTATTGACCAAATTTGTGAACAAAAAAATACTAACTTGAACTAACTTGCAGCGGGCTTTTCACCTACGCTTATTAATCGATTTACTTCCCTTAATGAACTCTTCTAAATACGACCTTCCCTGAAGGGCCACGTGGAATTCAGTTTGTAGGTTCCATTCACATGGTTTTATTATACAGGGTCGTTGGTATGTATGGAAACGTATGTATGGAAAAAGTCTTAGAGTCAATCGGTTTACATGTTCCTATCTTACTTTTTTATTATCTTTCCAAAAGCATCAACTTCCGGTTAAATCGGAAGTAGGTACTGTATTTCTGGCTTTTGAGTTACATCCGGATTAACCGGAAGTTGACACTTTTAGGAAGATAATAAGAAACTAAGACAGGGACATGTATGCCGTTTTACTCTAAGACGTACCGTTAGAAAGCTAGAAGCTGTCAAAGTTCAATAATGTAATTTTTCAAAAGTCGATATCTCGAAAACTATTAGGTTTAGACTTATAATGCGCTTATTGAAAAATAATTGTTATTTTATGTAAAATCCAAAAATATTCTAAAATATAGGGTGTTCCATTTAAAAAAAAGTAACTTTGTTTCTCTACGGTTTTCTGACTCATCCTGTATACTTATTTTTATAAAATTCTAATAGACCTTTAGAAACCCTGAAACTTATGTCTTAAATATTTTTTGCTAACTGCTTTACTTTATGAAATAATCGACCGTTTCCATACATACCAACGACCTTGTATACAGTAGTTGCCAACTCAAACCTAAAGGTGGCCTTCTAGTTTACCTATAGAACGTGGATGTAAAGGCCCATGTGGTTAAGACCTTACCGGATAAAAACCGCAAAAACAGGTACAAGTTTTAAAAAAATATCAAAAAGAAAATTAGCCACTGAATCTTAAATAAATTAACAACAAAATTAACTGTAAAATTAAAAAAGACCCCTCTCTAAAAGAGGATAGAAATACCTTTTTTTTCCAAAGAAATTGTTAGACGGCAGATTAGTACTTTCGTCCTCTTCACTTTGAACATGATATTATTTGTGATGTTTCATGCATTAATAACGAAAATTTATTTTTCTATTTAGGTCTCATAACCTTTAGCAGGTATGCCTTTTTTATACAGCGTAACTAATTTTTAAAATTTAGAAAATAGAAAATTTTCTTAAACGTTTTTACTGGTTTATTAGTTAGTAGAGATCGTAAAGGTTGGAACTACTGACAGTGACGGTTGTCCCCTGATTTGAGTAGTTTTGCCTCAAGTCAAAGTGTTTGGCAAGAGATATTTTGATAATTTTTGTTTCTATCTAATCTAATTTTAAGAAACTGCAGACTTAAGTGAAAGAGAGCGAATATAATTATTAATAATGATTGGTTATGGAGAATACGTACACAAATGGAAGTATGCGAACTCTTTAATAACAAGTATCCTCGCAGAAAACCGATATCTCATCTACTGTCAGTAAAATATAGAAAAAAATATAGAGATTTAGGTCACGTTATACGAAAGGTCGACCTGCGCCTGCGGTATTAAAAGATACACAGTTATTGTCGGTTCAAGAAGCCTACCGGCGAGTAAAACTATTGCTTTGGAAAATCATATCTGCCAAACACCCATCCTAACATATTTAGGCAAAATAAATTTTATACTTACAAGGTCCAATTGGTTCATGAACTCAATGAAGATGATCCAGACGGAAGAGTCCAATTTTGCGAGATAATGATGAATATGTGCAATAATCATCCACGGTTTTCGAAACGAATTGTATTTTCGAATGAGGCAACGTTTGGTTTGAATGAAAGTGTAAACAAACAAAACTGTTGGTATTGAGCTATAGAAAATCCACGTTGGATTATAGAATGTCACACCCAATATCCTCAACAAGTTAATGTTTGGGCCGGTACTGTTGAAAATAGAATTTTGGGACCCTTTTTTTATTGACGGAAACTTGACAGGTGAAACCTATTTAAAATTTATAGAAAATAATCTAGTACCGTGCCTTGCCACATTATACCTTAATCTAGAAGATCTTGATGCACCGAACATTTTTTTGTGGTACCAGCAAGGCGGAGCTCCGGCCCATTACAACCGCCATGTGCGTGAGTACCTTAATACAGTTTTTCCAGAACGATGGATTGGCCGACGAGGTCCAATTGAATGACCTGCCAGATCTCCAGATCTAACCCCTTTACATTTATTTGTGGATTTATCTTAAGTCTAAGGTATATGTTAACTGACCAAACAATATTGAAGATTTAAAGAACAGAATAAGAGGCGAAGTAAGATTGATAGAACTTTGTCGCTAATAACGTTCTGCAAGAATTTGAAGATCGTCTCGGGTACTACCAGACTGTTGGTGGAGGTCATTTCCAACATTTGATAAAGTGACTTTTACTTTCTTTTGAATTTTTTTTCTTTTCGCTGATAAATAACTAATAAATAACAAACTTAAGAAATATATAAACAGAATAGGCAGCATTATCAACGACTGTGCGGTAGTCTCATATGCTGATGGCACAGCATCTTTGTTCGCTGAACAAACATGGAAGGAAGTGTATAGTCGGGCAGAGGGGGGGGGGGTCTAGGGATGGTGCACCGGTGGCTTAACATAAATAAACTAGAACTTAATTTTTCAAAAACCTATTTTATGATATTTTCTACGACAATTGTTGATCAGCCAATTTAGGAAATATTAACTATTCGTAGTTGTAGTTGTTTTAAAATTAAAAAAACGAAAGAAATTAAGTATCTGGGGGTCATTGTTGATCAGCACCTAAAATAGTTCGAACATGTTACACGCACCTATGCACAAGCATTAGAAAAATGTACTAAAATTCTATCAACTAAGAAAAATTGTAAATAAAAAGTGGTTACTTTTACTATATAATACATTAGTAGAATCTTTATTGAGATATTGCATCATTATATGGGGGGGATTATATGATTCAAATTTAAAACATTTATTAACATGTCAGAACCCTACTTTAAAAATCTTTTATAACTAGCCCCGTAGATACCCTACCTGTGAGTTATATTCCGAAAATAATATACTTAATATTCGAAACCACTATTTTTCGTATACCTACAAAACTCGGACAAACACTAATGATAATCTCTGCTTGCCGATGTTTCAGAATTGTTTCTGATTTATCTCTTACTACGCACCTAAAATGTTTAATATGCTACCAAATAATATTAAGAAAAATTAATTGTTACTAAACTATTTTTATGACGACGTTTAGTTTAGATAAACTTCACCTATAAAAATTAAAATATTCTGGCAATATACGAAACAAGTTTATTTTTCATAAATAAAAAATTGCATGCTTAAACCAAAAGTGCGGAAAAACTCTGTAAAACTTTAATGAATTTTATGGTGGTGAAAAAACAGTTTATTTATTGATTTGCCTGATGTTGTAAATTATTTATTTGGACTGAACTTTTATAAAGCATTTCCATAACAAGCAATACAATAAAATTAAGCTTTAAATACTTTATTTTCGGTTATACAATTTTTGTAAAAAAGTTCTTAACAACGAAAGCTGAATTTTAACTAAACATGTCACAATAATTTGTCTTACTATATTGCTTTAGGTACTCAGCTAGTCCCCAAATGTCCTCTAAAAGTGGTTTCATCAAATCTGATCCACTTTCTGTGTTAACCATTCAGAAAGTCAAAAGACAAATAATAAATACATGAAAAAGGATTTGTCTTTCAGTTTGCCAATAAAAGTCAATGGCTTGCGGGTCTTAGGGCCTGGATCAATATTAATATCATACTTTTAAAGTGGACTGGACAAGTTTTATTGAAGGTTTAAATCAATGGAAATTCGTTTAATTTATTTGTCATGTTTTAAAGTCAAAAACCAAAACTATCTTTATATTTACAGCTGAGGTTTTAAGCGTTAACGTTATCAAATTTTTAAGGGCCCAAATTTTCATTTTTAATTTCGTCATTATACTTACTAACCTGAACTAAACTATATTGACCTATAATTAAAAAGGTTATGATCAGCCGTCGTTTCTTGTATGACCACCATACTATTACTTCTATGATACACGTTTTTTTCATGACCACATAATTTCGTAGTATATTACTAACCTTTTCTGCAATTGAAAAAAATAATAATGTACAGGGTGTTTCAGAAACAAAAGGAAATACTTTAATGACTTCAGAGGCAAAGAAAATAAAAAATATCATACAATCATGTCATGAAAATGCTGCCTCTCCGAGATAAAGGGTGTCATATAAGGTAATATAATTTTTTTACGACCTTTTTTTTTTTTTTATTATTTACCGACTGTTTTAACGTCGATAAGTTTTATTTACTGATTGTTAAGGCTAACAGAACGGCATGCAAATCACTTTCAGTTTTAGAACGGTAAGAATAAAATATTATATTTAAATTTGACTCAAAATAGTTATGATCAGCCGTCGTTTCTTGTATGGCAACAATACTATTACTTCTATGATACACGTTTTTTTCGTGACTACATAATTTCGTAGTATATGACTATCCTTTTCTGCAATTGAAAAAAAAATCCAATGTACAGGGTGCTCAGAAGAAAAAGAAAATACATTAACGACTCTAAAGGCAAAGGAAATAAAAAATATCAAGTCATGAAAATGCTTCCTTTCCGAGATAAAGGGTGTCATATAAGGTAATATAATTTTTTTACGACTTTATATCGTTTTTTGATTATTTACCGACTGTTTTAACGTCAATAAGTTGTATTTGCTGTTTGCTAAAGCTAACAGAACGGCATGCAAATTACTTCCAGTTTTCGAACGGTAAGAATAAAATAATATATTTAATGATTTGTTCATAATTAAGAAAGTTATGATCAGCCGTCGTTTCTTGTATAACAACAATACTATTATTTCTATGATACACGGTTTTTTTAACACCACATAATTTGGTAGTATATTACTATCTTTTTTGCAACTTAAAAAAGAACCCATACATGTACAGGGTGTTTCAAAAGAAAAGAGAAATACTTTAATGACTCTAGAGGCAAATGAAATAAAAAATATCATACAAATATAAGTCTGAAAATGCTTCCTTTCCGAGATAAAAGGTGTCATATAAGGTAATATAATTTACGACTATATCTTTTCTTGATTATTTATCTAGTGTTTTAACGCGGATATGTTGTATTTAATGGTTGCTAAGGCTAACAGAACGGAATGCAAATCACTTACAATTCTAGAACGGTAAGTATAAAATAACATAGACGAAACAATCAACATTTCACGTGACAGTTTTTATAAAAACAGGTATAAACAAATACATGGCAACAATAAGAAAGTCAACGTGATTGACTTAGATAATTTATAAAAGCTGCAGAGTTTTAGCTACTCATATTAAAACAAAATGCATCACGTACTGTAAAGATTAAGTGGCCTCCGACAATATTGGACTTTGCTACCCAAACAGTAAATCGTCCTTACCGTTGTTGATACTTAATACACTATTGCCTTTTAATACGCCGTTAACGATTTATGGCATAACACTGACCTTTGGTATGCTATACTGGTATGAACACAGATGTTTTGTCGAATTAAAACGTTTTGACCATTTCGCCAGTGGCGTATGTGACAGCAAAGTATAAATTTACTTACATGAAAGCAATATTATGCAGCTGGTTTATTTTAAAATAGTTATTTGATTTTAATCGGTAGTAACTTTTTGAAAAGAAAAAGTATCTGGATTTTTCTTGGTATATACACTGTGGGCCAAATTTATTTGGACCCAATTTCACTCTGAATAACTTTTGCTATATTTGTCGGATTTTGGTGGTATTTTGTGTGAATATTAAAGGGGCCTTTCCTTAATTGTAGAACAAATATCCAATCACTATGTACAGGGGGAGCCAAGTAACAAGAAATATTTGTAATTATTGCCTTTGGGGCTGTTGCAAAATTAAATGGTTTACTCTAAAACTACAAAAATTATTTGAAAAATTATTAAGAGACTATCGGAAAAGAGGCCCTGAAAAAATTGTTCTAGAAACTTTAGGTTTTGTATTAAAAACGTATTTTTTTTTCGAAACTTTATTAAATAATATTACCATACAGCTTTATTAAATATCAAGTTAACAGAGCAAAAATACGTAAATAATTGGATGTCGAGTTACCTATGAAACAAAAGAAAAAATGCTGTTGGATCCCTTGACAACAGTACTTATGTAAATATTAGTAACTTGGCAGTGTCTTAAATTTATTTCAAAATAAAATCAAATCCTAATTTCATCTCTAAGAGTCAAAGGTTATGGTGCAAAAAAGATTACTAAAAGTTACCCAAAGCGTAATTGGAAATTAAGTACCGTTAGTTATTTTCTACGGCATTTACTCGAGACCAATGGTTCATTCCAAATAAAGCTTGGAAGAGGAAGAAAGAAGACTGCTAGAAGTATCGAAAACGTTGAAAGAGTTAGGGCAATTCTTAATGCCGTCGAATCCGGTAATACGATAAGTTCAAGAAAAATAACAAAAACGACTACTATTAAAAGATCATCGGTAAGAAGAATTATTAAAATTGATTTGAAGTATCGACCCTTTAAAAAAATATACTGTCACAAATTTTCAAATGATGTTAAGAATAAAAGAATAGAAGGATGTCAAGCATTGTTAAGAAGATTTAGACGACGCGATGATATTGAAAGAATTTGGTTCTTAGATGAAAAAGTTTTTTCTTTTTGCGCCAGCCAAAGAATTCTCAGAACAACAGAGTATATTCTAATGTACAAAGAAAATCGAAGATACCACTGGAACATCTTTTGGTTCCCAGAGATCATTTTTCTAAGTCAGTTATGGTTTCTCTGGCTGTATCGATGCTAAGAAAAACTGAAATTTATTTTATTGGCTCTGGAGTAAAAATTAATTCCGAAGTTTATCAACGGGACATTTTAGAAGGTATGCTTTGAGAAATAGAAATAGTTAGCGACAACTACACATTCCAGCAAGATGGCGCACCAAGCCATACGTCAAGAAGTACTGTAATATACCTGCGTGGAAATTGTCCTGATTTCATTGAACCAAACATGTGGCCTCCAAATAGCCCGGAGTTAAACCCCGTCGACTATAACATTTGGGGGACATTAGAGGGAAATGTTTATGAAAATACTCAGATTAATACGATTGATCAGCTTAAATAGAGAATAGTCTACTGTTGGCAACAATATAATCAAGAAATTATTAATAACTCCATTGGACAATGGCGTCGAAGACTTCAAGCTGTTATAGATAATCAAGGTGGTCATATTCACAATAATTTCTTGTAAACTTATTGAAAAATATTTTTTTTTATTACATTTTTGTTCTGTTAATTTGATATTTAATAAAGCTGTATGGTAATATTATTTAATAAAGTTTTCGAAAAAAAATACGTTTTTAATACAAAACCTAAAGTTTCTAGAACAATTTTTTCAGAGCCTCTTTTTCGATAGTCTCTTAATAATTTCAAATAATTTTTGTAGTTTTAGAGTAAACCATTTAATTTTGCAACAGCCCCAAAAGCAATAATTACAAATATTTCTTATTACTTGGCTCCCCCTGTACATAGTGATTGGATATTTGTTCTACAATTAAGGAAAGGCCCCTTTAATATTCACACAAAATACCACCAAAATCCGACAAATATAGCAAAATTTATTCAGAGTGAAATTGGGTTCCAAATGAATTTGGCCCACAGTGTATATATACAGTGTGTCCAAAATAGTATGCAACATATGGGAAAGTTTTTATTACCGAATTCTCAGAAAATCTTATTCTTGATAAAAGTTGGTGCATGCCTTAAAACTACAGGGTGTTTCAATAAAAACTTCCAGGCCAATTATTGCGAAAACTATAAATGACATGTAAATTCTGTAAACGCCAGTTTTTAGCCTCTATGATTGGCTTTACAACTGTGTAAAAAATGTGTTTAAATAATACAAGATGTAGGTGGCGCCATGGTTCAAAGAATTTTTTCGATGACAGGAACTTTTAAATGTTGTGGTTCTAAAAGATAATTAATTTCTGATCAAATTATGTCTCACAAAAATTTTTGATAAATCCAACATGAACGGAGATACTTGGGGTTAAGTTTTTTATTAAAATAATTTTAACGAGTATTTTAATTATAAATATTTTTAATATCGACAGATTTTAATTTAATTTAATTTTGGTAATGATAATTTTAGTGATAAAACGCTCGTGTAGAGCTAAATTATTACGTCCAGTGACGTCTCAGGGGACGCCTTAACAAATAATATTGGCAAAAAATAAGACGCCACTGAGTTCTTGGTAATTTTTATATTTCTTTCGGATTAAGCAACTAAAAATATCCTTTTATTGTCTGTTAAATTGTTTTCATATCTTGCTTCGTTTTCGAGAAATAAAAATGCATATCTCTGAAAAACAAAAATCATTAAATAATTAACATTATTAACACTCAGTGTCAGTGTCAGAATTTGCAATTTCTGCATTTTTAAAATAAAAATGGTTCACCACACAAAACAAGACAAATTGAACATGGTTTTAGTTTATGGAGAATGCCATCAAAATGCTTCAGAAGCTGTGCGGTGCTATCAAGCTCGTTTTCCAGATAGACCAACGCCCGATCGCAAATCTTTTGTAGCTTTGTGTACCAACTTAGCTACATATGGTAGCTTTAAAAAGGGAAAGGTTCCAAGAAGGAAGAGGGTTACGAATGACGAAAATGTAGCTATAGACCTACAAACAGTAGAAAATAGCCCACAAACGTCATTATAAAAATTAAAAGATGAAACTAATATTGCAGTAAGTTCGTGTCGCAGAATCCTAAAAGGAAATGGGGTTTTTTCCATACAAGATTCATTTAGTGCATCATCCACAACCAGAAGATTACCAGCGCAGATTAAACTTTTTGGCACATTTTCATATTATTTTTGAAGAAAATCCAAATTTATTAAACCAAATTCTGTGGAGTGACGAATTCCAGTTTCACAATAATAAAGTAAATAACAAAATAACAGACATAATTGTCGCTACTGGTCCAGGGAAAATCCTAACTGGATGCGACATACTAAATTTCAAACACGATTTGGGGTAAATGTTTGGTGTGGTATTATAAATGGTTACAAATCGGGCCCTATTTGTATCATGAACATTTTACTTTAGTTCGTTATTTACAATTTCTGCAAAACGATCTCCGTTTGCTGTTACAAAATGTAGGAATTGACGTAAATACTATGTGGTTTCATCAAGACGGTGCCCCAGCACACAATAGCAATATCGTTATGAATCATCTAAATGTGACGTTTCCAGGAAAAGTGATCAGCACAAATGGGGATCTTAGATGGCCAGCAAGGTCCCCTGATCTCACCCCGATGGACTTTTGTTTATGGGGTTACTTACAAAATGAAATCTACAAGGAACCAATAGAAGACATGGCTGACCTGTACAACAAAATTTATGCTACTATAGCCGCTATTAATCGAAATACACTATTGAGAGTTTGCAGAACCGAATTATTATATCGATTTGCTATGTGTGTGTATGAAAACTGCAATAATTTTGAACACCTCATTCGACCCCATTAGTTAGTTTTTGGTATTATTCTAATTTTCATTAATAATTTTGTATAATTTCTCATCAGTTCTTTCATAAAATTTAAAACATCTTTTAATTTTATTTTATTATGCTTTAATGTTTTAACTTTGCTTTTAAACAACAAAAAATACAACCTATTGATAATTTATGGTTTTGTTTCTTAATGCATATGCAATAAAATTGTTTTTATTTTTATTTCTCGAATACGACGCAAGATACGAAAACAATTTAACAGACAATAAAAAGATATTTTTAGTTGCTTAATCAGAAAAAATATAAAAATTACCAAAAACTCAGTGGCGTCTTATTTTTTGCCAATATTATTTGTTAAGGCGTCCCCTGAGACGTCACTGGACGTAATAATTTAGCGCTACACGAGCGTTTTATCACTGAAATTATCATTACCAAAATTAAATTAAAATCTGCTAAAGGATATTAAAAATATTTATAATTAAAATACTCGTTAAAATTATTTTAATAAAAAACTTAACCCCAAGTATCTCCGTTCATGTTGGATTTATCAAAAATTTTTGTGAGACATAATTTGATCAGAAATTAATTATCTTTAAGAACCACAACATTTAAAAGTTCCTGTCATCGAAAAAATTCTTTGCACCATGGCGCCACCTACATCTTGTATTATTTAAACACATTTTTTACACAGTTGTGAAGCCAATCATAGAGGCTAAAAACTGGCGTTTACAGAATTTACATGTCACATATAGTTTTCGAAATAATCGGCCTGTGAGTTTTTATTAAAACACCCTGTATAAATGCATATTTGATATTTCACCTGCGGCTAATAGTAAGGGAGCAAATGCCATTTTTTCGAAATTGCCTTAAGAGTGAAGTACCTTAATTATTAGAAATACAGCAAAATTTTAGATGGAAATGTTTTTGCAAATTAAAAACTTAGTCCAAACACGAAATTTGAAAATACCTTTTTGTGATTTAGATCATTTAGAAAATGAGATTCGTGTAGGCATTTCTTTAATCTCTCCCGAAACGTTAAGAAGAGTTATTGATCATTTCAGTAAAAAAACAACAAAATGTATTGAGAGAAATGGCGGACATACAGAGCATTAGTTAGCAGTGAGTGATAGTATGGTTAATGTCTGATACTTTCTTCAACATCATTCTGAAAATAATATGATCTTTTTCTTGTTATTGTTGATTAGGAAATATTCATAGACCAAAATGAATCAAGACTTTTAGTCAGTAAAATTAAAAATTGAGACAAATACTCAAATAAATTACTAGTTATTTCCAGTACTCTATGAATAAAGTTGGATTCTATAATAATTTTGTTTAAAACATAAGTTGGCTAATAGTTATTTATGCAACTAGTGCAAAAAGTAGCTGTTTATTCCACAAAGGCATACATTTATTCACCGAGACGTAGTCGAGGTGAATAAGTGTGCCGTGTGCAATAAACAGCCTTTTTGCACATGTTGCATACAATATTTTTTCTATGATCGAACCTATTTTATATAAATAAAATTAAAATAATCTTCCCTTAATTACCTAATTCTCCATGTATAATTAATAATTTAAGCAACCCTTGGCTTGAAATTTTATTCAATTGTTTTTACGCGAGATGCGTCCTGTCGCCCGTCATTTTCTTTATATTGTTTAGAAAAGTATTTTATTAGAAGTGTGAAAAAGTACTATTAAATGTTTTTGATTAAACGATCTTTTGTTACAGTCTTCGTTTGTTGTTGGATATTATGTTGCTAAATGTCTCTTAAAATTTTTCTTTTAGTAAATGTATAATAAATAAGCAATAAATAAGGGTAAAAGTTTTGAGGAATTTATTCTAATTGACTATAAATAGGCAACCAACGGCCCCAACGCCAAGTTAAGTAGGCTGTGGTTAAGTGTCGTTTCGGTGGGTTTTGGTGAATATAGGCAACCAAGAAAACACTTTATTGCACGCGTGCAATAAAAGCAAATTTTTGCCATAAGACGGTGACTACAAAAGTTGTCCCTTTTTGCATGATCGTAGAAAAAATGTGTTTAAGTAGGAGTGCAACACGCTAATATCTGAACCAACTCGTATCATTGAAAGTCTTTAAAAGGTTTGCAACTAGTTAATACATTTTTATTATTAACCCACGTTTAAGTTATTTGATGAATATATTGAAATTGCGTAAACAAAAAGTCGACCATAGGCGTACCGTTTAGGGGAAAATACAGAATACGGAAAAAAATTAAAAATTAAGACACCTAACTCAAATTTCGTATTTGGACTAAGTTTTTAATTGGAAAAAACATTTCAATATAAAATTTTGCTGTATTTCTAATAATTTAGGTACTATTAATAGTAGTTTGTGTCCCAAGATTGGTTGTGGTAGCTGAAGTAGTTTTGGAGCTACAACACGAAAACCAGTTTATGAAGGCCATCTTCAAATCTCCCTCAATCTACCCTAAAAGTTTGTAACATGATCACATTAACACCCTATATACAGGGTGTCCTAAAAGGTTTTTACTATTTCGCGGTTATATTTCTCGAGAACGTTTAGGAGTGGGAGGATCTGGCCAGTTGCATTCGTGAGCGCGTCTCTCGGAATTTCAGTAACAATGGAGCGATATACGGGGCCGCAGCGCTCTTTTTGTGTTAAAGCATTTTACGAAAACAACCATTCTTACATCCAAGTTCGTCGCCTTTACCGTGCACGTTTTAATTTACACGACATTAATCAAGCTCCGACGCGTCCTTTAATCAGATACTGGGTTGCAAAGTTCGACGCAGAAGGCACGACCCTCAGTAACAACCATATCGGTCGGCCCAGAGTCGGTATAGAAGTGCGGAAAATATCGAGCGTGTTCGCGCAGCAGTAAGGCGAACGCCTCGCCGTTCAATAAGAAAACACGCGGCCGCCCTAACTTTAACAAAATCGACCGTTCACATGATCTTAAAGAAGGACTTAAAGTTTCACCCCTACAAAATTCAAATTGTGCAAGCATTAAAAGTGGAAGATTATCCAGTTCGTGTCGCATTTGCCCAGCACATGTTACAGAACTTCGACAATTTCGATAACATTCTATTTAGTGACGAGGCTCATTTTCACTTAAACGGAGCCGTAAATAAACAGAACTGCCGATATTGGGGTAATAACAACCTAAGGGAAAAACATTAGCAACCTCTACATAGTCCCAAAGTGACAGTGTGGGCAGCAATGTCTGCACATGGAATCATTGGTCCCTTTTTTTTTGAAGATGCAAATCATCGCACTGTCACCGTTAATTCTGAGCGTTATAGGGCAATGCTGGAAAATTTTCTTGAACCAGAATTGCAAAATTTTGCTGGCTTCAACCAAAACACTTGGTTTCAGCAAGATGGGGGCGACTGCTCACACTGCGAATCTTTCCATGCAGGTCGTTCAAAGAATGTTTCCAGAAAAGGTCATATCGAAAAATGGTGACATAAATTGGCCTCCCAGAAGTCCCGACTTAACCGTCATGGATTTTTTTTTGTGGGGGTTCTTCAAAGCAAAGGTGTACACTGAAATTCCTGCAAATCTGAATCAGTTGAAGCAAAGAATTCGCGATGAAATTCGAGCAATTCCACAAGAACTCTGTGTCCGCGTGTTTGCCCATTTCAGAGAATGTTTGGCGGAGACGGTGCGCGTGGGAGGACAGCATCTCGACGGCATAATTTTTCACAAATAAATTTCCACATCTTGTAGTTAATTTTATAAATAAAAAATGTTTACTAAATTTAAAACTGAATGAGTTATAATTTTTTTAAATAGTAAAAACCTTTTCGGACACCCTGTACATATAAAAATCAAATCCATTCTTTAATAGTTTCGAAAATAATATTAGTTCGTCAGTAAAACTATCATCAATATCTTCTTCATAAACATTCAGAATTTTTTTAGTGAAGATCTTAAATTTCCAAGCCAAGACAAAGTCAAACAGATCCGTAATTTTGGAATACGCATTACTTCTTCTCTGTAATTCAGAAACAAGTTTGTCTATAATCACAAAGAATGTTTTTATTCTGAAAGCATTCCTTCCATCTGAAAGAAATTCATCTTGACCCTCAGGAAACGTTCTCTTTTGCATCGATTTTTCTTTGGAATATTTGTAAAACTTCACCAAATCTTTCATACTGAAAAGTTGCTTTGCCTTATCATCATATTAAATTGATCCCTTTATGAGGAAACCGTTTCCGTAAGACCTTTCAATCTATATAATATATCCAGGCCTGGTGCAATAATTTTGATGTGTCTCCAAAATGTTTTAAGATTTTAATTCAAAATGCTGTCATAAAAGTGTCTCCATTTTGACCATTTGTTTGCTTAGTCCTAGAGCTTCCACGATCGTATCTTTTTTTTTCCCAGTGAATCTTCGACCATCATTTTGTGTCATATTGTGTACTCGGGTTCATATTTGAGAAGTGTTCTTTTGTTTCTAAATAACCTTAACTATCCATTAAAAATATAACAGAAAGGGAATCAAGGGATGTATCTTTGATTTTTGAACATGTGCCTAGCGCGCTGGGTAGGTGTAAGAATATCTGTTATACAGCGTGTGTATGAATATTGGCAACATATGGAAAACTTTTTTATCTTAGATTTTAGGAGAAAAACTTATTCTTCATAAAAAGTTTTGCTTACCTTAAAAGGTAATATTACGTTAAAAAATCGTAGATATAACGTACAGGGTGGTTAAAAATACAAAAATATGTTAATATGCTAAGAGTAAAGTAACAGTAATCTACGTGCTACAAATAAATTTATTGAGAGTTAAATGTTATGTCAGAATATAAAGTCACAGCCACCTACTAAGATTTTTTTTTCACACTTTTTTGTCTAGATAACGGCAAATTTTATTGTTGCAAATTTTAGAAGAATAAAAAAACTGTTTATCTTATAAAGCTTCAGCTGAGCCACCATCATTTTCAATGCATTTCACTAGATTTTTTCTAAATCTTCGAACTGCGTTTATAAGTTCAACTTCTTGTAAGTCATTGCACGCTTCTGTAATTCTATTTCTTAATTCATTGGCATTTGCAGGTCTGTCCTTATAAACGATTTCTTTTATTCTTCCCCATAGGTAGTAATCTAAAGGGTTGAGGTCAGGTGACCTTGCAGGCCAATTTGTGAATTGGTTGTCATTGTACGTAGCGCGCCCAATCCATCTATTTGTAAAGTTTACATTAAGCTATTCCCTAACTTGTGCGGAAAAATGGCAAGGTGCTCCATCAAGTTGGAATATTAATCCATGCCTTGTTGCTAATGGCAACTCTTCAATTAAGTCCATAAATTCTGTTTGTAAAAAATTTAGAAAAATGTGCTCATTTAAATTATTATCAAAAAATACCGGTCCCAAAATCATATTTCTGACAATACCACACCATACGTTTACTTTTTCTGAAGTTTGGCTTCTGCATTCAACCACCCAGTGAGGATTTTCTGTACTCCAATGGCGAGAGTTTTGTGACGAAAAAACTCCATTAGTAGTAAACATCGCCTCATCGGAAAACAATATTTTAGAAGCCAAATTTCTATCTTCCTCAAAATGTCCCATCATCCAAAAACAAAAATCTAGCCTTTTATTCATATCTCCTGGTAACAACGTATTTATAAATTTTGGTTTAAATGGTTTGTAGTGGTGCTTTTTTAAAACTTTTCTAATAAAATTAACTTTTAACTCCAAGTCCCGATGTCGTTGATTTAAACTTACTTTAGGATGTTCCTGTTCATGAAGCAGGACATCTAATTCATCTTCAGTTTCGCTATCATCTTCATTTCTTGCTACATCATTCAATTTAAAAAAATTTGTGGAACAAGCTTTAAATTTGGTAATGATACGGGCTATTGTGGAATGAGTGATATTGTCTCGGTCGGGATGATTTGCATTAAATTCGTCTGCAGCATCTCTTAATGAACGGTAGTTATTACCCACAATAAGCACAATTTCTACTTTTTCCTGGTTACTAAGTCGCATTTTTAAGAAATGAATATAACTATTACATTGACATCTATTTTGTCACTTGCTTGTTTCTAAGGCGACGTAGTGTAAAAAAAAATTCTTAGTAGGTGGCTGTGACTTTATATTCTGACATAACATTTAACTCTCAATAAATTTATTTGTAGCACGTAGATTACTGTTACTTTACTCTTAGCATATTAACATATTTTTGTATTTTAAACCACCCTGTACGTTATATCTACGATTTTTTAACGTAAAATTACTTTTTAAGGTAAGCAAAACTTTTTATGAAGAATAAGTTTTTCTCCTAAAATCTAAGATAAAAAAGTTTTTCTACGAGTGACCGCAAAGAAGCTACTTTGCGCACACTTTTGCATACGCAAAGTAGCACACTCCCGCACACTGTGCGGGAAATTTTTTTTCCCGCACACTTATTTTAAAGCAAAATTACCATATTATAGACGCGTTTTTTTCTTATATTTTATAATTTTTTTAGATATTTATACAAAAATATTGTAACAAGACAAAGTTGACAGGTGGTTTATGTGTTGCCTTATAAACTATACCGAAGTATTGTGCCGTGCGGCTCAAAATTTTTTTGAAATCTGCATTATTATATTTTCCTCTAATTTTGTTCAAGTTAAAAAAAATCAAGTATTTTTGTGTCAAATGCGGTTTGTTCCCTTAGCAACCAAAATACATTGTCATACAACGCTTTCATGTCAGTTTAGAAGTCTTCTTCAAAATTTTCACTAGCATTTTCACCTATTTAAAATAAAAAAAACTGTTTTAAAAATGGATATCACTGAAGAAGAACTTCCAGAAGATGTCCTAGAAGCCGCCAACATGGCTAGTTTGCAATTGCTGCCTGCCAAATCGCGAGAAAAATACGAGAAACAGTACGAGTTGTTTTCCAAATGGTGCGAACAAAGGGGGATAAAAACGTTAAAGGAAGAGGTACTTTTAGCCTACTTTCTTAAGTTAAGCAAAGAATTTAAACCTAACACAATGTGGTCAAAATATTCAATGCTCAAAAATGTAATAAAAATAAAAAGAGACATCGATATTGGTGAATTTTATAAGCTCACTGCATTTCTAAAAAAGCAGAATATTGGGTTTAAACCAAAAAAAGCAAAAATATTTACGAAGGAAGAAATATTCAGTTTTATTAATTCGGCACCAGATGAAATTTACCTTTTAATTAAAGTTGCCACTATTTTTGGACTTGCCGGCGCATGCCGAAGGGAAGAGCTAGCAAATTTAACCACTGCCGATATTGAAGATAAAGAAAACCTCATAATTGTCAAAATTAGGAATTCAAAAAATCATACAGCAAGAAACTTTATAATATCGGAAGAAATTCATAACGGAGCCTACCTGCAACTGTACAGAAAATACAAAAGCTTACGCCCGATAACGTCAAACAACCGTTTTTTCTTAGTCTACAAAAAAGATAAATGCGTTTCACAATGTGTTGGAGTAAATAGTTTCGGAAAGATGCCTTCTGAAATAGCTGCCTTTTTGAAACTGCCAAATCCGGAACTCTATACAGGGCACAGTTTCAGAAGGTCATCAGCAACGTTACTGGCCAATTCTGGAGAAGGAATCACTGACATAAAACGTTTGGGGGGTTGGAAATCTACTGCGGTAGCTGAGGGATACATCGATGAGTCCACAACTTATAAAAAAGGGCTAAGCAACAAAATTTTAAGCTGCAGCCCTAAAAAATGTGAAGCAGTTCCAAGTACTTCAAAGAATGGATCCATTTATTCCTTTTGCAACACGACAGTACTGATGAACCAGGAAATGACATCTACTACAACATTTTCACCTCTAGTTGCTAGATCTGCAATAAATGTAGAAAAAGCGACCAACTGCACATTCCATATTAATGTAATTAATAATAATAAATAGGCAATTTAGGTATAAGTAGTTATAAGTTGTTTTTGATGTCAATAAAAATTTAAAATTAAAAAAATAGTTGTTTTTGATGTCAATAAAAATTTAAAATTAAAAAAATATATAGTTATTTCACTCGTAGAAAAAATATTGTTCCTAACACGTGCGCAAAGTAGTTTTCCCGCACTTAAAGCTTATCCGAACTCCGCTTCGCGTCGTTCGTCTAACTGCTTTCGCGTGCGGGAAAACATAACTTTGCGCACTGAATAGGAAAACTACTATTTCCATATGTTGCCAATATTCATACACACGCTGTATTTAAAAAAGGCCCTTTGGGGCCCGGGGGCTACATCCCTCAAAGCCTCCTCCCCATTAATCCGGGGTTGTGTGCCATGTCTTCAATCAATTATTTTGAGGAGTAACTTAGCTAAGAGGCAAAGGTGAATGAAAAATAGAACTGTCAAGTTTAAAGGGAATATTTTATTTTTAGGCCGGTATTTTCAGATACAGATAGCCGTATGTATTCTTCAGATTAAATTTTATTCGAGGTATAAGTCAAGACAGTATGGTTTTCTTAATTTCAAGTATAATTCCAATATGCAATTATTGGCTTATTATAAAGAACTTTAATCTTATATCTATTTTTATTTTTTAGGAACGATGTTTTGAAAAATATTGTGCTCAATGACCCAGAAATTAACTAAATAATGTGATTAAAAATATAAATCCAGACAGAGAGTATAATTTTAAGATCCAGAATTGATTACTTTAAGGGGCTGTGAGATGAGTACTCTGGTTCGAATTAAGACGCATGTTTTTTGTAACGAAGGGTCGTATATTATGTCAATGAAACATAGACATTATTCTTCTTCTTACTATTATTCTTATTCTATCCTGCTTTACAATAAACATCTATATATATATATATTTAGCTAACCTTAAACTATGGTTTGTTATGTGTTTATGTTTAATAATTACAAATAAGGTAGTCATGATGGTTCATGGCAATCGCCTTGTGGTCAATGTTAAGAATTTAATAATATAAACTTATAATTTAATATCTAGCAAAATAAGTAAAATATTAACTAACTAATTATTACGTTTTACTACATTATACCAACCTATTACACTACAGGACTTTTAAACAATCCTGTATACGTATAATACATATTATTATCTTATATCATTTTCTAGGTATTAAAGAAAAAAATATTATTTTTTTAACACCGAATATCTTGGAAAGGAAGTATTTCCGGAACTATATTGTATAATAGAGGAAATTAAAGTAGTACTTGTTATATTTCACAATATATTTCAGTTTCCTGACACGTGTTTCAAACCTTGCGGGTCATTATCAAAGGCATTGTAAGACAGTTAAAAATTCTACATGTCATTAAAATAAAAATTGACAGATGAGATAGGTTATTTTGGTCCTTAATTTTTACAGGTATTGGCCAAAGGTACAACTAAATTACAGGTGTGATTATAGAGGTATTTACATCTAAGTAATAAAATTAAGAAAATGATACTGTGTATAATAATCATGGATTTTTTCGTTGGTAATTATAGACAGTGTTTATTGCATATTTATCTTAAGTAATTAGGCTATTAAGTATTAGATTAGCACCTGAAGGTATTTCAATTCGATTGTTAACAACATTACATCGATTTTTTAAAGCTTTTTTAATTGCTAATGTCTCTAATAGGTTGAGTTTTCTACCCTTGTGTTGAATATATATCGGTTTTATTTTGTTGGATATTGAGTGGTTATTTATTATACAGTGGTCCGCTATTCCTGTTTTATTTTGTTTTTTTAAAATGGATGTTTTATGTTCTTTAAGCCTAGTTTTAAAGTTTCTACCTGTTTGACCTATATAGATTACATATATACAATTTTTTTAAGGCCTACAAACACTTCGGAAATACTTGAAGTTATAAAAGATATTAAAACTAACTCCGCACCAGGTGAAGATTCTATTACAAAAAAAGATATAATCCAGTTGTTTGACATTATAAATGACAAAATAGTCTTATTAACAAACGAAGTATTATCCAGTGGTGTTTTCCCGGAGGAATTTAAAGTGGCAAAAATTATACCACTTTATAAAAGTGGAAATCACAGCGACCTAAATAATTATAGACCTATATCAATTTTAAATACGTTATCTAAAATAGTTGAAAAAATAATCAAAAATAGACTTACACAATTTATTGAAAAAAAATTTAATTTCGATCCATATCAGTACGGCTTTCAGAAGCAGAGTGGTGTTTTGGGTGCAACAGTGGATTTACTGGAACACATTACATCTCAGTTGGATCTAAATAAATATGTGACTGTAGTAAATATTGATTTGAAGAAGGCTTTTGACACTGTGGACATAGAAATGCTGCTGGAAAAACTATATAAAATGGGAATAAAAGGAGTTGCCTACAACCTGATGCAATCTTACTCAAAAAACAGACAGCACTATACAACTATCAATGGACGGACAAGCTCTACTGCCACGGTAAATGTTGGAGTACCGCAAGGATCTATACTTGGCCCCTTAGAATACTTGCTATACGTACATAATCTAAAGTATGCTGGACTTAAAGCTAGGTATTTTATGTTTGCTGATGACACTGCACTTGTTTATTCGGATAGTGATATAAGCAATCTAGAATCAAAAATAAATCAAGACCTGCAGATCTATTATAAATGGTTGTGTAAAAATAAACTTACTCCAAATGCTGAAAAAACAGTATATATGACTTTTAAACAAAAAAATAAACCTGGTGGTGTCTTAAAATTATACTTAAGAAATGTGAAATTAAAAAATGTTACCAACTATAAATACTTAGGACTTATAATAGACGATGGATTGACCTGGTCGAAGCATATAAACAGTATACTATCAAAAATAGCACCAATGATTGGTGTTATAAGAAGGTGTTCAAGTTTCATAAATAATAAAACTAGAACTATGTTGTATAGCGGCTTCATTGAACCACACTTAAGGTACTTAATTCCATGTTGGGGAAATGCCGGACAATACCTGCTTGACAAGTTACAACGATCACAAAACAAGGCTATTAAGGCACTGTATAACATGAAATATTATACTTCTTCAGAAACCATTTACAACCAAACAAGAATACTAAACATAAACAAGTTGAGGACTTTAGAACAAACAAAACTAATATATAACATAAAAACAAAAAATATTAAAATAAACTCTGAACTAAAACAAACAAACGAATTCCACCAATTAACATAAGACAAAAATTAAATTATCGTACTGATTTTGCAAGAACAAAAAAAGCTCAGGATTCACCAATTTATAGAAGCATTCAAACATATAATACCATACCTCACGAAGTTACATCGCTCACTAGAATGAAGAAACTATGTCACGAACTAAAAACATATTTAAACTCAAACTAATAGACTCACTTACCTACTGTTTACTATACTGTAAATTATATATTGTATATTAATATTATGTTGCTTTAAACTGTAGCCTACCTTATCTATTGTAAATACTTAATGTTTAGGCCTTATTATCAGTATTGTTACTGTTTCAAAGTCAGAAATAAATTTGTTTGAAAAAAAAAAAAAGATTGCATCACAGTCATCACATTGTATTTGGTAGACCCCGCTATATGTTAATTTGTCTTTACTTTCAATTTTTGAATTAGCTATGTATTTACCTAGGTTATTTATATTGACTTGTATGGGGATAAGTTTATGGTTTTTGAGTTTTTTGGAGATTTTTTGGCTTTTGTGACCTGTATATCTGATTGAACTGTATTTCGCGTTTGATGGAAGGGGACGTCCTTGATAGAGTAGTTTTTGTGTTTTTTGTCTGAGTTTTTTTTTTAGTATTTTGTTTATGAGTGTTGTTGGATAGCCGTTGTTTAAGGCTATAGTTTGTATTATGTCTAATTCTTTATTATATGAAGTTTCTGAAAGTGGGATGTTGACTAATCTGTGGATCATGCTATTGAATGCACATAGCGGGGTCTACCAAATACAATGTGATGACTGTGATGCAATCTATATAGGTCAAACAGGTAGAAACTTTAAAACTAGACTTAAAGAACATAAAACATCCATTTTAAAAAAACAAAATAAAACAGGAATAGCGGACCACTGTATAATAAATAACCACTCAATATCCAACAAAATAAAACCGATATATATTCAACACAAGGGTAGAAAACTCTATTAGAGACATTAGCAATCAAAAAAGCTTTAAAAAATCAATGTAATGTTGTAAACAATCAAATTGAAATACCTTCATGTACTAATCTAATACTTAATAGCCTAATTACTTAAGATAAATACGCAATAAACACTGTCTATAATTACCAACGAAAAAACCCATAATTATTATACATAGTATAATTTTCTTAATTTTATTACTTACATGTAAATACCTCTATAATCACACCTGTAATTTAGTTGTACCTTTGGCCAATACCTGTAAAAATTAAGGACCAAAATAACCTATCTCATCTGTCAATTTTTATTTTAATGACATGTAGAATTTTTAACTGTCTTAAGGTGGATTTTCATGCATACGAAATACGACGGTCCGATGATCCGAAAGTGTTCCTATTGGTTGAATTGTTTTCGCGCCAATATTTGTCCGAATAATTTCAACTTTCATCCGACCGTCCGATAAGTTAAAATATTTTTAACTTTGTCCGACAATCGTATCAATTTTAACCTCACTATTTGACGTTTTCTTGTGCGTTTTGTTGTTTCTATTTTAATATTTTAACATAAAACTAATATTAACGAAATAAATCAGTGTCATTAATTATAATATTATAATATCCTATCTGCTTATATTAAGAATGAAAAATAAACAAAAAAGAAAAGGATGGGGGGAAAATTAAGGCGCTTATCACAACCTGTTGCAAGAAATGAAATTAATAGATTCTGAAAAGTATTTCAATTGTAAGTCCAAGATTATTAAAAACAATAAACGTACGTGGACAAATATCAGAAAGTGAAAGACTTGCAGTTACACTCAGGTCCTCAGCTCAGGTCACTAAACATAACTTTTTGTTTTGTGCACTCGGGTAAAATTAGGAGTGAATTGGATGACATTAAGCTGATAATGCTCGTCGTTGTCGCACATATATTGCTTAAAAACGTAATGAAATCAAATGGGTAATTAAACGCTATAATTGAGAATACAAAAAGGACCAAAACAAAATTATAACCTATAACTGAAGCGTCAAATGTATGTCCATTGAAAAAATTCGGAACAACAGAAACGGAGCCATGAAAATTGGCAAGAATTTCGGACGAAATTAAACGTCATTTCGGATATCGGACCGTCGTGTTTCGTATGCATGAAAATCCACCTTTACAATGCCTTTGATCATGACCCGCAAGGGTTGAAACACGTGTCAGGAAACTGAAATATATTGTGAAATATAACAAGTACTACTTTAATTTCCTCTACTATGAAATATCCATTTCACCAAGCATGTAGCCCATCACATATTAATTATATATTGTATAACTTTTTTTCTTATTATTACAACTAAAACACGTCATTTGAATATTTTCCTTTCTTCCCGAAAGACCCTGTATATTCAGAGACTGAATTGTAGCCCCCTCGGCTTTGCTCGCCGTCAAATACAAATTATAATATAAACTTTGAATCCCCTCTAAGCCTTTTATGGGTTGAATTCCATTTTTAGTCAGTCTATTGTGGTCAACTGAGGGTTTTTCGCATTTAGCTTAAAAGAAACGACACCTTTCGTGGTTCTATTTAATCTCTATTTTCTATATTCACATATTGTATGTATAAGTTAAAATTGCAACAAAAGCTTTCGTCATCAATAAATAAGTAAAATAAACTTAATCGCTAAACCTAAGTATATTCCGTCAAGTAAGCTGTACCGGATATTGTAATAATTAAACAATACTGAAATTAAAACACAATGTTTGAAAACTTAGGATCACCGAACTTTTAAACTTATTATGCCAGTACACTATTATAAAATAAAACTACTGACCAAATTCAATGTCTTTAAATGGTTTCGGCTCTGCGATAACGAAGCAGTCAGTCAGGACATATTCCTTTAAAATACATAATAAATTTATTCTAAAACTTCGCTCTACAGACATATATCCAAATCTCTTTGGTGAACTTAAAAGCTAATATCACAGAAAGGAAACGTCCGTTACAGTTTTTTGCTGTAACCTGAATTGAATGAATGGCACAGCGAAAAATTCTTCAAGGTAGCATGAAATTTTAAAATTTCATTTTCCTTTTGCAGAACACTACAAAAGCTAAGCCAGATTGAAATAAAATTGAACAAGAATAAGGTCACAAAAAAGAAAACTGTCTAAATTGGGTTAACTCACAAATTTAAAAATATTATAATAATTCTGATGGCTAGCGGAATTTTCATATGAACATATTTTTAAAGCTAGTTGAAGGAGACATTAAATATAATATATTCATATATTATTGTCATATTTAAAGGTAAATAGGAAAATTAAACAGAGCATTAAAATTTATAGTATCTACATTTATTATAATCTGCTTTCATTTTATTCATAAAGGAAAACACAAAACTCTATATAATTTACTCTTTTAGTAGCATTTAATATATTAATAATATCTTTCTATGCATTTCGTTGTACTATAATAAAAGCAAATAATTCTCTACATGTTTACTGACGTACTATCGAACCATCTGAAGCAAATACAATTAGCGTTAATCAATTTATCACTAAATCTTTTATGCCATTAAGGTTTATAATAACGTTAAAGATAACGCCAAATAAATACAAAACCATAATTACTACAAACTTATTTTTAGTAGTAGGTGCCTTATAATAAAATTATATTGATGTTATAGCCTTAGTACGAAAATTACTGAAAAAACACACCAAAATAGGGCAATTGATTATTGTCAAGCCCTAAATAAATTTTCTTTTTTGGTCATTATTGGAGGAGGAAAATGATGTCTTCCCCATGCCTTCCTTAATGACATCCCTGAATTCTCAGTTTACTATAGCCACAGATTTTTTCGATTTAATGGAAAAACATTATTTTTTAATGGGTTAGACTAAAGCAGTATTGTTTTATGCGACTATAGTTTTAAAAATTATATATAGGATTATTATATCAATAGCTATTAAACGTGTAATAAAATTGGGTATACGTGTGGGTTTCTAATTTTATTATGCCCGATTCAATGGTAATATAGGTGATGTTGCGAAATTTACAGTTTTTCCGTTAGATATATAAACTTTTTTAATACCAAATAAGATATGTTTTTGCTATATTATAGCATTTTCAACTTCTACTAAAAAACGTATTAACGAAATTAAAGATGAACATAATAAACACATTACTAATACCGAAGAAATATGTTCACGGTTTAACTCTTTTTTTACTGAAATAGGTAAGAAAATGGCAGACAGAATCATTGAGACAGGATATTCTCCAGAAATGGGTAATGATAACAATTATATGCAATCTCTTTTTTTTGTCTCCGGTCACCGAGCTGGAAGTGGTCAATTATATCAATAGCTTAAAGAATAACGCAGCCCCTGGGCCTGATAACATAACAAGTGGTATACTTAAAATTTCAAAAAGCTACATCTCTGGGCCTCTTACACATATTATAAACTTAAGCTTTGAACAAGGCAAATTCCCTAATCCTCTTAAAAATATCATTGTAGAGCCAATATTTAAATCTGGAGCCCCTTGAAATTGGGAAATTACAGACCAATTTCTTTAGTAAGCAATGTGGCTAAGGTTTTTGAAAAATGTCTAAAGAATAGGATACTCACCCACCTTAACAGAAATAAAATTATATCGAAAAAACAATATGGTTTTAAGCAAAACGTTTCAACCCTGGATGCTATACATACAGTAACCAGCACTATACATACTTACCTAAACAATGGGTTGGGGCCTTTAGCAGTCTTCTTGGATCTGGCAAAGGCATTCGATACCGTAAGCCACGACTTGCTATTACGGAAACTAAATGCTTACGACATTAGAGGATTGGGAAATGACCTTATTAGGAACTACCTGTCTCGAAGGTTTCAAAGAGTTAGAATAAATTGTAAGCAGAGTGAAGAATTGGAAGTAGGATTCGGAATCCCACAGGGAACCGTTTTGGGTCCAATTTTGTTTCAAATTTATATTAACACCATTTGTACTCTAAATGTTCCTGGTGAGATCGTTTTCTACGCGGATGACACAGCGCTTATTGTAGCAGGTACGACGTGGGAACAAACTAGGAATAATGCTTAGGCTGGTTTGCAGCAGATAACCTCTTGGTTACGGTCTAATTTATTAACACTTAATACTGAAAAAACAAAATTTTTATCCTTTTCACTGAATATCACAACTACCTCAAATTTTAATTCTTTAAAAGTACATAATTGTAATAGCCCGGACATTTGTGACCAATGCACGCAGGTTATTGGTAAGGTTAATGACATAAAATACCTAGGAATCAAAATAGATCAATTTTTAAAATGGGATGCCCACGTGGAAATGATTACCAACAAGTTAAGAAAATTAGTTTTTAAATTTTATCAACTTAGACAAATATTAAATTCTCCAGAAATAAAATTGGTTTATCAGTCATTAGTAGAGTCAATCTTAAATTATAGAATTTCAATTTGGGGTAATGCTTACGAAACAACACTTTTACCTCTACAAAATGTACAGAAACAAATTATAAAAATTATGTATAATAAGCTAAGGTTGTTTTCAACAGAAGAACTTTTCAGAGAAACCAAACTGTTTAATTTAGGAAGTCTTTATGTCTATGCTGCTGTCTGTTTTATAAAGAAAAATAGAATATATTCACAAATAAGTCATGATCACGTAACTCGGTCCAATAAGCTCAACCAACTGGTTTTACCAAAACCAAATAAAACAGCATTCCTTAGATCTATAACTTACACGGGAATTAAGTTATTTAACCAACTACCTTTATCAATAAGAGATATAAGTTATCACAGAGAGTTTAAGCTGACAGTAAGACTGTTTGTTTCTGAAAAAATTAAGACTCTAAAATTCAATTAATACCTACTTAAATAATGAAAAGAAATATGCATAATATGTACAAAAGTATTACCTATTAAGTACTATCCAGTATTGTAAGGCTGTGTATATTATTTTCTGCGAGATTACTCTCTCTGGCCATAATGGGTGGTGGCGCCCTGAGCCGGATCCAGACATTGATCTCATTATTGTGGAGAGTATATAGCATTTTTCTTTAATTTTTTTTTGTTTTGATGATGATTATTGCATAGGCATTAAAAAAAAAATTGTATTAACTTTAATGCACATATAAGCCCTATATAGGCTTAAGTGACCTAATTATGTTATATATATTTTGTTGTTACATTTGAAATGTATCACCGAATTATAAATATAACGTTTTTTGTATTTTTGTATAGGTACCTCGTAAATTCTAGATTTTTTCCTCCTTGGTCTTGATTATTTTCTTTTACTTATTGTTCTATGTTTTTTGTTTCTTTCCACTTGTCTCCATTATTTGAATGTTCAATATTTTTTCTATTCCTATATTAGTAAACATTGTTTTACGTACAACTGTGCGTTATGATTCCTAGTATAACAATCAAGTTAGCCAAAAAGCAATCAAGGTTACAAACCTGTCCTTTTTTGTATTCCTAAAGAAGGTAGAAACCAAACTACCAAAACGTTGGCAAGAAATTAGATTACATTAAAAGTTAGTTCAAAAAAGCTCAAGAATTTCTCTTCTCTTCAATCTTAAATTTATATTTTTGTATTGATGTATGTAAACAAGCTTAAATGTATTAACATTAACAAATCTATCTCATTTGTTTTTGATATTTTTTTCTATCAATCTATTTTTCATACTTTATCAGTATGTTAATTAGTTAGGTGCCTAATAAAATCAATATCCCACAGGACGGAAGACTGCAAAGTGGAGATCACATTCTTCAGATAGGTGAAGTTAATCTTCGAGGTCTGGGCTCTGAACAAGTGGCCTCTGTTCTTCGGCAGTGCGGTGTGCATGTGCGAATGGTCGTTGCAAGACCCATTGAATCAGCTTCAGCAGATATTCAGGTAACAATAATTATAACTATTTTTTAAACCCCTTGAATTATTTCTTTGGTATTCTGGTTTTTATCCTTATTTTTGCGTTTTTCTCACGAGTTTATCCTGAACAAATGATTGTCGTCGAAAGGCAAAAACTGTCTTTTTGAATTCTTTTATTTACCTTTTACTGGTCGGTAAAACAACTAAAGCAGAAAACCACAAAGGCGGACGCTAACAAAAGCCTTAATTTACGCTCCTTAAAATAAGAGGCAAGGTTTAGAAATTTGTACATAATTAATCTTGTTTTGTTTTAATTCCAAATGTGATTAAATATTATAAAAAAAATCATTATAATAGTTGTAATATTCTAAAATACAGTGCGTTTTTCTTTATAATTCGGGTAAATTCTCAACTACACGGTAGAGGCATAATAGCAAGAGGTAGAGTTTAGGTTAGTTCATATAATTTATAATAATATCAGTAATACAGGGTGGGCCAACAAGGGCGCGTCGGTCACTAGATGCTAAACTGTTGAACTTATGGGAAAATTTTCTTTATAAAACTTATAACGTTTCGCCTCTGCTATAACCTAAAATTATTTTCAAGTATACAGAGTGTCTCAAAAAAGAGTAACACCAAAAACTATATTTTTGTTAAATGAAATACCCTACCTTTTTATGTGGCATATAAAGCCTCTATCGGTTTTGTATTCAACTTTTAATTTGTATGTAGATCGAATGCAGCGTTGCCAAGTTATGAATTAAAGAAAGAAAAATCAGTCAAAAACATAATTTTTTTAAACTGTTATATCTCCGCCACTGCTTCTTAACTTCCCTAACAAAGTTACGTGTAATCTAATGCTGGCCTAGTTTATCCTAGACCGTACTCACTTTTCGATTTAATTATACATGGTGTCCAGAATACTTGTTCAAACATCTCTTTTTTCAATTCGATTTTAATTGAATTTCTTAAATACAACACCCTGTATATTATTTTGTCGTCGAAAAGCCTAAAGTGTCCCCTTTCAGAAAATATTATGTTTGCCGTATGTATCGCTATCATTTTAAGATATTAAGGTTTTTCCGTAACTTAACCAAGAAAATTTTAAAAATTGTAGGCGGCATGGCTCAAGGAATCGAAACAATTGTTAGTCATTGGCATAAAAATATTTATAACAATATAATATTATATTTAATATATTTTTTAGGTACAAAATATCAATAAACGCAACATAAATAAATATTTAACATGAACATAATTATTTTAAATAAATTAATTTATTAGATATTCAAACACTCTACCATTTTGCTGTAAACATATATTTAACCTGTCTGTTAAAGATTTATTTACATTTTGTAACATTAAGGGAGTAACTGAACTAAATGCTTCTCTTATTCTTTCCCGCATGTTTGCCGTTGTAGTTGGAGGTGTTCCGTAGACCAGATTTTTAACGTATCCCCATAGGAAGAAATCAAGTTTTGTCATAACTCGTGACCTTGGAGGCCACAGAACAGGTCCGCGTCTTCCGATCCAACGGCCAGGAAATTTTTCATCTAGAGGATTTCGAACTCCAATATTAAAATGAGCAGGCGCCCTATCTAACTGGAACAACATTCTTCTTAATAGTCCTAGTGGTATATTTTCTAACAGATTATCAGGATCTTCATTTAAAAAATTTTGAAAAATATTCCCATTGAGGTGTCCATAAAAAAAATGAGGTCCTATTACGTGGTCTCAAATTATGCTTCCCCAGACGTTTAAGCTCCACCTATGTTGCTGGTCAATAGACCTTAGAAAATGTGGATTTTTATCGGCGTACAAGTGCAAATTATGTCTGTTCACATGACCATTATTGTGGAATGTCGCCTCATCGGTAAACAATACAATATTAAAAAATCGTACATCCTCTCGAATTCGAGCAAGATCCCAATTACAGAAATTTATTACAGGATTACAAAAGTAAAATTACTGACAGCGACATACCAACGAATAGCAATTGTTTCGATTTCTTGGGCCATGCCGCCTACGATTTTTTAAATTTTCTTTGTAAAGTTACGGAAAAACCTTAATATCTCAAAATGATAGCGAGATACATACGGCAAACATAATATTTTCTGAAAGGGGACACTTTAGGCTTTTCGACGGCAAAATAATATACAGGGTGTTGTTTTTAAGAAATTCAATTAAAATCGAATTGAAAATAGAGATTTTTGAACAAGTATTCTGGACATCCTGTGTAATTAAATCGAAAAGTGAGGACGGTCTAGGATAAACTAGGCCAGCATTAGATTACATGTAACTTTGTCAGGGAAATTAAGAAGCAGTGGCGGAGGTATAACAGTTTAAAAAAAGTATGTTTTTGACTGGTTTTTCTTTCTTTAATTCATAACTTGGCAACGCTGCATTTGATCTACATACAAATTAAAAGTTGAATACACAACCGATAGAGGCTTTATATGCCACATAAAAATGTAGGGTATTCCATTTAACAAAAATATAGTTTTTGGTATTAATCTTTTTTGAGACCCTGTATTCTTAAAAATAATTTTAGGTTATAGCAGAGGCGAAACGTTATAAGTTTTATTAAGAAAATTTTCCCATAAGTTCAACGGTTTAGCAACTATTGACCGACGCGCCCTTGTTGGCCTACCCTGTATATTGTATATAGTACGTCAAGCAAAAGTAAGAATGGCACATATTTGGAAGGTGCAATACGCTAATTCACGGGGATTTAATTATAAAAATATTTTTCGAAGCTTATGTAAAAAAACATGGTTCTGCAAGGAATGAAGCAAAAACTTTCTTACAAATTATTTCACGAATCAGAAGCTTTATGCGCTATATTCTAAACACATGAAACGAATTGCTTTGCAAAATGAGGAAAATTGTGAGTGCGGTGAAACGTGAGATTTAGAACATTATATCCTTAGTTGTATAAGATTTAAAAATTATAGAGATACATTTTTTAGCAACAGAAAAGGTTTGGTACAAATGCCGTACAACCTAAACAATTTACTTCCATTTAATAATATAAAACTCTATACCTAGCTAGACGCACAATTACAACTATAAAACAACCACTGCTTATTTTTTATTATAGCATTAGAATATTATTTAGGATAAAAAAATAATAAATATGTATATAAAAAAAGGGGAAATTATAAAAGAGGATAAAGAAGATAAAGCAATCAGGCACTTTTTAAAAATGGAGAGATAAGTTAAAAACTTTAAATAGAAACAGACAAATGGAAAGAATATAAACAAGAAAATCGTCTAAATAAAATATAAATACAATAAAACTAAATAATAGTATGTTGTATAAATAATGCTATATTGAATAAGTATAGGGTATGTTAACTAAAATTAGGATAAATTGCTAGATGCAGTATAAGATTGCATTAAGAACTCTCAGAAAATTGGACATAATAAAAACTTAAAGAGAAATGCTCGCCATTTGGTATTAACCAGAGCAGTGGCGCAACCAGAAAATAAATCGGGGGGGGGGGCCGAAAAAGAAAATTTTTTGGGTGTTACGCCCTTTTTTCAATGATGATGCTTGGTTTTTAAGTACGAAAAATAAAAAACACAAGAGAAAATCACGAAAACAGCCAGACTCGTTTCCACTTTTGTGTAATTTTACCTATATTAGGTAGTAATAAGTTTATTTTTCTTGTAAACAGGTAGTTAGACGACCCGAGCTAAGCTCGCTTGGGGAAGGCTGCAGCCCGGTAGCCTCCAACCCTCTTGGTTACGCCACTGAACCAGAGCCATAACACAACAAACAAAAAAACAGGAAAACGGTAAACGCCAGGTGGCCTCAATAACATCAGCTGAGCGGGGTTCACCAGTTACTCTAGTTGCAGCAATGAGTGCAGGAGGGCAATTCGTTCCCCCATGCTTATTTTCCCGAGAAAAAATAGAAACGATCAGCTTATGCGTGGTGCACCACCGGGATCTATCTACGCAGTTCACCCTAGTGGATGGATTCAGCAAAATCTATTTACCACGTGGTTCAATCACTTTATTCAATTTGTGAAGCCATCTGAAAAGTTTCCAGTGTTGCTTATATTGGATGGGCATTATAGTCATACCAAGACATTATACAACTAGCAAGGGAGAATCATATATATATCGTATCCCTTTCTCCACACTCAACTCATAAACTTTAACCGCTTGACATGACATTTATGGGGCCCCTTAAAGCCTACTACAGTGAGGAAATCAGGACTTCGTTAAGAATAAACAACAGAGCCGTAACACAGTTCGATCTGGCTGACCTACTTGGCAATGCGCTGTCGAAATGCCAGACAACAGAGTTAGCTGTTAATGGATTAAGAGTGACTGGAATCTGTCCATTAAATAAATTTGTTTTCACGGATGCTGATTTTATTGCCGAGAAAATTGAAGCCGAAAAATCATGTAGTTCAGGCTCAGAAACATAGCTACAAGAACAACGATCTCAATCCACCATTATTGCTGTTCATTTAGGACCCACACAAAAGGGTTAAAAAAATGTGGTTTCACAAGCATGTTGCTCAAAAGATCTAAATTCTCAACCAGACGATTCCGAAGATCTGGATCCTAACCAGCTGGTTCCAAATATCCGAATCCCCAACCAGGTTATTTAAAAGACCAGGACCTCCAACCAGGTTGGTTGAAAGATTCTATACCTGCAGCAATGATGGAATCAAAGCGTGTAGAATCTGATGATTGTTCGAGAACCTTTGTCACGGCATTTGACATTTCACCTGTACCACTGATTAAAATGCGAGTAACTGCAAGGGGACGAAAGCCTTCCAAATCCCAAATTATAACTTCATCTACTTACAAATCAGACCTCGAAATATCAATCGATAAATTAAGCAAAACAAAAAATGGATAAGGAAAGAGAAGACTAGTTCCAGTAGAATCGAGTGAAAGGCAGAAGAAAATCAAAAAAACAACAGAAGTTAAAGACAAAGAATCAAGTTCGGAAGAGGATGAAGAACAGGAATTTGCGCTTGCAGAAGATGACCTTGATATGAATCAAATTGGACAATTTGCCCCTGAAAACAATGACGCAATATGCCTATTTTGCGATCAACACTTTTCTCAAGACACCAGGGGAGAACTCTGGGTTCAGTCTCTTATGTGTCTTTTATGGGCACATGAGCAGTGCTCCGGGGCGCAGAAGGATGCCTACGTGTGCGATTTTTGCCGTTAGTTTTGAAAAACCTGACACCTTTGTTTATTTTTTCCTCTGAAAGGATTTTTTTTTATTTTGTGGAGTGTTTACTTATTTATCGTTGTAATATAAGAGTTTTTTATTACAGAATTTGAGGGGGCTCATATTCCATACCCTCTGGCCAAATGTCAAAAATGTGCACTTTTTTATGTAAATTTTTTTGGGATTAAATTATATGTTTGATATTTTAATATCAATGCATATTATATTTTCCAGGTAATTTATTCAAATGCATGACAAGAAACTAAATATTCGATAAACATAATAAACGCTCGATAAATATAATGAATGCCCGATATAAAATTTACATGCTTCTTAAAATAATAATTATTCGATAAACGTAATAAACGCTCGATAAATATAATGAATGCCCGATATAAAATTTACATGCTTCTTAAAATAATAATTATACTGAATTGGAACCAAAAAGGTGGATTAGATGCCGTGTTAGCGCCTGTTTAACCAATATAAGTCTATAATTATTACAATTTTTGTCGAGTGACTAACAGCTAGAGAAACATAACCTCACTTGTCACTCTCACTGTGCTTTTCGGTCGACTACTTTCACATTTTTTTTATATTTCCAAACTATCGAACATTTATATATATTTTTAGTGCACATTTCATTAACATACCGAACAGAATTTAGCGTACGTATTGTATATTTATATTGCCATTTTATAATAAATATCAGGCATTTCTTATTATTTTATACTACAGTTTGATTTCTTTATCGAGCATATATAATTTTTTTAATCTGCAAATTGTATTAAATTACCGGGCGTTAATTACGACCCAATTTTTTTTATAGATGCATTATACGTTTTTGAGAAAAATTAATTTTGGGGTTTGATTACTAAGTCTTTACAGTGTACATAAAGCTTTTTACATATCTTCAGCAAAAAAAAATAAAAAAGTTATTCCAAAAAAATAAAATGGGGGCCCATATTAGGACTAGTTCCTCTATGGTTTTGGCCGTATGTCCAGTAGTAGTTCAATTCGACAACATGCACAATTGCGTGAAATTATGCAACTGAACCGTTTTGCCACCCGTAAAAGGGACTGCGCGCGACCTATTGGCAACTGATTTAAAATCGATCTTGTTTCGGTCGACCTGTGTGCGTATCTCTACTTCCATACACGGGTAGCCTCACAAAACAGTTGTGTGTTCAACCGGATTGAAACTTGCTTTTAAATCACCTTACAATCACGTGGGATAACTGCCTATATCAGTGGCGGTTTGTGGGTTGTCAGCCAGGGTCGGCAGTTCGGTACAGGCGTAGATCCAGGGAAAAATGTTAGCGAGGGCTAAGGAGCGCCGAAGGCGCAAATATAGCAGCACAGGCAGAAGTTGTTGGCGATCACGCCCAAATTTCGGTTTTGTCTACTATTCTAATATTTGCAATATTTAACATTTTTATGCAAAAAGGTACTTAGGTTTGAGAAAATGTAAATCAAACATTCTTTATTTATGATAATATTATGTAGTATCATATTTTTGGGGGGGAGGAGGTGACCCCCCATAACCCCCCAGGATCCACGCCAGAGTCAGTGTGTTATTTTTATTTCTTTACAACTACTAATAAAATAAATATAGGGTTATGTGATATTATAATGAGCGTTAGATTCTAAAGCGCGTTAAAACTATAGACACGAAAAGCCTCGCTTATTAGACACAGATTGTGGGTAAACATGATAATAATTTATAAATTTCCGATACGGTGTTTTACAATAAATTGTTATACGTTGTACGTAAATAAAATAATATATTTTTCTCAATTTAAAAGCATTAGCGGATCACCCTGGCATTTCTAACATGGTTTTCTATGTTAAAAAAAGCGGTCCTCGGACACGACCATTATTTTTTAATGTTACTTTGTTCATCAAATGAAAGAGAAGACGTAAATATCGTGAATAGGATTTCTTTTAACCTTAGTTTCAACTTGGTTTTTCATATCATTGCGTGGTGCTTGCGTCCAAACAAGATATTTTATTTAAATTTTAAAACACTTACCCAAGGCCCTAATTCTAAACAAACCTATAAACCTAAAGTTAGGTTTTTTAACAGACCACACTCACTCCGACTTATTTTACACGAATTTAGTCCTTTTCTTTCAAGAATAATAACAATAAACCAATAATACAATTAATTTGATGGTGGCGTGTTTACGAGTAATCCACTATGACGTTCTGGGTTACAAGTGACAATGACGATTTAAAAAGTATAACGGTTATTTACTGGTAATTTGTGGGTCATTAAAAATGCAAATTGATGTAGATATGATTATTTATACTACAAGGGATGTAAGTGAATATACTTACATCCCATGAAGTATATAACGTTTTTTCTCCTCCCCGCAGAATTTATTCTTGGATTTTTAGTAATTTAATTCCATACTTTTCGCATGAAATTATGGACAGCTTTGACCGGTAAATTTTGTAAATAATGTTCATAATTGTAATAATTGTACTATTAATATTCATATCACTTAATATTATTCAATTTTTATTAATCATTGTTTTTATATGGCATAAATTATTACCACCCAAGGGTGGTAAGTTGACTTACAACCCGTCGTCAAGGGCAATCGATACCTTTTTGGTAATTGTTACTTACGTCCTTCAAAACAGTGTCAAAATGCGTTGTTTGCAATATAGGGAGGAGAAAAATAGTTATTTTCCTAACAAGTGCGCAAAGTGATACTTTTCCGCACGCAAGTATAGTTGGACGAACGACGCGTAGCCGGAGTTCGGATAAATTCTTGCGTGCTGAAAAGCACTTTGCGCACGTGTTAGGAACAACATTTTTCCTACGAGCTTCATATCAGATAACAACAAAAATAAAAATATGATAATTTATTCAATAATTTTTAATTTAACTTTAAAAAAAGAACTAGGTATAGTACAACTAAAAATTACATAACAAAAAAAATAATAGAAAATTCAAAAATTACATAACAATAAAAAATAATAATAGGAAACTAAATTATTTGTTTATATCATTTGTAACAAAAGAGCACGTGCTAATATTATGCAAATTGATAGCCGATGCAGTAAGTTCATTCAGTGGGTGGTTTATGGTATGGCTTGATGAGCACTGACTTGGCGTGGAAGGACAGTTGTTCAAATAGGTCGATGAAGGTGTTAACTCAGAAGGATTTATGTAGCTTAATGGAGAAGGGCAGTTGTTCGTGGCCAATATTTTATTCGACATGTCCTTTTTTTGATTTGTCGAATCTTCAATGTAGCTCTTGGCGACAGTCGTCGATTTCCAGCCTCCGAGTCGCTTGACATTAGTGATTCCTGCTCCAGAATCGGCCAACATGGTATCCGATGAACGACGGAAACTATGTCCTGTATAATGCTTTGGATTTTTCAGTTGTAGATATGCAGCTATTTCCGAAGGCATCTTACCGAATGAATTTATTCCAATACATTGAGTACCGCATGTTCCTTGTCGATTGTAAATAATATCCGTTATTTGTTTCATTAGATACTACAAAGATTCTTGAAGTATTGTTTTTACTGTCAGGAACTTTCACGACTATCAAATTTCCTTTATCCTCTATGTGATCAACCATTATCTTGCAAAGCTCATCGCGCCTGCAAGCACCGGCCATCCCAAAATTGGTGGCGATTTTTATTAGAAAGTAAATTTGATCAGGTGCTTCTTCCATAAATCTGGAAACTTCAATTTTGGTCAAAAATTTTGGCCTTTTTCGGACGATATCCCACATTTTGCTTTTTTAGAAACAATGTTAGCTTGAAATATTGACTTAAATTCAAGTTTATTTTGATTTTAAGGACACTTTTTAACATAGAGTACTTACTCCATAAAGTATTTGGCTGAACTGATTTTCATAAATCTGCAAAATACGCTAAGAAGGCCTCCTCCTTAAAACTATTTGTCCCTTTGTTGCGGCACCAGTATTCAAATTGTTTATATTGCTTCTCGTATTTTTCTTGGGATTTAGCGGGCAATAAATTTAAATTTGCAGAGTTTGCGGCCTATAGAATGGAATCTGGTAGCTCCTCGTCAGAGCTGCTCATTTTAACAGCGTTTATACTTCTTGAGGATTTGATGGAAAAAAAAGTGTCGGTGTTTGTAGATTCTTGTTGACATAGAAACGGAGGAAAAATCTGGCATCATGTGCCAAAATCAACATGTACATTTATTGTTGCTTGGCAATATTATAATCATTTATCACTATACGAGGTACTTAAAAAAATTTTTTTTCGTTTTAGGCTGAAATACGAATATCGTGAATTACGACTAAAAGGTAAAAGAGAATACACTTGCAATGGCTTCGCACATTGCATAAAATTGTCTACAGCTACTAAAACAAATATAAATATTCCCTGCCAAGGAGATTTTTGAATAGTGCTACTTTTCCGCACCTAGTGCGGATAAAAATCTTATCGGCACTAGTGCGGAAAAGTGTAACTTTGCACACGGAAATGCGTGCGCAAAGTACTACTTTGCGCACGCTCGTAGGAATATAATATATACTTTTGTTGTCTGCTTGACACTGGGTCGGCACTGCCGACTCTGCCGCCACTGGTCTAAGAGAGCGGTAAGAAAATCACTTAGTGTTCTAGAACGACAAGTTAATTGATGTAATAAACGAAATAATCCGCGTTTACACAGGTACAAACAAATAAATGACAAAGTTGACGTGAAAATTTTCATTAATTTAGAGAATTTTTAAAAGTAGTCAATTTTTTTTTCAATACACACCAGTTGAGTCGAGGTGTTTTCATGACAGTGACCTAAGAGGTGTCAATTTTGAGTTCCTGTTAAATTTTCTGTTGTCTGATTTCTAATTTGTTTACACTATGGTTCATCTGAATGAGAAACAACGAGTTGAAATTTTAATAATGAGCGGTTACGGAAATATGAAGACATCGCAAGATCAGGGTTGTCAACTTTTCAATGAATTATATCCAAATAGTCCTTCAATAAATCAGTCAACGGTGTGTCGAGTGGTAAAGAAATTTTGAAAAACAGGCAGTGTTAGTAAAACCGCTAAATCAGGTCGACCTAAAACAGCAACCGGGGGAGACAAAGCTTTGGATATCATGCTCTCAATACATGAAAATCCAACACAATCATCCAGGCCAAGGGCAATGGATTTTATTGTGTCTCATCAGTCAGTGATATTTAGTTAGTTATAGTTTAATAATTGGTTTAAGCAGGAGAAGTTGCATCCCTACAAGATAAAGTTGGTGCACGAGTTAAACGAGGACGATTTTGATAGAAGAGCTTTTTTTGAGCTGATGATGAGAAGATGGAATAACGATAATAACTTTCTCGGATGAAGCTACTTTTCATTTAAATGGCATTGCCAATAGACACAATTATCGTTATTCGTTTGAGAATACTCACTTGTTCTAGAAAGTTCATACTCAGAGGCTCGAAAAAGTAATGTTTGGGCGGGCATAGTTGGTAGACATATTGTGGGACCTTTTTTCATAGATGGTAATTTGAATGGCGAAAAATAGCTGGACCTCCCAAGGACTCACATAATTCCTTCTTGCAGAATGGTTTTCCCGGGTGTAAATAATGGCATAAACGAACAGGTATGGTTGCAGCAAGATTGAGCACCTGCGCACTATGCGGTAAATGTTAGACAATACATAAGCAAACAATTTCCATGACGTTGAATAGGCAAAAGAGGTGCTATTGACTGGCCAGCGCGATCCCCGGACTTAACCCCGCTCGACTTCTTTTTGTGGGGACACAAAGTCAGAACTAGTGCTGAAATTCGGGCCATTCCAGAGGACTCCCTTTCAAACGTTGTAGACGGGTTCAGAGATCGACTGGCGCTCTGCTTAGCAGAAAATGGTGGTCATCTTGAATATCTGATCCACTGAAAAGGTTCCACTTGTTTATAATTCCGATGTTAAGTTGTTTAAATTTCTAGGCTATTTAGTTTGTTATTATAAAGTTTGTTACAATTTAAAATAAATAAAAATTTAAAATACAAAAAATTCAGAGTTTTTCCAGTAGAATTCAAATATGCAATCATATGCAGGGTATTCCATTTAAAAAAATTAAGTTGGTCTCTGTGGCAACCAAACCAGAAATGACAGAAAAAATTCATGCAGGTAGGAATGTGGGGAATAATTTACTTCTAAACAACTTTCATTAAGGTCACTTTTTTGTATACGAGGTAATTCAAAAGTTACATGCATTATGCGCAACTTTTTTGTCACTGTGTATTTATTAGAAAAAGAAAGAAAGGTGACTAACTTCAAATCCGATAAAAATCTTATTATTTCTTGCTACAAAGCCTGTCAGCAGAAAGCATATCTTTCTTTTAGCAGCCAGAGTTCATTAAACTTATCGGTAAAACAGGCTGGGAGGTAAACCATAAAGGCGGGTGCTGGCAAAAACGTTAATTTTCCCTGAAAACGAAACGATCCGATTCACTGTTGGCGGTAGCTTGACGAGGCGTAGTAATAATTCACGGTTATTATCCCTCTTTCTGAACTATTTGTTCGGTGGCCGCTAAATTTACAAACGCTCTTTTTGTGGAGAAGGATCTTGGATAAACCAGTATGCATGTGGGGCCACAGCAAGGCTCTTCTAATAATTAGCAAAAACTTTAAGCCTTGACCTCTTAAATATTCATTAAAATACCATAAAATACAGCTTCGCTGAAGATCAATTTTAAAAATTGCAACTTCAAGGAGGTGAGTAAATATGACGTTTCTCCATAATTACCTATTAATATTTTAATTAGCTGATAATTAATCAAATCAGTGGCGGCTCCTGTATAAGGGCTGCAGAACTACCAAAATTTTAAACAAAATAACCAAAGTCGTCAGTTCATTTCGGTTTATACATTTAAAATTGTGTTATAATTATAATTTCCCTTATATCGATACCTAAACTATACTACTTCTATACCAAATGCCCGTGGTATACAACCGAGTATGGCGCAATAAACCGTAGGCACGACTAAGCCATCCGGCCATTCCTGTTCTATGCATCCGCCGAGAATTGACAGCTCCACAAAACTTAAGAGAGGTTGAGAGCGCATTTTCTCCTTGAAATAGCCAACGGCGAAGTAAGCCGAACATATACGGCTGGGTTTGTTACAAAAGGCCGATTATATTGTGTTCAATGCTGCAAATTGTTTCAGTTCTGGTTAGGTCTTTGTAATCGTATCATCGGGCTAATTTTTATATTTTGTCATTTATTCTACTTGTTGGCGGTTAGAAATGGAGGGTTATGTGCAATTTGGTCATGGTCGAAAATAGTCCGCCTGCGGTATTATTTTCTTTTATCTGTGCAGCACATCAGTGGCGGCTCGCTGGGTAGAAGAGTGGTGAGGCGCTGCTCAAGAGGTTTTTTATAATTGGGGAAAAGGGTAATGTCGGTAGGCCCCCGCGCTGGTGGTGAAAATTTTTTTAAAGCCACGCTCAAATATTGTCAAGAATTCAGCTAAGATTAAAAAATAATACAAAAAATACACAAATTACCTTTTATTGACGCAGTTTGCTTTTCTTTATAAACGGAAAGTTAGATAAATTTTATTTAAATTAAACCACCATTATAAATGCATAAAGCACATCCTTTTTAACATGTTGAAAAAAGTAGATCAGAGTGAAAAAATCTTCCATAGCGGTTCACATCGTATTAGTTGAGAGTGAAAAAATTAACCGTTATGGAACTTTCTTTCACTTTGATCTACTTTTTTTTTAACAAGGTCGGGGTTCTATGACAAATCTGTCATTATTACAAATTTATAGTACGTATTTTTGGACACCGCGGCTCTCTCCATAAATAGTTTCTGATATTTAAAATAGGTCAATAAATTAACTTGAATTACTTTATGCAGTCATTCGTTTACGACCATAGAAAAAATATTGTATGAAACTCGTGCATAAAGTGTCTTCTTTTCACTCCTGGGAGTTGCGGCATCCGCCTTCCCAATCGTGAAAACAGTACTATTTTATGCTGTGGTTGCATAAAATATTATTTTATATAGGTTTAAAAAAGTTTTCCCTTTCCTTTGTCAGACCCAATCCTTGGACGTGTTTCGCCGTATAAGGCTCTTCGGCAAGGCTATAGAGTCTGACGAAAAGGAAAGGTACCGCACAGTGTATTTCAACACAAAATGTAACGGTACATGTGCGAGATGTTACACGTGGCGACAAACTTCTTCTTCGCGTTTTACGAGGTCTACCTCGTAATTACAATTTTTACAAAGGTTTTTATAATGTTTTCAATTCTAATAATGAAATAAAGTTTAGCAACTTTTTTGCAATAGTAGCAGTGTTTTATTTTGCATTTACGTACCTACCCATATTTTGTGATAAATTTCCAACTGAAACTAATTCAAAATAGGAATTTTCCAAATAACCTCTTTCTTTCATACTGGGATTCAGAAATTTCAGAATCTTATATTAAAGGTGAATTTGTGATTGTGAAATTCAAGATTCAGAACTAATCCAATATGTTAAAAGGATTTCAGTCGAAAAACAATTAAGTCAAAGAAGCAATGTGATTAATTTTTTTTTATTGTAGCATATTTCTTGTAGCCTATTATTTCCATTCCTAGGAAAAAATTCTGATAGAAAAAAAATTATTGTATTATTTTCATACATTGTTGATAGGTTTTAACCTCTACACCACTGGCGAGCAAAACCAAGGGACGGTTTACAATGTTGCCGATCAGGCCAAGGAGATCTGCCTTTCTCTCTCGCACTCGCCAATTATTTTAAAACAATAATAGTCGATACTCTTATGGGAATTATGAATGAATCGTTTCGTCTAGTAGTTCTAATGTCTTTGGGATAATCCGAATTAAAAATAATCGATTATCCGATTTTTCAAATAATCGTTTTCATCCGATTATGAAAATATAATTCGAATTATTTGATTCGAATGGTGAGAATCTGAATGTTTACAATTCAATCACCCAAAATCGTTCCGCGATCTGCCAGGCTTTAACCGACGTTGCCACAGCTCGCTCAATCGAGCGAGATCTTGCTCTTTTTTTCAGAATCGCTCTGTCGCTCCCGACTTTATTAAAATAGTTTTGAACAACTGTTTTTTTTTTAGTGTCGGGTCTCATTATTTAGGTACAATTGATTTATTTAGGTTATTATATTTTAAACTCTTAAATAAAGCTACCATCGGGGACAATAATCGGCGATGGGTAGCACTCGTTGGCGGTGACCGTCTATATTCGATGTCTATTGTGAATTATATATAATTCGAATTATATTGCGATTATTGAAATCATTTCTTCTTATAATCAATTTTCTTGAGTCAGACATCAGTCTTTTGCTCTTGTTTTTTGTTGTAAATATCTGGTCGACAACAATTTTGAAAGGTCTTGGTTTTGAATTTTGTATTTGATTTTTTTCTCATCTTCTTCTGTTTTGGTCTTACGTGTTTTTCTTATTCTCTTTATTACATATCTGTATTATTTATCAGGGGGGGAGCCAATCTTTAGGGAATTTGTGTTTCGAGTTTGGTAATGAGTGTATGTGTGTGTCTAAAATGAGCCGATTCGTGGACGTACTTGCTCGCATATGGTATTTTTTAATAATTGTATCATAAAAATTATTTAATTTGTCCATTCGTAAGTCCCTGTGCAGTACGTCTGTCGGTACATGTCTTTCAGCGTCCGTTATTATGCGTAAAACTTTATTTTGTAATATTTGTAATTTTTTTAGTCTCGTCTTGTTAACGGTGCACCACGTAGGTACACCGTATGTAAGTATAGGTCTTATTATTATCTTGTAGATCAACGTTTTTGTCTTGATGCTTATTTTGCTTCTTTTGTTTATTAATGAATAAACTGCACTTAATTGGCCTTGTGCCTTTGCAAGTCTTTCTGTCACGTTGTCGTTTCACAATAATTTTCTGTCAAACGTGGGGCCAAGATATTTAATCTTGTTCCTCCAATTCATTTGTGATTTGTGCATTGCCCACTCTTACTCTTGTTTGTGGTAGTTTTGTAATAGCTTTTGAAAAGTAAATTGCTCGTGTCTTACCATCATTTAGACAAAGTTTCCAAGAGTCCAACCATCTCTGAAGGAGATTGATATGGCGTTGCAGACAAAGGACTACAACCCAGGGCAACTTCAAGATTGCAGTAATCGCAGTATCATCAGCGAATAAATACAATTGGGTTCGCGGATCTTGCGGAATATCACTAGTATAAATATTGTATAGTAAAGCCGCAAACACACTGAGCTCACGCCATTTGAGGTCACGTGCTATCATGTTGTCATGATTTAACCGTGAGAGCATACTAGAAACACACTACCATCACGTTTTATGATGTGGTATACAAATTGATATATGAATTCGGGCAGTCTTTCTTTGATTTCACTGTGTTTGTGTTGTTTGTTTATTTTGCGTCAATTTTAAATTATGGAAAGCGCCAGCTCAATCAGTTCTTCGGACTGGGAAGAGGAAATAGAAACTGTGGCTGCCTTTATCGTTCTTCTGTAAACTTTGCCTTCACTCAGTGAAACAACAGCAAAAATCAAGAAAATAATGTGCTTACCTGGTATTTCTAACTCCTTTCCAATTTCCTCCCAAGCGGCTTGGCGAATATGTTGATCACGATATTCAGGCAATCCGTGATTATATAAAACAGCATGTTCTCTTACTTTTTCTATCAAAACCTCCTCCATTTTTAAACATAAATTCACCAACAACATACCAGCTCTCTACAAAACCGCCTAAAGGAGTGCTCACGTGAGACGAAAAGTGTGGATTTGCAGAAAATAAGCACATGCTAGCACGCGTGCCGTTGTGGGTGTAACGTAATACGCATGAGATGACTTCAGTGTGGTTCTGATGTATTAATATACTATGTAAAACAGCGCTTCACACTTTTTGTCTGTAACGTAATAGCACGTGAGCTTACGTAATGTGACGTGACGTGAGCTCAGTGTGTTTTCGGCTTAAAGAGGCTAGTGGCGACCCCTGTGGTACTTAATGTTTCTGACGCTTGAAATTGTATTTTCTGATGATACCGCGAATGTCCTGTCCTCGAGGTATGAAATTAAAACTTTTACCAAATAAATTTTTTGCTTTAATATAATGTAAAGTAGAACGAACTTCCTCAGATGTCACTTGCGGAATGTTACCTTCGCGATGATCCATGGTTCTGTCCACTTGAATGATCCTGGCGATTCGTGCATCTCTTTCCAAATCGTTACTGGGAAATTCACTAAATTGTTCGCAGAGACTGTCTGCAAACAGTTCGGTCTTTTCCTCTGGATTTGTGAGTATCTGGCCTGTATTTGGATCTTTGATAAAGGACATAGGTTTCTTTCCTCCTTTAATTAAGGAGCGAGTGAATTTGTAAATTGTGTTATCCTCGATTTTTAATCCTTCAATTTTATCAGACTAGACCTAGATTCTCTTGCATTTAATGCTATTCTAATGGCTAGAGTCATTTGATTCGCATGCGTTTTTATGCGCGGATCGCCAGTCCTATATGCTTGCTTTAGCATTCTGTTTTTATTTTTGATCATCTGAGTAATTTCGGGTCCTATAGCGCCCTGTTTCGAAAATCTAGACGTTTTCGTTGTAGACGACTCGACTGTGGCTGAAATTATTTTACTAGCTAATTTTGCAACTGCTTGCGTTTATTTCTACATTCGTGTATATTGGTGGTAGATTACCAGACTCTTAAAGCTTTCTCCTAACAAGAGGCCAATTTGTCCTTGTTTTTGTAACGTAGCCATGACCCTTCTCTGCGGGATTGCCCCACTCGATGAAAACAGGTCTATGGTCAGAAGTCAGTTCAGTTTATAACAATCGGTTGAGACAATCTATCAGTATTTTTGATGAGGAAAATGTCTAGAATCTCCGGCAGCGAGCCCGTTTGAAAATGGGTATGTTCGATCGGCGATAATATGTGATAATTTAAATCAAGTGACTTATTGAATAGGGTGAGACCTCCCAAATTCTGCGTCCGGCAGCCCCAAATTCGGTACTTTGCATTGAGGTCTCCCCCTATTATTGTTGAACTATCAGAGTTAAAGAGTTTTGCTAGACAGCCCCCAACAAAATTGACGCTAGGGCTGCAGTAAACAGAACCCAGTTTGACTCAACAATTCTTTGTTTTAATTTTTATGAAAGTACCTTCGAAATGGGTACAGTTCAGTAAACTTTGCATGGCTTGCGCTATGATATTCTTTTTGGCAAGAATCATAGTTTCTCCCTTCGGTCGGCCTTCCCGATCATTTCGGAAAATATTGTAGTTAGGGCTAGTGAAGCATTCTCCCTTGAGCCACGTTTCTTGTACAAGAAGAATATCAATGCCGTATCTTTCAAGAAAGTCGATAATTTCAAGCTTTTTACCCATGGTACTAATAATATTAATTGTAGCCAAGCTGAAGAATGCGACCTCTGTCTGCAAGGCCATTGGTGACTTAGATTAGCTAACCTGATAATCCGATTATTAAAATAATACGATTTTTTCCAACACTAAATATAATATTTTGAATACCTACATAAAAGGAAAAATACAACACAATATTTTACTTTCTGAGTTCTGAGACGGTGAGGTGCTGCCTTAGTTGCCTCATCTACGCAGCCGCCACTGCAGCACATCCACTAATATAGTTCACGAACCGTCACTGAATCAGTAGTTACTTCAAAAGGCAAACTAACAAAAATTACCCATTTTGCTTATTTTTAATTGGCATAAGTCATTAACAATGACGACTGCTGCTCGCTAAACCCTTAATTTTGAATAGGATACTTAATTTAGATTAACCCCATTAAGAGTTGGCGCTTGCAAAAATATCAATTTACGCTGGAAATACGAATTTAGTATCTATGAAATTTAATGACTTCGCTCGAGTTTCTTCAGGTTTTTTAATTTACCTAAGAGTTTTTAGGTGTAATCTTAGCCTTTGGCATTTATCACAGATATACTTCGTCGTTATTATAGGGATATCCGAAAAATAGTAAATTTAAACAGAACACTGTATATTTTTATTTTTTTAATGCTTTCTGCTTATAAACCATTTGACCGGTCGTTCAGCTTCTTTTATTCTACCTGATACGCTAACTTTTACCTGTTCCAACAACTTTACCAGTTCCTTAAGTGCGTCTCAGCAAAATGTAGCGCGAGAAATTTAATCTCTCTCTAAAAGTTTCGAAATAGGACAGGAAGCGCCGTTAAATGCATATGACTGCTAGAAATACTACAATCGGCATTTTAGTACCAGTTTGTGTAAAGGTAAGAAATATAACATTGTAAAAGCAATAATAAAACCAATCGTGCATAACGATTCCCTGGCGCACCGCAAAACAATATGCCATCGGTGTAGCTATCAGCCTGCAGGGAATATTTTTTAATTTTCGGTTAGCAAGGGGTTAGTATAAAATTGAAGAACTAGAAAAGTAATGTAAATAGAAGCAAATTACAAAAGAAATCTAAAAGTTAAAGGAATTAACAAAGGATCTTTCTTTATAATTTTAGTTTTGTACGAACATGTTGAGATTGTAGGTACATCACGATATATTTGCTACAAAGTAATTAAAAAAAAAAACTAAAACTAGAGAAACGTTAAGTAATCATTTAAGTTTTTAAATATTTTTACTAAATTATTCTATCAGGAATAGTGTATTCTCATATAAAAACCGTAATAATAGCCAACCCATTTTTACGGGTCTTGGGCGGTATATGTCAGCTCGATTTTAACAATTTTTGAAAATCATAATCGAGAGCTTAGAGTGTATAGAATGGATTAAAAGAAAAAATCGTTGGACGGAGCACTTTTTCGACAAAAATTGAAAGACAAATTTCGGAAATAACAGTAGTTTTTTTTAACAATTTCAACGCGAAAACTTTCTTAAAACGTTTATAACAGGAAAGATTACTTGCAGTGTTGCCAAACGTGACTGGTTTTCTTAATGTATATATTATGTCAATCCACAATTTGTTCACATTCGCAAAATAAATAATTGCAATGTTACTGCATTTCTAAACTAGACTTATATACAGGGTGTTCATTTAAAACTTCCCACCACGGATTTATCGAAAACCACTGTTTAAAAGAAAAAACACCGAGACACGTCAAAAGATTTGCCAAAGGGGACAACTTTTTAACCAAAAATTACTTCACCCCCTTTTACCCTCTGCCCCCCGGGGTCATCCCCTTAAAAATTTGAAATAACAAGGGGTATCAAGTAACAGCTTGTTTGAAAGGTCTTTCAAAGTGCTTTATTTTGACGTTTGATTTTTTAAAATCGGTGGATTCGTTTTCGAGAAAAGTAGAAAAAACTTTATTTATCTTAATTTGTTCAGATAGAAAAGAAAACACACGAAAATATCATTTTTATTTCAATAAGTGTTCAAAAACCAACATAAACAGCAATTCGGAAGATTAGACGTGGCAGCAACCAAATAACAACCCGACTTTTTTTCAGCCATCTATTTATAAACACAGATAACATGGGCGAACTGTATTTAATCTTATACCTGTTTAGTTTTTTATAGTTGCTAAGGAAAAGAATAGTATATTAAAGTACATGTTTTATAAAGCATCATCTTATAGCACGCGTCCATGTTAAAAAACGAGCCGCTTGCGGCGAGTTTTTTAACGGGACAAGTGCTCTAACTGCTTTATAAAACACGTACTTTATACTATTTTTTCTATTTTGTATTTTTTTCAATAAGAAAATACATATTTATAAAGAAAATCAACCCTTCAAATTTTGTAAATTTGTGTGTCTAAATTCTATGTTGGTAATACTCTAAATTTCTTTTTATCATAGTAGCCTTGACAATAAATAATATTTTCTTTGTGTCATTGTCACGAAATTTGTGATTTAATATTTCATAGAGTTGTTCATAATTATAATTAAAAAAATATGGAGCATGATAATCTAAGTTTAACTCCCCCTGAGTTAAGGGATATTGCTAATAAAACGATAAATCAACTTTTACCAGAGAAATCCCGAAAACTTTCTTTTCTCATGGATAACAATAACAGGAAACGTCAGACGTCAACAGAATAAAACATTTAAATATAACCAATGCCAACTTTTAAAAAATAAAATTCGGAGTTCGAAATGGATATATTTCGAACTCGCTAGCGCGTTCGAAATATCTATTTTTCGAGACAAAATTAGAAAATAGCTATTTATGTATCAAGGGCGTTACGGGGACTATAATGCCCTGAAGGTAGAAATAGCCCGAGGGCCTCTGGCCCGAGGGATAGGTTTCTGCCTGATGGGCATTATAGTCCAGTAAAGCCCGTGGTGCATACAATGCTTTATGTTTTACCTAAAAAAGAGTTTTTCAATGACTAATTACATTATTTATTCGCAATATAAAAAATAAGTTGCACCTGTACCTGTATACGTAAGTAGATAATGACTGGTGTTAAGTTTGACTTTGATGTTTCTGTCAGTTAGTCAGTTGGCATTTTTTATTTAACGATTTGCTCAAAATGGAAGAAATTCCACAAAATATAAGAGAAAAGGTCATAAAAGCGACCGAAAATCTTTTGCCAGTTAAATCAAGGCAACAGTATGATCGGGAGTATGGCATATTTGGTATTTGGAAAGATACGAACACAATTCTTCAAATAACCGAAAACGTTTTAATGGCATATTTCCAGGAACTGGTAAGTTATTGATTTTATTTTAATACATATGTTTAACAAACTTTATTATTTTTAGTCGGAAAAATACAGTCCGAACTCTCTCTGGACCAAGTATTCTACCCTAAGGTCTACGTTGATGGTCTATGAAAATATAGACATTTCGCAATACCATCGTCTCATATCTTTTTTAAAAGTTAAGTCGAAAGGATACGTCCCGAAGAAGTCTAAAGTTTTGGAAGGAGAACAAATATTAAAATTTATTAAGAAGGCTCCTGATGATATCTACTTATTATTTTTTGTATAAACTTGATCTTTATTGTGAGAGAAATAAAATTGGATAAGCAATAAAATTTCCATATTAGCGCATTAGGGTAATATAAGCGGGCATTATCATAATGCCCGCTTATAATGCCCTAGGTGTGATAGCAGGTATTATTGCTATCATAACATATTCCGTTTCTAAGGTATTATAGATCAATAATAGATAGGTAAAACATAAAGAATTTAATTTGCTGTCAGTTACCTTTGTGACAATCTTGGGATAGTGAAAATTAATTTATTGATTCAGATTTTACTTCCAAAATGGTTTACACACTAGCCGAAAGAGTGGAAATGATTCTAATTTATGGTTCCCAAAATCAATGTGCTTGGCAAACTGCGGTCACATTTAACGCCAGACATCCGGAAAAGATAACTTCGCATAGGTATGTTTTGGACCTTGTTACTAAATTTACTCAAACTGGATCTGTTGCAAATAAAAAACGTAATCATCGTAGAGTTTTGGATCATTTTGGCATAAATCCTAATACTTCATTACGCAAAATTGTTGATGCGACTGGTATTTCATTAGGCTCTGTACACACAGTTACTAAATTACATAAATTTCATCCATTCAAAATGAAAATCTTGCAAGAGTTAACCGAAGATGATTTCGATAGGCGAGTTGAGTTTTGTGAATGACTGTGAAATGACTGCAGCGATTAATGATAATACCATTCATGTAAAGAATATCTGCTTCAGCGATGAATGCACATTTTATCTAAATGGATTTGTTAATAAGCATAACTGCAGGTATTGGAGCAATGAAAATCCTCATGCTTCTGTAGAAGGGCATACTCAGTACCCCCAAAAAATTAATGTATGGGCAGGCATTTTAGGAAACAAAGTGATTGGGCCATTGTTTATTAATGGGAATTTAAATGGAGGCATTTATTTAGATATGTTGGAAAATACCATCAATCCGCTTATCACTGAATCCATTGAAAACCAAATCGAAGATGATGGAAACCCTATACTTGATGAGGCTGAAATATATTTCCAGCAAGACGGCGCTCCTCCTCACTATGTTCTTCTGGTTCGGCAATGGCTAGACGACGAGTTTCCAGATAAATGGATAGGGCGAAGAGGGCCTATAGAATGGCTTGCTAGTTCTCCTAACTTGACGCCATTTGAAATCTATTGTGTTCACTCCCCAACCTGAAAGTTTGGATGAACTTCGTCAACGCATCATCGAAAGCTGCTATGATCTCCCACAACATGTTTTTGAAAATGTCCGTCAGGAATTTGAACATCGCCTATATCATTGTTTGGCCAATAACGGGTAACATTTTAAACACTTATTGAAATAAAAAGTGATATTTTCGAGTGTTTTTTTTTTCTATCTGAACAAATTAAGATAAATAAAGATTTCTCTACTTTTCTCGAAAACGAATCGGCCGATTTTAAAAAATCAAACGTCAAAATAAAGCACTTTGAAAGGGGGATGGGACTATTCGCCGTCGCCGTTTCGCCGTCGCCGTTTCGCCGTCGCCGTTTCGCCGTCGCGACAATTCGCCGGCAGCCGATTCGCCGTGGGCCGTTTCGCCGTCAAATAGAATATAAGTCTATAATTATTACAATTTTTTTATATCTAGCATATACCGAATTGGACCCAAAAAGGTGGATTAGATGCCGTGTTAGCGCTGTTTAACCAATATAAGTCTATAATTATTACAATTTTTTTATATCTAGCATATACCGAATTGGACCCAAAAAGGTGGATTAGATTAGAAACGGCGACGGCTGAACGTCCTAGACCCGAATTCCAATAACCCTAATTATTATTATTGACTTGCCTATGTAGGTATATTTTTATCAAACAATTTTGTTAAAATTTAGCAATATATATTATAACCTTTTTTACGTATTTTATTAATTTCTATTTGACGGCGAAACGGCCCACGGCGAATCGGCTGCCGGCGAATTGTCGCGACGGCGAAACGGCGACGGCGAAACGGCGACGGCGAAACGGCGACGGCTAAATGTCCTAGACCCCTTTGAAAGACCTTTCAAACCAGCTATTACTTGATAACCCTTGTTATTTAAAATTTTTAAGGGGATGACCCCGGAGGCAGAGGGTAAAAGTCACCCCCTTTAGTTTTTGGTTAAAAAGTTGTCCCCTTTGGCAAATCTTTTAACGTGTCTCGGCGTTTCGTCTTTTAATCAGTGGTTTTCGATAAATCCGTGGTGGGAAGTTTTCAAATGAACACCCTGTATGTTAAAAGAGCGCTAACCGGTTTCTTATTCGTCTTTTTGTTTAAAATTTGCAATGTAAAAAAATATGGGACATTCTCTGCAAGGATGGGAAATGGGACAGCTTCTAAAAGTTAATCAAAGGAACGGGTTGGGTTAATCTTATAACTATCTCTTTAAACTTAGAAAAGGAAAATAGCAATCATATATATCACTTTAGGTGAACATGACAACAGCGCAAGAATCAGCCATGAATGGTCGTCTCTTCGGCCGTAAGCCGTTGTCGTCGGACATTCTAAATATTTCTGTTTCTTAGTTTTTAAGTTTTTCGCTTCTTCTTGTGATAGTTCTCGTTTCTTTTAACAAATAAGTGTATATTATTAATAAGTGATATTTTAATGAAAATGGCAAAATTTTAAGGATACATGCCAAATGTCGTACTTGTAAGTTGTACTCATGGGGCAAGGGCCTAGCGACACTTAAAGCACCGGTTCCCTTCAAAATTAACTGGGTTTTTTGAAAGTTTTCCCAGAATGCTCTGCTATTGGAAAACAGTTACCGCTGAAACAATTTCCTGAAATTTTAATATTAAGCTCCACGGAGCAACGTAAGCCTTGTAGAACACCGGTAAGGCACCGCCGGAACGTGTGTGTGACAATTCTTGTAATTTAAATGTCCAAAATTCTACCTAGGCCATTCCAACGGCCGCCGGGCTTCTGGCTCGGTTCTTTGGGCGTATTTCGGGCCGTATGCTTACGGTCCGTATACGCCCAAAACTGTTTTGATCTATCTTAGGAAGCCTTGTGTAACGGTACGATTTTTTAGTTGTGTAGGGGCACTAGGCCCTAGGGTAATCATAAGTATAAACTTGGCATTATAACAAAATAGGCAATAAACAAGTTCAAAAGTGGTTCCCTTCAGATCACCGAAGTTAAACAGTGTCGAGCGCGGTTAGTACTTGGATGGGTGACCGCTTGGGAAACACCGCGTGCTCTTGTCTTAGGGAAGAGTGTAAAATGAATCGACATCAAAACCATCCTATTCACGCCGGACAGGCCGGATGAGATCGGATATCTCGTAGGATAAAGGTGCCGTTTCACACTCCCCAGTCGGTAGACCGCACGATTAAAAACCGTACGGTCGATGACCGGTTCAAGATGGCCTCTGATACGCCGACGACCGTAAAAAATAGTAAATAAAAAAAAAAAAAAAGTTGTACTCATTAATTTGAGACATCTATACATTTTTCAATCACCTTGATATTGGTATCCCCTGAGGATGAACGTTTAAGCGTTCGAAACATGTAGGAAAGTAATAATTTTTTTCATAATTAAACTGTATGAAGGAATACTGGATTGTCTTATTTACAGTTTATTGAATTTATTCGCTACTTTACTTAGAGCCGTTTCCGAACAATCGGCTTAGTTACGACATCCTATATAAACACAAATTTATTGTTATTAAAGCTTCTCTATATTCCCTGAAACCGAATTTAGTAAAAAATGATATTAACATGTTTATTTGAAAAAATACTTTACCTAATAAAGCTCTCTCGCGATACAATTTATCAACTTGTCAGTTTCTTTTGTGGCAATTTATGCACACCGCCTCTGTGTTTAATATATGAAAAAGATGTGTTTTTCTGAGAGCTCATGTTACGCTAATACATAAAAAAAAATATCGTCAACTGCAGTCTAAAGTCATCAGTCACATGAATCAAACAAAAAAGAGCTTCGCCTATTTTAAGAATGCTCGCATAAATGTTTGTAGTTCAGTGATTTAAATTATTATTACAAACAGTTAATATTGACAAAAAGATGTATAGTCCGAACCACGAGGCTTGAAAGGAATGCGAATAAATAAAGTGCAATATTGCCGATTTGACTAGCACACATTTCAAAAAGGAACATCTAAATATCTCTTTGCAAAACAAAAGTCAATGCACGTCATACCCTTCGAGTGACGTCGGTGTTGCCAGCTTGTCACCAAAATATCCAAGTGAGGGAATTATACAGTTTTTCTTTCATAAAAACAAGATAAATATATAAAAATTTCCCATAGTTTATATATTTGTTACAGCATAATACCTTTTACCATCAACCTTAGTAGATCTAACACTTCTTTTATTTTCATCTTGCCAAGATCGACCAATGGTACCATTCTGAAAAATTCATGTTTCATCCAAGAAAACGAATTGCTACAAGAATGCTTCTTTTTCTTTAATATATTCTTTCAAAAATTCCAGTCGTTCGAGAGCTACAATAAGCCCTCGCCTAAGTTCATCTGTTCACCATCCGAAGCCTATTTTCTTGAAGAGGCTTCTTAAAGAATTAAGACAACCATCAAACAGTTCTCTGTCTTTTAATTTCTAACTTAAAGTTGTCAAAGTTACATGATGTTCTAAAAAAAGTTACAGCTTATGAATAACCGATGTAAAATATTATAGTTTTAAAATAATACTTAATTGTTTCGTACATTCAATAAATAGTGTCACGGATAGAACTTATATCCAATCTTCACACATTTACAACTCTCAGTGAATTAGAACCTTTGCTTTAAGGTGATTCTAATAATTTATTTTCCTTAACTGTTGTTGAAATTGCGCTAACAGTGGAGATATTCAAATTTAGGGCAGCTGCCACACGCTAAAAATTAGTAAAGTAGAAATAAAATATCTACCCTAACACTCTCTTCAAATTTACTTCTCTGTACTGCTGTCAAGGGTAACAATAGGCCATTGTTGTTAAGTTCTTCCTGAAAATAGCTTCTTGGAGAAGCTATTAGCTCTTTGCACCGACTACTTAAATGCTTCGGCATTTTTCACAAATAGTTAACAACGTAATCGACAGAGATATGTATGTGCACTTTCGTTTCTCCTAATATAACAGTTTTTAATGCTATTTATGAAAAGATCTGGAGTTTTTGTTAAAAAATAGACGCATAGCAACACGGGACCACGAACAATTTAGGTTAGTTTTGCATGAAACGTCAAACCAAGCCCACGAACGAGCTGGCGCCACCGCACCGTTTACAGTTGTTTTGCCAACTATCGGCCAATAAAATCAAATTATATTAATTTTTACAAGCTTAAATAAATAAAATATTTGCTACAAGTGGGTTCGTATCAAAGAAGAATACTTTAATTTTGTAGTAAATTCAATATCGCATAAAGTTTTAGTACTTTTTGCCGAAATTTAATTTCCTCGTGTTTTTGAACGTTATTTTCCTGCAACCATTCTTGAACAACTCGTGAAGAGTACTTTGGATTGTTATCCTGTTGGAAAATAAAACGCAACGGCATTTCCCACTCTGCATAAGGCAGTATTATATTTTGCATTATATCCCTATAGACAAATCGATCCATGGTGTCCTTAATGAAGTTTAAAGGACCCACCATATTACAACGTACTTCATTTTTTACGTTCGTGTTATTTCAAACAGTCAAATTCGGAAATGATAATAATAATAATAATCAGTTTTAAAAATCTTGTAAAGTATCATGGTTACATTTTTGAAAAATGTGATCTTAATTTATTTCGGACTTCTATGTACAGGGTGTCCAGTTTTTGTATGTTTTACGGGTTATCTGCGTTATTAGTAAAGATAGAAGGTTGCGGTTTTCGCGACACTGTGTTACTTTTTTGAGAAACAAACGATGTCATCAACAGAATTTTCATAGCCCCCTTAGTTTTTTAGATACGAGGTGATTTTGAAAATTTTCCATTTTGGGACACCCCCCGTATCTCGGTTACGCTGCAACTTATCAAAAAGGTAAAAAATTAAGTTATTAGTTTTTTTCACGTAGAATCCAGTGGCTTAGTCAGATTTTTTCTATGTTTAATTGTTTTCGAGAAAAGAGCTAACTTGCATTTTTTTAAATGGGACACCCTATATATTTTTAGCTATTATGATTCAGTTTATCACAAGCGTTTCAAAAATATATAATACTTTATAGCTGTTTTCAATGTGAAGCTTAAAATTTACATTTTTCAACAAATTTAAATTTTTTTTTAGTAGGCCATTACGGGTATTTAGGAAGACAAAAGATGACAGGCTTATTATCTGAAAAAATCTTTATTTACTGTCAGAATAGGTTATCCATTTTCTGTTCTATATTTCTATTCAGTTTCGATAAATAGCAGTTTTTTCTTAATTATGGCTGCGAATGAAATATTCGTGAATTATGAAAAGTACGATATGTTCGTTTGTTATATTCAGTGTAACGAAAATTCGGATGAAGCATTAGAAGTTTATTTTAACAGGTATGGGCATCTTTTTATATTTTTCATCATATTTTAAAATTTATAAAAACGTAATATTCGCAGATTCCCAGAAAGAAGACAGCCGGATAAAAGAATATTTTTAAAAATAAAATCAAACTTAATTGAAGTCGGTTCATTTTCCAAACCCCGACCTAGTATTTACAATAAAGAAAACCAGGACATTGATGAAGTAAACGTTTTGGCTTCAATTGAAACAAGTCAAAGTAGTTCTTGTAGAACAGTGGAAGGTTCTGTCGGTGTTACAAAATCAAGGGTTCAAACTATTCTAGAAAAAAACACAAGTTTAAGCCATACAAATTTCATGTCGTACAAAACTTACATCTCGGTGACGCAGAGCGCCGCGTAGAGTTTTGTAATTGGTATTTACAAAATGTAAATAGAGAAAATCATAGTAGAGGAATGTAAATGAAACAATGCAGTCTTCCTCCACAGTTAGTAGTAAAGTAGTTAAAGTAAAATAGTAGAGGAAGTTAACGTACTGCTTGTCATATTTCACAATTTATTTCCTGACACTGAAATAAATTGTGAAATATAACAAGTACTACTTTAATTTCCTCTACTATGGAATATCCATTTTACCAAGCATGTAGCCCATCACATATCAATTATAGAGACTATTTCCCTCATATACTGTAACTACAATGCGCTTTTCACTTGATTTTCGGTGAAAATCAGCCCTCGGTCGCGATTGAGCTGAAAATTGCACTCTTCTGGTTTTTCATTGTTGGTTACCTACGAGAATAACCGTCACTGTCACAACAAGTTCTGCTTTGACAATTTCGCGTCAATTTATCAAAATGATTCAGGAAATAGTCTAAAAAATATATTTCGTGCATGTAAAATGGCTTGATAATCATGCACTCAGATTTGTTGCCCTAAAGAAACAGCTTTCATGCATTTTTATTGTTATTTACCTTAAAAAGTGCCCTCCCTTCGGTCGGGCACTTTTTGGTAAATAACAATAAAAATGCATTCAAGCTGTTTCTAGGGCAACAAACCTTCATGCATGATTTTCAGCAATTTTACATGCACTTAACATATTACTATTGAAAATCATTTTGAAAGAACGATTATATGGTCTGAGGAGAGTCATTTTACCAGTGCCGGTATATTTAATCGGCAAAATACTAGGTTTTGGTGCCAGGAAAATCAACATGTTATATTTCCACGGGAACGGCAAGGCAGATTTGGGTTTAGCGTTTCATGCTTCATACTGGGAAGTAAAATTTTATATAATGTATATATTTGAAGGCGGTCTTACTGCAAATAAATATTTAGAAATTTTGGAAAACATTGTGCCCGAAATAGTAGAGAATGTGCCCCTAACTCATCTAAATAGCTTATATTTGCAACAGGACGGAGCTCCCGCTCACAATGCTCAAATTGTAAGAGCATATCTTAAGAATAATTTTCCTGGCCGTTGAATTGGAACACATGGACCTGTAAGATGGCCACCCAGGTCACCCGATTTAACGGTTTTGGATTTTTTTTGTGGGGCTACCTGAAAAATAAAATTTATACCGTTCCGTACCAAACGATGGCAGATTTAAGAGAAGCCACTGAAAGAGCCTTCAGGGAGTTACAGGCACGGCCTTTTATTATTTTAAATTCACTGAGGCGAATCAGAACAATGTGTGAAACATGTCTTAGGCATAATGGAGAACAGTTTGAGCAATATTTATGAGATATTTCCTAAATCATCAAATAATTGTAGCTTTTAATTTTTGAACACAACTGAGTTAATTGTTATTTATATTTATAAAAGTTATTGTTATATGTATATATTTTTAAAATTAGCGTTTTATATTTGTGAGAAGCTTGTGACAATTGTTTAATCTTAAAATTTATACGGTGTGCCGTTTAAAAAAATCCAAATTTGTTGAAAAATGTAAATTTTGAGCTTCACATTAAAAACAGCTACAAAGTATTATATATTTTTAAAAAGCTTGTGATAAACTGAATCATAATAGCTAAAAATATATAGGGTGCCCCATTTAAAAAAATGCAAGTTTGCTCTTTTTCTCGAAAACAGTTAAACGTAGAAAAAATCTGACTAAGCCACTGGATTCTACGTGAAAAAAACTAACAAGTTTATTTTTTTACCTTTTTGATAAGTTGCAACGTAACCGTGATACAAAAATGCATAATTTTCAAAAACACCCCGTATCTATAAACTAAGGGGGCTATGAAAATTCTGTTTTTGGCATAGTTTGTTTTTCAAAAAAGTAACACAGTGCCGCGAAAACCGCAACCTTCTATCTTTACTAAGAACGCAGATAACCCGTAAAACATACGAAAACTGGACACCCTGTACAGCGTATCCGGTAAGTACCTCTTAAGTTCTCGGGAGCATACAGAGCCTCAAGGGGGTACCCTGCGATTTACTTTTTTGGCTCTAACTTTAGATCCGACTTGTATAATTTAATGAAATTTTAATATTTTATAGATGCCATAAAGAATCATTAAATCGTGCTATAGTAGACGTTTTACATCGTCTGGGAAGTCGGGAACGGACTTGCTACCACACTTGTTGGTCCAAAATTTGACCGATATCATTTAACAAAGCCAAAAACGGATTTTTAAATAATCCGGCCATTGCTCTTCAAAAAAGGTACTCTTAATTTGTTTCGATAAAACTGACGGTTTTCGAGATAAATCGGTTTTTATGCGAAACACTCAAAAGTTGTTAATGTTACATGTTTTATAAAGTCATTAGCGCACCTATCTCGTTGGAAACACCTCTGATATAAACGCGTGCGCCATCCCTTTAAAAAAATTTTAAAAGGAAGAAGAGGTCAAGTGATCCTTTATTAGGGCGCTTTATTCTATTTCAAATGACGTCTTATTCGTGAAATTCGGTCAGATAGTTTCCGAGATAATATTGTAATTGTGTAATGGTCTCTAGTGTTGCCGCCGAGACGAGAGATTCTCGTCTCTCGTCTCGTCTGGCCCTCTCTCGACAAATCGAGAGAGATATTTTCTCTCGATTAAAGCTCCGAGACGAGACGAGAGAAGTACCCTCTCTCGTCGAGAAATTCTCGTCTCTCTCGTTCTCTCTCGAGCAAAAAACGTTACTTTTTTCAGCTTTTTTAAATATTCTTAAATTCCTCTTTGCAAAAATATACATAATGTCTATATTTGGACCAGCGGTTTTCGAGTTATTTAACTGCAAATAGTTTCATCTAGTTAGCCGTGCCTCGCCATTCAGAATAACATATTATTACGACGTTTTATCGCTGGATAAAATTATTTGCAGTCAAATAACTCGAAATTTTTAGAATATTATTTTAAAGTTGTGTTTAATGTCCTTGCAACAAACATGAAGTTTGTGTTACCTTAATAAACTAATAAAAAGCCAAGTTAATTTTACAAATATGATTGAATTTGAACAAAGATATGTAAAATTAATTCGATTTTGATTAATTTATGAAGATCTTTAGGATGAATATAAAGGAAAAAATTTTTGTGTAAAAATTATATTAATGTTTTTAAAAAAATTAATTATTTTTATTTCAGGAGGCCACGTTCTCGAATCTATGCATAACTTCTAATTCTAAAAAACTTTTCTTTTAAACATTTTGCTAATTTTTCTGAAAAAGGGGTAGTTTATTCTTGTACAAGTTTTTTATTTTTTGACCTACCCTGTACGTCGTTTGACTTGCACCATTCTAAATGCACCTAGTATGATTATCGAACATGCACCAACTTTTATGAAGAATAAAATTTTCGGTAATAAAAAACTTTCGCATATTATGTTGCACACTTAAATGACCATACTGTATAAACGTGAAATAAGAGTACGGTGAAACATGCAATCTTACCATTGTCCTATGTTTATATAAAAAAAATAACAAAACGCCAATTTTAATCATTAATTTTTATTCTGAAGAGTCAGAAAAAATATTTCAACAGTTAACATACAATTTACTAATGAACTAAAAAATATAATACAGGTAGGTGTACCTAAATACAAAATAGGTTGATTGAAGATAGGGACATGTGAGCCGTTTTGCTCTAAGACGTACTGTTAGATCTGTCGAAACTCAAAAATTACATTTTTAAAAGTCAATATCTTGGAAATGGAAATTTCTTACCGTGCTGGTGTTTTGGAGCACCCTGTATAGACAAAAATAATTTTATAAGAGGCACCTCTTAACCCTTAATAAGCTTCGTCAAAAGTTTTTCGCTATCTTAGTGGTACAGGAGATATTGACCTTTGTCGCACTAATGGGCCACCCTGTAGTAAATACAACAACAATATAAATTGTGTGCAATATATGTCAAATATGACAGAACCTAACCTAAATGCGTTAAAATTTTGCTTGGTTTTTACTATATTTGGTTTAAATCACGAGAGAAGCGAGACCAGACGAGAGAAGGTCGTCTCTCGTCTCGTCTCGCCCTCTCTCGACGAGACGAGAGACCCATTTTATCTCGTCTCGTCTCGCGGCAACACTAATGGCCTCTCTAATCTAATTATATTAAGAACAATAAAACTAATGAATAAATTTAATACAAAACTTACGTAACCCTTAATGTGTTAATCTTCAATAATTTAATAAAATAAAAAAATTCTATCAAATCAGCTTGAGAATACAAAAGGTATATTATTTTGAATTTTTAAAGAACAGTATGTGTGTCACATAAACATAACTTAAGTTAGTGTGAAATAAGCATAAAAGCCGCCTTATAATGTTGAGTTTGACATAACTTCGTTTGCCTACAGGATTTGAATAGCCAAGCACCAATAGTACCGACCAAGATTCTTGGCGATCCTGTTGAACTTGACAGACATCTAATTGAAAATGGATATGTAGGAACCTGTGCTCTAATACCATCAATACCTTATGTACCCATCATCTACGGACAACAAAATGTAAGTGTTACTAAATATAATTTTAATTCGTCTTGGTCTTGCCGATAAAGCACAAAAAAGGCACAATTTTTAGAAAATGTTTCCAAATTATTTGCCTGGAAATAGAGAATCACTTCGTTCAAATAAAACTGGAATTTACACAAAGAAATATTAGTTTCGTGTAAGCGTATAAGCCAAATAAATATCTCTTTAAACATGCTAAATAATTAATTTGGCTTATTCATAAGTCTACGTTTATTACACAGAATTATTTATGTTGCGTTTATTTACGACCATTATTATAAATAATTATGATGTCGTCACATTTACATATTCATTTTCTCTGAATAAATTGCTTAATTAAAATGAGCACTTATTGGTTCGAGTATAATTAATCAACAAACCATGAGTAGGAGGCGTTAAAGATCTAAAAATTACACAAAAAATGCACAAAATTTCACAACTCGATATTTTGCATAGCAGATTTGTTGTTCAATTTACTTTCCGCAGTTGTTGAGTGTTTACAAAGCTTAGAATTAAAAGTATGTTAACTAATACCAGATTATTAAAAAGATTTATTGTTTAGTCTAGAGAATAAAGTAAGGATACATGTTTCATGTTCATGTTGACTGGTGTCTAACAAAAATCGTTAACTGTGTGCCATACAATAGACTTATCGTGCCATAAAGATAAAGGATATTATATAGGAAGGAAAAGGCAAATGACTGTGAAATTGTATAACATAATATCGACAATACTTTTTATGGAAATTTTAGGCTTGAGCAAAGAATTACATAAAAGTAATTTTTATTCGTTATACCCAAGTAATAATTTTATAATATGTAAAATTAAATGGTATACAGAATTTTACTCTGATAGCCTTATTATAAGAGTTTAAAAATGTAGTTCATATTTCTCGAACATACCTACCTTGATAATCATAAGAGTCAGTATTACAAAGTCATGGTCAAGAAACTGTCTAATATTAAAAAACTTAAAATATGTTCCTCGTTCATATAAAGACAACCTTGATCTGTATATGTACGTCTGATATTTTAATCCTAGTGTTCCTTAAGGTCTGATGATGCGCGTGCGTCACTGATCACTGACTCTGTAGATTATTATAACAGATCAGGATATGATTCACATTTATGTAAATAATGTTTTTGTAAGTCTTAATATTGAGTAAGAAATTCATTATCAATTTCAACAAAAATTTAAGAAATAAAAAAATACGAAATTATTACAATGAAAATGGGTGTCTCACCGGTGACCCGATCGATTATAAAAAAATTATATTTAAAAAAATCTGAAAATTTTGGCAGCATACTGTGACAGGGGCAACCTTTTGTCATGGACAACAGGTTGTCACTTTCTGCTGACGGTAGCTCTTAATATGAAGGCACTAGGTCTTGGTCAGTTATACTTACACCTTCCCTTCGTCATTGGCTTGCCTTGGGCGCCACCTGGTTTGACTGAAGTCCAAACCAGAAAAATATTTATTATTATTATTATTATTAAACTCAAATTTTCCCACACAAACAATAAATATTGTAATAAATAAAAAAAGGGGGGTTTACGCTTGTTATAAAAATGCTCAAATGTAAGATTGTTTAAATTTCTGAGGTTATGAATGCAAAAATACCAGCCTATCCGGGCGCAAGGTTTTAAAATAGAAATAGGGTATAACCTAGGAAGATTCTAGAACCTTTTAAATCATTCAATGGTATATGGTTATAAAACTGTTACCTCTTGCCAGCATAGCCTCACATAAAAAAAATCTTAATTAAAATTAAAGGTTATTAAATTCAGCATAAAAAAAATTATGTTCTGGATGACTATACCAGCATGCTTCTGCTGCGGCAGCTCCTTCAGCTGGGCCTCCTGATGTGGTCTTAGTTTTATCAAGTTTTATAACTCCATTTGGCAGCTCGTGACTCGAAGTCGCTCGTTAAGGCTCGTTTCTTATAAAGTCGTGAAAGCGGTGAAAACCGAACAAACAAAACCACCAACAAAACCCCTAAAAATAATTACCGACTGAATCCCAACAAAACAAGAAACCAAAAATAAAAGAAATAAACGAGCTTTAAAAAGGGGGTGATACCTGGTGGTCTTTTGGTAAGAAATCGAGGCACAACTTTTCTCTCTGAAGGTATTTTTCAAAAAGCGAGCTCAAAGGCCACGAGAACTCTGAAGAAGCCCCCTTCACCCTTCTCCTCCAACAACCAGCTGACTGAACTGTTGCAAACTTAACCTAACCCTCAAAAAAAGGAAAAGAACAGAGACACACTAGAAATGATCAGAACGATACAAAAGTGTCTGGGCTTTTACCAGAACATAAATTAAATAATGAAACGAAGAAAATAATTCCAAACAACTTTGTTCATACATAAAATTGCCAAAAGTAAAAATGGGCGTTCTGGGACTTGACAGGAGCCAGAAACGGAAATACATGGTCTACCTACTTGCAACGCTTTGTGCAATTAACCCACAAAAAGCGAACGCACTACTTTTAACCCCACATATTTTCACCATTTGAACTAATTTTCTGTAAACAAAGATGATACAATTTAATAAACAATGTTTGAACCAAGTAACTAAAGAAGATGCACTTTGTGGAAATATGACTGTAAGAATCAAGGTAAGTCTAGCAGTCCCCACAAAGTCACTAGTGGCAAATTAGTGTCGATTGGGGCCATTCGGCTAAAATATTTTCAAGAATGTGGCACTTCCGGTTATACCGGAAGTAGATGTCAACTTCCTTATTTTAAATAGGGCACCCTATTATTATTCAGTTTTCGGATTCTGCGTAACATTTTAATCACATTTTATGCATTATGTTCTATATACAGTAAGAACGTACAGGTTCGAACAAATTCCTTTAAAATCCATGTGTTTCTTTTCCGAAAAAATGCTCGGACACTCGGACCCGTCAACATTTTATGTTCGTGGTGCATTTTTGGAAGCTTATTTCATTTATACAGGTTGTTGCAAAAACAAATTATGACGCCTTACCTAATTTTTTTAAATGCATACCCTTATTTTATAATATTGCCTTCGATTCTGCATAAAATTCTAAATTCTTAATTCGTATTCGGGCTTACCTTTTAATGATGGTCGGATACGGAGATAAATCTAGAACTCAACAAGTGCTTAGATTATTTAGGGGGAAACATCTAGACGTACCACCAATTGTTTCGAGCAATTGGACATGTAAGATCTATATCTACTAAGAGGCAATCTACAGTGGACGATAATACGAAATTAGATGTACTCTTAACCATTAAAGAGAATCTATTCATTGCCACAAGACAGCTAGGAAGAGAAAACGGTAGATGTCAGACCTCTGTACTTAACATCAGTATCACCCTTACAAACTACAGCTTTTACAGGAATTGGCAGAACATGATCCAGATAGGAGATTGCAGTTTTGTGAAGAATATTAATCGACAAAACTGCCGTTGTTGGGCAGATATGAATTCCCATTGGACGAGGGAAGTATATACCCAGGGGCCCCAAAAAATTAATGTTTGGGATGGAATTACTGGGGATAGATTGATTGGGCCCATATTTTTTGACAATAACTTAACTGGAGTACGATATTTGCCGTTTCTACAACAAGGACTTATTCCAAATTTAGCAGTTTTGTTTCCTAATGTTTTGGATCCACAAGTGCCAAATGCGAATATCTGCTTTCAGCAGGATGGGGCGCATCCTCACTATGCGAGGCCTGTTCGTGAATATCTAAACCAAATATTTCGAAATCGATGAGTTGGCAGGAGGGGTCCAATAGAATGGCCACCGACGTCTCCGGATATTACACTTGATTTTTTCCGGTGGGGTTACTTAAAAAGTAAAGTTTTTAAGACAAAACTCGAAAGGATTGAGGTATTAAAGAGCGAATACGTTATGTGTGTGGACTACACCAGAGATTATCCAGAATGTAAAAAGTGTGTTTTATTTACGTTTAGGTTCCTGCCAGCAATTATTCAACGGATGACATTTTCAACAATTTTTAAAGTAAGTGTAAGACATTTTAAAGATATTTTTAAATTCTAGAAGATCTTTTGTCGCTCTTTATAAATAACGGTTAAAGATGTTGTGCGAGCCTGGGTTTTAAAATCCCACTCTCAGCAACAAAAAATACTATTTCTCCATACGGTGATTCACTCATTCTTGTTTCTACTTCCACTCTCAAGAAAACACTTTTCTTCACAAAAGTATTTCTTTATTCTACCAAACTATGCCATTAGAATGGATAATGTCAGGTTTTTACATAATTTGTGAAATCATACTACTATATACTTCACATGACTTGTTATCGATTAACTAATCAATGGCCACATTGACTAATCACACTTAAGGGGGTTCATGTAACCCGCAACAAACTATTATACTTTTACTTCAACAATTTTTGCAAAAGGTTGGCAACTCACGACTACTTAGGCGCTGATAGCCCGAGAAATCCGTGGGTAGAAGGCGTTCCGCCACGAAAAGAATTTGTAACTCGACTCGCTCTTTAAAAACACTAGGCGCTGCTAGCCCGAAAATACGTGGCGATTTTAATCACGGCAGACTTCCGCCCCGGAGAGAATTCTAAACTCCACTGACTTGCGTTTCTAATATGTGCGCAACGTCTTTAACGTTAGCCGGTCGCCGTTTGTTATAATTGGAAAAGCCTCGCCGAACACTGATCTTTACCGCTCTTCAATCCAACCGAATAGTCATATATTTACTGCTTTCCGGCTAAACGCAAGTTAAGGGTATGTAAAAACGTTTTGTTATTAAGGGTTTTCTATTGTATTATTTTACCGAAATGATTATTAATTGCGACGTAAATTCGCAGTTAAGTTGTTATAATATTTTAAAAGATGAGTTTTATTTATTTCTTTAAAACAATAGAACATAACCCAAATGCGGCGTTGCCGATCATTATTAACTTTCCACTGAAATGCGATTATGGTTTTGGTCTGATTATTAAGCAATATTAGGAGTTTGAATTATGTTAATTAGTCTTAAAATGCATATGCATGCTTCCCCAACAGATGGAAAAGTTAAACTCGGCACCAATATACACCTCTAGGAATTTTTGAAAAATATGACAAAGAATACGGAGTTTGCGTTTGCGTTAAGAAAAAAGTTGATCATGATAAGTATTTTGTGGCTCACCCTGTGTACGCGTATGTTAGTTTATTAACGTGTCTGAGCGATTTTTAGAAAATCTACCAAAGTGACAATTCACAATTTATTCCATGGTAGATGTTCTCACTGTATAACCGCCATTGAAAAATACAAAAATTTTCCCTCTGTGAGGAAATAACTAATTTTCATTAAATCCTGAACATTACCTGACCAAATTAACAGTAAATGTTCAGACAAAGCATTTTTTTTTTAATATACCCTCAAATTTCATACATAATTAATGAGCAACTTGCTTCACGCCTTTTCCAACGTCGTCATATAGCTTTGAAAGCGATTTTAAACCATCAGTATGCAAAGAAGCACTCGGACTGCACGTGACAGCTTAAATTTATGCTGAATATGCACGAATCGGCATTAATTTTCCCCAGAAGGGAAACTTTATTGTCATGGGACGAGTGCATAATTTTCCCAAAGGGGTAACAAATCGAGATTGCGCTATTAATTTCTCGCGTCAGGCAGCCCACCTTGGTACAGTGCTGGCATGAAAGTCTAGGGGGCTTCAGTCTCCCAAGTTTCTAAGCATCACAAGGAAATCAAATTAAAACGCGCATAATGCCCGTAACTTTTGAATTATCTCGTATACGAAAAAGTGACCCTTATGAAAGTTGTTCAGTAAATTATTCCCCACATTATTCTACCTCCATTCTACCCACATTATTCTACCTCCATGGATTTTTTCTGTCATTGGTTTGGTTGCCACAGAGACCAACTTACTTTTTTTAAATGAAATACCCTGCATATGATTAAATATTTGGATTCTACTGGGAAAACTCTGAAGTTTTTGTATTTCAAATTTTTATTTATTTAAAATTGTAACAGACTTTATAATAACAAAATAAATAGCCTAGAATATTGAACAACTTAACATCGGAATAATAAACAAGTGAGACCTTTTCAGTGGATCAGGTGTTCAAAATGACCACCATTTTCTGCTAAGCAGAGCGATCACAATAAGAATGTCAAGTGAAACAAATAACGCGCCACCATCTTAATTTTTTTGTTTCAATCGCCTACTTTTCTTTTAAATCTCGAATCAACAGAAGTTTGAAATAATGTTTCTGTATATTTTTTGTTCACTTATTTGTGGTTTATAATTAAATTATTTGTTATTTATTAAACTAGTCCAACATAAGTAAAAATTTAGAGCTTACTTATGAGATATTATTTATAAAATTAGGAGAAATACAGGACCGTATCCCAAAATCTCCTGATGTTGTTCAAAAAACCCTCGAAACGTCATTAAACCACAATGTGTCATACATCGTTGCATTCGGAAGAAAAAAAGTTCTCAAATTCCTATATCAGGAAAACAGGACCGTATTTAAAAAAAAAAAGTTGATAGCCCCTCGAAGACGACTCGTCGGATTACAAAACAACTAACGTTGTTAGATAGAGCGGAAAAGTGGCAATGTAAAAGTGCAATTTATTTTAGAATTCGGTCTCAAAAAAAACCCAGGAAAAAATAAAACGATTTTTCAAGATTTCGGTTTTTCCGGATATTTCCGGAACTAATCGGAATTTTAAAACTTTCTAAACGGCATATTATTAGGCACGTAAATGCGCAACTTTACCTCCATTTAACCGACTTAGTATCTCTTACGGTTTCCGAGATCCCTGTACTGGCCCTCCTTATCTTGGACACGTTGTATACTGCATCATGCTAATAAGCTTCCTTAGAGTCGCCTTTTTTCCACTTTGCAGTACTGGGCCTATAAAGTAAGCGCCACAAATATAACATTATCGTTCACATTTAAATATTTGTATAAAACTCCAGCAAAAATGTTTCAAAGGAAGCGACAATACCCGGGTTAATACTTTGAGTCAACGTGGACGCCAAGAAAGTTATATCTTATTACCTCTTGTAGATATTCTATTGGCCTTCAAAGCCCATTTTCCGTTTCTCATTGGCTGAATCAGAATTTGATATCATCATATAAAACTCGATCTATTGATAGTATTTTTGATTGCAACTGGCGAAGCGCCGATACGGCTTCGCTCTGTTCTGATCTATACTACGTTAAAAAGAAATAGATGTGAAGACGGCTCACGTCTGTGCCGAAACTTCACATTTTAAGTTGCAATGCATGCCGCATTGAGGCGTCATTTTTGCTGGAGTTTTTATAGAAGACAGAAATGTAAACAATAATGTTATATTTGTGGCGCGTATTTAAGCAATAATTGAAACAACAAAATCGGTCGTCAAAACAATCCTAAATAGAAACACCAGCTCTTGGTCTTCCTTTTATCTTTCCAACTTTCAACCATAGATTTCTTTATTTTCAGTTTATAGTTAAAAAAAATCATCTTTTAATTTGTCAAGGTATGATAAGCCAGTAGGTAATCCTTTACTTGTTTGATATTATCACCGTACATAAGTTCTGTTTATGTATGGTGTAACTGATTTGAAAAATTTTCTGAAGCTTTTTACTTTAAAAGCAAGTCAAATTTTGGTTACAGCTGTCCTCATATCTTTTGATAGCATTGCTGTTCAAGATTCATTTAGCTGGGCTCTGTCGGAAAACAATCTAGATTCAACAGCGGAATTATGAACAGAATAGTTGCGCTAGTAAGTTTGCTTTTTTCTCGACTGTGTCATCGAAACGGGTTGAAGGTGGAATGGTTAGTAAGTAGTAGTGGACGGGAAGGCTTAACGCCAAGCAAGTAGGCTAGCTTACCTTTTTGCCGACCCCGTTTTTAACGTCTGGGTAATGTCAGCCAGATGGGATCTACAGTTTGACGTGTGTTCTGAACTACAATATAACCGACAGATGTTATTCTCGGTCCGGTATTTTTACGGTCTTGTTATTATTAACGTCTCTTTGCTTATCACTAAACTCGACGAGCTAGAACTTAAACATCCTCCTGTGCAGCTAAGAGGGTTATGTATGTCGCGGGGAGCCTCGAACCATCCGGAACAGCATCAGACCTATGTACGCGACACCTTAAGCTATACGAATATCAGACAGTGTCCGCCCAAGTAGCATTTATAGACACAAATTGGACACAAATTCTTTGCTGAGAAACGTTTCGAAACATTTTCGATTAAAATGATAAGATTGTGTGGAGACACATGTGTTTCGAAACTTTTGCGACACATTTTCGAATTCATTTGCTAGAAACAATTAAGAACTGTTAGTTTCGAAATATTTTCCAAACTACAGTGTCGATACATTTACGACACGCACGGAAAAAATTGATCGAAACATTTTTGGACAAAATTATGAAATTGTGTTAAGACACATGTGCTCCCAAATTGTAGTGACACATTTTCGCTAATCAAAACAAATTGGTATTCTTCTGTTACGAAATATTTGCCAACCATTGATATCTATTTAATTACGAAACTTGTGAAGAAAACAATTTTCGAAACTGCCAGAAACATTTAAATCCCGGAACAATTAATTACTATAACATATAATTTCTATATTGAAGTTAGTATTTGATATTTTAAATCTTCTTGAATCATTTTACGTTTTTTATTTGTTATAATATGAGGAGAAAACAACAGTTTAAACATTCCTCGCGGTTTTACAAAACACTATAAAGCAAAAAAAAGAATTTGAAATTTAAAAGAAAAAAATTAAGCCACAACCTGATTTTTCAATTAGTGATGTCCCATCGACATCTCGATTCACGGCAACCACGGCATGTAAGTTCTTTAAAAATAAGTAGTTGTACATTTTTTAAACTATTCACTTTTACCGTAGTGCAAGAAATGAAGATGTAGGTTATGTATAAGTACCCTCAATGAAGACTAAGGTTAGAGTATACTATTTGACAAGTGGCAGTGTATAACGTGATAGTATACAGAAGTTTTATGCTTCCGAGCTTACCCTTCCGCTTGACGGGACCGTAATATTTTTACTTTAGGGACGTTTGTTCCGCGTAGTTTCGATACAATATCGAAACATTCTTCAAGTTTCGACACATTTTCTATTAATTATAGCTACATGATTTTCGAAACATTATAGAAACCAAATACTAGAAATTGTGTGTCGACTCCATGTTGGACCAGAATAATTCTCGCTTTCTGGCGGCCATTTTGACAAATGCATTTTTATATTATTAAAATGGGCTTTAATTAACTTCCTGCTTCATTTGAAGTGTAAAAAAGTGGTTATATTAGTTCCATTTTGCTAGCTTAATCAATTGAAAAAAGAATTAAGTAAAATTTTAAAAATATTTAAAATTTTATTTTATGACAAAGTATTTATTTTATGTGTAGATGTCAATAAACTGGAAGCGTCTTAAGAATATAAAGCTAAATTACTAAATTGCACGATAAAATTTATTTCGTCATTGATTTTTGGATCTCCTATGCAATAAACTATACAAAATAAATCTATCACTTATAGAAAATACTCTTTGGTGACAAATTCATTATGGCGAAATTATGCCGTCTTCATTTATTGTTTACTTTGTTTTATTTTATTACAACCTACAGGTATAATATCTAATTATTTGTTTCCCTAATGTTTCCATTTTGACAATTCACATTTCCAACACTCAGCGCCCTCTTTATAAAATGAACTGTCACTCTAGACACATTTATAGAAACATGTTCGAAACTTTCCGAAAAATTTTCGAAACATTTTCGATAAAAGTTTCGATTTTGCGTCGAAACAGCGAAAGTCGCAGCCTGTACCAACCACTTGAAAACACGCGCTAATGCGCCATTTAAAATGTGTACGTTTCGAAAAATATTTCCATACTTGTTGCCAACAATTTCCAATTTGTCTCGGAAACAGAGACGAGAGTTTAGACACATTTACCATAATGTGTCTAAAAATGCTACTTGGGCGAGATCCACCATTCGCATCACTGATCAATCTTCACTTGGCTCAAAGGTCCCTCCCTTGACAACATGCTGTTTCTAGATGTAGGTACAGATTTTGATCATCGGTCAAGTATCTTGAAAGTTCTTCCGCTACTTCATAGATTGCCGTTGAGAATTTACCGGAGTGTGTTGCATGCGCAACACCACGTAGTATGGTGGCCTGGGCCATGCAAATTAAAAAAATCTGCTGGGTCAGCAACCGGGTACCTGTGGCATGGAAAGCGAGTCACCTGGTGGAATGATTAACTTGGTAAATTTTTGACTGGCGCATGACAACTTGGTAAAGTTCTAACTGGTGCATGATGACCTTAGCTATAGATCAAAAGGATGGATACAAGTTTCTCTAGAAGCGCGATTTTCGTTTTTTTTTTTAACTTACTTGAACTAAACCGTCTCTTAAAATTAATATTCGAGAAATCTATTTTATTTAGGATTTAAAAATGCTGGAAGGAACTGACCTGAACTGACCATTTTTTCTTTGTTTGCACACCCTCTCCATTGAAATTGGCAATTTTTCTTAATTTGCCCAAAATGTCGCTTTTTTTCTGAACAATATACCTACTATATAACTTATTTTTGTCAACAGCGGAAGTAATTTTGTTAAAGGTAAATATTTTCAGGCTGGAAATGTTTACACTTCACAAAATTGCTTCCGTTGCTTAAATGGGTGCGCCTGCCTATACATCTGCATTGGCATTATAAAAAAAATATGTTTAACGAATTTCCCTTAAAATAATATTATTATTATATTCATCCGCGGTATTGACAACACATTCACATCTGGCTGATGCAAAGTCCAGATTCGCGTGTCTTCAGCCGTATGGCTTTAGTCATTCCAGTCGCCCGATTGACATGTCACCTTAAGCAAGCTCTACAGTTACAGTTACAGGTGAAAATGAGCTGGATTGTGATCTTAGACCAAATAAAGTCGGCTTCCACTTAACACTACCACTAAACAAATCAGTAGAATCAGAGGGGTTGCATCATTAATTTATTTTTTTTAAATACGGACCTGGATTTTTTATTTCATTTTTGGAATCACCAATGCTGACTGACTGCATTATATGGTTGCATTACTTTGATTAGGATTCAACATTTTAAGCTAATAAAAACATCTTACAATAATGTTTTTGTTTATTTTTTACTTAATTTATTTCTAAAACCATCCTAACATAATCTGAAAATCTGTTTTAACAATTTTAATCCTTAACGTACAAATACACATAAGCTAAAAAAAAATGGCGATATGGGGTGATGATGGGCCCCATCATTATTAATGAAAACATTTTTACTTTGATGTCTTAAGGTGAATTTTCATGCATCCGATATCCGTCGATACGTTGATACGAAGGTAATCCCATTGGCTTTTTTGCATTTTCATGCATCCGTTTATCCGATGATACGAATCGTTTGTGATTGGTCTGATCCCTGGCCACAAATGTTGACAGTTGTTTGTAAATATCTCATACATGAGTGCGATTCATCATTATTCTTATTAAATAAGTAATTTGTACAATAAAATAAATAATCGTAAAAAAATAACAGACCCTCAATATAAATAAAGAGAAATAAAGTCACAAACCAAAAGTGCGATGTTAGAATTATACGTCAAAGTTGTCAATTCATCCGATATCGTACGAAAAGTTAAATTTATTTTAACTATATACGATGACGGATGAAATGGTAAACTTGACGGATAAAAATTGACGCCAAAATATAATGACCAATCAGGGCGCCGACGAATATCGGATGCATGAAGATTCACCTTTATCCCAGGACGCTTAAATAAAATTAATTTTTACATCGTAGTTTACCATGGATATTGACATATTTACTGAATCTAAAATTTTGTCTATTCGTTCTATAACTAAATTGTTTATTTTGGCAAAGTTATAAATTTCAAACTCCAAGGCGCATAATAATTGAGGGTTGAGCACATTTTGCGCTTTGAACTTTGAGATAGTTTAGATTTAAGAACATAATTGATTAGAAGTTTAATGCCGTTGTCGTCTAGTAGTTCGCTATACAGTTCGATCGCATCGATTAATTGTTTTGTGGAGTCCTCACTATCATCCATAGCAGGTAATAAGGATGCCGCGGTTTTTAAATCGACTTTGTCGGCCATGTTGGTATCGCTGTAATTACCTGATTCTTCGATTTTGTCTAGTCTGTCTAAAAGATTTTTCCGCGAATTTAAAATAATTTTTTGAATCTCTTCCGCGTAAGCCTCAACTGCTTCAGTTACTTTTTTGTCACTAGTACCTTCCTTAAATTCTTCAATAAGTTTAAAACATTTAGTCTCTAATAAACCTACATCTATTAATAATTTATTGGCTCTTTGAGCGTTTACCCTTCTTTCAAGAGAATCTTTACGAATATTACTGTAACATTTTTTCGTAGTTTCATAAAGTTCCTTAAAATTTATTGAAATCAGTGCTCATTGTCTAACATAATAAATTATTCGTCTTAATATTTTTTTAAACAAAATAAATGAACCAAACAAAAATGAAACAAAATCTAACCTTATCCTTATATATTAGTCAGCTACTTTCCTGCGTTGCGAACTAGCGGCATTGCGCCTACACTAGCTCGTTCCCTCGATGCCAGCCCCGGTTTGGTAACAACTGGTAGCACGTATTTTGATGGCTGCTTACATAATTTCTTGGCTTCGGGTAATTTCTCTTCTTATTTTTCTTGTACATTTCTTCTTTAGTTCTTGGTAACAGCCAGCAACGATTAATAGCACAACTACTGCCACACTTAGTAAAATTGCAACTTCTGATACGGATGCACCTTGTTATGTGGTTTGACCACCGCTGTTGCCCGCTTGCGCAATCACAATTTCTTCTTTACATTGCGATTTACCCATGTCTTCCGTTACTTTATATATCGCTTGAAAATACTTCTTTCATGTTGTAAAACTTATTGCACTTTATTCTTCTCTACTACTACTTTTTTTTTAGGACTGGCAGGATCGCCAAGTGCTCAACCCTCCATTATTATGCGCAAGGGATCGGGAGCAAAACACAAAAAAAAATTACTTGTTCGTTTCAACATCACCTCTCGTCTATTTGCCTTTTCCCCCCCTGGTCAATGACCATAAAATGCTATACATGCAAAATGCTTTGTCGACTAAAAATCCTTACTAATTAATAATTGATGCATTTCCCGTGAAGAGCTGTGCTGGACATTATTGTTTATATAAACTATCGTAGTTATTTTAAACAGGAAATTTGAAGTCAAAAACCTTTTACCTTGATTATACCATAATAATTAATTTAATAAAGATGTAAACGTTTACTAGATATTCTCAAAAATATTATTATATAATATGCAATATGAAATTTACAAACGTCTGTTATTTAGTTCTGGAAGAAATTTAGCTTGTATTGGAAACATTAACATTTCTTTGGAATTTCCTTTTATTGCATGCATATGCCCGCCCTAAATACCGGTATAAAACTACCAACAAATAAATAGACATAACTAAGGTTCACATTATTATACTTATATTGGTTGAATAAAAAATGTTTTCGATCTAAACTAATAAATTATTGGTAGAGACAACAGAGAAGGCGATGATTAGCTGTCTAATCCACCCTTGATTAATGGAAACCGGATTATGACACTTTCGTCAGGGGTGTATTAGGCAGCCTCGAATTTCCAATACATTCTTGGGGTTGATAAATATACAGTGAGAACGAATTTAAGTATATGACACATTTAAAAAAATATGTTTAGAATTTTATGCAGAATCTAAAAAAATATTATAAAATAGGGAAATACACTTAAAAACATAAAGTAAACCGTCATAACTTGTTTTTGGAACAACCTGTATACATGAAATAAGCTTAAAAAAAAAACACAACAAAAATAAAAAAAATTTACGAGTCAAAGCGTTTTTTCGAAAAAAGGACACATTTATTTTAAATGAATCTGTTCCAACCTTTACTGTCTGGACTGGATAAAAGGTGGGCATTATAAGTTTTTATTTTAATATAAAATCCCGGTATATCAACTCCGTCAGGCCCAGGAGTTTACGGTATCTGTATCCTGATAACTTCGTCATGACAAGCTTAAAATTATGGCCGAACGGAAGTTATAGCTGAAGGCAATAAGCACAGAGTCTTGTGAAATGCTACGGAAATGTCGTAAACAGTAGTTGTACATAATTTAATCAAATCGAACTAGCATAGCGTAGGTAACTTTTTAGCAGTACGTTTTGTATAGCTTAATGTACCGGGTGTCCCACTAAGAATGGCTGTCGGCCGTATCTCAGAAAGTGTTAGTCTTATGGCTTGCGGAAAAAAAATATATTAGGTAAAGTGGTCATGAGAAATTGCTGGAAATTTTTTTTAAGTTTCTCAGACTGGCGCTAGAGGGCGCAACAGTAACGGTAAATATGAATCACGAAGTTTCCTCAAAAGTCGCCTCGTTAAGGTATCCCGAAAATAACATTTTTGTATATTTCGAAGATTTATTAATAAAATTCACCTATAGAACGTGTTCGTCACTTTTGAAATAAAGTGGTGGGGGAAGGTTGAACATTATTTGTAATAAATGCTAATAACTCCGGTCTGGCTTAACATAATTTAGTAAACTTAGTTTTGTTAGAAAGGGTTTTTCTCACTCTATATATCATCTTATGAACTACGGCAATATGTGTTATACATCAGGCGCCAGGGGGCGCTGTCTTACAACTTCACAAACATTGCGCGTTTTTTCCATAATTGTAAATATAATAGTATATTCAATTTTACCTGATTACAACGATGATTAAAAGTCTAAGAAGTCAGCGAAAACCGCAAATTAATATCTATTTTCAATCCGGAGATATCAACAACAATAATCATAATTGCGGAATATTATGATTTTATTTTCAAGTTGCCATTAAGGTTTTTTTTAAGAGTCAAATAGGCCTTGGAAAAACAAAATATAGGTACGTATGTTTCAAGCAAATATATCGTTACGACAATAATACTCAGTGGCGCCCTAAATGTTCAAATTGTCGCCCATCGTTCTGTATACACGACTCCAATCTCTCCCTGGTTGATAATACTGCAGTTTCCACCTCTGCCATAGGGATACGGCGGCTGCTGTCCATTATCCTTTCTATCATGTTTTCCCTTGTGGTGGGTCTGGTAACGAAAACAAGATCCTTTAATCTCCCCCATAGATAAAAATCTAGGCATGTTAAGTCAGGTCCATTATCCTTTCTATCATGTTTTCCCTTGTGGTGGGTCTGGTAACGAAAACAAGATCCTTTAATCTCCCCCATAGATAAAAATCTAGGCATGTTAAGTCAGGTGATCTAAAATAGAAATTACCACTTTCATTAACAGTATCACAATATATCCTATAATATTACCTGGCAGGCCACGGAAATATACTCCCACTTCCTATCCACCTTGCAGAAAATGTGTCGTCAAGAAATTGACGAACGTTTGCCGCAAAATGTGCAGGACATCCATCGTGTTGGAAAACCATAGTTCTGCGAATATCCAAGGGCACATCTTCGAAAAGAATTGGGAGTTCGTAATTTAAAAAATGTAAATGTCTTTGCCCAGTAAGCGACTCATTAAATACAAACGGTCCAATTATTCTGCCACCCAAAATGCCGCACCAGACATTGACACTCCATCTTCCTTGATGCTGCACCTCCCGCATCCAATGGGGATTATCCCGCGACCAATAATGCATATTATGGCGGTTTACTTCTCCATTACTATGGAAAGTAGCTTCATCAGTCCACAAAATTCTGGAGAGGAGATTTCTATCTTCCAATATCATATTGAGCAACCAATAGCAATGATCCAATTTGCTATCATAATCTTGCGGGGTCAAATAAGCCTGGTGGAGCACAATATGGTAGGGATGTAGCCTAAAGAAAAACAAAATACTTATTACATTGACTTGAAAACTATTAAGAGTTATAACATATAGATATAATTACTTACCTTTCTTCTAATAAAATCCTATGCACAGTAGAGCGAGTAACGCCCAAGTCTCTGACAATTAATCTAATACTTATTTGTGTTATAATTAAAAGTTAAACAATAATCATAATGTTCCGTAATTATGATTATTGTTGTTGATATCTCCGGATTGAAAATAGATATTAACTTGCGGTTTTCACTGACTTCTTAGACTTTTAATCATCCTTGTAATCAGGTAAAATTGAATATACTATTATATTTACAATTATGGAAGAAACGCGCAATGTTTGTAAAGTTGAAAGACAGCGCCCTCTAGCTCCTAGTGTAAAACACATATTGCCATAGTTCATAAGATGATATATAGAGTGAGAAAAGCCCTTTTTAATAAAACTAAGTTTACTAAATTATGTTATGCGAGACCGGAGTTATCAGCATTTATTACAAATAATGTTCAACCTTCCCCCACCACTTTATTTGAAAAGTGACAAACACGTTCTATAGGTGAATTTTATTATTAAATCTTCGAAATATACAAAAATGTTATTTTCGGGATACCATAACTAGGCGACTTTTGAGAAAACTTCGTGATTCATATTTACCGTTACTGTTGCGCCCTCTAGCGCCAGTCTGAGAAACTTGAAAATAATTTCCAGCAATTTCTCATGACCACTTTACCTAATATATTTTTGTTTCCGCAAGCCATACGACTAACACTTTCTGAGATACGGCCGACAGCCATTCTTAGTGGGACACCCGGCACAATGGAAAGTAAAAAACTCAAAATATCACAGTGTCAGGAAATTAAACACATTTTTGTTTCAATAGTGGATAAATTTTTTACAAATATTTATTAATACCTAATATAATTTATCTACAAACACTATTAAAAGTAGACTTTTTATCTTGTATCTATATTTCTGTTTCACTAATATTATCAGAAGAAATCACGAGAAAATCTTGAATGAACGGTTATTATGTTTTTTAAATAACAAATTTTATTACCGAGAGCCAACACGGGTTTCAAAAAAAATAGCGAAACAGCAGTTATAGAATTATTATAATTCATTTATAGCGAACTGGATAAGAAAATAATTATTAGTTGTTTATTTTTAGATTTTCTTAAAGCCTTTGATGTAGTGAGTCATAATATTCTTCTTGAAAAAATGAATAGGAAAGGTGCAAAGAATAGAAATTTAATAAATATGGGGTTCCTCAAAGATCGGTCTTGGGATCTTTAATTTATATAAATGGCATTATTCATTTAAATTTTATTATAAGCTGGTGATATTGGTATTTTTTGTAATGGGAATGAAAATAACAATATTGAATCTATGAAAAATGATATTAAAATAATTGAAAAATAGTGTAATAAAATTGTAATGATTTCTTTTTAAATGAGAATAAATGTTTCTATTTAAAAATAGGATGACTGGAAAATAATAACTTGAAAATTGATATTGATATAAATAACTCAAAAATTAAATTTTAAACATTTTAAGTATTTAAGGTTAATTCTTGATAGTAATCCAAATTTGAATGAACACATTAAACAAATCATAAGTAAATTAAATAGGTTTTGTAGCATGTTTAGAAGAATTTCCTATTATTTAGATACATATAGAAAATATTACTGTATTATAGTTATTTAGCACATTTATGGGGAGAAACTAAAAAATTAATATAATTTAGATAAATTGCAAAGATGTCAAAATAAAATTATTAATGTATTAAATATTTATTCATATGCTACAAATACTGAATTCATTTATAATGAAACAAAATATTTCTATATTAACAAAATAATTTTCCACCAAAAATATATATAATAATATACAAAATTTTAAATAACATCACGTTTATTAAAACAACAGATATTATAATCTTTCTAAAAATCAATTATTGTTCAACTCTACGAACATAACAAGGTGTAAAAATGCGGTAACTCATAATGGATTCATTGAATACAACAAAATTCCTATAAGCAATAAAGAATAAATCTAATAAACATCTAAAAGCATTATGTATTTAAAAAAAAAGTAAAAAATAGTAATAATAAATAAAAATAAAAATAAATAGGGCTACTCCCACACTAGGAGCCGCCTTAAGATAAATTGTTTTACTTTTCAACTAACCCAAGCTGGGATCGGCAGACCCGGCTGCCCCATTACAACGAGCGGCTTAAGGATAAGCAACCAAACATACAGGATGATTGTTTATATTTTACTAGATGGATATCTCGGTTAATATTGGTCTTACAAATAAGTTTAAATTAGCAATTTCGAAGCATTTTTAACGGGTATTCAGAATCCGTTATCAGAAAAAACAAAAAGTGTCAGAAACTTAAAATTTTTAAGTTACCTGACATTTTTTAAATTAAACATCATATATTTTATATTTTTAGTCGCTAGATATCGTTCTTCTGAATTCAAATATATATAGGTTATTATGGTTATTTTTGTTAATTTTCGAAAAAAATAGACTTTTTCATATGAATCTAAGACAGCGGTGGAAGCCTATACGACCATGCTGATTTCTTTTTATCAAAGTAGCCATGGATAATAAAACAAAGAAATTTATTTTTTTTACACAACTACCATTTAATTTAAGAGTTGTCTTAAATTCTGAAGATACAAAGATATTATTATTCTGAGATAGAAAAGTTAATATTATGTCAGTTTTTATTAAAAGTAATCAAAATGAACAGTTGACGTGTCAAGAATATGGACGAATTTATTGTAACAGAAGAACTCCTATAGTCCGTTCACTGAGTGATTTCTCATATCGGATGGCTACCAATGGGGTCATTAGGTCAAACCTCAAATAACACTCTTTACCTAATTTTTATGAAGCATTTATAAGGTATGGTTAGCATAAAAATTTGAAGTTAATCCGATAAGTAGTTTCCGAAATATACGAGATCAAGATTAAATAAAACGGCGAGGCGGTGACGTCATTACCTCCCACAGTTCGTGCGCTCACTGTTTCTTTGTTCAGTTACAGCAGAAGCTTATTATTACTACTTTTAATTGTATATTCTATAACAAGTAGGAAATGCCATTACTATAGTTTCTCTAACACTATTTTAGAAAAAAGAAAAATACATTGTTAAAAATTATTTTTTTCTCTCCTGTCAATGTCAACAATGGAGAAAGGGCGATGTAAATGGCTACCTGTCTTCTTAGCGTCAAAAAGCGGCAGCGAGTGCGACCCGACCTGTTATAGGAGATAGTGACGTCACACAGCGGTTTTCACAAGTCGATGTTCGCAAATTATTTTAAAGGCTTTAGAGGCGTCAGAAAATTAAAATTTTTTGCAGTTCGCATTAAAATTACAGAATCTTTCACAAAATGTAATTAAAAAGAACAACGCTAAATGAAAACTTTCGTCCATATATAGAAAATTATTATATAAATGTGCGATAATTGATCGATATATAACATAAAAAAATCGACTGTTTCCAACATTTCTGCAAAATACTATCCATATAAAGTCGCATTGAAGATTTGAATTAGCTGAAGATGATTTGAACCGCAGGACTGAATTTTGTGAGACCATCATGGCAAAGTGCGATGAAAATTCTGACTTATCCAAAAATATAATTTTTTCAGATAAAGTCACCTTCTTTCTTTTTGGTTTGATACTGGTCAGACACAATTCCACATTGCATGCGCAAACTTACCATACGCAACATCCTCAAAAAATAAACGCCTGGGCGGGAATAGTTCAAAATCGAGTAGTTTAGACATATTTTTTCAACCAAAATTCAAATGGGCAGCTGTATCTAGAATTTTTACCGAAGCGGCTGATTCCCGACTTAATTAACTTATTTCCTGAAGATAATAATAGAAATCAGTTGAATACTTTACTACGGTTGCAACAGGGCGGGGCACCGCCGCATTATGCTAGAGCGGGTAAGAAATTATTAAGATGCCTTTTTTCGAATAAATGGATTGGGAGAAGAGGAGCGATCGAATGGCTAGTTAGATCGCCGGACCTAACCCCTTTGGATTATTTGCTATTAAACCAAAGGTGTATGTAAATAGACCAGAAGATTTTAATAGACTCAAACAAAGAATATCTCTAGAAATGTTTAAGATAAACGAGAATAATAATATGCTTCAATATATCACAGAAGAGTTTTATAATCGTTTAGGATATTGTTTGAAGGTCAATGGAGGGCAATTTCAGCATTTATTTTAATATTCTTAATGTTGATTAATTGAAATAAATCAGTAACCTTGCGAAACCAACAAATCCCTAAATTTTAAATCAATTTGTGCAAGACTTTATGGACGCGCTGTATACCAAATTTCACAATAATATCTGGGGCCGTATTTTCTAACTTTAACACCCTGTAGTTTAGAATTAAGAGGCTTAGAATATACGCTTTTTATTTTCTTAAAATGATCCCAAGAATCACACCGTGAAATGCCATAATAAATTAAGCCCTTTCTTTAATAAATATTGTTTGGCAAAGCTTACAGTGAGCTTGCAAATCCGTTTTGTTGAACTATACATCAACGTTAATTAGTTCTTTAGCTCTATGGTATTAAAAACTTTAATGTTACTGACTTGTTACGAGTAGTTATTGTATTGTGCACTTTTAGATTAGTTTGTTGTAAATCGTTTAATTATTTAAAATCAATACGCTTATTTTTTCATTGTATGCATCATTTAGATATTAAGCCAAAAATACACACTTTGCCGCCCATGGGCATATTTAGAAGAATTTGTTAGAAGGGGGGGGGGGGGAAATCGGTTAACAAGTATAGGTGAAAAGCCCGCCGCACAAATTTTATCAATAATTTATAGTAAACAATAGTCAGTCGATTTTTTTAATTTATTAAATACTGGGGGGGGGGGGGGGTTAATTCTTCCCTCCCCCTCACCATAAATACGCCCTTAAGCCGCTACTGTATACTCAATATAATTGAATGAAAATCAAGTCGAGATATAGGTGACAAATTAAAAATAGAGGTAATATATTGAAAGGAAAACTTTCAAATATTTTTTCGACGTGGCTATTTAGGAAATGAACAACAAAATTATGAACTTAATTGGGCCAAAGCTTAATAATTAATAGGTAAATGATACTAAATATTTTTTTTATGATACTGAAGTAGGAATATTTTAATAGTTATTCCTAAATTGCGTAGTTATTCAACAAAATATATTCTACCTTTCGGAAGCAATTTAATATTTAACGGCGTACGACGGATAGGTAACAGGTGTCTCTAGCAGGTGCTAGTTAAAAGTAATAAAGCTTTTTAACTATCATGCCATTAAGGCGAGTAAATGAAAGTCCATTTTATTATCTACTATACAAAGTAGGTACAATATGAAACTAAGTAAGGAGGAATATAAAATACAAAGCAAAATTAATAATATACAGGGTTATACAGGCGAGCGATCTGTATAATTTATATTATTATTTTTAAGAAATTAAAAATTTTCACTTCTTCTGGATCTCTCTCTCTCTCTCTTCAGGCATTGTCTTTAATTTGTATTAGTCATTGGGACCTTTGTTGGTCAAACTTCAAATAAGGAAATGGAGTTGAGCGAAGCCCTGAATCGTTTAAAAAGGGGTATGAATGTCTTTTTGGACTTATTCTTCTTTCAGCTTAAATAAACGCTTGATTTGTCGAGGCTTCCATCGTTAGTGCCTCTCCACTATTGCTGGAGGCAGCCAATTCTTAGGGAACTTGCAGGTGGAATTCGGCGGTGATTGTAGGTGTATGTATGTAAACTGGATCAGTGGATTGGCGTAAAATTGGCATAAATTTAAAAAAAAATTCCGTCAGTGTCGATATTTCAAAGTCTTTGTATAGTACTCTATTTACAGTGTATCTAGGAGCGTCCGCAATTATTTTTAAAGCTCTATTTTGTCGCACCTGGAACTTTTCATGCGGCGTCCTGCTTATGGTGCACCATGCTGGCACTCCATAAGTCAGGACCGGCCTGACGAGAGTTTTGAATAAATTAACTTAAGTTCTATAACCTATCTTGCTCTTTTTATTTAACAAGCAGTATTACAGTAAGCTGATTGGAACTTTTTTTTAATCTTATTTCGGAGTTCTTTCCAGTTTAGTCTCTCATCAAAAGATAAACTTGGTTAATGCACTTTATAAAATAGAGCAAATTGGCGTAAAAACAGAAAATTAAAATGTTTTGAAAAAAATTTTTTTTTCGAAAACCATAGTAGATATTCACAAAATCCCAAAAACGTCCCGAGGCATGGTCAATATCTACGAAATGTTATATTCAAAAAATGTCACCATGCTCTTCCTACAAAATGGGGAGTCAGTGATGTATTATAGCCCCCGCCGGTCGAAATCTAAGAAGTTAATAGTTATCAATGATTCAGAAGACGAGTAAAGACCTTTCGAAATTTGACCTGCTTTTTAAAATGCGTTCAGTATTACAGGAATCACAAGGTATTAAATTTGACTAAAGAATGCGCTTGTAACGATAATTATGTGCAGCAGTTTAGTTTATTAAGAATACTTAACACAAAATTAAAACTACATCTATAAGAAAACACTTAAAATATGAAATCATAATAATAGTCCGAATCTATTTCCACCCTTAACTCAATTATTGGATCACTGTCATTATCGCTGTCTTCATTTTGTTTCCCTTGACTTACTTGCGATTTTTTTAGAACACTTTTGTTTTTATGTTGCCTCGATTTATATTTTGTATGGTGGATAGGAGGCACAAAGGGTAGAAGTTGTATAAGATTTTCCCACTTCGCGTAGGCTACTTTTAAACCTGTCGGATATATATATTTTCCAAATCGGTAATTTTTGAACTTGGTCTTCCTTGTGTCAGCATTTTTGAGACCATAAAAGGACAGAAATAAACTTCTGGGGGTTTTAAACAAATATTAAGAAATTCCTCCTTTTTATACGAAACCACACAATATCACGCCAGTTAATAGGGTTCTTTTCCTTATCCTTTTTTTGATCTAAGTGGTCAAAACTTACATATCTCATCCAGTGGCGGATTTAAGGAAAAAAGCCCTGGCGGCGATTTCCTAAGAGGGGCCCAGTTGTTCGGTACATTAAATAAATTAAGTGATAAATTGTGAAGTGAAGTCAAAAATTTTTATTAGAATATCGAAATCAAATTGCAGTCATTTGTAGGTTAAAGGACGGGTAGATATTTTATACATTGATGGTGGGAATGAAATTTTCGTTCAATACTTACTATGTAATTATACTATCTTGTTTTCAGGCAGAAACGTACATTTGTCAGAATCGAGGTTAATTCATGTTGACTATTAAACGCGCTAGAGTTCTTCAGTCAGTACAACCTACGGAATACTACGGATATTATTGATGTAAAAATGTCTCAGTCTGCTTATCCTGTTTCGTAATTTTGATGATTAATACAATACAAAAACACAAAAAGCGTTCGCGATATCAGTAACGTGTCACTTTAGATGCTTTGTTATGAATAAACATGGCAACATTGGCAACACATCGAGCCATTAAGTATAGCATCAGACAAGTAGCGACACTGGGCGTCAAAGACAACTGACAAAAATACTTTCAAATAATGGACGTTCAATTGTATGGCGCTAGAGTGAACCATTTTTCGAAAAAGTTAGTCAACATCTTTGTATCTTAGGTTTGAAAGTGGTTCATGCTTTTATGCTATCAAATGCAAAATATGCTTCTATGTTATGTTTTTTTGATGTTGTAATAATGAAAACTGTTCTATGTACATTACACGAACGATAAGTGAGGATATTTTGAGTTAGTCAAATCTCTTGCTACAGTAGATTTTACATTCTACTTAAGAATGTAGAGTACAAGCTTTTCTGCTGGAAGGGCCGGGGGCCCTTTGACCATTCTTTTGGGGGGCCCAGGCGGCTAATGCCCATTTAGCCATTCCTTAAATCCGCCACTGATCTCATCATAACTTGTCATTTTGACTACATAGAAGTTTCTTTATGTGGCTCAAATTACATCTTACCAATGATCAGGAATAAAGACGCTTATGGATTTTTTCTTTTGCTTCTCAATTAGACCAAATGAGCGATCGCATATACGAGTGGCCTGGCTCGAAAAGTTTGTGATAAATGATTTTTACATGAGTGCACTAAACCAAAAACATAACCAAATATAGGCCTTAAATCACTGCAAAATCAATATAAAAATACGAAAACACACCGTTGTTCAAATAATCAAAACACACGAACAAACGAATTTGTTTGCGGCAAATAGGTTTAAGTGCACTTGGACCGTTTTGCCCGCAACGAATGGCATAGATGGCATTAAAACATCAAAAATCCCTTGACTTGCTTTACTACCAAGAAAATAGTAGTTTTAAATATCGACCTAACTCATTTTGAAAAGAAAAGTTACTTGAACCCTTGTGCTTCTAACCCCTTCATTTGCATTGAATAGATTGTATGATACTGTAGAACTACGAACAGACTTTCTAGCAAATGCACATATTTTACATTCCAAGCATTAATGATAAAGTTTCATACTTCAATACCATATTAACAAACATTTTTGACGTTCTAGCTCCTTTAAAAAATATAACAATAAAAAACCCTAAGCCGCCGTGATTGACGGACACTATACAGACAATGATTAAATTGAGGGATAAAGCTTTTAACAAGTTTAAAAAGAGTCACGATCCAGGGCATTGGGATGCGTATAAACAGATCCGTAATCAAACTATAGCCGTAAAAAATAAAAAGAAGAAATATTTAGAGTTTTGCATTAATGAAAAAAATAGTAAGATTTTATGGAAAAGGCTAAATAATCTAAATATTGTTACCAAAAATACAAAATCACCACTTCCGGATCTGTTAAATAAACCTTCAGAACTTAATAAATACTTCTTGAATGCTTCTTAGGGTGTGGGGATAGTGGACAACAATCTTGTCACGTATTACAAACAAAACATAAAACTAAACATTACTGAAAAATTTGAATTTGTTACGGTACATTTAGATGATTGATATAACTCAACATTTGAATACTATTAACTCACTGTCTGCGGGATCAGATTTGATGAATATTGAAATGGTTTTGTCGTGCTGTCCTAGAATTTTGCCTATTCTTACTAATATTTTAAATTCTTGTTTATTGGAAGGAAAGTTTCCAGATGGGTTCAAATCGCCGGACGGGTATTGGAGTTTTTAGCGAGTGCAAAAAATTTAGGAATCATTTTGGATACTGATCTTAGATTCAGAAAAAACCCACTGATTACTGCATTCGAAAAGCTTACTTATCTTTGAAAATGTTATATCCACATCGTCATATACTGTCTGAAAATCTGAAAATAAAACTGTGCGACTCTCTGGTACTTTGCCACTTTAATTTTTGTAGCGCTGTATATGGGCCATGTCTGGACAGGGCTGGCATAGCTAAGATTGAAAAAGTGCAGAAAAGTTGCTTAAGGTTTATATACTTCTTTAGAAGGTTTGATGCAATTTCCTATAAGCTGAGGGATGCAGGGTCGCTTAGTATGCAGGAAAGGCGTAAGGTTCACTCTTTGGTTCTTTTCCATACTATTATATACAATAAATGTCCGGAATACCTGACAAATAAGATAGGTTATCGCACAGTTGTCCACAGGCTAAACTTAAGATGTAAGGGGCTTATATCGCCACCTGTCCATAGGTCTACTTCATTTAAAAGAAGTTTTTCATACACTATTTTTAAGCTATACAATAATGTACATGCCTCTCTGAGATCTCTGAAACCATCAATTTTTAAAAGGAGGCTGAAGCGCGAATTTTCTTATTAACTTTTCAAACGAATGCAATTATGTTTTCGTTTTGGTCAGTTGGTTTCTTCTTGAGCCTTTGTCTCATTCCTACTATGATAAGTTTTGATTCTTTATTTATTATTTATATAAATTATGGGTATTTATAGGAAACAAATTTATTCTCATTGTGAACAATCTAATTTTGTTGTTTTATGGTTTCTAGGGACTGAACTAGATCTTTTTTAAATTGCTTTCAGTTCCTATTTGCATTTCCTACTTTTTTTAATGTATATTTTTGTGAACTTTTGAACTGCAAATAAATGCTAATATTATTATTATTTTAAATTATTTAATTTCACGTCAATTTTTTTTTATTTCTATGCAAAAAGGTAGGTTTGAGAAGATGTAAATTACATTCTTTATTTATGATTATGATATTATGTAGTATTTCATATTTTTGGTCATGACCACCCATGACCCCCTGGATCCCCGCCTGGTTCGGTTTATTATTTTTATTTCTTTCGATAACACAACTACTAATAAAATAAAAATAACTACCCTTAAAAAAATTGATGTTTTCTGCAGCTTTCTTTAGAATTTGGTTAACCTGAACCTACTTAGCAATATTTATTGTGACAAACTTGACAGTAGTTTCTGGTAAATTGTATTACAAGAATATGATTAAACCCGGTTTAGGCACGAAAATCCTTGCTCATTTGACACAGATATGTGGGTGATAATCGAGTCGAATAGGTAAATGCTTAATTTACCAAATAAAATAAATCAAGTTTTAGTTGACTGAGGTATATGATCTTTGGAAATATCATTCCTTTGTAGAGCCGGAAACCGTTCGAACTACGGACTGTGATTTATTCCTTTTTCTTTTTAAAACAAAACAATTGGCCAACAAAACAGATCTAATGACTACATACTACATACATTCACTATCCGTAAGTCATGCATTATGTTGATACCATTTTTCTGAAAATGACCTACTACTCCCCTTTACTCTTTCCCGTGTTAATTAAATTCAAGATTGTAGTGGTCGGCCGACCATTTTTTAAAATTTAATTAGTTCATACATTGACGAAAATCTACATTTTAAACTTAAAATATATTAAATAAGATGTAAAATCAATTTTTACCTCAGTTCCAACTTGGTTTTCCATGTCGTTGCGTGCGTTACCCTCGAATTTTCGAAATGCCCAAAGAGGCTATTTTATTTAAATTTTAAAACACTTATTTGAGGTCCTAATTTTAAAAATACCAAACCGAAGGTTTTGTTTTTCAACAGACAACAATTAATTCCCTTTTCTTTCAAGAATAATCACAAAAACTTCAGAAACAACAGATCGATATCACGGATAACAAAATATTCCCTGTCGATTATGCGCATTAGCCATAATCATAACCTCACTTTAAATTTAGCGACAGGGACGTGGTTGCCGACCCTGGTTTTTAACTTCGGTCGTTGTGTGATACATAGTGTATGTTTGACTGCCTATCTTCAAGCCAGTTTTTCATGCCGATATTCTTTCGAAAGGGTAGGCATGCCGACCCGAGCCCGAGTTACTTGAAAAGTAAAACAATTTTATTTATGGTTGATATTATGAAGTTTGAGGTTACAAGAACGATTTAAAAGTATAGCGCTTACTCGCTGGCAGTTTGAGAGTCATTAAAATGCTAATTGATGTAGATAAATAATATAACATACTGTATGTTGTCCGTGTGATGCTGCGCAGTGTCGACCCTGCCGCCCCTGAAAAGCCGCCACTGGAACTTTAATCATTACTGAAATCTTTTTCGAGCACAAAAATATTCAAAAATATTTGTTGACAAGAAAATATTTCTTGTTTTTAATTGAAGCTCAAATGATATTCGGTAAGAAAATTTTACACTAAAGTTTAAAAAAAAATAGGAATGACGTCTCTTGATGGTTTTAAGATTTTAAATAGTATGCGTTAATTGTATGAAAAAGAGAAATAATTTGTCATTTTATGTCCGTACACTATCGGACATAAGTATTGCAACAAATTGAAAACAAATTTAAATTGTAATTAATAAAAAATTTTCATATTTCTTTAAACTTTAGTGTCGTTTTCTTAATAGTTGAGACTGTGATAATGAAACAAAATACACATCGTCATATACTTCTTTGAAGTAGGATTTAAAACCACATATGCAGTAAATAATTCTCAGAGTAATTTATTAAGAAATAGTGGCGACAAAAGTATTGCAATATTTTTTATTATTAAGGTTAACTGATTAAATAAACAAAGAACGAACAATTTAAACACGCTAAAATAACAAGAATAACATTTAAAAATATACACAAGTTTAATAACCAATGGCATATCCATTGTTAGCTATAACCTTGGCACATCTTCTAGGCATGGAGTTGATTAAATTTTCTAAGACAGAAAGTGGCAAGTTTCTCCAAACCTCTGAAATTTTATTCATCAGTGCTTGTTTATTGGGAAATAATTCGGTTCGTATTCGTCGTTCTACTTCTTCCCATAGGTTTTCTATCGGGTTTAAGTCGGGAGATTGCACAGGCCAGTCTAAAACTCTAATATTGTTCTGTCTGAACCACTCTTGCACATGATTTAACGTGTGTTTCGGATCATTATCATGCTGAAAAATGAACCGTAAGGGCATTTCCCATTCTGTGAAAGGAAGCATAACGTTTTCCATAATGTTTCTGTACATGAACCTGTCCATTATCCCATCGATAAAGTGTAGAGGACCAATCCCCCCAGACGAAAAGCAAGCCCACAAGACAACACTACCTTTGCCATGTTTTATTGTAGGCGTTACATACTTGTGATTAAAACGCTGGTTTACAGGTCTTCTAACTCGTCTCATGCCATCAGAATTAAAAATATTATAACGTGTTTCATCACTAAAAAGAACCTTTTTCCAGTCAGCAGCAGTCCAGTCGATATGCTTTCGTGCAAATGTAAGCGTAGCAGCTTTATTTCTGGCAGAAATTAATGTTTTTTTTGCTGGTCTCCTACTATATAACTTTGCCTGCACTAACCTTCTTTGAATCGTTCTGCAGGAAATGTTTATATCAGGTACTTCGGCTTTGATTTGAGGACCAGACTTCCACGGATCGTTTTCAGAAATGTTTTTTATTAACCTATCTGTGCGCACATGTGTTTTTCTTGGCCTACCTGGCAATAGTATCTAAATGATGTCTTTCATTAAAATATGAGATTATCCGTAAAACTGTACTGGGAATTAACAAAAACCTTCTAGCATAGCAGCTTGTTTTTCTCCATCTTGAAAAGCTCTTAGAATTCGTGATCTTAAATTTATTAAAGATAGCAACACATTAAGTGCTACTACAGATCTCGTCAACTTGATCGCAAATGAAATTGATAATAAAAAAATTGTAATAGCAGTATTTATCGACTTAAAAAAGGCATTTGACGTTGTAAGTTTTGATATATTGTTAAGCAAAATGTATAAATTGGACATCAGGGGCGCTATGTATAATTTAATTAAAACCTATCTACTAAGTGGTGAACAATATGTAAATCTTGATAAACATGTTACTGGAAACAAAAAAATTGAATGCGGAGTGCCACAGGGATCAGTGCTAGGACCTCTATTGTATTCATTGTTTGTGCTTAGCTTGCGATGCTCGGGGTTGAAGGCGCGGTATTTCACCTTTGCGGACGATACAGCTCTGATATATAGCTTCAACAGTGAGGACAACCTTGAGATAAATGTAAATTTAGATCTTCAAAAATATAAAGACTGGCTATTGTGCAATAGGTTAAAAATAAACATCGAAAAGACTAAATACATGATTTTTAAGCAAAAAAACAAAACTATAGGGACCCCTGTTATAGGAATAAATAATTTCAATATTGAGAAAGTAGAAAAAATAAAGTATTTAGGATTAATTATAGATGATAAGCTGAATTGGAAAGACCACATTAATTTCGTATCTGACAAAATCGCACCAATGATCAGCGCTTTATATAGACATAGAAATTATCTATCACAAAAAAGTGAAATGAATATATATAACGCCTATTTTCTATCACATTTCAGATATTTGTTGCCTGTATGGGGAAATTGTGGTGTAGTGAACTTTAACACTGTTCAGACATTACAAAATAAAGTATTAAAGATATTATTTAATTATGACTATCTGCAACATACGGCGGTTTTATATAGAGAATTAGGTTTGAATCGACTGGATACACTTTTGGAACTGGAGCAATGCAAACTTATGCATAAAATCATACATAAAAAGCAAAAGTCAAATAATGAAATATTATTTAATTTTAATATGCATACACATTGCACTAGGACTCAAGGTAATATCCACCTTAATAATATAAGAACAAATAAAGGAATTATGAGTCCACTGTACCGGGCATCTATTGCCTACGATAAACTACCAGTAGAAATAAGGAATGTTCCTCATTACAAAAAATTTCTGAAATTAACTAAACACCAGTTGGGAATTGACAAGAAAACTTAAGCTAGTATATATATAAATTGTATAAAGACATGATCCGTTGCCAAATTTACTAATTTTGTAAAATGATCGATACCAATGTTTAATTACACTGTTTAGATCATAAGAAAAATGTGTATATTTGTAATTATGCAATAATAAAAAAATAAACCATTTAAAAAAAAATCTTTGGACACAGCAATTCCTTTTCCTATTTCCAAAAATACTTCTTTGAACTGGCGTTAACAAATTTTAAGTTGCAAGCTAGGATTTACTCCCAAAACCACTACACAATTGCAATAAAATATGTCTGTTGCAATACTTTTGTCGTTTAAAAAACAGCAAATTACTGAACGCCAAATTATAAAATCGTAATTGTTGATGGAATAATGTTTTGTTATGTCAGATATGATCACGGCCAACTCAAAAAACAATGTTGTTGTGATTTTTACAACAGGCCCTCGTTAGTCCGCTAAATATTATGCAAATTTTTGATTTTTCAATTTGTTGCAATACTTATGTCCGATATGTATATTATCATAGGTAAAACTATTTTATTTATTAAAGTGTCTCGTAATTACCGACTTTAGTTATGTAACATAATAAAAATGCAGCTGTTGGTAGTCCAAACCATTATTCTTCAACAACTTCATTCCACTAAAGTTGGTAAAAATATATTTTCTTACAAAGATCTACATATTTAGTATCAATGAAATTCAAATGCATGCATCGTGTAGATATTTAAGAAGGTCATAGTACTTGTCAAAATAGAACAAAAATACTTATAAACATGCGATCAAAAAAGCTTCATTTTCGATATAAAAGTTTTCTTTTTTTTTACTTTTTTTACTTTTTTTGCTTTTCTCCCACATATTGCGAGATAATTATTTTAAATTTGGTACACCTATTAGTTATATTGGAATATCTACGATAAAATGTCTACATTATCAGAGGCAGTATGCGGAGTGATACATTTTTGCGCTGCACTTACACTCTCCTAAACTATTTTTTTGGGGTGTCATGTACAAATACTGATATCATATTTCGACTTCCCGTTCCTTTCTCATACATTTTATTCCTTCACATTTTTATCGTATCTGCCACCGCTTTCTAGATATTGGCGGAAATAGCCGTCGATGCAAACCAAGTATTATTCAAAATTTAAAGAAAAAGTAGTTGGCTGGGACAGCTCATATTTTATTTTGCGCTTGTTAACTTTTTTGACGTTTAGTGTCAAATAATTTTGTTAGTTGATGTTTCGAAAGTTAGTTAAGAGCTATTTAATGATGGTTGAGTTCACAAATCAAGAATATTATGCTGATATGCATTTTATTTATGGTCTGGCCGGTGGTAATTCCTTTGAAGCTAAACGACTCTATGGGCAGCATTATCCAAATCGAAGACAGCCTGATAGACAACCTTTTGCACAGGTACACACTCGACGTTGAGAAAATGGAACTTTCAAGAAATCCACTCATTTCGCAGAGGTACATATCGCACTGTAAAAAGTGTCGAAATTAAGGAAGCAGTCCTGAATGTTGTAGAAACGAAGCAGGTAAAGTAAGCGCCACAAATATAACATTATTGTTTATATTTCTGTTTTCTGTCTCTCTCTCCAACAAAAATGTCACCTCTATGCGGCTTAAAATGTGAGTTTTCAGCGTGCGCCTTACTTGGAACTTAAAAGCCAGATGCCGGCGAGCGGCGAGTACGATTCGTACAGAGTTTTACGTGATGATAATATCAATTTTTAACTGATTCAGCCAATGAGAAAATGGGCTTTGAAGGCCACTAGAATATCTAACTTTCTTGGCGTCCACGTTGACTGTTAAAGTATTAACCCGGGTATTGTCGCTTCCTTTAATACATTCTTTGCTGGAGTTTTTATACAAATATTTAAATGTGAACGATAATATTTGTGGCAGTTACTTTACAAGTATACAAGAAAAATTGCGGCAACTTTCAAGATTTCATCTATGCTAGTTTGGAAAATTTTGATGGCTAATTTGATGTATCCTTATCATATCCAGACAGTTTAAGCTTTTCTCTGACATGATTTTCCACCCCGATTAAAAAACTTTGTTTTTGTACCTAAAAGAAATAATACGTGAACATCAGCACCAAAATAATGTTTTCCTGCATCTGCAAATTATTTTAATCAATTCCACGGGTATGTAAGTATACTAGTTTTAACTTTCATGTCATTATTTTGACATTAAATTTGAAATGTCAGAAAATTCCCACTTGTTAATTCCATGTAAGTTGATAGGAATATGATAAGCTTTCAATAATTTTAACAAAAACGAGACTTCTAATTGGCTAAATGAAAATGCATACAATTTTCGGGGGTAATACCACGAGTGCTTCTAATTTTTCCGGAAAAATTTGGAAAAACGAGTTGACAAGTAATTTGTTAAACAAATTGCTTTAAAACGAGTTTTCCAGATTTTTCCACAGGAAAAATTAGATGCATAAATGGTATTTGGTAAGATTATTTCTCGAATTAAAAAAAAAGAAAATTAATAAATTAATTTACTGACAAAAATATCAAACAAAATTATCTTTTGTAAAGAAAACTACTGCGAAATTAATAAATAAATGTATTGGGAAAAATATTGAACAAAATTAAGTAAGTTTAACAAAACTACTGCTTAGAGTTAGATGCAGAATTATAATTTATATAAAAAGTGCAGTTATTATATTCTGCATGTGTATTGGAAATGCTATGTTTAGTGTTTTTTTATAATGTGCCAGGGATTCTCCACAATCTCGACAGCATTTTCTGTCTTCTCGGTGACTTGTCAAATTCTTTCCGGAAAAATTTTGACAATGCGTTGCTATTATTGGTCGAAATATGAATGAGTGAAATAATCGTCATAAAATACCTCTGAATGCCCAAGATTATTCAGAAACGTTTGGGTTTTCCAAAAGTTATTTACAGAAATAGAAAATATCTTTCAATATTTAGGTAAGTTCGGTTAAATAATTTTACATAAAGAATCCGTGATAAAGTTTTTGTGCATTAATAGCGGGTAACCTTTATGCACTTAGACTTTCGATGCAGGAAAAATACATATTTTTGCTTTAATATTTCATTCACCTATTTACGAATACAATGCCACAAAACATATGGAATAGCGTCCGAACCTCAACCGTGCATGGGTTTTACAGAAAAACTAAATTTTTAAAATATATTTTAATTGACAATAAATTTTTGTTACAGTCAATTTCGGACATAGTCGAAGTTGTCCGAAATCCTTTACCGATTGGCAAGATCCCCATTCCGAAAATATGCCCCCCTCCGCCCCGATCACCTACGTCTCCAAAGAAAAATGGGGATTCCCCGGAAACAGAAACTTTTACAATAGAATTGAAAAAGGACGATCTTGGATTGGGAATAACAGTGGCTGGTTATGTTTGTGAAAAAGGTATGTAAGTAAATCCGATTATTGTATTGTGTTTCCTACTGCTTGACAGGAAATAATCCACATTATCAATGCAAAATACAAATTTTGGGTTACAGTGTTAACTTATTATTTTTGGACTGGAATTATATATTTCCAGTAAAATACAGGTGGTTTTAACATTGTGAAGATCGACACATTCGTAATTTTATCTTTCACAATAAGGCCAGAAAATTGTAACAATAGTATGCAATTTTTATATTATACAAAAAAAGGAAAATATTTACTGTTTCAACTATAATTTCTTAATATAAAAACTGTTCAGATCACCATCACTAGATTCGTCTGTGAAGTCAATTGAAATAATATGTGGTGCTACCGTTTCTTCCATTACGTTGTCTAAGTCCCACATTTTTTTCCTCTTAAATTAAATGTTTTATAGCTTCTTGCCAATTTTCTCTCGTGATAATTGTTGAATGAATATTTCAATAACTCATTTTCATATTTTATTTTAAATGTGTTATTTCTTGCTACATAGCCTTTCACTTGTGCCCATATCAAATCAATTGGATTTAATTCGCAATGGTAGGGCTGCAGTCAACGTAAAACAATACCACGCTTCTTAGCCATTTCGTCGATTACACCCTTTTTAAAATTTGACTTATTTTCTCACACTATTTTTAAAAGCTCTTCCTTAGCATGTTGTCCTCAGTGGATATATTTTTCTCAGACAGTCAATTTACAATATCCCTTTTTCCCCAAGAGGTAGTTTCTCTAAAAGCCTTGAATTATAGCTCGCCTTATCTAAGACTAGGCCCTTACCTGCAGGTATTTTCAGACCAGTAGACAAACCGTCTATAAATGCTTGACGACAGCTTTGAATATTTTTATCCTGCCATATCTCTTGCACTGAATGTTTTTCGTTGAGCCGGGTTTCGTCTAAATAAAAAATGCTTATTATGTAAAATTTGCCAGAATTTTGTTCTTCCTAGGTTGGATAAATTCTCATCTACTCTTATAACATTAAAAATTGTATCCAATGTTGGGATCTCCATATTGAAATAAAATTTATGAACTTTTCTTCTTATGACACTTTTTATCCTTATTAATTTGTAGCGGTATCTGTCTGTGTGGTTTTTGAGTCTATGGGTGGCATTGAGACTACAGTTTTCTGTCAAAATGTAAGCCTAGATGTTTAATATTGTCACTCATTTTTATGGGTGTGTTTTTGACTTTGACCCTAGTATTTAAGAGGTTTCTTCTAGCCTTTGACAAAAGTTTTGGCGTCGTTTAGCCGAATTCTCCAGTTGCCCAGCCATTTGTCTACGAGATTGACGTGATGTTGCAATTTATCGATTATTAGTTGCGGCCTTCTGGCGGATGAGGGTATCGCTGTGTTATCGGCGAATAGGTAAGTTTGCGTTTAAGCGGTTTTGGGAAAATCGCCCGTAAATATGTTATATAACATTGGGGCGATTGGGGAGCCTTGCGGAACACCTGCCGTTATTTGTTTTGTTTATGGAACTTCGTTTTTCGATGACACAGCCAATGTTTTGTTTTCAGGAATGATATTATTGTTTTGACGAGATGGTATGTATGGAAACGGTCGATTATTTCTTTAAGTAAAATAGGTAGTTAGCAAAAAATATTTAAGACAAAAGTTTCAGGGTTTCTAAAGGTGTATTAGAATTAAAAAAAAATAAGTATACAGGATGAGCCAGAAAACCGTAGAGAAACAAAGTTACTTTTTTTTTAAACGGAACACCCTATATCTTAGAATATTTCTAGATTTTACACAAATTAGCAATTATTTTTCAATAAGTGCATTATCAGTCTAAACCTAATAGTTTCCAAGATATTGACTTTTGAAAAATTACATTTTTGAACTTTAACAGCTTCTAGCTTTCTAACGGTACGTCTTAGAGTAAAACGGCTTACATGTCCCTATCTTAGTTTTTTATTATCTTCCTAAAAGTGTCAACTTACGGTTAATCCGGATGTAACTCCAAAGCCGGAAATACAGTACTTCCGATTTAAACGGAAGTTGATGTTTTTGGGGAGATAATAAAAAAGTAAGATAGGGACATGCGAGGGGACATGTAAGTCGTTTTACTCTAAGACGTACCGTTAGAAAGCTAGAAGCTGTCAAAGTTCAAAAATATCATTTTTCAAAAGTCGATATCTCGGAAACTATTAGGTTTAGACTTATAATGTACTTATTAAAAAATAATTGTTATCCCATGCAAAATCCAAAAATATTCTAAGATATAGTGTATTACTTTTAAAAAGAAGTAACTTTGCTTCTCTACGGTTTTCTGACTCATTCTGTATAGTTACTTGTTTAAAATTTTAATAGACCTTAGAAAACCCTAAAACTTTTGTCTAAAATATTTCTTGCTAACTGTTATACTTTAAGAAATAATCGAACGTTTCCATACATACCAACGACCCTGTATAAGTAAACTCCATTTTATCAGTTTTAGGATGAAGCTTATTATTGTTACTAAATAGTTGAAAACTTATGACAAAACAACGTTTATATTCTTTTCGTTCGAATTACTGTTTCGGCCAAAATGTAGCTATTTGTACGCTCGTTTCACCAAGTATAGTAAAGAAATGTGCCACGCTATTTAATTTTATTGGGAAAATTTAAATCTTGAGTGCCGTTTACGCCTTTTAGAAGACGCGGTGAGAAGTATATAGGCACCACGACCAACGCCGTTTTTTTTTTAATAAGTGTGAAATTGTCTTTCAAACGTTTATTTAATTTAGTTAAATAGTATGGAAGTAGAGCAATTTTAAAAATATTTTTTTCTAATTTGGTTTCATAAAAAAGCTGTTTCAATATAGTTGTCAGTATCCTAATGAACTTTTTATGACAGTTTTCTTAATTTTTCTAATGTTGGTAATGCTGTTCACAAATGTTTTATTTTGCTGTCGTGTATGTTTGGTTGCATTAATTCTATGATATGGAGATGAGTTAAAAAAAATATGAAATAATCTTACAAATTTACTATATTATAAAACTTGGAACTATAAAATTTACCGTAATTTCTCTTAACTTTGGGGGAGTTAAACTAAACTCATCTTGCTTCATATTTTAAAATTATGTAGTTAGAAAAATTAGACAACCTCGTGACAAAATGGCTGACACGGAAATAAAATTATTTGTTGATATCAAGGCTACTATGATAAATAATTTGATTGTATTACCAACATAAAATTTAGATCTAAAATTTTGAAAATTTGTATGTTTTATTTTCTTTTTAAATATGGATTTATTTATTGAAAGAAATGCCAAAAAGAAAAAATAGTATAAAGCACACGCTTTATAAAGCTATAAGCGCACTTCCGCAAGCGGCTCGTTTTCTAACATGCGCTAAAATGAGCTTTATAAAACTTGTACTTTAATATACTATTTTTACAAGCTTCCTTTAGCCTTATTATAGAAGAAATGAAAAGTCTTACAAACAAAAACAGTATTATATACAAATTTGATTGTTTAGTTATACCATAGTTATTGCGGCCGACCAACCCCCCCCCCCCCCAGCACCAACCTTAAGGGAACACCGGAACACCCTATATACAGTATGTTCACGGATAGAGGTCACAAGGGGACAAAAAATGGACCAATAATAATTTCATTATTCAAAAAACAAAAACTATTTTTTGTAAGCTTGCTTTTTAAAAAAATACGGTATACGAGAGTGTTTTTGACTTCTTTATACAGGGTACTAAAAAAATACAAAAACTTGACATTCTGCCAAGCGTTAACCATCTTTATTTTTTATTTTAGAGCAATATGATGAAGACAAATAGTATTTCAAATTTAACTCGAAGTTTAAATTGAAAATATCAGCTAAATGGTTTACTTTTTATTTTTGTGTCATATACTAAATAAAATGATTACACTCATAGTTTTTAATTCATTTTCAAAAGTAACGCGATCTGTTTGGATCCACAACACAAATTTGGTCTTTAATCTTATCAAATATTACTGTACCTACGTTTTCTAGGTAATTTTACCTTTTCTACCTAATCTCACTTTCGGATAACGTAAATTGAGTCCCATTTCCATATTCCTACGTAAATTCAGTCCCATTGATAAAATCATACTTCGTAAATTGAGTCCCTGGTTTCAATATAAGCTACGTAAATTGAGTCCCAGAATATTCTTAAAAATGAGAGTGTATAAGATTAGCGTGATTACAATATTTGCATTATATATCTGCGAAATTTACATTTTTTTAAAGTTTATTGCGGTCAAGTGTTTAGGCGATATTGTTTAGAATACACTATTATATATTTAATAAAACAAATTTAATGTTTGAAAAACTTTATTTCAATCTAATAAGAATATACATTAAAGCTTATGGGACGGTTATAATGGGAAGAAATTTAAAAGACACTTTTTTTACAAATTCAAATATGGAAATGCGTTCATTACACAAATTATTCATTGCTTCTCCTAAAAAGTTTTCTTTCTTAATTATAATGGGAGATTTTTTTGTTGATTTACTACTTCTAAGCTAAATATATGTTTCACATTGAATCCCCTTTAAAACCTCAATAAATATGAAAATATTAGGATGTGGACCATTAAATAATTATATTTAATCGAGCATAAAAAGATTCACATGAATTTGTAGTCCTGTTACAGGAACTTGAAAACTCGGCCCATGTTTGCGGAGGAAACGTTGCCTCTTCGGATATATAATTTTCTAACACGTAGTCACAAAACTCAGTAACTTTGTGGTTATCAGGAAGTGCTGCCATTATATAATCGGTAAAAACATCCGATGTCTTCAGACTTTAAAAATGGCAGTCCAAAGAAAGATTTTAAAAATGTCGCTGTTTCTGACTTTGATTTATATTCCTGGGATAAACCAAGGGACTGAATCTTGCTACACCAACTTTGGCCAAGGTGAAAACGGCATCCTTTAATTTTCCCTTTTGGTAATATTGATTGTACAGCTATATGTACCTATGGCCTTTTCAAAATCAATAAAAATATGTATTGGTGAAAACGTTAATCCCACATTTATGCAGCTATTAACAACATGTTGAAAACAGTTCTTATAACATTCGACAGTTCTTGTAGGGAGGAGAAAGAATGCAAGAGGCACATACGAGTCGTTATTTAAGGTATGAAAGGTGAACAATTGATAAAAATATTTAGGACAACTCTTAAACGTACCATCTTCATAAACATCACGTGAACGACATAGCACTTCTAAGTTCTTTTTCATAGAGAATCCTATTATCTTGCATTGAGAATCATGCAAAGCATTATTACATATTGCATACCTACCACTACACAGAAAAAAACATATTCTCAAACAGAACATTTTGATATCTTCAGATATTTTTGCTTATATTTAAACTAGAAAATCTTAATTGAAGGAAACAAGTTTAGGTTAGTTCAGGTTAGTTAAACATTTAAAAATATTTAAAACAAGATTTTCATATCTTCAATATATATTTTCACTTTAAGAAAGTTACTTTAAAACAAATATTTGCAAACTTCTGTATGATTCGTTTATTTCTGTACTTCAATGTTTGATACATTTTTACTGTGACTAAAAGTTAGTTTTAAAACAAAGATTAGTAGCTTCAAAATAAAGTATTAAATTCTCCAAACAAGGCATCGTAACCATTTGGTATAAAATTTTGAAATACTCAATTTGAGCTGCTATTTGAAAGTATAATCTAAATAGGATAGTTTTAATAACCCAAAATACTTGTTCCTAGCTTTACGATTTTCGTCGTACTACGAAAGCAACCGAAATTTTCCCGAAGAGCATCGCGGGCGCGAATCGCGAGACAATCCAGTTATTGTGGTCCATGGTTTTGGTGGGTCGTGTCCTCACGCCTCAGTATTTGTTTAAACTTGTTTCAGTTGAAAACCTACGGATTTGTGTGTGTCAAACTGTTCCATAAATTTTCGACGTTTCGCCAATAACGATTGCACGTGGCATTTGTAGGGATTTTTTTACTCTATATGGCTGATTAGATAACTGACTGAATTATTTCAATGTCTACCAAATCGATTCATTCATTCAGTGCTCTAATCCCTTATAGTTACAATCATTGAAGATGCCACGTGGAATCGTTTGTGAAACGTCGGAAAATAATGTAACAGTCTAAGGCCGTCTAATTCCAAGAATCATAACTTTCTTATTACAGGCTTTATTTGAATTTATGGTATTTTAATATTAGCAATAGGAGTGCCTCAAACTCAATATTCCAATATGTTCAAAATAAACATATGATATGTGTATTTTGAAGGGTAGATATTTACAGTTTAAAATTATAAATGCTCAATTTTAGTATAATATGCTTTCAAAATAACAAAATGTCGCTTTGCTTTTAAAAAATAGTCTGTTACTTTAGATAGGTCGCAGGTTTAAAACTAAGATTTAATTTTTTCTAAAATCTTCAAAATAATGAAACCAAATACTTCTTTTAAAAAACTCATCATATTCCAGCTAAGTTACCTATGATGTTATGATTGAAGATATATATAATTAATTTAAATCAGGTTGTACAAGAATTTCCTATTCTCTTTTTAAAACGATATATTCTTGAGTATATACAAAGCTAACTTAGTCTTAAACTGAAACTAATAGTATTAAAACGAGTATTTTCTTTTTTCCGTGTACTTGCTTATAAATAGGTTATATTCCTTTACGTACAGGTCTATAAGACCTAACGCCTAGGATTATTTATTTATTGTATATAACTCTTGAATGTAAAAAATGTAAATAAATAAATATTTAATATTATCTTGCTTTGAGAATCATTGACGATTACAAAGTCTTCGTTGGCGTTCGGTTCGACTTCAATATTTGCCAATATACTGAGAGTATCTTGAATGGATTTTGGTTGCGGGTGTTTTGATTGTCGTGAATTTTGCATGTTTCTTTTAATTAACGCTAAATCCGTACGTGTAAGTGAATGGATATCACCTTCTTGTATAGTATAACTAGCCTCAATTGAAACACTTTTTTTCCTCACAAAAAACAGCAGGTAAAAAATCACTGTAAATGTCCATTGAAGCGATGTATCAGGACCACTCAACAGCGAACGCCGTACAATGCATAGATTTTTCCGTTTGGCTCGCGAATTATCCCGGTATACTTTGCAGCTTAAAGGTGATAGGACTGGTCGCCGTGTAGACTGTCTTACTTTGTCGTACTAAAGGAAACCATGGATAAGGCGTCACTGTGACTTTTTTAATATACATCGATTTAATATTTATGGATCCAATTTTGACACGGATCTCCTTAGTACTTTAACATTCAGTGTCGTAGACGTTGGTATATATCCTATTAGAACTATTTACTGTGCGTTATCTTATTTTATTTACTATTGTTTTACCAACGTAGTTTGAGTAGTTAAGTTTTCTGAAATATATTTCACTTATATATTATATTTTTATAATATTATTAATAAGATGGCTTTTTGGAGACCATTTGAGACTAATGATATGGAAACAATACCGGCGGTATCCGACCCGGCAACAGACGAAACAAATGGGGAGTTAATTGGCAAAGACTTACACGTCCAAAGTCAGCGTATTATTTTAAATATTTTTGAGTGCCTTAAAAACAAAAGTACTGTGCAGTCAGATAGGGCTGTAGTGCGAAGAATTTCTGAATTGACCAAAATTTCAGAGTCAACCATTTTACGAATAATAAAAAAAGGAACTGTAATAGATCATTCTCTAAAGCGGAAACGAACAAACCAAAAGTTTAGGAACATTGACCATGCTGCCAAAGAAGTAATTCGGCGAATTGTATACGATTTATATAAAAAAAATCAAGTCCCAACTTTAGAAATGATTAGAGATAAATTGCGCGATTATCCTGGATATAATTATCAATGTTTAGAAACACTGCGAAGTATTTTAATCAATTGTGGATTTAAATACAAGAAAATAAATAACCGAATGGTAATAATGGAGTCACGGCGTATTGTTGAACTACGGCAAGTATATTTGCATAAAATTAGTGAATATCGTGAATTAAATAGAAACATAGTTTACTTGGACGAGACTTGGTTCGATACTCATGACGTTGTAAAATATGGCTGGGTAGATAAATCGGAAAATTGTAGCTTAAATACACCGTGCTCAAGAGGAAAACGCATCATTATTCTTCATGCTGGTGGCGAAAATGGCTTTGTACCTAATGCTTTGCTTTTATCTGCCAAAAACATTAAACAATCTTCAGCCGATTATCACGAAGACATGACAGCGGATCTTTTTGAAAAATGGATTTCTGAGCAGCTTCTACCAAACATTCCACCGAATTCTGTAATTGTCATGGACAATGCGTCCTATCATTCGCGTATATTGAATAAACTACCCAACAACAATACAAAAAAGCAGGATATTTTAACATTTATGAAAAATAAAAATATCAATATTGATAATAAAAATAAAATTCCTATAAAAAAAGAATTACTCAAGATTATTAAGAGCCAAAATTTTAAAAATGAATGTAGTTGATACTATTTGTAAGACACACGGTCATACCTTGTTGCGATTACCTCCATACTATTGCATATTTAATCCGATTGAGTTAATCTGGAGTACCATAAAAAGATCTCTGCGGAAGCATAATGTATCGCCAACACTAAGCGCAGTAGTTATTGAAAATATTCGGCAAGTAGTAAACGACCTGGATAGTAATATATGGAAAAATTGTGTAGCACATGTTATTACAGAAGAAAAAGAATATCCGATTCTACCTCCCGTGGCATCAATAGTGATACAACCAGGCAATGATTCTACTTCTGAAGATTCTGACGATAGTGTTTAAGGTATTAAAAACTATTTTTTTTTCCCAAGTAACAGATTTACATGGTCACGCGAGAACACTAGTGGTAAACAACTTTAATCATGGCGTGAGATATACCCGCCGCGCAGTTTAACTTTTGTTATCAAGTGTTTGCGCCTAAAACACGTACTTTTTTGTCCATGTATTTACAGTCCATCAAAGCTTTGGACTTTGAACTTGTAAAGTAAAATACCACTGTCGGTATATTAATACTTTTCAGTGTTTACACTATCGTTTTCAATAATTCTAATTGCTTCATCGGCAAAACTTAAAATTTAAAATGTTTGACAAAACTTTTTGCGCGAACACCCTTGTGTGTACCTATTTGGGAAACTTTCATTTTGTATTTTTTAATTAAGATTTCTTTCGATATGGCCGGCGAGCTTTTAACCTGTTAGGTAGGTATTAGAATCTAAATTATAACCTTCGGCATATACTCACTAAACTAAATAAGGTTTTAAATAGCTATTTAAATTTAAATACTACGATTTCCAAATTTGCGTTCCCAAAACATATTTGCCAGAAATTTAACATACTTACTGGTTATTAGTATAGTAATAAACTTAATTCATTTATTACTCAGTCGGTACGCCTATGTGTCGAATTTCTTACTGTTTTTTGCTGTTTCAATTGAGACTAGTTAAAGTATAAAGCCAAGTGTATAAGTGTAGCAGGTCTTGCACAAATATCATCAGCGGCTTTTCGCTTTAAAGAATTGCTTAACCTTTGCCGTTGTAACTTGTTCTCTTGCTCTTGCTCTAGTTCATGGGAGTGCGGTGACAGGCCTTTCAAACCATCTTGATTTTTTCCCAGTTTCAGAAAAGATTTGCACGTACTTTTAGAACACATCCAACGTTCACTAATATCGTTGGCTAATGTTTTATGGAAACGAGATTTAAAGCCGTGTATTACTAGAAGGCTTCTGCCTGTTTCACTCTTTACAACTTCCATATTAAACTCACAGATGCACAGAAACCAATACTAAATATCACTAAATAAGAAGAATAATAGCATGCACATACAAAACACAGGGGGTGCAATAAATAATCATTATTGGTTATTCTGCAAATACCTGCGTACAGAAGGGTGGTTGGCGTAGGCAGCAGGTACTACATGATAATTATCTGACTTGACAATCAGGTACATATCTGGGACTCAGTTTACGTACACCTTAAAAACACCGGGGACTGAATTTACTTCCATCGAAAGGAAATTAATAGATGTCGGACTCAATTTACGTCGACCCCTCATGTATTAAAAATATCAAAATTAAACATTTAGAGATGATAACTGTCGAGGGAACATATTTTTTGGTTGAGTAGAAGCCTAAGCGGTGAAAAATTTTATACCTATGTATAAGAACGATTTGTTAAAAAGTTTCCGAGCTTATATGTCTTAACTAATGAAATTCGGCTACCGATAAAGAAATTTAGGAACACTGGATCGGTGCAAAATTTAAAAAAAGTAAAAAATCCTTTGATAAATACGATGCAGCTACCGTTTTGGTTATGCAGTTTGTCGTTGAAATTCCCCCTTTATCATTAAGAAAACAAGTTCAAAATTTGCAGGATTTTCAAAAATTCAAATTCAAAGAAACTTAAAACATAAAAAAATTAAAGCTTTCGAGCCACATTGCAATCAAGCTTTTGAAGAGGGAGATCCAGCACAACGACTAGATTCTTGTTCAGGTGTCGAGGACAAAATTTTAAATGAAAATAACTACTTTAATTAATTTATTTTATTTTCCGACGCACATTGTATAAAAAAGTCCAAAACCTTCTCGTAGACCGTATTTTTTTAAAAAGCAGAAGCTTACTAAAAATACTTTTTTTTTAACAAAGAAGTTTTTGGCTTATATGTCCTCTTATGACCTCTATCTGTGGATATACTGTATATTCAGATTGTAAATAGATTTAATAATATTAATATTTAATTTTTTTTATAGAAGAAATCTCAGGAATCTTCGTAAAAAGCATAAGCAAGGGAAGTGCAGCAGACGCCAAGAAAAGTATTAAAGTTAACGATAGAATTATAGAGGTAAGAATATTTTTGGTTAAATAAATGCCGATACACAGAAATCATGTTCTTAAAGTGTTACAATATCAGCAAACGATCGAATCATGTTTACAAATTCCTAGGGCAGAGCCTTTTAATACATTTACCCTAAGCAATATTTTCTTTATTCATTATTATTCTTAAAGTAACGAGCCAATTTCCCAATAAATACCCAAATTAATTAATAAGTTTGATTTGACGGAAACTTGATCGTTAAATTTGAATTAATAAACTCCAACTTTTAATCTACAGTAATTTCGGCTTTAAATTAACCCTAAAGATGTTGACTAGTCAAGCGTGACCAAAGTTTGAATACGGTTTTGAATGAATCTTGATTTTTTAATGAGTATTTAAAGTTTCTTTTGTTGCTTTTCGTAATTATATTAGCGTAAATTATTGATTTATTTTAAAAAATCTATTGTCCGGTAAATGTAGGGTAATATTTTGCCCGCGAAGCTCAAAATAATACTAGTACTTCATATTATAATTATTTTTCCTAATTCTCTTATAACAAAGATATCGGCCCCCAAAGACGCAGCTAAATATTTACATTTTCGATGATAACTTTTAAGCAACCCTGTATATTTTAATAGAATGGCACTTTTGTACAACCCATTTGAACCAAGAAACTCATACCAGAATAATTCTTGTGCAGTGCTTTCATTTTAATTTGTCTCACTTTTACATGACTGTAAAATACTTATTTTCTGAGCCAGAAGGTTGACTAAAAAAATAAATTGTAGGGTCTTGCGTAAAGTTTTATTCCGTTAAGTCAAAAATTTCATAAAATCTGAAATGTCAAAATTATTGACATAACTTACTTTTTTTTGATTGGACATTCTGTATATCATTAAGCATTTAAAAATACCTTTTTTTCTGAATACGAATGCTACACATGCCCTTTGTTTTCTTAGTGTAGCCTAAATTGAATATTAACAATATTCAAATTGGAAATTTACAACAACATCAAGGTAAAGCGTTAATTATTTTTGTTTTCAATAATTACTACTAATTTTATAGTTTTATACTTTTGAGACATTTATAAGATACCGTCAGCACGGTGGTTCTTTGCCGGTGCATCATTGACTAAGACAAAAAGTCATAACATAGTCATAAACGTCAACATTTTTATAGCTAGCGTTCGGACTTATAATACTAACAAATATCCATAATTACTTACTGCCAACACGAAAGTACGAGAAAAATTACTCTGAAAGAACAGTTTATACGGTTATACGGTTATATATATATATATATCAAAACCATAACTTCAATGGACAATTCTCCAAATATCTTTTGTCTCTGTCTACCAGGTTACTTTCATATCGAGTCGTATTGCGCAACCCCTGAGACGCTCTATTATGTTTTTATTCACTTTGTCTGTTGATCGTTAATCCGTGACGCACCAGCAAATATCCACCATGTATCCAATGTAGATGGAAGATTTTGTGGTATCTCGATGTTGTTGTAAAATTCCAATTTTAATGATTTTAATTATATCAGCTATCAGGCTAAACTAATGAAAAGAAGGCATGTGTGGGATAAATACGTATTCAGAAAAAAAGGTGGGTTTTAATACTTAATGACATACAGGGTGTCCCATTAAAAAAAGTAAGGTATGTCAATAATTTTAACATTTGAAATTTTATAGAATTTTTGACTTGACGGCATAAAACTTTCCGCAAAACCCTACAATTTATTTTTTTATGTCAACCTTTTTTTCAACTCAATTAAACTCACTATTATAAACAAATACCATGTATTTACTGCACTTTAGCAAACAGAACACTCGTAATACTTTACAAACTTTCACCTTAAGAGTAAATAGCAGTTATTATTTTTACTTACCAATCAGGGATTGTTAGAAATATTAGATATATTTGTTACCGCGACTCCAATCTGTTCTAAGGGACCAAATGTGCATATTGTTTATTTCGAAACGTATCTTTCGGCTTACAATAAGGGCGTTAATCTATAAATAGGCATGTTTTTGAATCTTTTAAAGTGCTTTTGCGGCCTTTTAGGAGAAGAATATTTTAAGCTAGGAATTATAAGGGCTGTTTTTCTTTGTTAGTTTTGCCGACTTTAAACTGCTTTTACAAACTACTTGAAGCTTTATTTAATTTAGCATACTTTTACGTCGTAGAGAAATAGGATTTTATTTATGGATTTAATTTATATTAAAGCATGTTTCTCAAACAAATAGAAATAAGGAATTTTTGTTTTTTTTTCCTCGAAACCAAATAAAAATTTGGCGTATGCTATCATAACCTAAATTAAAATAATTTAATTTAGCATCTTATCACCGATTTAAGTGTAAAAGATAAGCTTTAGGCGTTATTACACTAAATTAAAAAAAAATATTTTACTTTTTCCAGAATAATTTTCTTTAAAAATACCCACAGTTTTTTTTCTTACTATATTATTTTCTTAATCAGCAGGTTTTTCTTAAAAGGAAAAGTTTCTTGAGTTTTTCTGATAGGCCAAGCCGTTTTCAAGTAATAATTACAATACCTACTTCTTCTTTACAAATGTTTTCTAAAATACCTAGTTGGGATTAAGTTTTTCTGAAATAACTTCCAAACTGGCAACACTGGGGAAAATTAGTTTCCTTATTCTTCTTAATTGGGGCTTCTTTAAAATTTCGCTTTTGGGACTATAAGTTTACCTCTTTAAATAAACAAGTTGGTTTTATCCAGGTTTAAAAAATAACCCTATATAAAAACGCAGTACAGTTCGCCCAGGCGCGTGCAAAGGGAGACGAGTCCGAAAAAGTACCTTTTGAGTTAACTTTAGAAAATGCATTGCTGGATGTTAAATTTTGCTTGTGCGGAAAGGGATAAATCGATACATCTTCCTTCGCCTTATTTTTGTTAGAGTGCGAAGAGAGACAATTTGTATTTTATTGTGTACACAAAGATATTTTAACTCGTGTCAGTCGACATTTAAAATGTGTTTAAGTGTAAACGGAGTCATCGCGAGTTGTCTCCTACCGCACTAATATTTTTTGTGTAGTTGTCTCTCTGCACTTTAAGCACCGTCCATATTTGGACGGTGCTTTAAGTGATGTTATGTTCGTATATTTTGACCGTGCGGCATTCTATGTCTTGATATTTTTTAGTATTTTAATAAATTAAAATATTGCTTTTGGTCTTAAAGTAGGTAATCGTCGTGAACGAACAGGAGGTCGAAGATTTTTTCCGTCTTTTTATACACTTACTAAAAATAAAATTTTGATATCGCCACAAAATCATGTCAGCAGGAAAGTTTACGAATCTGTTTTCCATGGAATGAATAGATCCATTAGAAAATACAGCAAAGATACATGCCAGCAGTGTGATAAACTACAAAGTACGATAAGAAGTGAAAAAAGAGAAACAGAAAGAGAAAGATTAAAATACGATTCAAAAAAATACCAACAGGAAGCTGATGAAATTTACTCAGCAAAGAAACAAGATAAAGAACAGGGAAAAAATGACAAATCGAAAGCTGTATTTACGTTTGATTTGCAACAGTGCCTGCCGACACCAAAATTGAGTACATCGGTGGCGTTTTATAAACGCCAACTTTGGACTTATAATTTAACAATGTATGATTGCGTCAATAATACAACTACTTGTTGTATGTAGTATGAAACACTGTCCGGCAAAGAGGCAAATCAAATCGATTTTTGCTTGTACAAAGAACTTTTGACCTTACCTTACCACCAAACATTAAACATGTAACACTGTACTCTGATACTTGTTGTGGTCAGAACAAAAACAGTCACATAATTGCAATGTTTATGATGTTAATGCAAAATTCTACTTTCGAGATATTAGATCACAAATTTCTGCTACCGGGGCACCTAAATGCAAATATCCAAATTGTATTTCAGAGGAGAAAAAAAAATTAGTTGAACTTTTATCCTATATTGATAAGGGTTTTCACAACTTTTACAAAAAACCTTCTTACTGAAAGGAATATTAAAGACTTTTTGCCAGATTTAGATGAAGTTCTTACAGACGATGATTAGTGTAAAAGGGGTTGTTTAACAAAAAAAAATGTGCATTTAGAGTTATGTTTGTTTCTTTCTTAAAGCATAATGTTTGTTTTTGTTCAAAATCATGGTATTTTGTTCTTAGGTACCCAATATAATGTTTACTTTATAAAAAACACAACATTTTTTTGCACATTCTCCATAAAATGAAAGTGAAAAACAAAATACTTTTAAAATGAATAAATCTTAATACTACCATTTTCGACTTGTCTCACTTTGCACGCGCATGAGCGAGTTGACTTCTGCAACTATTATTTTCAAATATTTTACATATAGTATTCGAAAAAGCCCGCTAAGTTGCAGAAGCGAGCTAATGATATTGATGCATTTTTTAAAAATTACATTTTTAGAATTTGAAACCTCAACATAAATAGTTTATAATTTTTCTTATTGTTAGATCTTCACACTTTCCAACTTCGGTCACACGAACAAATCATATAAAAAAAATTGTTACCGCCTCCCTAGCTATTGGGTCTGTAGCTCTGTGAATTAATTAATCGATGTTTAATCAATCTTATTTAAGACTTGTTGTCCTAACCAGATAATTGAAATAAATGACATTTGCTATTTAATTTAACTGGAAAGAAAAAGTAAAGGATACAATCGAATACATGGATTATTAAATAAGCATTAACGTGATAGTAAAATAAATAAATAGAGTATAATATACTTATCAACTAGGAAACGTGCATAGAGTAAGTTTTCTATTAAAAAGAGTAATCTAACGACTTACCAAAGATGGGAATTTTTATAAATTGCCAGCTTTTTCCAAATAATAATAACTTTATTGCAAATATTTATAATATAATAAACATATCAATATTTTATTCTTCAATAAACGCATTCATAAATTCCCCGAATACATGCTTTTTAGGAGCAAATCTTATAATATAAATATATTAATTGTTAAAATTTATTTTCACACCATGCTCATTAAATATAACTAAATTTTCTAAACTTTTATCAACATAAAAAAAAAAATTTTTATATAACTAAAATGTGCTTACTTACATATCCACAACTCTGAGTTACCTCAAGTTAGTCTTCAACTACACAAATTTCAGTTGCTATGATATAAAATGTTGTACTCATTAATTTGAGACAACTATTGGATCCAATTTTACACTCGATATAGTTCCCCTGAAGATGACTGTATATATAGTCGAAACATGTAGGGACAATCGTTAAAATTTTTCAAAAATATTTATTATTTGTGGAGGAAGACAGAAGTGTTGTTTTAATTTATTAGCTACACTCCACTGCAAGTATGGACTACTTCTTCAAATTCAAATCTTATTTTTTTAAAAGTATTTAAAACTATAAAAATTTGCAAGTATTCAATAAGCGCAACTTTCTTGATGTTTCTGATTCTAAAACCGATTAATTATACAATTTGTTCACAGTTATATTCAATAACATTAATTAGTTAAAGCATTTCCAAAAATATTTTTGAATCGTTTGTTTCCAATATAAATGTTTTTATTTCAATTTTATATTTTTTTAATGAAATATTTGTTTTATTATTTATTGGTAAATAATCATTTAAATAAAGACATAAATATTTATGATGTTTGATATTAAAGATGTTTGTCCTACGAACTTACCTATTTTAGGTTTTATGGATATTTCACGTAACTTATGGTTATGGTATTTAAACTATATTAGTTTTTTTTTATTTTTAAATATACAGAGGGTCGTTGGTATGTATGGAAACGATCGATTATTTCTTAAAGTAAGACAGCTAACAAAAAATATTCAAGACAAAAGTTTTATGGTTATATACAGTCTATTAGAATTAAAAAAAGATAAGTATACAGGATGAGTCAGAAAGCCGTAGAGAAATAATGCTACTTTTTTTTTAATAAAACACCCTATATCTTACAATATTTTTGGATTTTACATAAAATTACAATTATTTTTTATTAAGTGCATTATCAGTCCAAACCTAGTAATTTCCGAGATATCGACTTTTGAAAAATTACATTTTTGAACTTTGACAGCTTCTAGCTTTCTAACGGTACGCCATAGAGTAAAACTGCTTACATGTCCCTATCTTAATTTTTTATCATCTTCTCAAAAATACCAACTTTCGTTAAACCGGAAGTACTATATTTCCGGCTTTTGAGTTACATCCGGTTTAACCGGAAGTTGACACTTTTAGAAAGATAGTTAAAAACTAAGGGACATGTACGTCGTATCGTTAGAAAGCTAGAAGCTGTCAAAATTCAAAAATGTCATTTTTCGAAAGTCGATATCTCGGAAACTATTAGGTTTGGACTGAAAATGCACTTAATAAAAAATAATTTTAATTTTACGTGAAATCCAAAAATATTCTAAGATAGAGGGTTTTCCATTAAAAAACTTCGTAAATTAAATGATAACTATTACATTATATAATATTTCTAGATGTTTTATGTCCAGACATTTTTTAATGTTCCTAATTTTAATCATATATTCTACTTGAAAATTTCAATTAAGTTTGCTGTCAAAAATTACTCCTAAATATTTAATGATTAAATTTTAAAATTTTAATATCATCGCTTATATTGATATTATTCATATTTTGTGGTGCATTATTTAGGTTTAAAGTAAAAGAATCAAACCAATTTTTTATAATTCTTTTTTATTTTTCTTATTTGAGTTGTGCCAATTTGTATCGATATAAAAAAATACCAGTATCATCTGCAAAACTATAAATTTTCCCATCGCAATTTCTACTAAATAAATCATTAACATAAATATTAAAACATAATGTGCCTCGAATGGAACACCATATTTAAATACTTTTGGGTAGCTTTCTTCTTTATCTATTTTAACACATCTTTAAGATTGTTTTTAATTAATTCTAATTGCTTTCCTCTAAATCCAATATTCTCTATTTTTCTATTAGTAAATTATTGCTAACCGTATCAAAGGCTTTTGTTAAATCCCGAAAAATACAGATACAGTGTGTTTTATTATTTTATCTACTTTCATTTAGTAATATGAATTTTACAGTTCTGTAAATCGCACTAGTGCTGTAATAGATGCCATTACAGCACTAGTGCTGTAATAGATGCCCTTACAAAACGATTTTTAATAGCAGGTGCATTTTTACAGGTGCATTTTTATTTTTAAAAAGGCCTTTTGCCAAATATTTTTATTCATAGATGAAAGTAGATAAAATTTTGTACAATATTCTTGTTGTAAATTCATATAACTACACTCGATGTTTGATTAAACTCGGCTGACGCCTCGTTTAACAACTTTAACATCTCGTGTTGTAATATGAATCTTTACAACACTTATATCGTAAATAACTATAATGCATTATATATTTGTTCTGTTAGATAGCAAATAGCATAAAATGTATTTTTGCTCCATTCTCCATTTTTAAAGGTACTCTTTATTACACTCATTTTGAAAGCTTCTGGATATATACTTGTTTTAAAAAATGTAGTCATAAGAAAACTGGAATAGAAATAGTAGTTTTAATAGATTTTAATACTTCTGACGTACCATCCATAAAGTCAAATCTGGTCTTATCTGGCGGGTTTACGATTTAACAAAGACATACTTTCAATTTTTCTTTTCTTTTCTTGCGTTTAATCATACTAACCAAATAAAATCCGTCAGACAAATATGACAGACTTATCCAATTTTGGCATGAAAGTTAAAGATAGGTATTTAATTTTCAGCGATTCACAAAAGTTTGTACCTGCCCAAGTACCTGCCACCACCCTGCCACCTTCGTCTTGATTTAAAGATGTCAGTTTTGTGACTTTGACAGTTTGTGACAAAATGAAAAAATTTTCTGGGTTTTTGCATCCCCAAGCAAAAAAAATGGTACTTAATCTGATAAGCTATTTCGAAAATGCAAGAAAAAGTGGAAATTCGCCAACCAATATTCAGGAAACAGCAGCCAAAGCGCTGGGAATTAGTTTAAGGGCTGTGCAGAGAATTGCGTATGAAAAAAAACATAACATAATACCCAAGAATACTAAAAAATGTAAACGAAGAAAGCCAAAGACTGAGAATTTAAGCGAAAATATTAAAATGGGAGTTCGAAATGTGATTTACGATTTATATAGATCAAAAACCAATGTAACTCTTCCAGTTTTACAAGAAACATTAAAAATTCGGGGTGTTTTGGAAATTGGACTTGAAGCGCTATCAAAATTAATAAAAAAGTTAGGTTTTCGCTATAAAAAAGACTGTAACCGAAGATTTTTATGTGAGCAGCCACAGATAGTGAGTCAGCGTGTTCAGTTTTTAAAAAATTATACGGAGAATTACAAATCGAAATTTAGAAAAGTGGTATTTTTAGAGGAAACGTGGATATTTTCAAATGGAAGTGGCTCAAAATCTTGGCAAGATGATTCTGTGAAAAGCGTGAAAAGGAAAAAGGGATGTGGCACGGGAAAGCGGTTCATTATTTTACATGCTGGTTCTGTAACAGGATATGTTCCAGGTGCAAGCTTAATTTTTTCTTCAACATCAAAAAGTGCTGACTATCATGATAATATGAATTGCAAAATGTTTGAAAAATGGTTAAAACTTCAATTGATACCAAATTTGGATTCTCCGTCCTTAATTGTATTAGATAATGCATCATATCATTCAAGAATTTTAAATAAACAGCCTACTTCATCTTGGAGGAAAAATTATATTTATGAGTGGCTTGAAAAACACAACCAAAATCCTTCACCAAATATGCTTAAATCGGAACTCCTATATCAATGGCAAAGTCTCTTAAAAAACCAAGAATATACGCGGTAGATGAAATATTGCGTGAATATGGCCATGAGGTTCTACGACTGCCGCCATATCATTGCCAGTTTAACGCAATAGAATTAATATGGGACGGGGCAAAGTCTTATTATGAAAAACATGTAGGTGATGGTCTTAAATCCGACCAAGTACAAATAGTTTGGCAAGATTCTTTGGATCATATTACACAAGAGTACTGGAAGAAATCAGTGGAACATACAGAAATATTAATACGGGATTGGTGGGATCGAGAACAAGTAATAGATGTCGAAGTAGCGCCAATGATAATTGCTCCATTCGAAGACGACTCAGACGACGAGGACTTTTCAGATTTTATAAGTGACGATGACAGTTTTTAGTCTATAATTAGTTTATAAACGGTTTTCTTTGTTTACATTTTTTAGTATTCTTCGGTATTATATTATGCTTTCTTTCATGCACATTATTCTGCACAGTCCTTAAACCAATTCCCAGTGCTTTCGCTACGGTTTCCTGCATATTGGTTGGCAAATTTCCACTTTTTCTTTCATTTTTGAAATAGTTTATCAGACTAATGTCATTGAATTTTTAGGTTTTAGTAGTAAAATTGTTAAAATAAATTACACAGTTTATTATTGTCGTTTTTAATAAATACATTTAAGGTATACTATTTACAGGGATGGCGAACCAATGGCACGCGACATAAAATTTTGGCTCGCCACCGATCACAAAGTTTACTATGAATTATTATATTACGAATTGCGACGGCACGTCTATGGCCTTATTAAACATTCCTTTAGAAAAAATGCACGTTAATACATAAAGATTCGCCACCCCTGTACTATTATGTTCATAATTTTTGCAAAAATAATAATATTAATAACGACAGTTAAAATAATAAAACTATGTATCTTTTCTCCGGGTATATTGATACCTACATAGTCTCACAGCATTTTGATATAAGCTGTGGAATTTTCGAATTGATTTATATGATCCGTGAACTTTGGACCCGCATTTTGAGACCGGTTTAGACTTTATACGTTTCTTTCTCCCACTTATTTTTAGCGGGGCGCTTATTGGCTTAACAGGGGCAAAATACGTGTAAAATAAATTTGGGATTTGATACCTCACCGGCTCTAGTAGCTTTTTCTCGTTGACTTTTGAAGTAGGTAACCTATTAAATTGGAAATATTTTTTTAGCCTGATATTACACAACAAAAATTTAGCCAATGTGTAATTTGATTTTTTTTTATATTTAATTTATTATTATGTGCTGAAATAAACTAAAATTTGTTTAATTTATTTAACATTTCATCTACATTTTTGGTGGTCGCTAGTCAGGGGTTTTACTGTATATTGTTTATCTAATTTTCCACCTCATTTTGGTTATTAAATTTGTTAAATGTAAAACTATTGTGTTAACCGTCTGCAATAATACGAACGCACCCCTGAGAAATTAATTTTGGAACGAGACCCGTCATTTTTATTATGACTGATAGTTTCAAGTTAACGGTTAACCTATTAACATTCAATTTTATGGAAAATCAGCTGTCCATATTGGTTTTTATTTACAACATTTTGATGAGCTCTCGAATTTTCGAAATGATTCATATAATCGGTGACCTTTGGACCCGCCAGATAAGACCAGATTTGACTATACCAGGAGATTTTTAAAATTTTATACTATCAATTACATACCTATTTAACTTTTTGATGATTAATTTCTTCTAAATAAAATGAGTTTATGTTGTTTATTTTTTTTTATCTAGAAGTGTGTTATTATACTTATTGATTTTATTTGCTAGATTTTCACCAACTTAATACAATTTTTCTACGTACCGGGTGAGTCAACGATTGCGCGGAGTAATTTTATGCCTTGAAGATAAGATTTGTCGATAACAAGCTTTCGTATTAACGTATGGTTGGATATCTGGCACATTTTAAAATTATTTTGAATTATTCAGGGTGCGCTCAAAAAGTAGGGTGTCATAAAGTTACATTTTTTTTAAATGGGACACCCTATATTTGAATACATTTATTAATTCTACGTATTATTTCATAAATTTTTATTAATGGTTAAATATACGAAAAAGTTATAGTTTTTAAGATAATTCGACTTATAATGAATATTTTGCATTTGCAACTTTTGCAAGCATCTCGTTGTTGTGAAAATGCTACTTAAATTTTGACTCTAAGCGATTCATAATTTTTATGCTTACTGAATAAAGTAAAAAAAAACATATTTACTATAAAATATTTGACATCTCATTTACAGGGTGTTTTCTTTCTAGGACCAAATTCAGAAAACTTCTAATTGAAAAATATCAGTTTTATTAAATGGAACACGCTATATATTTTTCTGTCATCTTTTTTGCTCGTCATAAACTCTTCAACTTTCGTGAAGAACGTCCTTTCCCTATCTCTAATAGTTTTTAAAATATTTTGAGATTTAATGTCCTCGTTATAGCATCTCTTGTCAATGGATCACAGTAGCCATGGAAAACAAAAGAAAATAATGGCAGTGGATGACATTAAGAATCGGATCAATGTAAAAATTAAGCCTTTTTACTGTAAAGTTTATTGTCCAGTCATTTTATAAGTTGGTACTCAAAATGAATTTTTCAAAAAATGAATTAATCGATATGATTTATGTTTTGGGCGAGGCAGATAAAAATTGTCTTTTTGCTGAACGACTATACAGGATGAAATATCCCGAGCGGCGAACACCCAGTCCTCGAAGTTTATAAAATTTAATGGAAAGGTTGGATTCAGCAGGCAGTGTGGAACATTCAAAACGTAAAGTTGTTAATAGAATAGCTACAAATGGTGAGAAAGAACTCGAAATACTGTTACACGTCCAGGAGAATCCCCTAGTTAGTAGCCGTAAATTAGCTTCGCTCGGTGATACGTCACAGTCAACGGCAAACCGAACAACATGCAAGTATAAATATCATCCGTTACGTATCCAAATTGAGGTAAACCGAAATTTTCTAAAATTTATAATGTATTCAGATAAGGCTACATTTAGAAGTAATGGTACTGTTAATAGACACAATATGCATTATTATGCAACGGAGAATCCACACTGGGTCCGAGATGTTCAACACCAAATTCATTGGTCGGTTAATGTGTGGTGCGGCATACTTCATAACAGAATTATAGGGCCATATTTTTTTATTGAACATTTAAACGGACGTAATTATTTACTTTCCTTGCAACAGACATTGCCAAGATTATTGGCAAAAGTCGACTATGATGGATGTCAAAATATGTGGCTCCAACAAGATGGTGCCCCTCCCCACTTTTATCGTGAAGGATGAGAATATTTGGATCAGCACTATCCTCAAAGATGGATTGACCGCGGAGGTTTTGTTGCATGGCCACCACCGTTAGATTTTTTCTTGTGGGGCTACATAAAAGATAGGGTGTATATCATACCACCTATGACAAAGCAGGACATGGAGAATAGGATTAGGGATATCTCTCAAACAATAACACCAGGCATGTTATCCAATGTCCGGGGAAATATCATCAAAAGGATTGACAAGTGTATTGTACAAGAAGGACATTTATTCGAACATTTATTAAGAAGAAACTGATTTGGGGAAGGGACAGTTATAACAAAATTTCTATATTTTCATTTATTTTCCATGGCTACTTTGATCCATTGACAAAAGATGCTTTAACGAGGACTATTAGAGATAGGGAAAGGACGTTCTTTACGAAAGTTGAAGAGTTTATGACGAGCTATAAGATGACAGAAAAATATATAGGGTGTTCCATTTAATTAAAGTGATATTTTTCAATTAGAAGTTTTCTGACTTTGGTCCTAGAAAGAAAACACCCTGTAAATGAGATGTCAAATATTTCAGAGTGAATATGTTTTTTTGACTTTATTTAGTAAGTATACAAATTATTTTTATAGTTATTAAATTTATGTAGCATTTTCACAACAACGAGATTCTTTCAAAAGTAAAGAAAAAATTCATTATAAGTCGAATTATCTTAAAAACTATAACTTCTTCATACATTAAACCATTAATAAAAATTTATGAAATAATACGTAGAATTAATAAATGTATTCAAATATAGGATGTCCTATTTAAACAAATGTAACTTTATGACATCCTACTTTTTGGGCGCACCCTGTATAATTTAAAATATTTTTAAAATGCGCCAGATATCCAACCATACTTTAATACGAAAGCTTATTATCGACAAATCTTATCTTCAAGGCATAAAATTACTCCGCGCAAATCGTTGACTCACCCGGTACATTGGTGAAATTCATATTTTCGTGTCAGAAAAGAAATTGCCGTAAACCGGCAAAAAAACCAGCTTCCTTCTTTCTTTAGAATTTTTAAGAGAGTAATGAAATGCACCACTTGGCTGAGAGGAGGCCAATTGGTTTAACCAAGCGGTGTGACATACATTAAAATATGGTACGTGGCATGACAACCTCAGCCATGATTTTATACATTGCCTATCAGAAATTTTTGCAATTAATGGGAAAAAATGTTTTTACTACTTTGTTGCGGTACATTTCAAAGAAACTTAATTTACATATTTAGTTCTATGGATATTTATTTTTCGGCTTTAATGAAGATTGTTAATTTATAAATAGCCATGTTTTTCAATCTTTAGTTAGTTCAAGTTAGTGGCATTTTGTGAGATACATATTTTTAAACCAGAAATGAGTGAAGAGAGAGGTGATTTTCTTTCTGACTTATACCGCTTTTAATTACGTATTCAGTTTTATTTAAATTAGCATAATGTATTTTCCCGTAAAAAAATAGAATTTTGTATTTGAATTTAACTTATCTTAAAATTTGTCATCGTCATTTCCGAACACAATGTATTTACTGAATTGATTTTATAGGTTAATGGAATATCTGTGATAGGATACACGAACCATCAAGCAGTGGAGTTTTTAAAGAATACGGGACCTATAGTGAAAATAAAATTTGAACGATACCTGCGGGGTCCCAAGTATGAACAATTGCAGCAAGCTATCAAGGCAAACGAACTTCGACCCCCATCTCCTCCCTCTCCAACAGTGTCATCGCTGCCTAAAATTCCTCTTAGCTTGGTGGTAATAACTTTTTAATGTTTAGTTTTTATAGACGGCTGTAGTAAATTTAGATTTTGCCACTCCCCCCTCTCCCGAACTGCCTTAAAATATTAGTCTGTTTTTGATTTTTCTTTTATTAAATAATTATAAATTGTGTATTTAATTTTCAGCATATGAGCTACCTTGGTATAGAACCAGAAGGTGACTCTCGTACAAGCATAGATTTCGATTCCACCGTTCTTTTCGATTCGATCAGTCCTGTGGATGAAGAAAAAGAAATAGTAATAGACGGAAGAAAATCTCTTCAGTTTAGCATAGCCAGTCACGAGTCAATTTACGATAAATGGAAAGACAATGTGAAAAAGGATGCTCAAATTGTGGTACGTTTAAATTAAAAATACTAAAAAATTTATATCACAATATTTTAAAATTTGTAATATAGCCCTCCATTACCTAGTTTTAAACACCACTCCTGTACGATTAATACAACAGCAATGCATACAACGTGATTAGAATTCAACCGATTAATTCTTAGTGTTGGGGAACAGCCCTAAAAGTTGAAATGAGTTGTCCAAAGATGGACTGTTTAGTTTAGTTGCAACATAGTAAATTTACGATCTCGTTCATAACATAGAAGGTATAAGAAATGATGTATTTTGGAGCCGCGCCAGGAGCGGCTGGAGACCACTGTCACGCTCCAAATTTGTTCGCTGTAAAATGCGCTCACTGGATTGGCGGAAGCTTGGCGTCGGCCACAAAGGATGAATGAGTCGCGTCATAGGGTGTGCGTGCAGCGGCTCCAGCCGCTGCGTTCGGCGTTCGGCGCTAATTAAGACTTAAGAGTTACTGTTGAGTGAGCAGAGAAGCTAGCAACACGTCCCGTCAAAAAGTTGGTTGTTGGCGGTCATTTTACTATTTGTACCAAGTGGTAAATCTGTAGAAATGTTAGTGTACTAATTTCTATGTAAAAAGTGGAAGTTTCACCCTAAGTACGGGTACTAAGTGTGCATATCTCTGTGCAAGAGGTTATAATGTGTTAATTTCGCCAGTATATAAAATAGAGTTATTTTGCTTTAACACGAGTTTAATTTCCAATCATAATAAAAACGACCAGTGAGTCACACGCCTGTGGAAATATACCACAAAATTGATTGAACGTAAGAGGAAGTAAAGCCCTGCGTTTCAACACTTAGCTTTATATTTAGTTAAATGAAGAGATTTTCAGCTTTTTTGGACAGTTTATATTATAAACTTTAAATCAATACCCGACGTTTTGATACACAGTTTGGGTGATCTTTGGAGCCAGATAATATTCTTAATCTTAAGAACAAAACAAATGCTTCTCTGCACTCTTATGGTTATTACTGTAACTTACGGAAAATATTACATTTTGACATCAATTATTTCTGCAAAATTAGCTCTAAATACTGTTTTGTGTCGCTTCTATTTTGTAGGGGTATACTGTTTACGCATTGAACTTGATTTCTTGAATAGAACACTGTTTCGTGTGGCTAAAAGCTACGGAGCGTCTTATCGAGCTAGAGGTATATCTTATCGGATAATTCACCTCACTTTTATTGAACCAATCAAAACGCTCATTTTCATAGCAACCACCTTGGTAACGGTCGTCTTACCCGATAAGACTACCGCTAGCTCGAAAAGACGCTTTCGAAAAGACGCTTGTAGCTTTTTTACTTAAATAAAAAATTAGTAACACCTCTAACTTGTATATTTACCTTTATCAGACGGCCTTCATTTTTATGTTCAGTAAATTATCCAATAAAATACACCTCTAGAGGCGGTTTCTTATCTTCATACCTTCGTTTTTCACTCGAAACTCGATTTTCCAAGAAAATTTTCACTCAATGTAATTTTTACTTATAATCAAAGATAAGACCCTCGAGCTAAAGCTCTCGGGATCATATCAGATTATAAGTAAAAATTACATTTCGTAAAAATTTGTCAGAAAATCGATTTCTTGTTAAAAACATCGGTATTACCGATAAGACGCCTCCTCTATCGGTATATTACTGTTGAAAATTAATGTTTTGATTGATTCTATATTATCTGAGGTAAATTACGTCCTTTTTAATTTTCTAACTAGGTAAATTACTATTCTTGCATTTTGCACTTTAATTCGCATCTCATCCATAAGATAAGACATATTAAAAATATTTTTGGAGGTGTATTCTTAAATTGACAAAATTATTCCTGGACCAAACTATTTATACAGGGTGTTAATTATTGTCATGCAAATATTTCAGAAGGTGATAGTACTCGTTAAAATAAAAAAAAAATGCAAATATATGCATGGTCTAGAATGCGTTATTTTCGTTATACAGGGTGGCAAATTTTCAATTTTTTTTCTCGTATTTTGTGTTTTCTCTCTTATATTCTGTGATAATTGTTTCAAATTTGGAACATCGACAATTTTTTAGAATCTCTACAATAAAATATCAAAATTGTCGGTTAAAGTATACAGGGTGTTACATTTTCTTGAATCGGCTACAAGTTTATCTTTCAGAACTTCTTTTTGAAGCTACCTGTAGGAATTCCGGTATAAAATTTGAACTCCCTGTTCCTTTGTTTAGCGTTCTGGTCTCTTGCACTATTCTCGTATCTGTGACCGTTTTCGATTTATTTGCAAAAATAGCCATCGATGGAAACTAAGTGTAGGCGAAATAAAGCAGAGTAAAAAGCTGTTTTGATTTGTATGTATTCTAAGTAATTATTTTCATTTTTATTTTAGATCAACCAACAGAGTTATCAACAATTAGATAAAAACATTACAAATTAAAAATAAATAAAAATAAAACAATTAATTAGTTAATCAAATAAAAATAAAACAAAATTATAAAAACTGTTGAAAATGTTCGCCTCTTGCTAAAATGCGCGAATCAAGTCTTCGCCTGATGGACTGACAGACTCTGCCAAATATTCCAGGAGTATTGCTAATGATGTCGTATAAGGCTATTATTCTATTTCTTAAATCCTCTTCTGTCTGGACTGGGGTCTGATACACTAATGCTTTCAGGTGTCCCCAAAAAAAGAAATCCAGGCTATTCAGGTCTGGGGATCTAGGGGGCCATGGCTGAGGTCCCCCTCGACCTATCCAACGGTTGTTAAAAATTTGATTGAGAAAGTTTCTCACCTCTATGCTGAAGTGCGGTGGTGCACCATCGTACATGAGACACATTTATGGCTTCTGACAACAATTGGTACCTCTTCTAGCAGACCTGAGAGTTCCTCTTTAAGAAATTGACGATAATATTGTCCATTTAGCCTTGCTGGTAGGAAAAATGGTCCTATCAAATAATCTCCAATAATGCCGGCCAACACCTTTACTGAAAACTGTTCTTGGAAATTATTCTCGCGTATCGAATGCGGATTCTCTTCTGCGCAAAAATGGTTGTTGTGAAAATTGTTCATGGCATTGCTTGAGAAATTTGCTTCATCGCTAAATAAAATTGTGTTTTCAAATAACGAATTTTGGGCTAGCATTTGTAGGAACCATTGGCAAAAATTAAAAGGTAGTGGAAAGTCACGTGGGGGAAGAGTTTGAAATCTTTGGATGTGGTAAGGATACATTAAGTTGTCTAGAATGTTAATTCAAAAAAATAGAATAATTATTATTTTAGGCAGAGCTGTAGCTCTGCAGCTCTTATTAAACACTCGCCCCTGTGACTTATCGATGATCTAACATTTCAATAACCTCATAAAAATTTGTTTGTTCGACCTCTGCAAATTATCTTTCTACAGCAGACATTACTCCTGACTGCTTAAACATATTTTTTAATTAAATGTTTCTTTAAGTTTTGAAATAGCCTGTAGCTGTAGGTGTTCAGGTTAGTTTAAATATGTTCCTGAAAGTGTGTGCGTCGTCTAAGGATGTTCGGAATTTTTTTGATTGCTTTAATAATTTTTAAACCCATTTCAAGAACTTCTAATCCTTCTTCAAATGACCTACATTGTATTAAGATATCATCTAGGTATATTATATATTATATGTCATGCCTCAAATTGCCTAAAACCTTATTCAGTAGTCTGTGAAATGTGGCCAGAGCATTACAAACGTCAAAAAGCATTCTTAAGAATTTAAAGTGGCCCTTGGTTGTTACAAAAGCTGTTTCATCGATAGAACTTTTTACCCCTGTATCTATTTCAGTTAAGTCTATATTTATAATTTAAAAATATTGAAAATTGTGCTGTTCATTTTGTAAGTGTGTATATCCTCTACTTTTAAGACCTGGTTGCTATCTAATTCCACGTTTTTGTTCGTTGAATTCATAAGGTATATCGTAAAGATTGGTTTGGTTGCCACGACTGTCGTAAACGTCTAGTTTTGACATAATTTTAACGAAATAATTATATTCTTATCGCTCTCAGTTCTAACCTCTATCGGAGAAACAGTATTTCGAGGAATATTTACAGTTTTTACAATTCTAACATTAACCTTTCTATTATTTTCAAATAGATTTGGTCTTGTCACTTCGTTTTTATACTCTATTTTAGTTAATTCCCGCCCAGATATTTTTATTTCTACTTCATTATTATTAATCACTGGCTAGCCAATAATTATCTATATCTATTAAACCTATTTCTATATTTACAAAATAAATAGCTGAATCTATAGAACATTTGTCAAAATGTAAAGTCAGTGGAGCTCGCCCTTGAGAATACAATATTTTATTGCCACATATGCAGTGGGCTCAAAAAGGTTGGAATAAAATCGTTTAAAATTCAGGTGATTATTTTCTGGAAAAACGCTTGGACATGTCAATTATTACTTTTAATTGCGAATTTTTTGACATAAGGAATGTGTATACAGGTTGTCTCAAGAAGAACATATACCGTAATTTTTTTAAATAGAACACCCTCTACATTATATAATTTTTAAATTCTACGATACATTCTAAACACTTTTTGTATAACATAACATATCTCCAAAATCAGCAGTTTTCGATATATTGACATTTTAATATTTTTCTGAAAAAATGCTGAGATCCGTGGATTTTTAGTTTTAATTGCGCATTTCTTTATTATTATTGTAACCTGTTACCTGAATTAATTTATTTTGATACAGACATTTACTTCTTGTCAAAAATTCTTCAAATTGTGTAGATCTATCTAACTTCAAGTAATTCTGTAAAAATGGCGCGGTTAAGTGAAAAAGATAGGATAGAGGTACTAATGATGCTTGGCTATGGAGATAGGATGCGAACCCAAACAGAAGTGTGAGAGTTATTAAACAATAAGTACCCAAACCGAGCACCAATATTTCAATCTGTTGTTAGAAAAATTGTAAAAAAATATAGGGATTTGGGGCATGTTAGAGACAATTATATTCAAGGTCGACCTAGGATTTCAGAAGATGTGCAGTTAAATGTCCTCTTAGCTGTCCAAGAAAACCACCATAGTGTTACTCGCCGTATTGCCACGGAAAATAATATTGGTCAAGCAACCGTATTGAATTATTTACACAAAATGAAATGGCATCCCTATAGGGTACAGTTGGTTCATGAACTTAATGAAGATGACCCGGATAGAAGAACAGAATTTTGCGAAATAATGATGAACAGATACATTGAAGGTCCTCAAATTTTAAAAAGAATTGTGTTCTCTGATGAAGCAACGTTTACTCTAAATGGGCATGTGAATCGCCAAAACTGTCGATACTGGGCTAAGAAAAATCCGCACTGGGCCATGGAGTCCCACACACAATACCCGCAAAAAGTGAATGTTTGGGCTGGAATTGTTGATAACCGGATTTTAGGTCCCTTCTTTTTTGATGGTACGTTAAATGGCGAACTGTATCTAGAATTTTTAGAATTTGAGTTAATACCGGCACTTGCTGTACTCTATACAAATCCAGATGAGCCAGACATTCCCAACAATAACTTATGGTACCAGCAAGACGGAACACCAGCCCATTACACACGCCCGGTGCGTGAGTACTTGGATACAGTCTTTCCTGGCAAGTGGATTGGTCGACGGGGTCCAATAGAATGGCCGGCAAGGTCACCAAATTTGACCCCGCTAGATTTTTTCTGTTGGCCTATTTAAAATCCAAAGTATACTTTAACAGACCTAACAATATTGATGAACTTAAAGCTCGAATATGGCATGAGTTTAGATTAATAGAGCCCCAGGTAATCCATAACGTTTGGGAAGAATTCAAAGATCGACTTGCATATTGTCAGGAAGTTGGTGGCGGTCAATTTCAACATTTATTAAAATAAAATTTAATATAGTCTATGTAAAAATATTATAGACTAAATAGATTTAAAGAGTTAATTTTTAATTGTAGTTTTCGTACAAGAAAAAATGTCAATATATCGACAACCGTTGATTTTGGAGATATGGCATGTTATACAAAAAGTGTTTAGAATGTATCGTAGAATTTAAAAATAATATAATATACAGGCTGTTCTATTTAAAAAGATTAATATTGACGGTATATGTTCTTCTTAAAACAACCTGTATACACATTTCTTATGTCAAAAAATTCGCAATTAAAAATAATAATCGACGTGTCCAAGCGTTTTTCCAGAAAATAATCACCTGAATTTTAAACGAATTTATTCCAACCTTTTTGATCTCACTGTGTATGTATCGGGGGTGCTAATTATAATTCCAAGCTTCTCTACTAACTTTACTTGTATCCAGATACCCTATACCAGCAGTTCTGTCGTAGGTGTCCAATTTTATTACAGATTGATCAGGTCTTTGGTGGGTGCAACCTGAACTAACCTGATCGATGCCAACACTTTTTTGCCGAATTGCCCGGTTTTTTGCAAATAAAACATACGATTCCGAGATGCTTTCGGTGGTACACTTCGCGCCTGTTGTTCACTGGTGTCTTTACGTCTGTATTTCTTTGTATGTGTTTGTATACAGGGTCGTTGGTATGTATGGAAACTGTCAATTATTTCTTAAAGTATAACAGTTAGCAAAAAATATTTGAAATAAAAGTTTTAGAGTTTTTTAAGGTGTATTAGAAATTTAAAAAAATAAGTATACAGGATGAGTCAGAAAACCGTAGGAAAGCAAAGTTACCTTTTTTTAAATGGAACGCCCTCTATGTCTTCGAATATTTTTGGATTTAGCATAAAATAATAATTATTTTTTAATAAGTGCATCATAAGTCTAAACCTAATAGTTTCCGAGATATCGACTTTTGAAAATGACATTTTTGAACTTTGACAGCTTCCAGCCTTCTAGCGGTACGTTTTAGAGTAAAACGGCTTACATGTCCGTATCTTACTTTTTTATTATCTTCCTAAAAACATCAACTTCCGGTTAAACCGGAAGTACTGTGTTTCCGGATTTTGAGTTACATCCGGTTTAACCGGAAGTTGAGAATTTTAGGAAGATAATAAGAAACTAAGATAGGGACATGTAAACCGTTTTACTCTAAGACATACCGTTAGAAAGCTAGAAGCTGTCAAAGCTCCAAAATGTCATTTTTCAAAAGTCCATATCTCGGAAACTATTAAGTTTAGACTTATAATGCATGTATTGAAAAATAATTGTTATTTTATGCAAAATCCAAAAATATTCTAAGATATGGGGTATTCCATTTAAAAAAAAGTAACTTTGTTCCTCTACGGTTTTCTGACTCAACCTGTATACTTATTTTTTTAAAATTCTACTACACCTTAAAAACCCTAAAACTTTTATCTAAAATATTTTTTACTGACTGTTTTACTTTAAGAAATAATCGACCGTTTCCATACATACCAACGACCCTGTATATTGTATTCGGTACGTCTTTGTACCGTTTTTGAACTTTTTCGGTATCGATGTTGTTTACTATCACTTGAATTATCACCACTACCCATGTATCCCACTTCTGAATTGTTAATTATGTTAAAATAGTCAAATGAAACACGTTAGTAACCGTTTCGTAATATTTATATTTTCAAAGAACATCAACTTTACAACGCAAAAATCAGTCCGTGACTAACTCTTTTGAAGGGAAAGAGGTACAACAATAAGTTTATTCTTTGCGATGAAAAAGTACTATGAGTCATTGAGTGATATCCCTTTTTGTTTACAAACTGAACCTAATACAAAACATCATTTAAGGATTCTATGAACAGGTATTATACTTATACAGCGTGTAACAGAAGTATGGAACGCTTTAAATATCTTTAATACCGTTTGTCCGATCTAGCTAAAATTCGGTATCCGTATATAAGAGGTTATCGCGGAGCTGATAGTGACATTTGCAATATTGCCAAATTTACAGTTTTTTAGCAATTTAAAATAATTTTGCGACGGCCGACCCATATTTACCAACACAAGCTGAAAAAGTTACTGAATTTTTTTCTACACAACCTATACGGTTCAGCGGAAACGACAGTGAAAAATAGTTTACCTCTGATCAATAGTTTTAATTTGTTTTGTGGTAGTTATGTGTTTTGTTTCGCAATTTTATTTTTTTTAATCATTTTAAATGTATTTTAAGACTTTGACCGATTTTAATCTATGACTATGTGTGTGCTTTACTGATTGTTGGATGTTGATAATTTTATATACAGTATGTCCACGGATGGGGCTTACAAGAGGACAAATGGACTGAAAATTGAAAGATACGAAAAAAAGTCACTCTTAATAAACGTTTTTGCTTGTCTAGAAAATACGATTCATCATAAGAAACTTTAATTTTTTTATACAGGGTGGGTAAAACTGCAAAAATGTTATTTTGCTTAAGAGTAAACATACCTTATTTTGAAAGATACGAAAAAAGTCACTCTTAATAAACGTTTTTGCTTGTCTAGAAAATACGATTCATCATAAGAAACTTCAATTTTTTTATACAGGGTGGGTAAAACTGCAAAAATGTTATTTTGCTTAAGAGTAAACATACCTTATTTTGAAAGATACGAAAAAAGTCACTCTTAATGAATGTGTTTTCTAGACAACAAACCGAAGTAGAACAATTCATTAAAAGGTTTACCTATGTAAAATTATTTCCCAAAAAGTATTCGCTGGCACACCTCTGGCTGGTGAACCTAGTTAAAATAATAATGACACTTAAGGTACTTGTTGTCAATGTCTTTATTTAATGAAGTTATTATTTAAGTAGAAATGCTATCTGATGAACAAAGAGTTCTTATAATACAATGTTATGGGGATTGTCAAGTTTCATACCGCTACGGTTCGGTTTTGGATCTCAAAAAAAAAAGAAGAAATACGACCATGATGATGCTGCTACAGTCTTAGTTCTTCAATCTGTTGAAGAAAATCGTATGGCGTCCCTTAGATATCGTGTTACTCAGTTGGAAGTTGTGAAGAAAGTCAAGTTCAGAAGATCCTTAAAGCAAATAAATTATATCCGTATAAACCGCACTTTAATCAAAGATTGGAAGAGGGAGATGACGCGAAACGACTTGATTTTTGCTTGTGGATAGGAGACAAAAGTTTAAGTGGAAATGTTGATTTTTATAAATGTATCAAGTTTTCTGATGAAAGTACATTTTCTACCAATGGAACCGTTGCAACCCAGCACGTTAGGTACTGGTCTTTAGAAAATCCCGAATTCAGAATTATGACGAGAAGACAATATTTCACAAAAGTGAACGTGTGGTGCGCGATATCCATCCATGGCATCATAGGGCCATATTTTTTTGACAACACGTGCAATAGATTATCATATTTAGAAATGCTGGATACATTTTTCAATGATGAACTCGAAAATCTACCATTAAATTTTCGACAAAATATGTATTTTCAGCAAGATGGTTGTCCAGTCCATTTCGCTCGTGAGGTTAGAGAATGGCTTGACCGCAGATTTGGTCCAAGGTGGATTGGCAGGAATGGCCCAGTTTTGTGGCCCCCAAGAAGCCCCGACTTAACCTTGGCGGATATGTTTTTATGGGGCCGTTTAAAACAAATTGTTTTTGCTACCGCAGTACCAAATGATATTGAAGTGCCGAAGGGCAGAATTATCCAGGCTGTCCAATCGATATCTCAGAAAGAAATCAGAAATTCTTTCACTTATTTGAGAAAGCAATTAGAAAAATGTGTCGAGTATGGGGGTGGAGCTTTTGAATTATGAAATCGTTATCGTATTCTTTCCATGTTAATAAAAATGTTAGTATTATTATTATTATTATAATTACTTCATTAAATAAAGACATTGACAACAAGTATCACCTATTCATTATCCAAGTAGAAACGTTTATTAAGAGTGACTCTTTTTCGTATCTTTCAAAATAAAGTATGTTTACTCTTAAGCAAAATAACATTTTTGCAGTTTTTACCCACCCTGTATAAAAAAATTGAAGTTTCTTATGATGAATCGTTATCTCTAGACAAGCAAAAACGTTTATTAAGAGTGACTTTTTTTGTATCTTTCAAAATAAAGTATGTTTACTCTTAAGCAAAATAACATTTTTGCAGTTTTTACCCACCCTGTATAAAAGAATTGGAGTTTCTTATGATGAATCGTATTTTCTTGACAAGCAAAAACGTTTATTAAGAGTGACTTTTTTTCGTATCTTTCCATTTTTAGTACATTTGCCCTCTTGTAAACCCCATCCGTGGACATTCTATATATTATTCAAAAAAATGATTCCGCAACAAATTCTAAATAACTTTTATAAAAGTTACTTAATGTCTAAATGTAGCCATTTTATCATAGTAATGTAACATATTTCAACTAAAAATAGCTTAATCACAGTTTGGTAGTTTGCATTTTTAATGGTAATTTGTTAAACATTTTTGGACCTATGTTTGTAATAAACATTTTTGATTGGCTTAACCTATTCTTTGGTATTCGAAATTGATTTTGAAGGCTCGAATTAGAATTATGAAATTCAATGATTTTTACAAATATTTCCTCATTGTTAAACACAAAAAGGCATATTCGAAAAATTACATTGGACGGTACATATAATATATATAAACACCGCATTATAATATTTATAACGAAATCTTTTAACTAAAAAAAAATGTTTACAACAAACAACCAAACCTACCGATATGTGATTAGTTCAGGTTAGTTTAGTTCTTCGTCATTCGATTCAGCGCCCTTGATTATATATTCATCTTCAATTTTAAGTCCCCAACTACCATGGAACAACAGTTATTTCTAAAAACATCGCATTATAACATTCATAACGACCTAAACAAATTTTTTTACCGATAGGTAGTTTTCATTATATTTTAGACATTTTTTCAAGTAATCAAAATATCTGTATTTTTAGACCACATATATTGCAAGATAAGATTTGACCAAAGTCTCCAGGTATTAGCTTAATTCAGAATCAAATTTCAGCGCCCTAGTATCTCTTACTCACAGTTCATGAATAACAGCATTTATTGCAGATCATGTTTTTCGAAAAAAAAAGAAAATAATTAATTAATATCTCGACAAGAATAGGGAAATAATATATATTGGAAAAAGATTTGAATATACAGGGTTTTGTATTTAAAGTATCAAAATTGCTGCGCCTTTTTAGCATTCCAAAATAGTATGTTCTGTATAACTGAACCTGATACATGTACATCTGCCATTTTGGCAAACTATGTCTGTCTGGAATCAAACCAAATTTTAGTTTTAATATATTGACTCTAAATGTGTTTGCAGAAAATTTATGCCCGACTAAGCTTAGGTATACGAAATGGTTTTCCAGAAGTTCGCGATTTATAGGCCAATAAATTCCTGAAAATTCTTGCTTTTCAGGATTTTATTGGGTCATAAGAAAAGTTATTTTATGGTATATTAGATATAAAGGAATTAAGATTGACAATAGATTGACTAAATATCATTTAATCGAAAACATGTATGTTATAGAAAGTGTCTTTAAATGCTGTGTACAGGGTTATCCAACCAAGACTAGACAAGGCGATTTTTTGACTTTTCCTGTACTTTTATAAAAAAACTGAAATAGCCATCTTAAGTCATTTTCTCCCGCGAATTCGAATATATTCAGCAAAAAACAATTGAACATCAAACAAAAGTACTAGGGGTCACTTTGATATTTTTTTAAATGGGATGCCGTATTTTTAATGAGCTTATCCGATTTCTCATATAAATTTTGATCTAAAATGTTGGATTTTTAATTTTGTTTTTTTTTTTTTTTTAACATTTTCCGAATTTAAAACTGAAGAAAAAAGGCGTTTTTGAATTAAAAATCCAACATTTTAGATCAAAATTTATATGAGAAATCGGATAAGCTCTTTAAAAATACGGCATCCCATTTAAAAAAATATCAAAGTGACCCCTAGTACTTTTGTTTGATGTTCAATTGTTTTTTGCTGAAGATATTCGAATTCGCGGGAGAAAATGACTTAAGATGGCTATTTCAGTTTTTTTATAAAAGTACAGGAAAAGTCAAAAAATCGCCTTGTCTAGTCTTGGTTGGATAACCCTGTACAGGGTTATTTATTATAAATGGACCGGCCATCTATATGAGTAATTTGACGGTTACGTGAAAGATGTAAATATAAAAAGTGTAGTTTTTTTTATAAATTATTTTATGGTGTTACACAAAAAACAATTGAGCATCACATTTGTGACATATGACATAAAGTTGTTAGTTTTTTAATGGAACTCCTTTATATTGTTTTTAGTTTTATAAAACTTTTAATTATCCATTCAGCTTACAGTATGTCCGGCGATGTGGTAGATAAGAGGGCAAACGGACCAAAAATTTAATATTTCGAGGAAACGTCATTCTTTATAATAGTATATTAAAACATAAGTTTCATAAGACACAATTTTAGAGCACGCGTCTGTTTAGGACACGAGCCGCGTACCGGGGAGTGCCCTAATGAGACGAGTGCTCTAAAATGTCTTATGAAACGAATATTTTATAATACTTTTTTTTTTTTGAGGTTGGCAACACTATGCTACAGAAAAAACAATTGGGCACCCCAGCCGCTATTACTTGAAAAGTAATACATTATTTTTAATAAATTGTCATTTTTTGCTGTATTGGATTAAATATTATTTATAATTTAGTAGTAAAAACGAATAAAAATGAGCCAGGACGGAAGACATACCCCACCAGAACTACGAGAAATCGCGGAAAATAATTTAGTTAATCTCTTACCGAAGAAATTTCGCAATGCCTATCAAAAAGAATATGCAGATTTTGAGCCATGATGTGAGCAAAATAGTGTAAAAGATATTTCAGAAAATGTCCTGATTTTTAAACAAAGAAAGTGAAATTAAAAAGGCTTCATCGATGTGGTCCAAATACTCAATGTTAAAAAGTTGTTTAAATATACAGGGTGTTAGTGAATAAGTGCGACAAACTTGAAAAAATAATGATAGTTTGCTATATAACTTTTGTCCGCAAATGCTTTGATTTCCGAGATACAGGATACATATTCTCAATTTTTTTAAAGAAAAAAATGATACGCCACTGAGATATATCAAACTAAAAACAATTTTTAAATTTCTCCTTCAATTTGTGACAAAAAATCTCTCTTGCCTTTTTTTCGTATTGGGCGCCGTTTTTATGCAAAAAAATAAAACATCTTAACGCGTATTTTTCATTTCTTTAATACATCATCTAGTAGGCTACTGTCAACATTCTGTTAAATACGAATATTTCAACGAAATGTCAAATTATTAGAGTGTCTTCATTTTTAAGCTTTTAGTTTGGTATAGCAATAATGTTAATAAGTAATTAATTTTTCTTTTATCGAAAATAATGGAAAATTATACAAATGCGGAATTGTCAGACATGCATTTTGTCTATGGTCCGAAGTAATGGAAATGGTCGGCAAGCTCGACGATTGTATGCTGAGTTGTATCCAGGACGTAGAGTACCCCATCACACAATATTTGCTCGTCTGCACCAACGTTTGCGCGAAAATGGTACATTTAAGAAACAAACGGCTGACTGCGGACGCCCTCGAGAAGTACGAACTGTGCAACTAGAGGAAGCGGTTCTCGAGTTAATTGCGGAGTCACCTGAAACAAGTACTCAAAAAATTGCCAACATATTAAATGTAAGCAACTTCACTGTATTTAAAATTCTTGAAGAACAGCAATTGTATCCGTTTCACATTCAACGTGTGCAAGCTCTACTACCTAGAGACTTTTTTCCGCGCCTAGTTTTTTGCCATTGGATTCTTCATCAAATCGCTCAAATTTCTAATTTTTTAAATGGCGTTTTGTTTACTGACGAGGCTAATTTTGGACGGCAGTGTATACGAAATTTCCATAACAATCACTTATGGGCTGAGGAAAATCCACATGGAATCTGTGAAGCTCATTATCAGTATCAGTTTTCAGTAAATGTATGGCTTGGGGTAATTGATGATCATTTAGTCGGTCCATATTTCCTCCCACAACGACTAACAGGCGACTCTTACCTTAATTTCCTACAGGAAGAGCTACCTGCTCTTTTAGAAGAAATCCCTCTACAGCTGAAACAACACTTCTGGTTCATGCATGATGGCGCACCAGCTCATTTTAGCATTAATGTACGTAATCACTTAGATACAGTATATCCAAATCGTTGGATAGGTAGGGGAGGTACGGAAAATTGGCCTGCTCGATCGCCGGATTTAAATTCTCTAGATTTTTGCATTTTGGGTTTTTTTAAGTCGTTAGTTTATTCCACTTCCGTCGAAAATGTTGAAGACCTGAGGAATCGAATTATAGCCGGCTGTGAGACAATAAGAAATACACCAGGAATATTTGCGCGAATACGACAATCAATGAGGCGAAGAGTTGAATCTTGTATCACGTCTGAGGAGGTCATTTTCAACATTTGTTGTAGCTTTGCGCCTATTTATTTATTAGTGTTATTTTCTGTTATTGTTCTGGTTTAATGTTATTGTATTAGATTTTAATAATGTATTAAAGAAATGAAAAATATGCGTTAAGATGTTTTATTTTTTTGCATAAAAACGGCGCCCAATACGAAAAAAAGGCAAGAGAGATTTTTTGTCACAATTTGAATGAGAAATTCAAAAATTTTTTTTTAGTTTGATATATCTTAGTATAATTTTTTTCTTTAAAAAAATGGAGATTATTACCCTTATGCGCGCCAATGATAAACATAAAATTCTTAATTGCATGCCAGAAAATGCGCAATAACTACCTCTTAAAACCTAGCAAATTTCATTTGCGTATCTCGATGGGTTTCAGAGCAATAAATAAATCGTCACTTTTTAATAAAAACTTTAACACCCTGTATCTCGGAAATCAAAGCATTTGCGGACAAAAGTTATATAGCAAACTATCATTATTTTTTCATGTAGAATCACCCCCTGAAGTTTGTCGCACTTATTCACTAACACCCTGTATATAGAAATATTGATATATCGAAATATAAAAAATTATAGGCATATTTAAAAAGGCTTTCGGAGGGTTACACGCCAAAAAAATCAAAAACTTTAGAGATTGAGCAAGTTAATCGCTTCATTGGACAAGCTGATGATAAAATATATCTAGCAATCAAAGTAAGTATTGCATTAAATAAGAATGTAGTGAACAAGATTGGAATGATTCCTAAAATTTTTGCTTCAAAATAACTTTCTCAGCATTAGCAACGATATACGTTTATCTCAAACATAAATACAATAGGTATCGACAAAAAAAAAACTTACCCATAATAAATGTGGTTGATCTTAAATATAAATTTTAAGTTATTCTTATAATGGTCTATAATGGTGCCTGCCGCAGAGAACAAATTACAAATATGTCAGTAGATGATATTGAATTTAGAGACGATATAAGCATTGTACATACATGTGCCCAAAACTAAAAATTACATAACCAGGCAGTTTATAAATTACAAATAGTGACTGGGTACAAATGGTAACACAGTATCTTAGTCTCAGGCCAAATCACGTGACAAGTCTTATAGAAATGGACACTGCTATTGGTCTTAACACAGTTGGCACAGCTCCTTTTGTTGCTGCTTTTTACTTAAAATTACCAAATCCCAAGTTATTTACAGGCCATTGTTTTAGACGGTCCAGTGTTACACACTTAGCAAATAGTGGGATGACTTGAACACTATTAAGAAGCATGGTGGCTGGAAGTCTTCAGCAGTGGCTGAAGGTTACATTGAAACTTCGATAAAAAGCAAGGTTGAAGTTGCAAGTATTTTGTCCACACAATTTTCACACCTTGCTTATCACGTACATCCCAAAATACCACAGCTGCAGCATCTGTAACGTCAAGTGGAATGACTAGATTAATTATAAATGAGCAAGGTCTCAGACAAAATATTGTGTCTACCTAGAATATTCCAGGGATAACCATTAACGCCACCGAACTTAATAAACTAAATAAGCACTGTTTAACTTTTGTCTCACTATTATTTTAATAGTCTAATATTATAGTGTTTTGTGCTTGAAATTAATAGCCTAATATTATAGTGTTTTGTGCTTGAAATAAATAAATATACGTAAAACACAGTCGCATATTTTCTAGGTTATGTTGTTTGTGGATGCATGTAAAGCAGCGTGAGCGTGATCCTAGTAAAGATATACCTACGTATATTCTGTATTATACAACCAGTAAAACAACATTTCAATATAAATAATTTATTTAATTTCTTGTAATTGGAATTTTTTATAAAATACTTATGTCTCGTTTCTAAAGATAGTCCTATCCATAGGTATAAAACAGATAATTTAAGTATACCAGAAATATTTCTTAAAACAAAAAGTAGATGTGCCATAAAATTTCAAAACGGTCATGTTGTGTTGTTACCAATAGGAAGAGAATAAAAAATGCGTGTTTAAAATGATTGCTTATGCAACCCGATTGAAACCCATAATGAATACTTTATGATTCCCAAATAGGAAAAAAAATTTAAGTATCACTTTTGATTAAGTACCTTCGAAATAAAGTATTACAGTATCTAGCAAAACGGCATTGTCAGTAACTTTTAAAAATTTTATTAGTTTACAATGTTAACAACCGAGCAAAGAACGTTCCCCAGTGTACCCAAATGGGCAGTCCGTAGGCTGGTCAAGAAATTTCGTGAAACGGGATCCGTATTAGACTTAAAAAAGTAAAAAAATACTGCATTGAAGATGATCCAGCGACCCTACTCGTACTGTAGTCTGTTAGAGGAAACCCCTCACTGTCCTTAAGAAAACGAGCTACGAAACTACAGGTGGTCCAAAAAAGTATTATTCAAGAAATATTAAACCAAAATAAGATACGTCCCTACAAACTCCATTATAATTACAAACTCCATTATAATCACACATTAGAAGTGGGCGATGATGGGCAAAAGGTTGGATTTTTGATTGTCGGTAGGGAGTAAGATTTTAGGTTAGGTAATAGGGGATTCCATAAACTTATAACGTTCTCGGAGTCCACGTTTTCGACGGATGGAACTGTGGCATCTCAACATGTTCGCTATTGGAATGATATTAATCCTATGTTCATCCTATTATAGTATAATAGAACCGTATTTCTTTGAGAATACTTGTAATAGAAATTCTTATTTAAATATGTTAAATACTTTTTTTCTGATCATTTGGAACAACTGCTATTATATTACCTAAGTGACATGTACTTCCGGCAAGATGGATTTTAATAGAGAAGTAAAGGAATGGCTTGATTTGGAATTCGGATTTATGGCCCCCCAAGAAGTCCCGACCTTACGTTAGCTGTAGAGGCAATATGCCTAGAAAAAGTGCGGAGGAGTTATGATTATCTTATAGTCCAACTGCATGGAAAAACGAGTCATGGTGGAGCGGTGTTTAAATAATTATTGTTATACTATCTTATTTTGTTAAATGTTTTATTTTATATTTCAAAATAATTAGAAATAAATAATTATGTATTTTTTGCTCCGTGGCTTACATTGTAAACTAATAAAATCTTTAAAAGTTACTGACAATGACGTTTTACTCGACACTGGAATAATTTATTTCTGAGGTTTTCAAAGGTAATACTTAAAGGTATACAAAATCAAAGGTACACCTACCAAACTTTTCAGTAAAATGGAAATTTAAAGTAAAAATATTATTGCTATCCAAACTTAATGAAATCCAATATCTTAGAAGATGTGATGATTTGAAACAATTTTCTTAAATAGCATTTTGCTGAAAACTTTTCCTCAATAAATGAAATATTTGGTGCGTTTGCCATCTTGTCTCTCAAATCGCCAGACAAACTGTATACCGGGTGTTGCATCGTCGAGCGGGACATAGGAAATCCCATGTAATTTTAAATGGGGTCAATTATTGGCTTCCCTAATTATTTTAGAGAAAAATTCTATTTAGGTTTATTAAAGAGCACTAAAACCCACATTCAAAAGAATAACTTTAGATATTTTTGATGAGCCCGTTTACGGGTTATCGCCGATTTCTTTTTAACTATTTCTCCTTTTTATGGCCCCGTATTTGCGGGCACCAGTCAAGGTAAAAGATGACTGTCAAATAAAGTTGTCATTTTGAAATGTGTGCTTTATTGTTATAAAAACTCGTACATCGAAAATATTAAAGTTGTATTTATGAGTACAAATTAATCTGAATAAAACTAAAATAAAGTATCCAATTACAAGGTTAATTATGACATTTTACATGTTTCAATATTTTACTAATTAATAGGTAGGTTCCTACTATTAAATTGTTAGAACTTTAGGATTTAAGAAGATGTTCAAATATTCCTCCATTGACTGCTAGACAATAACCGAGGCGATCATAAAATTCTCTTCTTACATTCGCTAGTTGGTAAACTGAAATTCTATTGCATTCGGCAAAAATAGCATTTTTTAACTCGTCTAGATTTGGGTATTTTTTATCTTTGTATATCCTGTTTTTTAAATAGCCCCAGAGAAAGAAATCATTTGGCGATAAATCAGGAGACCTGGCTGGCCAATCTACTGTATGATTTAAGCCAATAACATTTCCATTAAAAGCACGGTTTAAATATTCCCGGACAGCCAGGGTACTATGTGCCGGGCAGCCATCCATTTGGTACCAAACTTCCTGATTTTCCCTGGCGGCATCATGTAAAGTAGGTAAAATATGATCTTCAAGTAGTTCCAAAAAATATTCTGCATTTAAATTTCGTGTAAGAAATAATGGCCCGATAATATTTTCTCCGAAAATCCCAGCCCATACATTAACTTTTTGTGGATATTGCGTCCTTGTTTCCACAAACCTGTGTTGGTTTTCTTTGCTCCAATATCGATAATTTTGAACATTGGGTTCATTGTTTAAGGTAAATGTGCATTCGTCAGTGAAACAAATGTTTTTTAAAAATTCCCTATCCATGTTTGCTCTTTCCATCATACCAAAACAAAACTCCTGTCGTCGTATTTCGTCCCTATCTCTTAGCTCTTGGTGCTTTTCATATTTGTATGAATAATATTTATGTCGTTTCAAAGCTCGTAACGCTGTGGTGTGATCTAATCCTATGTCATCCTCAAGTTTCCTTGTGCTGATCTTCCCATCATTTTCTTCCACGCACAATAAAACTTGCAGGTCCCTATCATTTCTTGCATCTCTTCTTTGTTCCTGCCTTTCTTCACATCTGCAGTTATTTATTACAGTGCCTTTTGTCTCAAATTTCTTGATAGTCCTTTCGACTGTAGATTTTGCAGGTATCGGTCTATTCGGATACAGAGCAGCAAACATGTCTGACACATTTTGATAACTATTTCCTTGATAATACCATTTAATCATCAATATTTTTTCTTCAGAAGTGTAATTCATGGCTAATATTTTCGATGTACGAGTTTTTATAACAATAAAGCACACATTTCAAAATGACAACTTTATTTGACAGTCATCTTTTACCTTGACTGGTGCCCGCAAATACGGGGCCATAAAAAGGAGAAATAGTTAAAAAGAAATCGGCGATAACCCGTAAACGGGCTCATCAAAAATATCTAAAGTTATTCTTTTGAATGTGGGTTTTAGTGCTCTTTAATAAACCTAAATAGAATTTTTCTCTAAAATAATTAGGGAAGCCAATAATTGACCCCATTTAAAATTACATGGGATTTCCTATGTCCCGCTCGACGATGCAACACCCGGTATAGTTTTATGATGTTTTATGTAAAATAACGGAGATAAAACCGTCTTTTAAATTTTGATAAAGTTGGCCATGCACGCACTGTAAACTAAAAATAACGTCTGTTTATATTAGAAATTTGGACGATAACTAGCTTTTAATAAATGCTGATTGAAAAATGAGCTTTTCTGATAGTGAAAAACAAGATATACTTACTTGAAATTTGTTTAATTTAATTTAGTAATATTTATTTTACGATACCAAAGTGTGCACCATTTGATACATTTTCTGTATATTTATTTCTGTCTTTCTATGGCAGCTAAAGTAATTTAAGAATTCAATTTCTTGAATAAGTATTTCTATTATTGTATTAACAGTTCAATTTATGTCATTATTTAATTTGCCTTTTAAATAGTCCTATGAAAAAGTAGCTAATAATGTTAAATCGGCGCTATTTGACTGCCATCTCAGTGTGCCATATCTTCTAATCCATAAAGTATAAGTCTCATTGAGAAAGGCAGTTACTGCTTCTATGTTGTTTGGTGGAGCACCGTCCTGCTGGCAAATGTTTCCCTATGATTTTGTATCCTATTTTTGATTACCGCCCTTAGTGTTACCAAGTGCAGTTCGCCATTTAGGTTTAAATCAAAAACTGTTAGTCCTATATGACTCTATTGTTTAAAATTTCAAACCGTTTAAAAACTAACAACTTTATGTCATATGTCACAAATGTGATGCTCGATTGATTTTGTGTAACATCATAAAACAATTTATAAAAAACTGTAACTTTTATATTTACATATCGTGGGTAGAGTATTATATATATTGTTCTATAAGTCCAAAATGAAATTGTTGGGAAATGGTGATTGAATATTCGAGGTTCATTTTTTTACCTGGTAAATATTTTAATAATTTTAAGTACTGGTTTTGGACTCTTAAAAATAAAAAAGTTTCATAGTTCCTATTTGAACTTATTTGTTCCTATACGTTTTTAAGAAAATTAAACAATTTTTGATAGAAATTTTTTTTTATTTGACAGAAAAACTTTACAAAATATCAGATTTTGTTCTAACAGCATACAAAATTCTGTAGAACAAAAAGTTATTAGTTTTAAAAAAGTTCAGAGTAGATAACAGGAAAATAATAACATGAAAACATTTATTATTGCAGTATAAGAAATAACATTGGTATTCCTAACATAGAAATATAGGTTTGCAAAATAATGGAGGTATTCTTAACTAAAAAAAAATTAACACAAAATATTATGTTTACAAAATAATAAACTGAAGGTAACTATTACTTTAAACAAAAAAACAAGGTTTACCCTATTTTTTTGCTTTGGTAGTTTTGTTATTGGATGATGCTTTACATTTATTTACTTTCCTATTAGTTTCTGGAACATTGGAATTAGCTTTTGCTTTTTGCAATGTTTTCTTTGAATTATATTTTTTAAAAAAAGTACGAATAAAGGTAATATCCACAGCAGGTATAAATTAAAAAGCTTCGTAAGATCTGCAACTTTTGCAAATAGTAAAGGGCATTTTTTAGGTTCTGGTGTATCAAGGCACGTATTTCAATCAAAGTTTCTGAAAATTGCACCACACAAACACGCCGTGTTATTACTACTACTTGCATACAAAACTGAAACAGCAAAAATTATATTGCTCTAACAGCCCAAAATTTTCTCCTCTTATTGATTGGCCTGTTAGAACATTATAATACTAAACGGTGTTTAAATATGAGTGATAGAACAATTTAATACTGATTTTATTTAAGTTTGTGTATTAAATTATATAGGTTATTCTATACACATAGAACAGAAATTTTTTGTACTATTTTTCTACCTTAAAAATCGATTTCGCGCAAAAAGTGCTGTTAGAACAGTATAATATTCAACCCACGATATGTCCTAAAAGTCTTAACTATTGAACTACAGAGTGCTAAAGTTTTAAGAAAAATATCTTTTCTTTATGATAACTTTGGTCCTCCGCGATTTATCCTGCGATTATTGTAATTTTGCTTAAAAGTGCGCTGGCGCCACGTTGTGCATAAACTACAGTCGATTTCTTACTAAAATGGGAACATCTTCCATCAAAGCAGCAGCTTCGAGAAACTGCCGGTAACAGTGGCGACGCCAGGGGGGGCCAGAGGGGGCCCGGGCCCCTCCTGAAATTTAGCCGCCCCCCCCTGTAATGTCAAAAGTCGTAAAAGCTGAATGTATTCTTTTAAAAAGCTTAATTTCCAAAAAATCAGAAATCAAAACAATGCTGCAATTATTGAAACTGCTAGAAGAATATTATCCGGCTTTTAAAAATATCTGTGTTTTAACAAAAATTGCTATGACAATACCAGCATCAACTGCTTCTCCAGAAAGATCATTCTCTTGTTTAAGTAGAGTTAAGACTTATACAAGAACTACAATGCTTAATGAAATAATTTCTGCGGTATCTATTTTAAGTATTGAAGAAGAATGCATTAAAAATATTAATCTCGACAAAATTGTTGATATTTTTGCTAAGAATCATAATAACAGAAGAATCTTACTGCTTTAGGTTTCGGTAAATTTTTTTTTAATTTGGAAATGTCTTGTACCTATATACGTTGATATTTTTTTGTAATGTTTCAATATAATTTAATTTAAATGTTTATTATTACCTTAACCTATATCTACCTACTTCTCTGCTTCTTATTACCTTAATCAATGAATCTCAATATTACCCTCCATACCTTTTTTGATATAAATTGATTTAAATAGGGTACCAAAGCAAAGCAATAAAGTAAAAACACTTGCCCCCCTAAATTTTTCTGGCCCAGTCTGGCCCCCTCTAACACAAAACCCTGGCGTCGCCACTGGCCGGTAATTATGCCCATTTAACCTCTCATAAAGAAAATAGGGTTCAATTAAATAATCACCGCATATTCCAGCCCACACGTTAACGGCAAACTGCTCCTAGTGACGGGATGTGGGTTTTCTTCAACCCAAAAATGATTATTGTGAAAGTTTTGCATGGCATTTCTCGAAAAATTGGCTTCATCGGTAAATAAAATTTCAGTATCAAATAATGGATTTTCAATTACTTTTTGGAGAAACCATTGGCAAAAGTTCATCGGTAATGAAAAGTCGCGTGGGAGTAGAGCCTGAATACGTTGGATATGGTAGGGATATAATAAAAAGTCATTGGCAATTTTTTAAACAAGAATTAGTGAGATATTCAAATTGTTTCCAATTTTTCGTGTACATAATTCGGGATCTTCTTTGACTGAATTCAAAACCGCTACCTCAATTTCTGGTGTTCTTACAGTACGTTGTACTCCTTTTGGATGATTGTCTAGTTCAAAACTTCCCTTTTCGCACAACCTTCTATGAATGTTTAAAAATATCCGTGCATCCGGAATATTCTTATTTGGAAAGCGAATTTCGTACAACCGCCTGGCTTCCAGTGCGTTACCATCAGCAAGCCCATACATGTAATGCATATTTGCAAATTTAGAATTCGTGAAATGGATCATGTTTCTTTAATAATATTATTAATTTTAATGACTTAAATACGTAACAACTAGACAAGGTAGACAACTGTCAAAACTGTTTATGTTTACAAAACAAAATCTGCTTTTTACCTACTAGATACGTTTTATATCCTTTATAATACCCAATTTCATAACAACGTGCAAATGGATAAATTTAATTTTTTTATGCGAAAACCATCCGTCAAACGAAACAAAATAAAAAGATCAGATTGGTTCAGAAAAAAATGAAGATTTCAAAAATCATTTTTACTTTAAGAAAAAGCAGTGGCGTATCACTTTTCTCTTTAAAATGATTCGGTGCCAATACCGCACGAACGCCACTGGCAAGAATACAAAAATCATGTTGTACAGCAGAAAATGCCTTTTGATGCATAGAGGATGCGTACCACGTTTCACAAAAATATATAGGGTCATACCAAAGATATCATAAAAAAGTTTTTTTCTTAAAACTTGGTTGTGTAGTTCAACAGTTAAGACTTTTAGGACATATGTTCATAGAAAGTTTTTTTCTCAAAATGAACCCAAGAATAACCTTCTTAAATATTAGCATGTTATTAAAAAATACCCTGTATAGCTTGGCCCAAAAGTTGATATTTTTTGAAATACAGGAGGGCGCTAAAGGTTTTATAAGGCGGTATAAATATTTTTTAAACAAAAAAAAGTTAGCCCTTCTCGATTTAGGAAGGCAACGACGAGTTTCCTGCAAGGTACATCAAAACTGTTGCCAGAGATGGATTTCGCATCCAAAAGGTTTCGAGCAAATTCTGCTATTATTAAGATAAATATCTGTTTTAAAAAAGTAATAACTTTACTAGGCAAGGGTCTAGTCTAGCCACACATTAAGCACCCGTACCAGTCAGATCACCGAAATTAAGCGGTGTCGAGCGCGGTTAGTACTTGGATGGGTGACCGAGTGGGAAACACCGCGTGCTCTTGTCTTAGGGAAGAGTGCAAAATGAATCGACATCAAAACCATCCTATTCACGCCGAACAGGCCGGATGAGATCGGATATATCTCGTAGGATGAAGGTGCCGTTTCACACTTCCCAGTCGGTAGACCGCACGATTAAAAACCGTACGGTCGATAACCGGTTCAAGATAGCCTCAGATACGCCGACGAACCGTAAAACAGTAAAATAAAAAAAAAAAAAATAATAACTTTGACGTCCTGTATTTTGGAAACGATCAACTCTTGGACTAAAGTAAGTAAGGGATAGATCGTCATATTTTAGCCTAAGGAATTTGTACTTGCATTTAGTTCACACGATGATTTTTTTATAGATATCACAAATGCACAAAACAGAAAATAGTGGTCTTGGTATTAGTCTAGAAGGTACCGTGGATGTAGAAGATGGCAGAGAAGTACGACCACATCATTATATAAGAAATATCCTGCCAGATGGACCAGTTGGTTTGAATGGAGTACTACAGTCGGGAGATGAGCTGTTAGAAGTAATAAACTGACATACATTTTTTGGTTTTATTTAATTCAATCATCATTAATGTTTTAGGTTAATGGTATCCAACTGCTTGGACTTAACCACTTAGAAGTAGTAGCTATTCTAAAACAATTACCTACTTTTGTAAGTTTAGTTTGCGCTCGGTATCCCGTTCCTATTAGAATAATTGATACTTCTCAGCATCCTGATGCATTTCAAGCTAGGGTAAGTAAGGCGACATTACTTCTACCTAAATTTTAAGAATATAACGTTTTATGACAAATACCTACACCGACACACGAACGTAATTCTCTATGTATTTTGATAGAAGATCCTGGCTGATAGTTTCCAAACGCTCATCCAATCTGGAGAGCAGACACGCCTAGTGAAGGCCAAGTCTGAGACCTCGATAGCATCCAGTGTGGGAAGTGAAGCGTGCACAACGAGCAGATCCAGATCATTGGAACTGATTGCTGGATTACCGATGTGGTGCGAAGAACCAACAGTTGTGGAGCTTTACAAGGGAGAGCATGGGCTTGGATTTTCAATTTTAGATTATCAGGTAAAGACTAACAGGGTATTAACTATTTAAACATGAGGCAAAAATCCAAATCGGTAATTCTTTCAGTTATGCCATACATTTTATTTTGAACTTGCCAGTAGGAACTCGTTGCAGACTAGGCAGTTGTACCGGGTGTCCCACTAAGAATGGCTGTCGGCCGTATTTCAGAAAGTGTTAGTCATGAGAAATTGTTGGAAATTATTTTCAAGTTTCTCAGACTGGCGCTAGAGGGCGCAACAGTAACGGTAAATATAAATCACGAAGTTTCCTCAAAAGTCGCCTAGTTAAGATATCCCGAAAATAACATTTTTGCATATTTCGAAGATTTATTAATAAAATTCACCTATAGAACGTGTTCGTCACTTTTCAAATAAAAAGTTGGGGGAAGGTTGAACATTATTTGTAATAAATGCTGATAACTCCGGTCTGGCTTAACATAATTTAGTAAACTTCCAGTAGTACAAAAACAGCTAGCTAAACGATTAAACATTCTACCGTCGTATCGGCGTCTTTGAGGGTATCGTACTGCGTAAACCCGTTCAGCAATTGTTGCATTTCCCAAACATTCAAAATACACCTCAATGATGTCAATCGCTTCTTCAAGTAACAGAGGCATTTTGGCACGACAAAAATTTTGACGTAATAATGAAAGGTGACAAGCGTGCACATTTTCAATTCATATTTTGTTTTTCCAAGGCCTATTTGACTCTTAAAAAAACCTTCACAATGGCAACTTGAAAATCAAATCATAATGTTCCGTATTTATGATTATTGTTGTTGATATCTCCGGATTGAAAATAGATATTAACTTGCGGTTTTCGCTGACTTCTTGACCTTTTAATCATCCTTGTAATCAGTCTACATGAATATACTATTATATTTAGAATTATGGAAAAAACGCGCAATGTTTGTAAAGTTGTAAGACAGCGCCCCCTAGCGCATAGTGTAAAATACATATTGCCGTAGTTCATAGGGCGATATATAGAGTGAGAAAAGCTCTTTTTAACAAAACTAAGTTTACTAAATTATGTTAAGCCAGACCGGAGTTATCAGCATTTATTACAAGTAATGTTCAACCTTCCCCCACCACTTTATTTGAAAAGTGACGAACACGTTCTAAGGTGAATTTTATTAATAAATCTTCGAAATATACAAAAATGTTATTTTCGGGATACCTTAACTAGGCGACTTTTGAGGAAACTTCGTGATTCATATTTACCTTTACTGTTGCGCCCTCTAGCGCCAGTTTAAGAAACTTGAAAATAATTTCCAGCAATTTCTCATGACCGCTTTACCTAATATATTTTTTTTCCGCAAGCCATACGACTAACACTTTCTGAGATACGGCCGACAGCCATTCTTAGTGGGACACCCGGTACAGGGTTTTCGCTTATATTTAGACTCCTATCTAAAGCGAAAATAATAAGAGATAGAAAAAAATTTTAAATACACAAAATTTAGGATTTTTACTGAATCATCAGAATCTTGGCAAAAAGTTTTTCAAAAGATGATTACAATGTCGAAAAAAATAAACAACTTATGTTTTTTTAAATGGAACACGCTGTATCTATTTTATTAAAATTATAGATGCTTATTTCCTGATTCCAAAAATATATAGTTTGTCTATATTAGCTCAAACCGTTTTTAAGATATTAGCAATCAAAGTTTTAAAAAGTTGTATTTATTTTCGTTTATAAGTCTAGAATGTCTTTAAAATCAAATTATAAAGTCTGCCGGCCTTTTCTTATTGCAATTATTACGTCTAGAAAGCCATGGAAAACAAATTTTAATGTTGTTATGACATTTTTGGCATTGCTTACTTGTAATAAACTAACATTTTTCTTCGTATTTATAATAATAAAATGGGATATTCTGCAGCAGAAAAATTCGATGTTATCCGTCTATATTAATCAAATATTAGAAATTCATTTACAACTCGTAATGAATACCACAGATTATTTCCCAATAGATTTTTACCCTTCAAAAGCACTATTAAATTTGTTGTAAAAAAATTTGAAGAGACCAAAAGCTTAGTTAGGAAAAAGAGGACAGCAATGAGGAATGAGGAATGAGGAATTAGACTTAAATGTCTTGCTGTTCTATAAAGGTGATTATTTCCATTATTTATACTTATTATTAAGTCCTACTATAATTACTTTTGTATTACAGAAAATCCTGAGTATTCTGTACCAGATGCGGCGAGCCATTTTAACAAATCTTTATCAAAAATTCCCGAAATTAAAAAAAAAAATGTTATTATCCCTATAAATTTTTACCAGTCCAAAAATTGACCCAAGATCACAAGAGACAGCGGTTAGAATTTTGTTTGAATATTTCAAGAAGGCGTGAAATTGATGGAAATCTTTTAAACAAAATTTTGTTCACCGACAAGATAACATTCAGCACAGCTGGAATGTTTAATCGAAAAAATAAACATTTTTGGGCAAGCTCTAATCCCCACAAAATTTAGCCCGTTATAATTCAGGGCCGTAGGTCTATAAATGAACGGTACGGCATTATAGGAAATAAAGTCATTGGTCCAATAATTTATAATAGGACTTTAACTGACCTAAGATATTTGGAATTTCTTGAGAATAAGATTGAAAACTTTTTAGAAGAGCTTCCTCTCAACCAACACGCTGCGCTTATCTGGCAGCAGTACGGTGCGCCAGTCCATGATGTTGCCCCCCTCACAAGGTATTTAAATGAAACATATAATTTGTGGATTGGAAGAAACGAGCCAATAATGTGGCCGGCAAACATCCCCGATTTGACGGTGCTGGATATTTTTCTTTGGTGCTATTTAAAGAACAAAGTTTATTACAATAGGCCAGAGAACACTCAGTTTTGGAACAAAGAATTCGAGAAGAAATTTTGGTGCTAAATAGAAACTATCGATGGACCCTCGAATATGAACTCAATAAATCATAAATTATTAGGAAATATTCAAAAATGTATAATAAAGTAAGGGAGTTACGTTGAAAATCCGTAATTTTTTGTTTATGTTTAATTATTTTTCTTTTTAACGTTGTATTAATTTTCTTTTAAAATTTAAATAACAATCATAAAAGTAGATTTTTTATTTTAATTAATTATTGCTACCAAAATATTAATACTTAATGATTAAATAAAAATTTTGATGGCAAACTACAAATTAATGGATGTCAAATGAAATTAAACTTGTTGCAATTATTTTTCAATGCCTCCTAAATGTTATTTTAATAGTAAGAGAAGCATCACCAATGTAAGCCATTTGATTTTCAAGACATTCTAGACTTATAAACGAAAATAAATACAACTTTTTAAAATTTTGATTGCTAATATCTTAAAAACGGTTTGAGCTAATATAGGCAAACTATATATTTTTAGAATCAGGAAATAAAAATCTATAATTTTAATAAAATAGATACAGGATGTTCCTTTTAAAAAAACATAAGTTGCTTATTTGTTTCGGCATTGTAATAATATTTTAAAAATTTTTTGCTAAGATTCTGATGATTCAGTAAAAGTCCTAAAACTTTAAAGTTTCTTTTCTATCTCTAATTGTTTTCGCTCTAGATAGGGGTCTAAATATAAACGAAAACCCTGTAGAATAAACGATTTCACAACCAAGTTTCATTTTCAATAAACGTATGTGTAAGAAAGGCACACTTAAACAAAGTGGAGGACCAGGAACACCAATGACAGTAATAACAGTGAAACTGGAAGAAACTGTGCTGAACATATTGTTGTAAATTCTTTGCAGGGAAGTTCGTTTAAAAATTTTGAAGAAGCAGATCTTGTATTGTAAAATTTCTTCTGCATGAATTGAATTTGGTCAACTTCTGCAAAAATTGCTTGATATCCCTTAACTACGCCGTTGTTTCTTTTTAACGATATATCGTTTTCCTTGAACGTTTAGGTTGGGATTGTTGGTGTCTGGGTAATTAGACCGATATTCCTCCCAGGAAGACTTAATTTCTTGTTTTCTTTTTCCTGTGGGGCCATCTGAAGTCATTTGTTTGCACTACTCCATTGGAAACCTTAGAAGACTCGAGAAATTTGATAGTTGAAATCATCATACAGAAATGTACAACTCAAGTTAAAATAAAAATTAAAAAGAGGAAATAATGGATTACTACTGGCTTACTAAATTATATTAAGACAAAAAACGAACTCTATAAAAAATTACAAAAAAACAAGAATGATCGATTTTTATTATATAGATAAAAAATTTATAAAAACAAATTAACTAAACTAATTATAGAGACAAACACCAATTTTTAAAAACATGAAATTAAGATATATGGAAAAACATTAAAAAAGTATGTAATAAAAATCAAAAACATAAAAATGTAAGCGAAATTGATAATAAGTCTATTACTGACAAGAGAAGTATGCTAATAGCTTTATCGACTATTTTTCTGAAGTCGGTGAAAACCTAGCAAATAAAGTCAATAAATGTAATAACACATTTTTAAATGAAAAAATAAACAACATAGACTCATTTTATTTAGAAGAAACTATCATCAAGAATTTGAAGATACAATTGATACAACAAAGTATACAAACAAACAAGTATATATCCAGAAGTTTTCAAAATTGGTGTAATAAAACTTATTTTTAAAAATAGAGATTTAGGTAAAATTCATAATTTTAGGCCTACAACACCCTACATTAGCTAAAGTTGTTGGAAAAATATTAAAAATACGAATTGATAATTATTCAGAAAAAATACATTTTATATCCAAAAAACAATTTGGGTTTCGCAAAATTAAATCAACGCATGATGATATTTGCTTAATAATGGAACTAATAATGCATTAGATGACAAAACACCCTCTATTCGTATTTTCCTAGATTTAGCAAAAGCCTTTGATACGGTTAGCCATAATTTACTACCGTAAAAAATTAAAAATATTGAATTAAGAGGGAAACAATTAGAATTAATTAAAAACTATCTTAAAGATAGACCAACTTATGTTAAAATAGATAAAGAAAAAAGTTTATTCAATAGTATTTAAATATGGTGTTCCTCAAGGGACAATTTTAGGACCATTATTTTTTAATATTTATATTAATGATATATTTAGTATAAATTGCGATGGGAAAATTCATAGTTTTGCAGATGATACTGCTATTTTTTTTGGAGCTAAACAAATTGGGACAATTTAAATAGGAAGATTAAAAAATTTTAAAATTAGAAAAATTGGTTTGATAATAATTTATTAACCGTTAATTTTAATAGAACAAGTTATATTTTTTTACTTTGAACCTAAATATCACAAAATATGAATAGTATCAATATTAGCGACGACATTCAAATTTTAAAAGTTAACCATGTAAAATATTTAGGAATAATTTTTGACAGTAAATTAAATTGGAATTTTCGAGTAGAATATTTGATTAAAAAAATTAAGAAGTTTACTACCAATATATTAACATATATATTTAAAAATAAAAACTTTATACAGTTTAAAGCATAAAGATGAAATATCCATAAAGCCTAAAATAAATAAGCCCATAAGACAAACACTTTTAAATATTTTTGTTTTCATTTAAATGATTATTATTTATAAAATATTATTATATATTAATAATATTAAAGAAATTATTTCTAAAAAATATAAAATTGAAATAAACACATTTATATTGAAAACAAACGATTTAAAAATATTTTTGGAAAGGCTTTAACTAATTAATGCTAATGAATGCTATTTATTATCGTGAATAAATTATATTATTAATCTTTGTCGGAATTTTATTATATCTAACATCAAGAAAGTAGCGTTTATTGAATACTTGCACCTTTTTATAAAATTGTCTTGAATATTTATAATTTTAAATACTTTTAAATAAATAATACTTACCCCTAAAAAGCACGTCGTCGGGGAGTCTATGAATAAGTTTATTGACATGTTTATTATATTATAACTACTTGAAATAAACTTGGGTATCATAACTTTATCGGTTGTGTAATGTAATCTTATTTCTTTAAAGGTTTAACATAATAATGTTATGAATGATAGGTTTGTTTTAGAATTCCATTCTCATTATTATTTTTTTATTACAAGTTTTCAACTGATGAACTCTCTAGTCGCCTTCAGGTGAATATTGAACAAGCTACGAATGCTACAAGAGTATTTACCTAAAGGGTTAGCAGAGCATTACCCAGATGATTGCAGTCTACTTAACAAGGGATTCTAAATATTTCGTATCTAAAAAGGGCTTTCACTAAAGCAATTACTATTCTGGGTTTAAACAGCCGTTTCTTCAGGTACCTTCTTAGGCAATTTTTGGAGTTTAATACTTTTTGAATGTTGTCCTAATCCTCCAATTTTTTTTGAAGATTCCTTTGACTTATGGCACATTTATGGTATGTTCAGCTTCCTTGTTATCGTTCTGTCGGTATTCTTGTGATTCGGGCGCATCTCGATGCTGATCCCCTAGGTCGTCTACTTGTACTCTTGTAACACTGTAGGTTGTTCAGTATTACCCTGAAGACCACTGAAGACGTTCACACACACAGACAGTTGCACCCTTGTGATCAAAATAAATACTGACAATGGAAGTCCAAAACGCGTACCTATATCGTATTTTATTTTAACATTTTATTTTTAGGACCCCCTTAATCCTCAAGAAACTGTGATAGTAATCCGTTCCTTAGTACCTGGTGGAGTGGCGCAAGCCGATGGTAGATTAATACCAGGTGATCGATTATTAGCTGTCAATGATATTAAATTAGAACGCGCCACTCTAGATACTGCCGTCCAAGTTCTCAAAGGTGTCTCCAAGGGAATAGTGAAGATTTCTGTTGCAAAACCACTAAACGGTGGTGATGCGGTATCACATGCAAGCCAGGTGAGTTTAGCATCATTATACAAGGAGTGAAGTTGTTTTATAATTTATTTCCATTTTCAAAATACGAATTAAATTATAAAATATAAGACTACAATAAAATTTGTTTTATTCTTGGACGCCAAACTGTTCTGTTAATTTATAATCAAAACGTTTATACAGGATGTTCCAAAAGAGCATGTGAATATTTTAACTAGCGCTATTTTTTTAAGAAAATTTTATATTGATATGTGAACTAAAATACCTACTTTTGTTTTCAATATACTTGTACAGGGTGTGAAAAGTTTAACTGTATGTAGTGTTCTTGTAATATTTTCGAAACTTTTGAAGAATTATTTAAATACAATTTTTCTATTTTGGTTTCATAACAGAGTTTGCAATATCGTTAAGGACTTTTTATGAAACAGAATACTTATTTTTTAAAAGTTTGTAATGATATTATTTATCAAATTACGGACATAAAATGGGTTTGTTGATAGAAAAACACCAGACATTTTAATAGTACTACCAATACAAATGTAGGCATACAAATTTATAAAATTTTAAATAAAACATCTTCTTTTGAAATAAGGTGTTTATTGAAAAAAGAACGCGGAATAGAAAAAATAGTATAATCTATTATACATGATTTATAAATCTATTAGTAAACTAGTCTCGTTAGAAAACTCCCTGCAAACGTCTTCTAACGCGTGCGCCTAAATGACGCATAAAACTTTAATATAGGTATACTATTACTCATTTTCAACAGAATTTTTACACTGAAATCCAAGCATTTCTGGCCGCATGTATGTGAAATTTTCTTCATAAAAGTCAGTTACCACCTCTTATAATATCTACATGTTATTTTGGAATACCTTGTGTTGATGAATTATACCCTGCAACAGTGAAAACATGATCGTAAATACGTTATTATGATCAAGTTATAAAACATACAGCTTATAAAATTAAATTATTTTATCCAACGTGTTATAGAATTATTATTTATGTAGTTTTAGACAAGTAAAGTAACAAATAACACACTAGTGAGTTATAAATCATAACACACTAGTTGGTTATGATTATAACTCACGCAGACACATCTTTTATCACACCAGTCGATAAATTCTTTAAAATAATAATAATTTTTATAGATATATCTTCCTCAAAAACGCTAATTTGAATTGCGGTTTGTCAAACCCCACCTCACCAGTTACGTCTCAATAAAGTGACCTCACCAGCTACGGGTTAACATATTGTTAAGAGATTTTTTTTGTTATTACTTAAATCATGAACACTGTTGTTAATCATGTTTTTGGTTGTTAGATTCAACAGTGACGGTTGTCTCCCGATTTCAGTAGTTTTGCCTCGAGCCAAAGTGTCTGGTAAAAGTAATTTTGATTGATGAATTTTGTCATAACTATCTCTTGACTTGTGGGGAATAATAAATGAACACGCTAGGTCAGCAATATATTTTTTTCTTAAAGCTAGAGGGTATGGTGACAGGACAGAATTACTCCTCCTAATCAGTAATTTCTTCTTAGGGATGAATATATATTTTATTTAAATACAGAGTTACCTCCTACAATTACTTAATTGAAAATATTATAATTTGTATTGGTCATATGAATATTTTGATTGTGAAATCACGTCCAGTTTTATGTTTAAAGATTAAGACTCCCGAGCTTTTTTTAAACAAAGTTCTTTATTGATAAACTTTTTGCCACGGTTTCCGTGGCGAGGTTTTCCACCTTCTTCGGGCCACAATAAAAATGTATTTTTACTGTACCGAAACCTAGCTATCATAAATATTTTTATCATTAGGCACAAATAACAAAATTTTATAAACAATCTTATAGCATACCTACGTATCAGGAAGACTTACATATGATCAAACCAAAAAGTTATTGCCATTTCAACTGTCAGCATAGAGAAAACAAAGGAAAATTATACAGTAACAGTCAACAGTATCAATTAGGGGAATTTAACCAACCAAGAAGTTCATGTTGCCGTGTTGTTAATGGTGCATACCTCAACTTTTTCTCAACATAGTCGATTGAGGAGCGCCACAGCGAGGGCTGGAGTCACCTATAATATTTTGTGTTTCGTTGTTAACCAATTGCACTTAAAAGTAAAAGTTATAAATATTTCTGTCTTTAAATATATGTAAATGTTACAAAAATCCTCTATTTAAGCGGTAAAATTATCAACATTAGACTTAAGGGAATATACCACCTACCCACTCCCTATAATCACTAGCTTCTAGTTCGGGCGCTTTGGATCACAGCATTGTCATGCAACTTTAAAGTTGGAACGACTGATATGACGTCCTCAAAGAGACAACTGTTCGCTGCCAAGATCCGGTCTTGGTTATGTTGATATTCCATTCCATAAATTGAGGAATAGTAGCTCAATCACTATTACATAGAATTCTTGCAAAGTATCTGCAATACAATACGATAAGTCGTTATTCAGAAAATTATCATGCCGATAACAACAAATAATTGAATGAAAATTGCGTATACGTAAATAAAGTGCAAGAAAACTCTAATGTTGATAAATTGTTAAGAACTTACAAAAACTTAAAGTCTCTAAAAAAACTTACATATTGCAACATATTGAAATCAATATCCGGTGAAATCATTATACTGCTCAAATTTTTTAGTGGCATGGGGTTCTGTTTTTTAAATTAAATTAAAGATTTTTCGTTCGAAGATTCTGAAGTAGTTTTCTACCCTTAACTCATTGGGTAATTCATTAAAAAATTTTACACAACAATAGGTTAGACCTCTTTCTGTTGCAGCAAGTCAGTGTGCTGCTGGTACATTGTATTGTGTCGACCTGGTGTTAAATGTATGCGTGTATGGCATATGAATTTTAAATATTTCAAAAACGGCTAAACTTAATGTTGACATGTAATATATTTTTTAAATCAGAGGAAAACATCTTTCGTTCTGGTAAAAAATTTATAGGGTGTTCCATTAAAAAAAAAAGCTTGCAATTATTGTTTTTCAACTTTGCGATACGACTATCACTATTCTTTTATTTTATAATAGGTATATTAAAAACTCAGTTAACAGGAATGCTAAAACAACAACAACTACAAAAAACAAAAATTTATAATAAGAACTCAACAATTATCTCATATACTTATATAACAATTAGCATAGGCCTAATCACGAAATGTGCTCAAATTGTCTTCCATTCTGCTCGATGCATTTTTGGACTCGGCTTGTAACTAAACGAGTGGCGTTATAAATGTGAATATTTGGCACTCTTCCAATGCAATTAATAAAATTTGCTCTAAAATTTTCTATAGTATTACTTCGGGTTTTATATATTTCATTTTTGATAAATCCTCAAAAATAAAAGTCGAATGGTGTCAGGTCGGGGAAACGCGGAGGCCATCTGTTTGGTCCATATGTAGATACCAAGCCAATCTTCGCCAAAATTGGCAGTTAGTAAGGGCCTTACCATATGGCTATTATGTGCTGGAGCACCATCTTGTTGTAAATAAACATTATTTTTTGCAGCTAATGGCATATTATCCAACTCGATTATTACACATTCTTCCAAAATTTGGATGTATCCTTCAGCATTCAAATTTTCATTAAAAATCCTGTAGTTAAGGACCCTCTTTTGATATAGCGCTACCCATACATGGAACCCAAACCGTCCATGTTGTATGTTGTACCCTGGCGACCGTCTGATGAGGATTTATGTTTGACCAATATCGATTGTGATGTCGATTAAAAATTCCTTCGCTAGATATAAAAGCCTCGTCAGTCCATATTATATTTTGAAAAAAAAATGGGATTCCGATTAATCTGTTGCAAATACCAATGACAAAATTCTAAACGCCGCTCTTCATCTTCAGGATGTAAGTTATGAACCTTTCTTATTTTATACAGTAGTTTATACTACTTATGCTTTCTTAACGTTTTTAAAACTTTAAATTTACATGTGCCAATATATTTCTCAATATTACGACTAGCGTCGGATCAGCTGCAATACAAGCTAATGTATTTATTTAATCTCTTTCTCTATTTTCCTTATTGTAAATCTAACCTCTTGGTTTTCCAAATGATCCATACTCACTTAAATTGTGATATAATCTTTGAAATATTTGTTTTTCTGGCTGTCGTCGTTCCGGATAACGCTCAAAATATAGGTCTAAAGATACGTCTTTATTTTTATTACTCTCAATATAGCACTCAAAGATGTTTAATTTTTTATAGTTTTGAAAAATATTCATTTTAGACTCCTTTTTTAGAAAAATATAATCGAAAATATTTCGTTAACAACGAATGTTTAAACCAATACTTAATAAAATTGTTAATGAATTTTTTCCACTACTAACCTATAACATCGTCATTATTGACCGATTATTAACGTTAGAAATCGTTTTTCTCTGCCCTAAAGGTTATTATTGACAATGGTCAATAATAAGGCATTGAAATCCATTATTGACCGATCTTCAAGAATCTATTTGAACGCAGGTAACTTGATTTTTTGATTCTACAACATGAATTCATAAACATGAATAACCTGAAAGGTGATTTCTTGTGGATAGGCAACCAGATAATTATCAATACATATTAGATTATTAGAGATGCTTGAAATTGTAAAATATCGATACAATCAATAACAAATATTAATATTAAAAATTAAGGTGTACACATAATAATATCACTAACATTTTCTTCGCTCATTTTTTTGATGATCAAAAAATATACTTATACCTACTTATAATTTTTTATAATTATTAATACTATAAAGATAAATAATGTCTTATAAAAGTTTGTAGTAGTGGAAAAAATATTATATTAACCACGGTTTAGACAGCTTATAGCCCTCGCGTCTTAAATCCCTCATCGCTCCGCTCGTCGTGATTTAAACTTGCCGCTTGGGCAATAATGATGGCTGTCTAAACCTTGGTTAATAATAAACAAACGCTTAAAAATTTAATCCGTGGCCAACTAAAAAATTTTTTGTTTTTTGATATTTTAGCTATTTAGAACAAAGCAAAATATTAAGTGTTATATATTGTTGCAATCGCAAGAAAAAATTCAATTTTTTGAGACACCCAGACACAGGGTGCCCATTTAAGAAAATGCTGGTTTCGATAATACCTCAAAAATTAACACATCTAAATTGTTTTTTAATGTGCCACTGGATTCTAAAGTCACAAAATTTTCATATTGAAAGTTTCTTTCTATCTCCATAAATAACCGAGTCATAAGAGATAACAAAAACCGCAGATTTTGAGAATCCACCCTGTATCTTCTAAACCAATCTAGTTAGCGTAGATCTGATTGCGCCATTAAACTAAACAGTAAAAAAGAGAACGGGACACATATCTTAGTTTTCTTGTATCTTTTACCGTTTAGCCTATACCCTATAATATCAACGAAAAGCAAAAACACGCTGTACAGGGATGTTTTTTTAAGCGTCTCACCCGATTGGCGAAAAATTCAAAATGGCGTCGTATCTCTCAAATTTGTGAACCTATATTTTTTGACATTAAATTTGGCTTCCTTGCGGAAAATCATTAAGATATCTGTAATTTGTTTTTTATTTTAGTCAGCAGGAAAATCGCCAATCGGGTGAGACACTTAAAAAAATGTCCCTGTACATAGCTCAGACTTCTCAACTTCAAACGTACCTACCAACACAAATATTACTGTTACATAACCAACATAAATAAATGCCAGAACCAGAAATTGCACAATTTTGACGAAGGTCAGAGTTTTGGATTAACAAAGTCAAGATATTCGAAAATTGAAAAGAGGATCTTTATCGAAATGATACATAAAAGTCATATCATAAAAAAATAATTCCACTGTTAATTTATTTTAAAGACTTTTTGTGATAACGTAAGTAGAATCCATAAAAACACCGGCCTAACGAATTTTAGTCACAACAATGTAAGAAACAAATTTACAAAAAAAAAATGTTTTTTGCCGATCCTGCAAGGTGAGAGATAAGCTGCTGCTGGTATCGCATTCAGTTGCTGTTGAACTGGTTTAGAAAATACAGGTGGAATAACATTACAGTTTTGTGATGGGTGCACGTAAAATTTTACGGGTTTTAAATGTTTTAAATAAAACATCAGAGATGGTTACTAGGCTAAGCAAGAATTGGGGTATGTATTATTTACAATTAAACAACATGAACCTTTTGGTTGGTTTTATTCCCCTAGTTTATATTTTTCATTCCTCTAGTATATTTTTAATCGTCCATCTATACAAAACCACACTTTACAGTGATTGTTGTTGTATAATTTTGTTCTGTTTTCTCTGTTATGACAGATGAAATAGAAATAACTTTTTAATCTAAACGTGTGTAAGTCTTCAGGACATGTGAACTGTAAAATTGTTTATACAATTTTATTGTTTATAATATAGTAAGATATGTAAAAGAACATTGTAGGTGGGGATCGGTACCCTATTTTTTTTTGTACTCCTGATATGTAAAGTAAAGGATCATAGTATTTCAGATATTTTAAAAATTATTAAACCGCTATAATAAAAATAATTTGTATCTGAAATACTATGATTCTTTACTTCACATAGAACATTTCGGCTTGTTTTAGTCAACCCTTCTTTTTTAGCAATAAATATAGTTCAGGTTAGTTCAGGTTAGTTCGGTTAGTTAGGTTCGATTGGTTAGTCCCACCTGGTTATTTCCTTCGATTAAACTATTGCTCTTCAACTTATCAAAATTTAAACACTCATCATGACAATCATTTTCTAATTTTATTATACAGGGTGTTTCAGAAGTACGGTACGTAATTTAAGAGGGTGATTCCTTATGATATTCTAAGAGAAAAAGTTCATATGAACATGTGTCCGGAGTTGCCCCGTTCTTGATATACTGGATGTTGAAGTTAAAAAAAAATCGGTGCATTTTATCAGAAGGTGGCCATGTTCAACATTTGCCTTAATTAACTGTTGCATTTTTCTTCGCATCATTATTTAGGGAAATAGTTTCATTTTTAATTTAAATGTTTTAATTAACTTATAAATACACATGTATTTTTTTTTGTACATGCAATAAAAAGGTTCTTATTTTTTCTCTCGACAACGAAGGAAGATACGAAAACAGTTCAAAGAACAAACAAGTTGTATTATTAGTTAAAACAGTTCAAAGAACAAACAAGTTGTATTATTAGTTAGTAAATCCGAGAAAGTATATCAAAATTAGAAAGTTAGTGGCGTACATACTTTTGTCAATAATATTCGTTAAGGTACAGGGTCTTCCAACGAGGACTGAACAGGGGCTCATTTTTGAGCTTCCTTGTATTTAAAGAAAAATCCAAAATAGCCAATCGATGTACTTTTTCCTGCAGAATTCAAAAATGAAACCAAAAATTTATTTGAACCAGAAACAAAAGAGTTACGCAATGAATAAGGTGTTTTTTAAATGGAACATAGCTTTTTTTATACGATTTTTGGAACGAGTGATTTTTTTTTGTCCGTTCTGATTAAAATATTTAATATTGTGACAGGTATTTTTATTAAATTTTAATGTTTTATCCAGTATAATTTAACTTTAACCTGTTTGAAACATACAATAGGTAATAAAGGTATAATCACCTTTGAATCCTTCAAAGTCAAAAAATTTGGCAAATTTACTATAATATTGCCGAAATGAAATATTCATTAGATGAGAGATTGCAGATTGTTATCTTGTTCTACAAATGCCAAGAAAATGCAAGAGAAGCAAGGAGAAGATTTATTGCAAATTTTCACAGAAATATATCCGCCAATACTATTCTAAGGACAAAAAACCTATTTAAGGAAAATAAAACATTACATGACAGAAAAAGAAATCCAACTCTATACTAATTTAAAAAAAAAAAAAACATTAATAATTTAATTGTTCAATGTGACCTCCGTTGTTCTCGAAACATGTGCGATAACCTCTTTGTAGCCTTTCCAAACTTGCTGTTATACTGTGATTTTCCTGGTTAAGGCGATTTATTTCATTCACAATTTTCTGCATGATCTCTTCAATATCGTGGTTTCGCTGCTTGTATACCACGTTCTTTAAATGGCCCCAAAGAAATGTGTCTAATATTGACAAATCGGGACTATTGGGTGGCCAAGCATAGGTTCCATTTCTACCAATCCATTCTTCATGGCGTCCGTTTAAATATTGAGTAACCTCACGCACGGCATGCGGAGGGGCCCCATCATGTTGCCAAATTAAATTTTGATATTCTTCCAATGGTAAATCTTCCAAAAAGTTCTCAATTTCGTTTTCTAAGAACTCGTAGTATCTCTGTCCATTTAAAGTCCCGTTAAAAATATTGGTCCCAAAATTCTATTATTTTTTATGCCACACCAAACATGGATTGAAGTCCTTCCTTGAAATTTAATTGTCTGAAATTTTCTTGGATTTCCAACGGCCCAGTGATGATTATTATGTCTATTGAAAACCCCCGATGTTGTGAATGTGGCTTCGTCAGTCCATAAGATATTTCTGAATAAATTAGGGTCTTCGTTTTCTTTCCGAATCACAATTTGAGAAACAAATTGGAAGCGAAGTTCTTTTTGTGCCGGTGTTAGATGTTGAAGTGGAAGCATATGATAAGACTTAAATTTATGATTTCTTAAAGTCCTGTGAACAGTTCCTTGGGTAACTCTTCTGCGTCTTACACCGCCGCCGTATTGAACGTCCCGAACTGCGTCCGAAATTGATTTGGTTGGATTCAGTCGAAAATAATTCACAATGGCACGGTCTCGATTTCTATTCCTTTCTGGATTTCTTTTTCTGTCATGTAATGTTTTATTTTCCTCAAATAGGTTCTTTATCCTTAGAATAGTATTGACGGATATATTTCTGTGAAAATTTGCAATAAATCTTCTCCTTGCTTCTCTTGCATTTTCTTGGCATTTGTAGAACAAGATAACAATCTGCAATCTCTCATCTAATGAATATTTCATTTCGGCAATATTATAGTAAATTTGTCAAATTTTTTGACTTTGAAGGATTCAAAGGTGATTATACCTTTATTACCTAGTGTATGTTTCAAACAGGTTAAAGTTAAATTATACTGGATAAAACATTAAAATTTAATAAAAATACCTGTCACAATATTAAATATTTTAATCAGAACGGGCAAAAAAAAATCACTCGTTCCAAAAATCGTATAAAAAAAGCTATGTTCCATTTAAAAAACACCTTATCCATAGCGTAACTCTTTTGTTTCTGGTTCAAATAAATTTTTGGTTTCATTTTTGAATTCGGCAGGAAAAAGTACATCGATTGGCTATTTTGGATTTTTCTTTAAATACAAGGAAGCTCAAAAATGAGCCCCTGTTCAGTCCTCGTTGGAAGACCCTGTACAAATATGTTATTCAATGTCCCACATTATACTCCAAGAAAGTATTTAACATTTTATATAGAAGCTGCATGCACTAATAATTTTATTAACATCGTCGAGCGGGACATAGGAAATCCCATGTAATTTTAAATGGGGTCAATTATTGGCTTCCCTAATTATTTTAGAGAAAAATTCTATTTAGGTTAATTAAAGAGCACTAAAACCCACATTCAAAAGAATAACTTACGATATTTTTGATGAGCCCGTTTACGGGTTATCGCCGATTTCTTTTTAACTATTTCTCCTTTTTATGGCCCCGTATTTGCGGGCACCAGTCAAGGTAAAAGATGACTGTCAAATAAAGTTGTCATTTTGAAATGTGTGCTTTATTGTTATAAAAACTCGTACATCGAAAATATTAAAGGTGTATTTATGAGTACAAATTAATCTGAATAAAACTAAAATAAAGTATCCAATTACAAGGTTAATTATGACATTTTACATGTTTCAATATTTTACTAATTAATAGATAATTAATAATTATTGCATCTCTTCTTTGTTCCTGCCTTTCTTCACATCTGCAGTTATTTATTACAGTGCCTTTTGTCTCAAATTTCTTGATAGTCCTTTCGACTGTAGATTTTGCAGGTATCGATCTATTCGGATACAGAGCAGCAAACATGTCTGACACATTTTGATAACTATTTCCTTGATAATACCATTTAATCATCAATATTTTTTCTTCAGAAGTGTAATTCATGGCTAATATTTTCGATGTACGAGTTTTTATAACAATAAAGCACACATTTCAAAATGACAACTTTATTTGACAGTCATCTTTTACCTTGACTGGTGCCCGCAAATACGGGTCCATAAAAAGGAGAAATAGTTAAAAAGAAATCGGCGATAACCCGTAAACGGGCTCATCAAAAATATCTAAAGTTATTCTTTTGAATGTGGGTTTTAGTGCTCTTTAATAAACCTAAATAGAATTTTTCTCTAAAATAATTAGGGAAGCCAATAATTGACCCCATTTAAAATTACATGGGATTTCCTATGCTCCGCTCGACGATGCAACACCCGGTATAAATTTTAAAAAAATGTTGATATTTTATTGACTGTAATAATTACAATTATACTGCATTACAACATTCTTAGTAAATTTAGTACCTAATTGGTATTCCTACTCTGTAATTGGATTGTCAAATCTGTAGAGTTTGTAATAAATTAAATAAATAAATTATAATGAAGTTTGAAAGTAGTAATAAATGAACAAAAAACTAAAAATGATGGCTGAATATTCGAATTATAAAACAACTTGCAATGGTTTCTTGTAAGCGTTAGCAATATGTATTTTTTTCTGGGTCTGTGTAATGTCTCGGATTTACTTCTTACAACTTTTTGTTTTTTTTTTATTTTATAACGTTTATCAGAAGATTATATTACCTGCAGAAATATTACATTTTATTGTAATGCTCTCTTAAGGTACTAAAATACATAAATGGACATTAAAGTATTTTATAAAAGAGGGTCAATTTTACATTTTTATAGCTGTTGTAAGAACATATTAAAAATATTTTAGACAGAAAACGTTTTCACAACTATAATAAAATATAAAGTTTTTCGTAGGTTTGGTTTTATCTATAAGTTCGAAAATAATGGCACGTTATTATTTTTAATTTTTCTTCGAAAGTTTTGGTTCGTAATGATATTTTCGTGACCATCACAATATGTGGAAAAGAAATGATTAATGCCAGTGTTCATATCAATCAAATTGATTTAATTTTCCTTTAATTTAATACATTCTGTATTTATTTAGACCCAAGAACAATAAGATTAGAGATTAGATTAGTAATATGGTTATATTGATATTATTCTGATTTTAGCGTGGTTTGAAAATGCGTCATTAGCGATGATACAATCGGTTTAGATCGCAGTTTTTTGTATGCAGTTTGAGTTTGTGTTTAGTGACAGTTAAGACCTGACGGAAAATTATTTTTTTAGTTTGTGCGGAAAATCTTACGCCATTGGTCAGACGAAATTGGATACTTAATTCTGGTAAGTTTGATGTCAAATATGTTTGTCAATTTTTTAAGATTTCAAATAATAACCAATGCATGTGGACTTAAATTGCTGTTAAGCTTCAAAAATAACCTTGTTCAGTATATTGTTAATAATTAACGAGTGATTTTTAATTATTTTGCTCAAGGGAGGCCATGCATTTTAAAAGCATCATGGCCGTACTGCGTAGATAAGATGACATGATTGTTTTATGACATTTACGTCTTATTTGAATTTGTGTATTTGTAAAGTTTAAAAATTGGAGAAATTTTGTAATTTTTGCAGTTATTTGAAGGTAGGTTACTATTGCTTTAACTAATATTTCTCCGGGGAGTCGTCTTTTGACTATTATAAAGTGCTATTTGCAGGATATGATTTTATTTTTTATTTTTTTTTTTATTTTTCAGCGTATCAAGTTTTGGTGAAGCTTTGTTGCCGGATTGAAAGTTCTACAGTAAAAATGTTTAGTGAAGCACAAAAAATTTTTATTGTTGAAAGTTTTTTTAGAAATGGAAACAAAATAGGCGGTGTGTGGAATTACTGTATGCATGACTGCTTTGATGAATTTCGAACCGAGTTTCCTGATGTTGCGGTGACCTTTCATAATTTTCGTACTGGGTCACAATACCTAATTGATAAATTTCGTCAGACTGGTTCTGTTCAACATAAAAAAGGGGCTGGAAGACCAACGAAACGATCGAATGAGGTTATTGAAGAAGCGCGACAAATTATGGAAAATAATCCTTCAACTTCTATTAGGCATTTATCTCAACAAATTCAGCAAACGGATTTATGCTACAGTACATGTCAAACACTTTTGAAAAAGGATCTGCATCTATACCCTTATCGTGTTACGGCTATTCATGAACTCCTTCCCAATGACGTTCCCCAAAGACTTAATTTTCGTGAATGGTTTTTAAACAATTTTCAAGAAGAAAATAGTGGTGCTTTTGAAAAAACATTTTTTACCGATGAGGCTTATTTTTATTTATCAGGCTATGTTAATTCACAAAATATGCGAATATGGAATACGCAAAATCCGCATGTTTTTGTAGAAAGACCTCTTCATCCTCAAAAAGTTGGTGTGTGGGCAGCAATAAGTTCTAGAAGAATAGTAGGCCCAATTTACTTTGATGGCACAATTACAGCCGAGAGATATCGGATCGAAATTCTGACAACATTTATTAATGAGCTTCACGATGATGAATTGCGGGAAGGTTACTTCCAACAAGATGGCGCTACACCTCATGTAACCAGAGAAAATTTAAATTTTTTAAGTGAATTATTTGAAAACAGAGTTATAAGCCGAAATACGCAACAAATATGGCCACCTCGTTCCTGCGATTTAACACCCTGCGATTTCTTCTTGTGGCCTTTTATAAAAAACTCCATTTATCGAACACCAATTGAGGATATAAATGATCTTAAACGAAGGATTTCAGAAAAAATTGCCGAAATTAATAATTCTCCAAACGTATTGGTTAATGCGTGTCTCTGAGGGTAAGAAGAAACATCAGAAGGTGTCTAGAAGTAGGAGGCGGCCATATAAAGGAGGCTTTCAAAGTAAGATAGCTCAGGATTTTATATTACATACCGTCAAAAAACATTATTTTAGGTTTTCAACGTGACAACGCTGCTTTCTTGCAAATTCTATGCACTATGTATACTGGGTCACAGCCGCCCTTGAGCAAAATAATTAATAATCACTTGTTATATAGTCTATGCATGGGTAAGAAGTTTTTGGTGACTGCAAACTGTTCTAGTTTCGTTTTTACACTAAAACTTATTGCCCGTTGCATTTTTAAAATAGCTATGCTACTAGACCTGCCAAGAAATTATCTCTAAGTTATTCAAAAATAAAACTGCTTAAAATTTAAACCACCATGCAAGTCGACTTGGCTTGATTTGCCTGTTTGTGATAATATGTCCAGCTGCCGACAATTTATTGCTAAAATGTTTACACTTAGAAGATTTTGTCACAAAAAGTTAAGTCTAAAAGATGACCCTACTAGAAATATCATATTTATTGGAAAGTAATTGTAAACTTCCTTTTTTGTTTCAGAACTAGCCAGAAATACGCAGGGTGATGTAAAACTAGAATACGCACAGCAGTGTTTAAAATTCTTCACATTTGTTAACTGGTTAGGATCATCTGTATTGCTAAAGCAAGCTTTAACAACTTGTATACATGTTGAAACTTTATTTCTATAGTTTTTGTGGTACAAAATGATAATACGCTGTATATTATATACATATCTGTAAAGGCTGTTGTACTATATGAATGCTTGTCCTGGTTGTCTATAAATGTGATAAAAGATGTGGTTGTAAATTGCCTATAATAATTACAAACATATACAATCTATACTACTTTATATATATAATTTTTATATATTGTTTCGTAATACCTACTTTTAAACTTGAACCAAACGCAACGAACCTGTTTTGAATTTGTAGCAAGTTTTTGTTGTTCATTGGCGGTAGATTCGTATATATCTCATTAGACTTTCTACAAATACCCTGTATAAATAATAATATGCACAATCTCACTTCCTAAAATAATGTTAACTATCATATTACAATGATTTGTTATCAATATATTTCCCAAATTGTTCAAGACGAACTATAGCTAAGTGTATGTCTCCACAACATTTATTATACAATTCATACATACAGGTTGACACACCAGTCTGTGGCTACGGGGAATCGGTAAGGGGAAGGGAATCATTGGCGTGCTACTTCGATATGTTTGAAATGCAATAAAGATAGGAAATTAATTTTCGGCTTGAAAAAAAACAGCCTTAATTCAGTGATAATGATTCTTTCGTTTTAGTCGTATTAATGTTAAAGACGTATAAATTAAAGTTTTTGCTGCACGGCACCGACGTATTTATAAAAAGCTGAATAGCTTTTCGCCCGTTTAATTGCTACTTTCCTGACACACGTGTGTCAACAAATATTCGATTGGTTGTGGCGCGGTGCTGGCCAACCAATCAAAATGAACAACTAACGCGCATTTCCTTTGATTGTACACTATGTTGCCATATTTCTATGCCATTTTAACATCAATATTAATAAAATAAATAGAAATTTTGAATAATGTTGAAGTTACAATAAAATACTCTTAGTTTCTTGAATATATTTTTATTTATTTTCAATTAATACATAAAAATCTACGACCTTCTTACTTACAAATGTTAAATTATAATTATGTAACGGTATATGGCAACATCATAAACCTATGATGTTTTTTGCTTGCCTTCTTTTGGTACCTACAGTTTTGTGTCGAGCTATATATTAGCATAGTTTTATACAAATTTGTTCGTCGAAACTTTAAATAGAAGTTGTTTAACTTAATTATCTATCGAAAAGTATAAAACTTTCCCATTTCCCATAAAAATGCAAATATTTATAATATAGACTGATTTTCACCAATTTAATGTTGATCAAATCATCTATGTCATTTTGACAGGTCAGAATTGGTTGTAAAAAAGGGAAGGTTTACAGTAAATGAACTACTTACTAGTTAATGTAATGTTAAGGTAACGAAAGAAAGGAATGATGGACATACAACAAACAATTGCTTATCACAAATGTTGAATGTTGCGGTCATCCGACTCTAAATGCAAACGTTTTCTCTTTCTAAAACCTTCAGCAATATTTGACAACTATGCTGGGTTGCTGGGCTTATGTTCCAGAAAGCTTCTCTGATACGCTCCTTTTATATTATCCGGTGTTCTTAGAGCTAAATTATAACCGATTCCTTTTACACATCCCCATAAAAAAAAATCGGATGAAGTCAAGTCGGGCGGGAAACTTGGGGGCCAATTCTGAGGTCCATTTCTTCCAATCCAACGATTTTGAAATTTGACGTTTAAAAATACGGACCCTACGATAGGAATGCGCCGGTGCTCCATCCACTTGGGGCCACATCGTTTCTCTTATGGCTATGAGAATGTCTTGTAATAATATTGGCAATTGATTTGTCAAAAAATCTAAAAACATTACTCCAAATGGTTTTCGGAAAAGTAAGGACCGATTAAATATCGACCCATTACTCCGCCTCAAACATTCACTGACTATCGTGTTGATTATCAACGAGTATTCTAAATGGATGCGGATTGGAATCAGAATAGTAATGAAAATTATGTCTGATATTAACTGATCCATCGCTGTGAAACGGGCACTTGTCACTAAATAAAAAAAATTTAAAAAGTAGTTTTCATTTTCTGTCACTTTGTCGAAGACTCTGTAACTATGTTTCTGAAGAATCCTCAAGACGCTGAGAATCTACAGGGAGATATTTTTTCCGGGGTCATGCTCCCTTTCTTCCTTCTGAACTTTTTTGTGGTACGCCGTTGGTAGAGTCTAAAATATGAAGTGTATTTTCTCTTTTGTTTATAAGCTTTTTAGTCTCTTGTTGGTTTTTCGTATCTGCGTCCGATATCGAGAAAAAAAATAAGAAACGATTTTCTGTATTGACAGTTTATTCACCACTACCTGTTGAAAGTTAAAGCTGGGACGACTCGGTTTTTGTATCAATGATTTACAATGCAAAAAACCTAAATAATCATAATAACAAGAGAACTATGTTAAAGCAATTGTTGACAGTGACCTCCTTCAACCCTTATACATGCGCCCACTCTTCTTCTCATTGATGCCCGTACTCGTTCGAAAACCCCCGGAGTATTTCTTACTGTTTCAAATGCATCTAGTATTCGGTTTCGTAAGTCATCAACGTTATTTACAGGTGTTGTATACACTAGAGATTTGAGGTGCCCCCATAGGAAAAAACCAAGGCTATTTAAGTCAGGGGACCTAGGGAGCGATGACTGAGGTTCGCCCCGTCCTATACACCTGTTCTCATACACTTCACAAATACTCCCTAGCCAAAATAGAAAAATGTGCTGGGGCGCCATCGTGCATATACCACATTTGATTTCTCAGTAATAAAGGCAATTCTTGTTGCAAAAAATGCCTATATGAGTGTGATGATAAGTCGACCAGGCAAAAAGAAAGGACCAATCAAATGATCTCCAATTATACCACCCCATACATTTAATGAGAATTGTTCTTGAAAATGCGTTTCTACACTTTCATGTGGATTTTCGTCAGCCCATATGTGGTTGTTGTGAAAATTTAAAATTGAATTCCTTGAAAAATTGGCTTCGTCGGTAAAAAGGATTTTAGAATCAAAATTGGGGTTTGCTGTTAGCCTATTAACGTACCACTGGCAGAAATTAATCCTTAAAGGTGTACTGGACTAACAAAGACAAAAGGTCTTTGACTTCAATTTCCTTTTTAAAGTAATTACGATAGTTGCATACATCAATTATTATTATCCAGCACAGCGCTTTTAGGAAACCAATAAGTTGTTTAATTAGTATAAGCAATTTTAACTATACTTTGCATATGCTATCGTAGCACTTTTGTGGGCATTGACTTAGATTTACTGAATAGACAATAGACGAAGTTTGATGTTCAATCTAACAAGTTGTTTGTTTTTACCCCTATCCTTGAGAACCAATGAAGGGTGACTACATGGCGATCCTGCCAGTCCTTTAACAAGTTTTACTATTTTACGTGTGTTGTGTGCAATAAATGATTAAGTGATGCATAAGTAACAAAAAACAATATGGGTAAATCGCAAAGTAAAGAAGAAATTGTAATTGCTCAAGCGGGCAACAGCGGTGGTCAAACTACATCACAAGGTGCGTCGATATGGGAAGTTGCGATTTTACTAAGTGTTGCAATAGTTGTGTTCCTAATCATTGCATACTGTTATCAACAAATCAAAAAGAATTTAACCAGAAAAATTAGAAGAGAAATCACCAGAAGCCAAGAACTTGTGTAGACAGCCATCAACGATAGGTGCTACCAGCTGTTACCAAACCGGGGCTGGCATCGAGGGAACGAGCTAGTGTAGGCGCAATGCCGCTAGTTCGCACCGTTGGAAATAAGCTGACAGAAGGCAGACAACAGGGACAGGATACAGTACTATAAGGATATGAGGTTAGATTGTGTTGATTTTTTTTTATTCTGTACTTACATTTTTTTTGGGCTCTGTTTTTAAATATTAGGATATATATAAATTTTATAATGTTAGGCAATGAGCGCCGATATTAGTGACTTTAAGGAACTGTACGAAACTACAAAAAAATTCTATAATAATATTACTAGAGATCCTCTTGAAAGAAGGGAAAATGCTCAAAGGGTTAATAAATTATTGTTAGATGTAGGTTTATTGGACACTAAATATTATAAACTTATAGAAGATTTTAAAAAAGTTTCTAGTGACGAAAAAGTAAGCAAAGCAGTTAAGACTTATGCGAACGAGATTCAAAAAATTATTGCAAATTCGCGGAAAATTATTTTAGACAGATTAGACAAAATAGGAGAATCTAGTAATAATAGCGATTCCAACATGACCGATAAATTCGATTTAAAAACCGCGGCATCCTTATTACCAGCTATGGATGGTAGTGAGGATTCCACAAAACAACTAATAGATGCAATCGAACTTTACAGTGAATTACTAGACAACAACAGCCACAAACTCTTAATTAATTATGTACTTAAAACTAGACTCTCTCAAAGCGCGAAAATAAGACTAGAAAAAACATACGCGACTGTCAATAATCTAATTTCAGATATGAAAATTCATTTATTAACCAAAAAGTCTGCTGCTGCTTTGGCTACTGAGTTACATTGCGTTAGGCAAAATGGAAAAACTATCGACGAATACGCTAGAAATATTGAAGAATTATTTACAAACTTAACTATTACTCAGGCCGACGGAAACGATAGCAGTATTCCCATTTTGCGCAGCGTAAATGAAAAAATAGCTATAAATGTTTTTGCAAATGGATTGAAAAATAGTGAGCTACGCACGGTAATAAAGGCTAGAAATTATACGTTATTAAAAGATGCTATAATAGGGGCTAAGGATGAAGAAAAAATTAAAAATTTTAACCCGATATCAACCACATTTCACATGCAAACGCAAAATAATACGCGAGGTTATCGAGGAAGATTTAACGTAAACAGGTCAAATAATAGAGGTAGAGATTTCAATTTTCAAAGCAATTCAAACGGTAGGCACTATGTAAACAATAATCAGCGAATATTTAATAACAATCATTATAGAGGTCAAGGCCGCGTTGCATCTCGAGGCACATCGGGAAGGCCGTTTCGCAGCCATTCAAATTTTCGCGGACATCGACAAAATAATTATAGGGGTCAACAAGCGACTTACGTTACAGATGTTTCAAACGATTTCAGCGAATGCCCTAATAACACAAATTTAAGTACCGGATCAAGTAGCCAAAAATTTTTTCGTCCCTAAAGAAAATGATCATGTAAACAATAATGTAATAAAGAATGAATGTGATTACAATGCAATGAATGAGTGTGTAATTTTAAACTTAAATGGTATGAATTTTGTGCAAGTAAGATACCGAATGGAAAACATGTTATTTTTATTAGATACAGGAGCAAGTATAAGTGTAATTTTTTCAGGAAGTATACATGGAAATGAACGAATTGATAAAACAAAAAAGACTAAAATCGTAGGTGTAGGTGGATTTACTTATTCCTTAGGAGTAGCGAATATTTTATTTTCTTTAAATAATTACGAAATTCAGCATGTATTTTTAGTAACAGATAAATTTAGTTCAGGCATTCATGGTATTTTAGGTTCAGATTTTTTTTCCAAATATGGGGCAAATATAAACTATGAAACATATTTATTTTCGTTTTGTATTTTTAATAATAAGGTAAATGTACCTATGATTCCCAAATATGATTCTTGCATATCATTACCCCCCCGAAGTGAGGTAATAACATATTGCGAAATAAATAAAAGCGGTGAATTCGTTGTTTTGCCAGAAGAGCTATGTGAGGGTGTACTTGTTGCAGGAATTGTTGTATCATCTTACAATGAAAAAATTGCTGTAAGAATTGTGAATGTTAACGAGCGTGAAGTACAAATTAGAAATTTTAAACCACGTTTACAATGTGCATCAGATTTCGAAATTTATAACTTTGACAAAACAGGCAATTTAGTTATAGACCGAATTGACAAAATATTGGATTCGATAGATATGTCTACACTAAATATAGAAGAAAAACTTTCTATACAAAAAATATGTGCTAAATACTCTGACGTTTTTCATTTAGAGGGCGATCCACTTACTGTTACCAATCTTTACAAACAAAAACTTCAATTAAAAGACGATGCAGTACCTGTATACGTTAAACCCTATCGATTACCGCATGCGCAAAAAACCGATATAAGTAACCACGTTAATAGAATGCTTAGAGAAGGCACTATAGAAGAGGCAAAAAGCGAATGGAATTCGGCTATTTTAATCGTACCCAAAAAACCTGATAGTTCCGGGATTAAGAAAACTAGACTTGTGATTGACTATAGATTAGTCAACCAGCGGGCCCTAAGGGATGAAAAGTTTCCCTTACCTTGTATTGCGGAAATTTTAGATTCTTTATCTGGCGCCTTGTATTTTTCTCATCTTGATTTATCACAAGGGTATTATCAATTAGAATTAGATAAAGCCAGTAGACCGTATACCGCATTTACTACAAACGAAGGTCAATATCAAATGAAAAGATTGCCAATGGGGCTCAAGGTTAGTCCTTCTATATTTTCTAGACTTATGACGGTAGCAATGTCAGGATTAAACTATGAAAGCTGTTTTATTTATCTTGATGATCTCATAATATTCGGAAATTCATTACAAAATCATAACATAAATCTTATCAAAGTTTTACAACGACTTAGAAAAGTTAATTTAAAACTCAATCCAAGCAAATGTGATTTCCTTAAAAAAGAAATTTTATATTTGGGTCATATTATTTCATCTGATGGAATTTCTCCAGATCCAGAAAAATTAAAAGCAATTGTTCAATATCCAATACCTCAAAATGCTGATGAAGCAAAACGATTTGTAGCATTTGCAAATTATTATCGAAAATTTATTAACAATTTTGCTCAAATTGCCCAACCACTTAATGAATTATCTCGAAAAGGAAAAATTTTTGCATGGACTGAGAAATGTCAACTTTCTTTCGATAAACTGAAACAAGCTATCACTAATCCGCCCTTGCTACAATATCCAAATTTTTCAGAAAATAACACTTTTATTCTTAAAACTGATGCTAGCGGGTATGCTATTGGCTCTATTTTGTGTAATGGTAACGATAAACCTATAGCTTTTGCTTCTCGAGTTTTAAATAAAGCGGAACAAAATTACTGTACTATAGAAAAAGAGTTACTAGCAATAGTATGGAGTGTTAAACATTTTAGACCATACTTGTACGGTAAAAAAAATTTCAAATTTTTTCAGATCATCGTCCCCTTATATATTTATTTAGCATGAATAATCCATCCAGTAGATTAACGAAATTTCGTCTAATTTTAGAAGAATATGACTTTAGCATACACTACATTAAAGGTTCTCAAAATGTTAACGCAGATGCTTTATCGCGCATTAAAATCGAATCAACAGAACTTAAAGACATTACTGCAAAAGTAAATAATAGTGTAAATATAATGACGCGTGCACAGACAAAAAGGCAGAATGTGCAAAAACAGCCGGATTTAATAAATTCTCAGAATGAAAGGCTTGATCACCCTGGAATTGTAGAATTATTAAAACCTCCTGTCGACAGTATAGAATTACGTTCAGTAAATAAAATCGATTTCAATAAATATAAAAATAGAATAAACCATGGTTACATAAATAATAAAATTTTTATATATGATGAGATATCTCAAATAATTTGCTTTAATCAAGATCACCGATCGACGCTTGACCTAGGTACATCGTTGAGGGATCTTGGAATTTTATGCAAAAAATATCAAATTCCGGAATTATATATATTAAAAAATACTAACAATGATAAATTTATAAAACACATATCGCGATATAGGAAAGAACTTTTAAAGAACGGTATTAAATTAAACATTGTCAGCAATGTTAACCGTGTTGCAAACAATGAAATGAAACAATTAATACTGAATGATTTTCACAATTTACCTACAGGTGGACATGCAGGTATAAATAGAATGTACAATAATATTAAAAAACGTTATTTTTGGTCTGGATTGAAGAAAGATGTAGAGGATTTTGTCAGACGCTGTAATGATTGTCAACGGCATAAATATTGCAAAATAAACAAACAGCCTATGACAATAACCTCCACAGCTACTTCAGCATTCCAAAAGATTTTTCTTGATATAGTAGGTCCAATTAAAAATGATAGTTTGGATAATTGCTATATATTAACAATTCAATGTGAACTTACTAAATTTGTCGAATGTTATCCACTACAAAATAAGGAAGCTTACAGTGTTGCCAAATCGTTCGTAGAAAATTTTATATTACGATACGGTATCCCTCAGGAGACTGTTACTGATCAAGGCAAGGAATTTGTAGCGAATGTATTTCAGGATTCTTGTAAATTATTAGGGATAAAAACCTTAAACTCAACGGCTTACCACCATGAAACTCTTGGTGCGTTAGAAAATTCACACAAGCATTTAGGAGCGTATTTGAGAATTCAGATAGCAAATCATGAAGACAATTGGAGTACTTGGGTACCATATTGGTGCTTTTCATACAATAATACTGTGCATACTGAAACCAAATATACTCCTTATGAACTTGTTTTTGGAAAAATAAGCCATATACCATCAAATATCTCTAATAACGTAGATCCTTTATATAATTTTGACAATTATCCACATGAATTAAAATACAGGTTACAAGTTGCTTGCAACGATGCAAGAAATAACTTAATATCTTCCAAATATAAAAGAAAGGAACAATTTGACAAAAACTGTAATAATATTATTTATAATATAGGAGATAAAGTTTTAGTTTTAAATGAAAATATGGATACTAAGTTAGATTGTGTATACATAGGTCCTTATATAGTTTTAGAAGATTCGCACCCAAATATTTTATTGAATATCAAAAATAAACCAACATTAGTACATAAAAATAGAATTAAGCTTTACCACGATTAATCAAAAACAAATTTTTCTTGTTTTAAAATTTTTTTTTTTCCTTTCCCAAGGGAGGTGTACTGGACTAACAAAGACAAAAGGTCTTTGACTTCAATTTCCTTTTTAAAGTAATTACGATAGTTGCATACATCAATTATTATTATCCAGCACAGCGCTTTTAGGAAACCAATAAGTTGTTTAATTAGTATAAGCAATTTTAACTATACTTTGCATATGCTATCGTAGCACTTTTGTGGGCATTGACTTAGATTTACTGAATAGACAATAGACGAAGTTTGATGTTCAATCTAACAAGTTGTTTGTTTTTACCCCTATCCTTGAGAACCAATGAAGGGTGACTACAAAGGAAAATCTCGAGAAAGGAGCGCCTGCACCCTTTGAATGTGGTAAGGGTATAGCATAGAATCAAACAGGGTAGGTACGCCAAACAACTTGATGACTATTATTTAAATGTTCACAGATTTTTCTCGTGCTAGTGCCGGGATTTTCTTCTATTTCATCTAGAACAGCTTCTTCGATCTGGGGTGTTCTAACACTACGTGGTCTACCTACATCATTGTTATTCTTATTAAAAGTTCCAGTTTCTACAAGACGTCTATGAATATTCGAGAATGTTCGATGATCAGGTATCATTCTATTGGGATAGCGCTCCATGTACAGACGTCTGGCTTCTCTTGCATTTCCATTCGCAAGGCCATAGATGAAATTCATCTCAGTCATTTCAGAATTCATAAAATTTGGCATTGTTACGTGATTTTGACGCGTATTTAAGACACTTTTACGCCTTACAGTTTGCAACCACTCGCTATATCAAATGCTAGCTGTCAAGAAGAATAAACACAAGAGAGTATCCAAATAAAGCCAAAGCCTATTAGATCATTTTAAATGTTTTATTTTTATCTAGCGAAATACAGAAAATCGTTTTTTATTTTTTTTTCTCGATATCAATCGCAGATACGAAAAACCAACAAGAGACTAAAAAGCTTATAAACAAAAAAGAAAATACACTTCATATTTTAGACTCTACCAACGGCGTACCACAAAAAAATTCAGAAGGAAGAAAGGGGGCATGACCCCGGAAAAATACCTCCCTGTAGATTCTCAGAACCATTTGGCATGCTCAATGATGTAAGTCCTACAGCGTAACCTATGTTCCAAATTTGAGTAAGATATCCCAAAAACTGCAGGAGCTATTAAGGAAAAACTTAAAAAATCTTGAAATTTGAACACCCTGTAGATCGGTAACGAAGCGTTTGCGGATCCATGTTTATATGGATTTTTAGTCATAAAATAAGCCAGGCAATCACCCCCTTCCGTATGTACATGACATTTAGGAACACCCTGTATGGAGATTTTCGATTACAGACCCAACTACAGCAAATTCAGTTTCATCGTTTTCTGTCTCAGGTTTCCTTTTAGTGGGTTTTATACAGGGTGACGCGGATCTAAATGAACATACTTCAACACAAGACAAAGAATACCTTGGGGGTTCTTAATCACCCATCTTTGATAGTTCAATTGTCGATAGTTAATAAGATACAGGGTCTTTTATGAACTTCAGCAATTTTTTGTTCTTGTCATATTTTTTAATGCACTCCGTATAAAATTTTCATATTGGGTCAACATCTGTAACCTATCTGTCGCTTAAAATTGCAGTATCAGAAAATTTTAAATTCCAGGCCCGTATTAGAAAAAGTTGACATTTTCAATTTTTACATTTTTAACACCCTGTAGATCAATTTTTCAAAATATTATTTTTTTATTGGAAAGAGCATAAAGAATTGACCCTAACGGCATAATTTTCAAAGTTCCCGCACCCATCACTTGATTAGAGTAAATGGTTGTTTTGTAAAAAATTTCAAAATGGTGCATATTTGGAAATTAGAAATTAAGAAAATAACAATAAAAAAGCAAAAACTGCTTCCGAAGTAAAAAAATAAATGTACTAAACGTTTAATAGTTTTAACGAGACTAAATTTTAAGGAACAACACAACAACAAATAACAAAGTAATAATAATAATAACAAAACTGCAAGATAATGATTGCTTTTTAGACATCGACAAAAAATCGTAAATTACAGTCAGAAATTTCAAACTTTGTAAAGTAGGCTTTGCCTCATTTAAAAACAAACCAAAGACTATCGAGTTACTGTTCCATAGCAACAATTCAAGTCACTATCAGATATGTGACAGTTGTCTGACCTTTGTTAGTATTCGGTTAACAATTATTGCAATTTTCTGTTGAAGATGCCTTACCAATTTTCAAATGCCGAATATGCCGACATTATTTTTGTATACGGTTTTTGTAACGGTAATGGAAGAGCTGCTGTTCGGGAATATCGTAGGCGATTTCCGGGTAGAAGATGTCCATATCACAAAACATTTGCAAATGTATTTTTATTTGCTGGAGAACATGGACATTTTCCCACCGACAATAATATTGATCAACCAATACGACATCCAGTTCAGGAGGAAAAAGATATCTTAAATCTTGTTGAAGATAATCCCAAAACATCTACTCGAAAAATTGCGACACGTCTAGGAATCCCGCAAAAAAGAGTTAATGTAACACTGCAAAAGGAAGGCTTGCATCCGTTTCATGTTCAAGAAGTTCAAAGATTGGAACCTGGCGATTATGCAAACCGGTTACTCTTTTGCCAGTGGCTCAGTAGACACCAAAGGAGTCTTTATCGAATCCTCTGGACCGATGAAGCACAATTTACCAGAGATGGTGTAAATAATTCAAGGAATTCCCATGTATGGTCGTTAGAAAATCCACATGCCATCAGACAATCGCATTCGCAGCACAAATTTTCCATAAACGTTTGGGCAGGTATAATAAATAATAAATTAATTGGGCCGCACTTTTTTGCTGAAAGATTAGATGGAAATCAATATTTAAATTTTTTACAAAACATTTTGCCAGGACTTATGCAGAATGAAAATGCTAACGTGAGAGGGCTCTTTTTTCAACATGATGGGGCCCCACCACATTTTGCAAGGGTTGTATCTGAATTCTTAAATATTACGTTTCCTAACAGATGGATAGGCCGTGGAGGGCCCCATTTATGGCCAGCCAGGTCGCCGGACTTTAATCCTTTGGATTTTTTTTTCTGGGGGAATATGAAAAATTTGGTTTATTCAGAAGAAATCAACACGGGGGAGCAGCTTTTGCAACGAATTATTAATGCTTTTCAGGAAATAAAAAATAACCCAGACGCAATTAGAAAAGCAGTGTCAAATTTAAACATCAGAAGACGAAGATGTGAACAAGCCAATGGAGGGCATTTTGAACAGCTTCTTAAATAACAGTGTTCTGCTAAAGTGCTCTTAAAATTAATTCTTGCTAAAACTTTTTCTATGTATTAGATTTTAAGCAGTCGATTTTAACTTGCAGTTTTGTTATTATTATTATTACTTTGTTATTTGTTGTTGTGTTGTTCCCTAAAATTTAGTCTCGTTAAAACTATTAAACGTTTAGTACATTTATTTTTTTTCTTCGGAAGCAGTTTTTGCTTTTTTATTGTTATTTTCTTAATTTCTAATTTCCAAATATGCACCATTTTGAAATTTTTTACAAAACAACCATTTATTCTAATCAAGTGATGGGTGCGGGAACTTTGAAAATTATGCCGTTAGGGTCAATTCTTTATGCTCTTTCCAATAAAAAAATAATATTTTGAAAAAATTGATCTACAGGGTGTTAAAAATGTAAAAATTGAAAATGTCAACTTTTTCTAATGCGGGCCTGGAATTTAAAATTTTCTGATACTGCAATTTTAAGCGACAGATAGGTTACAGATGTTGACCCAATATGAAAATTTTATACGGAGTGCATTAAAAAATATGACAAGAACAAAAAATTGCTGAAGTTCATAAAAGACCCTGTATCTTATTAACTATCGACAATTGAACTATCAAAGATGGGTGATTAAGAACCCCCAAGGTATTCTTTGTCTTGTGTTGAAGTATGTTCATTTAGATCCGCGTCACCCTGTATATTGAACACTCGCAGCTTGTCTAAACTAAGTCAACAGTCTTTCGAAAACGACTTTATTTAGATGATTTCTGTTAGAAAATTTTTGAGCGTAAACTCGTGAAGTCGGTAAGCAGTTTTGCAGACATTCTCCAAAAATAAAAATCATATCGATTCGTTCTTTTTTTGGATAAATTATCATTTTGAAATATAGAAAAAAAGAAAGAAATAGAAACTACCACTATTATAACTAAATAACGCTTTGCAACGAAACACTTTTAGAAATAACTGACATTAAATTTGTTAAAATCAATCTGTATTATGAATATTTGCATTGTTCATAAAAACGTGAGTAATTAGCTATGGGAAAGCTTTTACATCTATAGCTGACATAAAATACAGGGTGTTACATTTAAATTAAACAATTTTTATTTTCACTTCAAACTTGTAATTATTTTGTCGTTCTTTTTGGACACCTTGTATAATTTAGTGAATTTCTCATAAGTGCAAAATAAAACCTCATCAGTTAGCAGACTTCAGTGTGAATTTGGCTTAAATAAAAAAAATACATGTTGAGAATTTAATCATTAAAATTGTTACGACATTTCACAAAATTCGAAATAAAACCCCGATTCCATTTAAAAAAATATAACTTTGATGCGTTTCGTGTTCTTGGGACATATTTTAAAATATACCCCTTAACAGGCCCTTATCCACCGGGAAAACTTTTTTTTTATATCCAAAATGAATAACTTAGCTATAATGTGTATAAAACAACAATAAAAAATATCATGAATAACCCTGTATATTGGCCGAGACAATATAACACATCCATAACTCGTACTCATAGACATTTATATTTTAAAGTCTTACTCAAGCTTTGGCAATACTAAGGAATGAAAGATTCTTAAACACATCCGAGATATCCTCTACAGTTACACAGTTACAAAAAAGTATTAACTTGCGAACAGATAGAGAGGTTTTTCCAAGATAAGTTAGTTAATAATTCTATTAGAAATATAGCATTCATATTTTATAAAATTATGACAATCTCTTGATTTGCTTATTCAATGGTAAACAGCATTTAATAACATCTAAAAGTTACCTGAATTTCATTAAAAATTTAATTCTTAAATAATGCAAATAAAATGTTGAAAAGGGTGAATTTAAATTTGTTCGGTAAATATTTTCTGACGTATTAATGAATTTAATTTAATCCTTAATGCGTAGCAAATTCGTTGCTTTGTTTGCTTATAATTTATAGGTGTTTTCTGCTGATGGGAAAATATACTAACGTATTTGTTGTATATTCTTCCAGTACCTCTAATTTTTATCATTTTTCTCTTCCTAGCAGTTTTTATTTTATAGGTACTTACATATTTTAGGTCAATGTTAAATGTTGTTAAAATATATAAATTAAATATTTCTACAATATAGTAATGTTATATATTATATATTATAAATATATAAATAAATGTTTGTAATATTAAAAAAAAAAATGCCAAACAAAATGTAAAAATATTTTTTCAAAATTGGTGTATTACTAGGGTAATACCCAATGACGATAAAGCAAATTTATCGTCTATGGTAATACCTATAAGTTTTTTGTGAAACGCTTATTATGTATAATCCATTTAAATTGTCTTCTGTAATAGTAGACCTTACCCATGCTTTGACACACCTTAAAGTGCTAAATGATCTTTCATTTAAACTTGCAGAACCAGGTTGTGCTACAGATATCATGGATATCACTATTTATTATGGAGGCAAAAAATGTGTTAACTCCTTTAATTATTTTAACCATCTACTCTTAAAACTCTTCTATCCATGTTTCTCTCCTTCTACAGGCGCCACACAGTTTTAATTCATAAACATTTAAATTTGTTAATTAAAATGTTTGTGGATTAATTAAAGTATTGAGGTCTTTGATGTTGGTACCATGGTACTTATTCGCCCTTTATTATGATGACATTTCTATTTTGAGCTAGCAATGTTTTTCAAATGACTGCTTCGTGATATTTTTCTCCTTTTGTAATGACTTTTACCGTGCAAATATGTGGTATTTTTTTCATGTTTTTGCAATCACAATTTGTTGATGTATAAAGTACGTTAACAAATGAGGCTCACTGATTATTTGTTGTTGTAAATTAAAAAAAAAATATCTTTTTAGGTCTGATGATACCTAGAAGGCGAAGCTTGTAATGTTGTTATAATACATTAATTGAGACCTAGATTTTGTGGTTATCTTTTGCTAAATTATTAAATTCAGGTCTCTTAAAGAAACATAGACACCTTTTTCGACTTCATGCATGCCTTGCATGTTTAGATTAGTTGCAGAAACTAGAAAAATATTTTTAAATAGCCCTTAGGCAGTGGCGCGACCAGGGGGGGGGGGGGGGGGCTGTCGGGATTGCTAAGGAAACAGATACGTTGTCAATAATGGATAAAAGTTGGTTAATTTTAACTTTAGTTTTCAGCTTCCGTTCCTGGCAGAATTTGGATATAATGTTCGTGTTAAAGTTAGGCTAAAAATTCTTCATTGTACTTTTGTAGATTGAGCAAACACAAATAAGATAATTCTAAGAATTCGTAAGATCAGTTGTTATTTTTTAAATAATAGTTTTCTAATAAAACATTTTCGGTTAGACAATGGTTACGCCCTCTCATCGCTCATATGTTATTTCCGATTAAGACAATTTTAGCTTGGCGTAACATGCATAGGGACATCCGTACTGACTTATGCATGTGAATTAAATCTGGTTACCTCACTTGTGGTCTAGTTTAAGGGTTGTTTGTAAAATTTAAAAACGCTCATCTATTAAAGAAAAAATAATAATTGGGTGTCCCAGGATCACCTAGTAGTCGCCCATTCAAATAAATTAAAACATCTTCATAACACCCCATAAAGGCAAATTTTTGCACAACACTTGTTCAAAATAAAATTGGGTTGTGATACATTTTACTTTACATACAATAAATTTTGAATCGAGTAATATTCTTACACTATTATTATCACCTGCAATGCTCCAATATCCATAGGGAGGGGGCACTTACCATGTCCCTCTCCTCTTTCTGACCTGTCGCGAACGACGCCCATACCAGTTGTCATTCAAGAAGCTTCGTTGCTTGTTTGGTGGTACATAAACATAAGCGCCGTCATGTAGTAATAATAAAGCACTAACATCAATATTATCTGTGTTTTATTAGCATGACCCTTTTCCTAACTCAAAATGGAACAAAACAAAAACTAGTTTCGCTATCACTGTAGCTTTTTCAAGAATAAATGGTATAAAAGCAAAGGTGTATAAAATGTATAAATTCTGGTTTTTCTGACAATTATTTATATAATTAGGGCAGGTACTAATATAGATTTAACAAAGGAGATTTATTTAAATCTGTTTGACAATTATTTTATCGTTAATAATATAAACTACTTCCCAACATATTTCGTTTGGCTTAATGACTGCAATAAATCCCCTCATAAACTGGGCTTTCACTTTCGCAGATACGTATTAACCCACATTTATTTTTAATGCCAGTTTATAATAACAATAGATAGGTACCAGGAGAAATAATAATTCCTGTATACTGCAATGTGAAGATAGCCGCATAGTGCTTCTAAGGTTTGATCCTTTCTTCTGCGGATAGCCCTATTCGTCAAATAATGTATATGAAAACATTTGTCAACACAATTGAAACTAAAGCAATTATTCTGAGAACAAATGTACTCGGACATTGAAGTACCGGGCCTAAAATATGTATACATGGTGCTCCATGTAGGGTTCATATTTGTGATATACAGGGTGCATGTAAAAGATCTTTATAAAAACCTGCCACCTATTCTTCAGATCAAAATTAGCCGATTTAAGTAAACTTACCTTAGTACAAAGTGGCTTAGTTTGGGCGCTAGACGGCGCTGAAGTGACAATTTTTAAATCGTTTTTCTGGATTAATTCAAAAACTGCTCATACTATTTTGCCGAAATTTGGTACGTTGGCATAGCTTTATGGGGCAAAAAAACCAATGTCACAATTCTGATTAATATCATTCCATAGGCGTAGAACCTGGTTTTTTTACTAATTGCTAGCTTCAGATTTCTATGCCAATGGAACAAGAGGGGGTTGGGCACAAAATTCAGATGAACCAACTCATTTGCTTCAAAAAAGGTACTATTGATAAGACTTGATTCCATTGACGGTTTTCGAGAAATTTGCATTTTATTACTTAATACGTAGCAGTTTTACCACGTAGTACTTGGGTTTTATAGAATTGTTCTGTTTTTGATTTCTACGCCAATGGAAGAAAAGAGGTTTAAGTTTCAGATTTAGATTAAACCAACTATTTACTACAAAAAAACCCTTAAACAGTTTTCTTATCATCTGCTTTTTGTTGGCACGGTATTTTTTAGGTATGTACGACACGACCTTACACCTCACAAACGATTGCTATTGTTGGTTATTATTAGTTTCGTCTGACAACATAAGATTATTGTCAAATTTGTAATATTTAATATTGTTGCTAACGTTCAATCATTTTATCTGCTTGCATTAATTTTTAGAAAACTTTAATTGTTGTAAATTATCATGGCGGTGCAATACACTAATGCAGAATATACCGATATGATATTGGTATTTGGGTATTGCCAAGTAAATGGTCGAGAATGTGTCAGAGTATACTCCAAAAGGTTTCCAAATCGTCGTATACCAAGCCACCCGTTTGCTGCTGTTGAAAGACGCCTGCGGGAAAACGGCCAATTTACTCCTAAAGCCATTGATAATGGAAGACAGCATTTTGTAAGGGTTCCTGAAGTCGAGGAAGACATTTTAGAACGTATTGCAGAAGATCCAGAAATAAGCACCAACAGGCTAGTTAGGGAAATAGAAGTGTCCAAAGATATTGTTCATGAAGTACTTCAAGAACAGTTGCTATATCCATACCAGAAGATGCCAGTTCAAGATCTTTTACCTAATGATCCTGAAATGCGCCTGGTTTTTAGACGGCTTGTTCATAGGCAGAGAGAAGAAAATCCCAACTTTGCCAACAATATTTTGTTTTCCGATGAAGCATGTTTCACAAGAGGAGGGATTACAAATTTTCATAATAAACATGTTTATAAATAAATAAATAAATAAATTCCTTTATTTGCCAACAAAATCTATAAAAAGACATAGCAACGTCAACACTGAGCCATATTGATGCTCAAACTATAGTTGTATAAACAGAAATCTATAGAAATAACATAATATGATAAAAATGTTATTAATATTAAGTTCCTAAAAAAAAAAAAAAAATTTTTTCAATTGACAATATCAGAGACAAACAGAAATAAAATGTTTATGCGGATGAAAATCCACATGCTATCGCGGTAAAACATTTTCAAAATGAGTTTAGAATTAATGTGTGGGCTGGAATAATTGGTAATCACATTGTTGGCCCTATCATTATTCCACAAAAGATTAACCGGGAAAATTTATTTGCAACATCTACAAAATACGCTGCCAGATTTGCTAGAAGATTTACCTTTACAACTTCGGAGAGATATGTGGTTTATGCACGATGGAGCTCCACCACATTTTGCATTAAATGTTAGAAACTTTTTGAATCAGCAGTACCCAAATAAATGGATTGGTAGAGGTAATTCCCCTGTAAATTGGCCACCACGATCTCCGGACTTAAATCCATTGGATTATTTTTTATGGGGGCATCTTAAGGCAGTGGTTTACAGGACAACTCCAGATAACGTAGAACAACTATGGCAACGTATTCAAGATGCAATAAATATTCTTAAGGGCGATGAGCAAGTTCTGCAAAGAGTGTGTTTTAATTTTCTTAATTAATCTTTATGTTCATGAAAATGGTGGACATTTTGAGCAATTTTTATGATATTTCTATTTATTTCTGTTTATGATTTAGGTAGTTATTTTTTTCTTTTTTTGTAAAAACTAATACGTATTAAGTAATAAAATGCAAATTTCTCGAAAACCGTCAGAGGAATCGAGTATTATCAAGACTACCTTTTTTGTAGCAAATGAGTTGGTTCATCTGAATTTTGTGCCCAAACCCCTCTTGATCCATTGGCATAGAAATCTAAAACAAGCAATTAGTAAAAACCCCAGGTTCTACGTCCATGGACTGATATTAATCAGAATTGTGGCATGAGTTCTTTTGCCCCATAAAGCTATGCCAAATTACCAAATTTATTATTTAAAGAATTATTTCCGAATCCAAGACTAATCTAATGATGACCAGCCGAACAGTGGAACGAAGAAAGAAAAGAAGTTAAAGATTTGATCTAACTTAGAAAACGCACAAACCATGAGCAGTTTTTGAATCAATCCAGAAAAACGATTTAAAAATTGTCACTTCAGCGCCATCTGGCGCTCAAACTAAGCAACTTTGTACTAAGGTAAGTTTACTTAAATCGGCTAATTTTGGTCTGAAGAATATGTGGTAGGTTTTTGTAAAGACCTTTTACAGACACCCTCCTGTACAGGGTTTTCTTTTATATTTAGACCCCTATTTAGAGGAAAAACTATAAGAGATAGAAAAAAACTTTAAATATGAAAGTTTTATGATTTTTACTGAATCATCAGAATATTAGCAAAAAATTATTAAAATACTATTACAATGCCGAAAAATATAAGCAACTTATGTTTTTTTAAATGGAACACCCTGTATTTATTTCATTAAAATTATAGATCTTTTTTCCTGATTACAAAAATATAGGGTTTGTCTATATTAACTCCAACCAGTTTTAAGATATAAACGATCAAAATTTTAAGAAGTTGTATTTAGTTTCTAGTCTAGAATGCTTTGGAAATAAAAAATGATAAAGGTCTGTCGCCATTGAAAACACATGTTATTATGACATTTTTGTCGTTGTTTGCTTGTATTAAACGAACATTTTGCTACGTACTTAAAACAATAACATGGGATATTCTACAGCAGAAAAATTCGATATTATCCATCTATATTATTCTAATAATAGAAATCCATCTACAACTCTTAATGAGTACCACAGGATATTTCCCAATAGAATTTTACCTTCCAAAAGCACTATTAAATATGTTGTGAAAAAATTTGAAGAGACCAAAAGCTTAGAAAGGAAAAAGAAGACAGTAATGAGAGATGAGCAATTAGATTTAAATGTCTTGCTGTTCTTTGAAGGTAAACATTCTAGTTTATACTAATTCTTAAATCCTACAATAATTACTTAAATGTTGTATTACAGAAAATCCTGAAAATTCTATACCAGATGCGGCAGGCCATTTTAATAAATCCCTATCAAAAATACACGAAATTTTGAAAAAATACGGATATCATCCATATAAATTTTTACCAGTCCAAAACTTAACAGAAGATCACAAGAGACAGCGGCTAGAATTTTGTTTGGATGTTTTAAGAAGGCGTAAAATTGATGGGAATCTTTTAAACAAAATTTTATTTACCGACGAGGCAAATTTCAGCACAGCTGGTATGTTTAACCGAAAAAATAAACATTTTTGGGCAATTTCAAATCCCCACAAAATTCAGCCTGTTAGAATTCAGGGTCGTAGGTCTATAAATGTGTGGTGTGGCATTATAGGAAATAGGGTCATTGGTCCAATAATTTATAATGGGAGTTTAACTGGTCCAAGATATATGGAATTTCTTGAAAATGAGATTGAAAACATTTTGGAAGAGCTTCCTCTCAACCAATACGCTACGCTCATTTGGCAACAGGACGGTGCCCCACCCCATAATGTTGTCCCTGTTACAAGATACTTAAATGAAAAATATAATACGTGGATTGGAAGAAACGGACCAATAAGGTGGCCGGCAAACAGCCCTGACTTGACGGTTCTGGACATTTTTCTTTGGGGCTATTTAAAAAATAAAATTTATTACAATAGGCCAGAAAACGTTCAAGTTCTGGAACAAAGAATTCACGAAGAAATTTTGGTGCTAAATAGGGACTTTCCAGTGTTCATTATGAACGCAATAAATCATAAGTTATTAGGAAACATTCAAAAATGTATATTAAATGAAGGGGGTTATGTTGAAAATCAATAATTTTCTATGGTTCTGCATTTTTTCTTTATTTTGTATTAAATATATTTTAAAATTTCATAAAAGAAAGTATTTTTAATTTTTATTTTATATCGCTAATATCTTAAAACTGGTTGGAGTTAATATAGACAAACCCTATATTTTTGTAATCAGGAAAAAAAGATCTATAATTTTAATGAAATAAATACAGGGTGTTCCATTTAAAAAAACATAAGTTGCTTATATTTTTCGGCATTGTAATAGTATTTTAATAATTTTTTGCTAATATTCTGATGATTCAGTAAAAATCATAAAACTTTCATATTTAAAGTTTTTTTCTATCTCTTATAGTTTTTCCTCTAAATAGGGGTCTAAATATAAAAGAAAACCCTGTATGCAGCATAGAACAATAAAGCTAAGATGTGCAGATAACGCCAAAATTAAATAATAGTAGTATTTTTTTTTATATAATAAATAAAATAAGAAACTATTATTGTTACTTAACCCATTAGATAGAAGAACATTATAATTTTTTAATATTTTTGTTAGCGGTATATGAATAAACATAATAAACATTGATTTAATGCTAACTTAGCCAAAACACATAAGATAACTGTTTTCTTTTTTAAAGACGGTCGTACTCATATGGAACCACTAAACACATCCCAAGAATAAAGTGAAACTCCGTTTAATATTCTCTATATGTGTGAAAAGGTGACAAGCGACGCAAAGTCCTAAATTTCATTCGCCACATATTCAGCCCTATGATCAAGCACACAAGTTAACTCAAGACGCTTAAAAATTAATTGTTTTTTAACCACAGTGAAAAATTAACAAGTAGGCTTTTTTCGGTTGTTGTCATGGGAACGGTACGTTAAAAGTTAACTTGTGTGTTTGATCATAGTGCTGTGTGTATGATCTTTTGAATCACAAAATGTGGTGGTGCGCATCTTCTTCTCTTTCTGCCGGGCATTGAGATAATTCAGTAATTAGTACTGTTATAGCAAATATTATCGGAAAACATTTACCCGCCAGACATTTTGGAAATGAGTTTCCCGAACCCAATGTGGATTTTCCACCGACCAGTAATAAATGTTATGACGTCACTCCACATAATTTTTTCCAAAAACCATGGATCTTCATTTAACTGTGTAGTCAAAAAGGCGATGAATTGCAATCGTTTTTCATAATCATTAGGCCGTTAAGCTTGTACCAGATTATCAGTTTCTTCTGAGATGTTTCTTACTGACACATGAGGGTTTATTTCTATGTGTGCAAGTAAATTTATTGTGTTAGTTCCGTTTTTTACTGGTAGAGCATATTGTGAGCCCTGCGACCTACGAAAAGAACCCGTTCGCATTTTTCTTTCCACATTTGCAAAAGTGCATAGCGATGGTGTTGGACGATCTGGAAACCAATACCTGTATAACTGTTTGTTGTGCATCCCGCGATTTTTTTTTGCACCCGCCGTAGACTACAAGCCTGTCAACATATTCGTTAAGTGTAGAAAGTGACGGCATAGTTATAAAAAGATACTAATTTGCCTTCTAAACCTCTAGCACAGATTACAGAATATATTTAGATACGAATCTAGACTCTTGTAATTGTCAAGTATTGTTTGTCAATGATCATATCACTCGGAGGATCATTCCCTTGTGATAGTGTATTCAATTCGTTGCGTGAGAGCTCTGCTCACATTTCTCCTGTTTCGAGAATTATGACCTTTGTGTTTTTGTTTACCTTAGGCGTCAAGCGTATTATTTATTATTTATTAATAAATGCCTAACTAACCTGATAACTGAACTATTGTTTAATTATAGGAATCCGAAGAGGATCAAACTTGTCTCGAGGACTTTCAAGAATGCATCGAAGAATTCCAAGAAGACCTGATAGGAGTCCCAATTTTTATCGAAGACGATCACTCATTCAACCATTCGCCTTCCACTTCACAAGAGGACGATCTGTGTCAAAAAAACTTCAATCTTCACAACCATGTTTCAAACACCGACATTTTAGAAAATAATTATTTAAATATTGAGTTAAATAGGGATAGTATCGGTGACAGTGATATTGATATTAGTTTTAAGAGTACCAACGACAATTGTTTGGATAATTGCGAGAAAAACGGTGGTTGTGATAATATTCAGTTAGTTTTAAAGCAACAAAATCCAATTACTCTTACAAAAGCGGATAGTTTTACTCAAAGTGAAAAGCCGTCTTTGTCCGACAAGGATGGGTATGAGACGTGCGTGGACGAATCATTATCGGAGGAAAACACCAAAGTTGAATCATCAGCGCGAGTGCCAAAAGTAAAAATTCTCGACAACAACGTAAATATCGAAATATTCGAATCAGAATCTGGCGATTTAGACGAAGTAACGCCGACAAATTCTAAATTAGATTTAAGTCATCCTTTTAACCAGATTCTTCCGAAATTAAGTGCCAAGAACCACGTGCCATGTTCGTCAGAACCCTGCATACCAACGGACTACTTTCCAAATTCTAAACATATTTGCCTCGATTCAAAACTGGAAGAGCTTAAATCCTACGATAGTCAAGGCAACGGGGGTATCTGCGAAGGGGATGAGTTTTTTCTAGTCCAATTTCCCTCCCAACCCCGGAAGGAAGTGTGTAAAAGTGCCAGTGAACCTAACGTACTAGAAACATACGAAATCCCGGTTTCGGGTAAGTTAACTTACAAACTTCGTGAATATTATAACGATTACGAGGATTGTCTTGACGCGTACAAGGACATAACGGTATATGAAAAGATCGACTCGGAGATAACTGACTCTCAAATTTTCAACGACATTTTTTTGCCTTTCAAAAGTAAGTCCGCGCCTGACGTTATGAACCGTTCGTTTGTTACTCTGACCTATGATCCAGGACCTGATCTGGCCAGAAGAAAGTCCGCATTTGTTGTGGGGTATCCAAACAATGAAAGGTAAGTGATAGAGTACTAATTATTTAAATTATGGTAACTCTAAATTCTTAGTATACTTTTTCCAAAGTCAGTTTGATGAATAAAAAACTCGATAAAAAAGCTTCGACCGGGCTTCAAAGGGACCGGTATCATTATCGGGGTTGTCAGGTCTTGTTTTCAAAATTCTTTAAGTTTTTATTATTAATGTATGGCTTTATGGCGACAATTTGAAACAGAAGGTCAAGGTGAATTATCGCAGGAATATAATGAGTCGGTGCCAGAATCGGCCATCGAAAGCGAAATAAGTCCGGAATTAAGAAACAAAGATTTACATGTTCAATGTCAACACATTATTTTAAATATGTACTCGTGTTTAAAAAAGAAAATCCGGGAAATACTGAAAATACGCTTTTTACAAGAATGCACTTAATGAACACAACTTGGGTTTTATAAAAATTAATAACGTTACTAATTTGGGGACTGCCCCGGTCATTCCATAAAGCGCACACCAATAAATCAAAAATTTAAAACGGCTGACAATACTACAAGGGATTTTATTCGGCGAACTATTTACAACTTTTACGAGGATAATATAGTGCCAACTTTAGAACTGGTTCGTATAAATTGCGAGGTTACAACAACATTGCGTGATGTTTTGTTGAAATGTGGCTTTAAGCATTAAAAATTAGATAATTTAATGGTTATAATACAATCCCCGCGTATCATTGAACTACGAGAGGACTATTGGCGCAAAATAAAGGAGTACTATGAATTCGATAAAAGTATAATTTATTAAAATAAAACTTGGTTTGATACTTATGATGTTGTTAAGTTTGGTTGGGTAGACAGTACAAATTGTACTTTTGGTACAACGTGTTCGAGAGGAAAACGCGTTAACTTGACGGAAGTAAAGATGGCTTTGTACCTAATGTGTTGCTATTGTCAGCAAAGAATATTACTCAATAATCAATCTCCACTTTTAAGCGCAGTTGTCCTTGATAATATTCGGTAGGTAATAACAAAATGAATAGCGATGTATGGAAAAATTGCGTAGCTCATGTTATAAAAATAAAAAATGTATATTCTGTTTCAACACCTATAGCGCCAGTAGTACTTAATCTAACCTGGAAATGATTCTACTTCTAAGTTCTGAAGATTTTAGTCATTAAACTGTTTATGAATTTTAAATTAATTATGTTTGTTTAACACGTATCTTAAAAACTTGTTTTATTACAGAACGTTTACTGTGATTCTGCTGATGTGATTAATTTGCTGTTAAAATATATACAGTGTGTCCCCGGATCGACGCAACGATAGGTGAAAAAGGCTGAAATTTTTTGAGTTGAAACTTTATCTTCTGGGGTTCAGTCCTGCTTGGATAGAAACTTATTTGTGGCATAATTTTAATTTCGAAAAATCAAGTGTGTTTTGGAAATTTTCAAAAAACTTTTTTTTCCCACCAATAAAGTGCTTGATTTCTAGGAGAGAAAAAATTTTATAAAGAAAAGTTGTTCGGAAATAATGAATGAGTAAGAATACAAAATTTTAAAATCCTATGCCTACTTTGATGTTTTGCATTATTTTTATTGCACGCACCTCCCTGTTGAAGATATTAAAAAATTTCGTTAAGAAAAGTTGTTCAAAATAATAAATTAAACACGATCAGTTTATAAGATACATCAAAAAATTAATTTATTTCAAAGTAACATTAACAACGGTTCATACAATACATCAAAAAATGTATTTATTTCAATCCTAACATCAACTGAAAGATTTATTTATTCAATAAGTTCGCCGCCTTTATTCGCACATTCCTCAATGTTTTCCCGAAATTCAGTGAAAGCTGCTCTTATCTCCTTCAGGGGAATAGAGTTTATTGCATCTGTAATGCGATTTTTCAAAACTTCTACGTCATTTGGAAGCCTATTCAAATATACAATTTGTTTTATTCGAGCCCAAAAATAAAAATCCATTATTGTTAGATCCGGAGATCTGGGCGGCCACAAAATGGGACCAGCATTGGCTATCCATATTTCTTGAAAATGCTCATTGAGCCATTCACATACCCGAAATGTCGAGTGGGCAGGGCAGCCGACGGCGTCGTGTTGAAAATATGAAAAATATCTTGGTTCGTATGGTAGTTCGTCAAGAAACTGATTTAGGATATTTAAATAAGTATGTTGATTAAGTCTTCCCTCAATAAAATATGGCCCAATTACACCACAACGATAGGAAATGGCACAGCAAACATTAACCTTTTTAAAATACTGCCGCCTTCAATTTATTACATAATTTGGATTATCTTTAGACCAATATCGGCAATTCTGTGATGAAGGTACACCGTTAGTGGTAAAAGTCGATTCGTCTGAGAAAATAATATTTTTATGGAAATTTCGATCTTCTAGAATCTTCTCACCTAAAGTTAGGCAAAACTCCAACCTTCGGGATTTATCCCCTTCTTCTAACGTGTGACGAAATCTAACTTTATATGGTTTTACCTTATTTGCTTCATTAATGCGTTGCAAATGTGATTTGCTAACACGAGTCTCCTCGTACCGCTTTCTTAGTGATAGCTTTTGATTTTCGCGTAATGAATCCATTGCTAACACAGTACCTACATCATCTTCATCAAAGTTCTTCTTCTTTTTTAGTATATTATGTAGGTACAGTACCGGTAGTAACAAATTTTTTAACCAGTCTGGGTACTGTAGATTTGACTAAAACTGTGTTCGGAAATTTCATATTAAATTGCCTGATAACGTCTGGAATAGATAATTCACCTATAACATAACATTGAATTAGGTAGATCCGTTCTGGTATAGTAAGCATAATTGATATTTCACAGTAATGTTTTCGAAAGTTCGGATCAGTTTTGGAGCACAGAACACTACAACAATATTAAAAATACCAAACTATTTTTGACAATAAACTGTTAAAATATTATTTTATTCTTTTTCCTTCCATGGCATACTATTTTTTTCTGAATAGCATTGTAACAAATTTATTCATATTTTGACGGAAGTGAATTGCTTGCTATTTTTATGTTCGCATTTCTTTAATTATTTAAATGTCTATTAAAGGGAATAAAATAAACCGATCGTGTTTAATTTATTATTTGGAACAACTTTTCTTAACGAGATTTTTTAATATCTGCAATAAAAATATTTTTGACAATATAAAAACTCAGGTTTCATGGCCTGTCAATCTAAAATACTTACTAGCCATTGAAAATTTGCATATTTACAGGTTAATATACGGTCACATCAAAAGACTCAACTTACAACTTTAGTCCATTGGTAGAGGTAAAAAACCAAGTATATACTTAGTTTAGTTATTATATTAGGTGTTTTGAAAAAAAAAAAAATAAATAAAAAAATTAAAAAAAAAAATTTTAATTAAAAAAAAAAAAGGGGAAAAATAAAAGGAAAAAAAGCAAGAAAGAAAAAATAAATAAAAGAAAAGAAAGAAAAAAAAAGAGAAGAAGGAAAAAAAAGAAGCAAAAAAGAATGCTCATAAAATATATATGAAGATAAAAATTACATTTAGCGAAGTTACACATATCCTGCCATAGAGTTGTAAAAAATGGGTGAATAGGTTAGAATAATCCTTAGAAGAAATTAATTCCTAAGTAGAGTACGTAATTGACTCTCTGACGTGACTGCCTTTAACATATTTGTAACAATGTATTAGCAAAGACTAAACAAGACAAAGCTGGCCAGTTGGTTTAAACCAGTGCCAAAAAACTCAGATACACACACACACACACACACACAGCAATAAAAATTATGCAAAACATCAAAGTAGGCATAGGATTTAAAAATTTTGTATTCTTACTCATTTATTATTTCTAAACATCTTCTCTTAATAAAATTTTTTCGTATCTCCTATAAATCAAGCACTTTACTGGTGGGAAAAAAAAGTTTTTTGAAAATTTCAGCACACTTGATTTTTCGAAATTAAAATTATGCCACAAATTAGTTGCTATCCAAGCAGGGCTGAACCCCAGAAGATAAAGTTTCAACTCAAAAAACTTCAGCCTTTTTCACCTATCGTTGCGTCGATCCGGGGACACACTGTATAGTGAATTCTAACTACTAACTGTATATTCCAACTAACATAGTACCCCCCTTTCCTGGCAAGGAAAACTGATAGTACCTCCTCGCGGTCCTGGCTGGACAAGGACAATTTTTTTAAACTGTTTTCGGCAAAATGAGCATTTTTCTTACCGAAACACCATTCTAAAAATAGTAAATGCATCCGTTCCTTGCAGGCGATGTCACGGGTACAAACCTCTTATCGATATTAACTATATTTTTAAATTGTTTTTGGCAAAATTTGCATTTTTCTTTACAGAAACCCCATTTTAAGGATATTCTCTGCAAGCGAAGTCACGGGTACAAACCTTTTATCGATATAAACTATAATGAACAAGCTACAATATATACAATTTAATTATATTACAAATTTACAGCAATCCGCATTTTAATTATTTGGTAGAAGCGACGCCTATGGTCAGGAGTTTAACGCTTTTTTATGTCATCAAACTAAGCTTGGAACTAAATACAGACAGGAAAAATTTCCCAAAATTTTTAACAACGCCATTGTCAAACCTATATTTAAATCAGGAAATAAATCACAAACATCAAACTACTTACAGGCGTGTCTCCATATTAAATACTGCTAGCAAAAGATTGTTAAAAACGGATTAATCAACATCCTTAAAAATATTAAACGCCATCCATAAATCAATTCGGCTTCCAGGACGCTTTGGTCAAACTTACGGCAGGTATTAATGATTCCTTGGACAATGTAGAAAAGGTGTTATGTGTTTTCGATTTGGTTAAGGCGTTTGATACAGTTGACTACAATAAACTTATAGAAATTCTGGAAAATTCTGGTGTTTGGGGTGGTGCGCTTGAGTTAATGCATAACTACTTATCTGGACGCACGCGAAAAGTGCAAATCGAAAGTAATATTAGTGAGAGGAGCACTTGGAGAGATAATCTGTGTCACTGATAATTCCGCCATAATCCACAAGGAAAAAAGTGGGCAAAGGCTGAAGGAGAAAGCTAAATTGGGTCATCAATAATCATCTTTTAATGGTTAACTTTGAAAGGGGCATATTTTATGCCATTCGGATGCTACTCTGACTCTCTTCCACACTATCATGAACTGGATATTCGAATAAATACAACAACGATCGTTTCCGCAAAACTAAAATCACAAGTTAAATATTTGGATGTGGTACTTGATCCCCATCTAAAGTGGAATGATGAATTATATTAGGAATATATTAAGATGTCTCTAATACAAAAACTTTAAGACCTAAAAAGTTATTTTCAAACGTCACACCTAAAAACACTTTATTTGGCACTTGTTCAGCTACACTTAACTTATGGAATAATAGTTTGTCGAATACACAAAATTGATACTAATTTCCAATAAAAATAAATTACATTCAACTAAACTATATTCAAAGAAGCGAAAGTTCTTGACATTCGACAGCTTTATGTCCAAACTAAAAATCTTTAAAAAATCCTTTACTTGTCAGATGGAGTAGATAAATATAACATACTAATTAGGAAAATATTTCCTAGCCATCTGATTTAAAACCTTATACTATAAGGCCGTATTTGGCTAACACAGTTAGCGCTACAATACTAAATTGATTGCTTAAAACTACCAAGAAAGGAAGACCTTTCTGTTGGTAGGATGCTGCTACCTATGGACCGGTTTCGAACTTATTGGTTCTCGTCAGCATAGGGTAAGCGCAGACATACCTAACAACAGAAAGGCCTCAAGTCTTTATAACCAGTTTTATCGTCCTGCTCAGGCAGTGAACGATAAGTGGCGCCATCTCTTAGAAGTTTTAAGCAATCAGAAGAGAGGACTATACCATTAGGTACATTAAAAACTAAAAATCTTTAAAAAATCCTTTACTTGTCAGATGGAGTAGATAAATATAACATACTAATTAGGAAAATATTTCCTAGCCATCTGATTTAAAACCTTATACTATAAGGCCGTATTTGGCTAACACAGTTAGCGCTACAATACTAAATTGATTGCTTAAAACTACCAAGAAAGGAAGACCTTTCTGTTGGTAGGATGCTGCTACCTATGGACCGGTTTCGAACTTATTGGTTCTCGTCAGCATAGGGTAAGCGCAGACATACCTAACAACAGAAAGGCCTCAAGTCTTTATAACCAGTTTTATCGTCCTGCTCAGGCAGTGAACGATAAGTGGCGCCATCTCTTAGAAGTTTTAAGCAATCAGAAGAGAGGACTATACCATTAGGTACATTAAAAACTAAAAATCTTTAAAAAATCCTTTACTTGTCAGATGGAGTAGATAAATATAACATACTAATTAGGAAAATATTTCCTAGCCATCTGATTTAAAACCTTATACTATAAGGCCGTATTTGGCTAACACAGTTAGCGCTACAATACTAAATTGATTGCTTAAAACTACCAAGAAAGGAAGACCTTTCTGTTGGTAGGATGCTGCTACCTATGGACCGGTTTCGAACTTATTGGTTCTCGTCAGCATAGGGTAAGCGCAGACATACCTAACAACAGAAAGGCCTCAAGTCTTTATAACCAGTTTTATCGTCCTGCTCAGGCAGTGAACGATAAGTGGCGCCATCTCTTAGAAGTTTTAAGCAATCAGAAGAGAGGACTATACCATTAGGTACATTAAAAACTAAAAATCTTTAAAAAATCCTTTACTTGTCAGATGGAGTAGATAAATATAACATACTAATTAGGAAAATATTTCCTAGCCATCTGATTTAAAACCTTATACTATAAGGCCGTATTTGGCTAACACAGTTAGCGCTACAATACTAAATTGATTGCTTAAAACTACCAAGAAAGGAAGACCTTTCTGTTGGTAGGATGCTGCTACCTATGGACCGGTTTCGAACTTATTGGTTCTCGTCAGCATAGGGTAAGCGCAGACATACCTAACAACAGAAAGGCCTCAAGTCTTTATAACCAGTTTTATCGTTCACTGCCTGAGCAGGACGATAAAACTGGTTATAAAGACTTGAGGCCTTTCTGTTGTTAGGTATGTCTGCGCTTACCCTATGCTGACGAGAACCAATAAGTTCGAAACCGGTCCATAGGTAGCAGCATCCTACCAACAGAAAGGTCTTCCTTTCTTGGTAGTTTTAAGCAATCAATTTAGTATTGTAGCGCTAACTGTGTTAGCCAAATACGGCCTTATAGTATAAGGTTTTAAATCAGATGGCTAGGAAATATTTTCCTAATTAGTATGTTATATTTATCTACTCCATCTGACAAGTAAAGGATTTTTTAAAGATTTTTAGTTTTTAATGTACCTAATGGTATAGTCCTCTCTTCTGATTGCTTAAAACTTCTAAGAGATGGCGCCACTTATCGTTCACTGCCTGAGCAGGACGATAAAACTGGTTATAAAGACTTGAGGCCTTTCTGTTGTTAGGTATGTCTGCGCTTACCCTATGCTGACGAGAACCAATAAGTTCGAAACCGGTCCATAGGTAGCAGCATCCTACCAACAGAAAGGTCTTCCTTTCTTGGTAGTTTTAAGCAATCAATTTAGTATTGTAGCGCTAACTGTGTTAGCCAAATACGGCCTTATAGTATAAGGTTTTAAATCAGATGGCTAGGAAATATTTTCCTAATTAGTATGTTATATTTATCTACTCCATCTGACAAGTAAAGGATTTTTTAAAGATTTTTAGTTTTTAATGTACCTAATGGTATAGTCCTCTCTTCTGATTGCTTAAAACTTCTAAGAGATGGCGCCACTTATCGTTCACTGCCTGAGCAGGACGATAAAACTGGTTATAAAGACTTGAGGCCTTTCTGTTGTTAGGTATGTCTGCGCTTACCCTATGCTGACGAGAACCAATAAGTTCGAAACCGGTCCATAGGTAGCAGCATCCTACCAACAGAAAGGTCTTCCTTTCTTGGTAGTTTTAAGCAATCAATTTAGTATTGTAGCGCTAACTGTGTTAGCCAAATACGGCCTTATAGTATAAGGTTTTAAATCAGATGGCTAGGAAATATTTTCCTAATTAGTATGTTATATTTATCTACTCCATCTGACAAGTAAAGGATTTTTTAAAGATTTTTAGTTTTTAATGTACCTAATGGTATAGTCCTCTCTTCTGATTGCTTAAAACTTCTAAGAGATGGCGCCACTTATCGTTCACTGCCTGAGCAGGACGATAAAACTGGTTATAAAGACTTGAGGCCTTTCTGTTGTTAGGTATGTCTGCGCTTACCCTATGCTGACGAGAACCAATAAGTTCGAAACCGGTCCATAGGTAGCAGCATCCTACCAACAGAAAGGTCTTCCTTTCTTGGTAGTTTTAAGCAATCAATTTAGTATTGTAGCGCTAACTGTGTTAGCCAAATACGGCCTTATAGTATAAGGTTTTAAATCAGATGGCTAGGAAATATTTTCCTAATTAGTATGTTATATTTATGTCCAAACCTATAAGACAATACAAAAGAAAAGATACACGAAAAACCATCCAATACAAGCAGCACACTAGACAGAAAATATTATCAGGTAATCTTTCAAAAATCAGAACCACACTTGCACAACGGTATTAGAATAAGAATATATCCCTAACCTACAGCAATTAATAAAACTTGTGAATTTATCAATCCAGATTAGGACAAACTCCTAAATTTGACAAAAAAGGCCCAAATACGACAAAAAAAAATGTATATTATAATTTTATTGTTACCGTTAAAAAACTTTGTTTATTTATGTATTTTTGTTTAATTGATTATAATATTGTGTTGGCATATTAAATTCGGCCTTTAACACTAACCATTAAGTTCATCTCTAATAATTCTTAATGCAAACATTTATGAGATAAATTAAGTCTTACGACATCCGTTATCTTTAGTTAGTCCTGACACTACACAAGTTTCAATGACTCTGTTCTCCTCAGTCTTGTCCAGCAGCTGAGGAAACCTTGCATTTCCGTGAAGGTGAAACTTGTCTTCTTCGAAATACCTTTTGATTTGTTCTTTAATTGTTGTAATGACAAGATCTTTGTGGATGTCAGCATTTCTAACATACCATGGTCAGAACGTAAAACATTGTATTGGAATGTTTGAATTTTGTTGATATTGCTATATTCCGCACACCCCCCGAGTTGTATCTTATTCAGTCAGGTACGTTTAAGGATCCGATCATAGATCAATGTTTTATTGTGTAGTCAGGTTGGAATATATGGGCCATTTCTATCCTCGGAATTATATGTTGAGTTCTGCTTTTCTCTTCTTTGCGTGTTCTTTCCTTCTAAGCTTGGTATCAAATGTCGTACCCAGGTATCGAGCTGCCGCTCCATGATTAATAATGGAAGATCATTAAATTTTCCATTCATGAAGTTAACCGTGCACCGATTTGGTTTTGTTAAGTTTAATTTGCAATTTTGCATTTTCCTATTGTGAGAGAGCTGTCTCCCCCGCAAAAGTTGTCAAGTTTACTTTTCTAAGTTTAATACTAGTATATATACAGGGTCGTTGGTATGTATGGAAACGGTCGATTATTTCTTAAAGTAAAACAGTCAGCAAAAAATACTTTAAATAAAAGTTTTAGGGTTTTTTAAGGTGTATTAGAATTAAAAAAAGATAAGTATACAGGTTGAGTCAGAAAGCCGTAGAGACACAAAGTTACTTTTTTTTAAATAGGATACCCTATATCTTCGAATATTTTTCAATTTTACATAAAATAACAATCATTTTTTAATAAGTGCATTATAAGTCTAAACTTAATAGTTTCCGAGATATCGACTTTTGAAATATGACATTTTTGAACTTTGACAGCTTTTAGCTTTCTAACGGTACCTATTAGAATAAAACGGGTTACATGTCCCTATCTTACTTTTTTATTATCTTCCCAAAAACATTAACTTCCGGTTAAACCGGATGTAACACAAAAGCCGGAAATACAGTACTTCCGGTTTAACCGGAAGTTGATGTTTTTGAAAAGATGATAAAAAAGTAAGATAGGGACATGTAAGTCGTTTTACTCTAAAGCGTACCGTTAGAAAGCTAGAAGCTGTCAAAGTTAAAAAATGTCATTTTTCAAAAGTTGATATCTCGGAAACTATTAGACTTCTAACGCACTTATTAAAAAATAATTGCTATTTCATGCTAAATCCAAAAATATTCGAAGATATGGGGTGTTCCATTTAAAAAAAGGTAACTTTGCTTCCCTACGGTTTTCTGACTCATCCTGTATAATTATTTTTTTAAAGTTCTAATACACCTTAAAAACCCCTAAAATTTTTATCTAAAATATTTTTTGCTAACTGTTATACTTTAAGAAATATTCCACCGTTTCAATACATTCCAACGACCCTGTATAGTGTGTATAAAGTCTGGAAACGGCTTAATAACATCATAATTTATTGGCCGATTTAAACAAAATTTGGTACAGTTGTGTAAGAGGATCTGACGCACCGAATGACGATACTGGTGTTGTTGCCAGTTTTTTAGTTTGTCTGAAATTCGAACGAATTTTATATTTTTAAATGTAACACTCTGTATATTTTTTATTTATAGTTTTTACTTTAAATTTGTTTGGTAGGTTTAACATTCTTTGTTCCTAATATCAGTAGTTTTCGAAATAACGAGTACAATTTAGAGAAAATATTTTTTTTATATTAAATGTTTACACTGTTTTCCCTGTACAGCTTGATAGTGTGCTAATTAAAAATAAAATTTTTTAATTGCGTTGCAAATCATTTCTGGCGTTATTAATTCAAATTCGTCCAAATTCGACGCTGCAAATCGGCGAAATCTTGAGGTTTTGTGGTATAAACTCTGTTCTTCAAGTGTCCCTATAAAAAGTAGTCGTTAGGCGACAAATCAGGGGACCTAGGTGGCCACTCTATTGTACCCCTCTACCGATCCACCTATTCGGAAAAGTATTGTTCAAAAATTCGCGCACGTTTCGACCAAAATGGGGAGGAGCTTCGTCCTGTTGGAAGAATGTGCTTGCAAAATTTGGACCTATCACATTTCGTATAGTAGGCACCATTTGCGTTTCCAAGAGCTCAAGGTAAAGTTATGATGTCAAATTTCCATCAAGTAAAAATGGACCGATCTTGTGGTTACCCAGAAGCCCAGCCCACACATTCAATTTTCCAGGGCGTTGTGTATGACCTTCTCTCATCCAGTGGGGATTTCCATTTGCCCAAAACCTACAGTAGTGTCTATTGACTTTACCATTTAACATAAATGTTGCTTCGTCCGAAAATACTATAAATTTGAAAAACTGGTTATTTTGGTCAAACCTTGACATCAGAATTTCACAAAATTCAATTCTTCGCTCATAATCATCTTCTGATAACTTTTGAACTACATGTATTTTGAAAGGGTGATATTTATGTTTTATTAAAACATTATGGACGGATTTGAAGCAGACGTCACTTACTTGAGAAATTTTTCTTAATGATTCAACAACATGTTGTAAAATTTCTAAACTTTTCTCTTCATCTACTACTCCCGGTCGTCCTGATCGTCGCCTATCTCTACAATTTCTAGTTTCTTCGAACCGTCGAACAGTTTTTAGAACAGTTGCTTTTGAATTAATTTGGATTTCGGTTTGGAAATGCGTCATTAAACAGATTTATAATCTCTTTATAAGACCTGACCCTATCGCCATATCCTCTCATCATAAGAATTGTAATTCTTTCACTTTCAGTTAAATACAGTTTTGCATGCAAAAATGACAGCTTTTATGACTTTACATCAAAACTGAACTGGTGTTGTATTTATTAATAAATAAAACACAATTTGTTGATCATTTCAAAACACGTCGTTATTATTTATTATACTTTATTTATTACTACTGATATTAGGAACAAAGTATGTTATACCAAAAGTATAACAAATTTAAAATAAAAACTATAAATGAAAAGTATACAGGGTGTTACATTTAAAAATATAAAATTCGTTCGAATTCCAGACAAACTAAAAAGCTGGAAACAACGCCAATATCGTCATTCGGTGCATCAGATCCTCTTACACAACTGTACCAAATATGGTTTAAATCGGCCAATAAATTGTGATGTTATTAAGCCGTTTCCAGACTTTATACACACACTGTATATATAGCACATACAAGACAGGTCCAAGAACACTTCCTTTTGGTACTCTTGCTTGTATGCTTTGCAGGTCTGAATATGCTTCCTCTTGTTTAACTCTAAATGGATTTGTACGAGGTAAACATCTTTACAAGTTCTCTAGGTAACATTTTATTTAACTTACGAATTAATCTTATGTCTCACCCTGTTGAAGGCATATAAAAAATTGAGAAATAGTGCAGAGCATATTAGTTTTTCCTGTAAGGCTTTCTCTTATACATCTGTAATTCAGTGCACCTGCCACCTGATCTATATTATTGAATTATTTTGATGGTTTTAATTTCTTAAAAGGAGGTTTTTCAAATAGAAGTACTTTTGCAATTACTGATAATAGTCTCCTTGTCTTTTTCTTATTGGAGAAATTTACACAATTGACCTTTTGATTCTTTTTGTTGTTTAACGATAAAGACATTGATTGCATCTTTATCGGCTGTTAAATTTTTTTATATTATTTTATAGATTCATCTCTTAATTTACGGATTTCTCTTTCATTGTTTTATTGTTAGGGACAGTCTTATCAACTGGGCGTCTTGTACGTTGCCATTTTCTGACATTTTTTCCTTTACTAGAGTTTCATATTTCAACTTGGAAATTAGTTCCTTTTGTGATATGTTAAATTCTTCAACTTCTATGTCTAGTTGTTTGGTTGTTGTTAAATTCATTCCTAAATCGATTTCTTCTTGCAGATATTATATTCTAAAGCATTACCAGTTCGTAATTTTATTAACAAGCGTTGGTCTAGCTTCATTTTTAATTATTATTTCACTTGCCGTTAAGATAACGGCAGAATGTTCAGAATTTAAATCAATCTTCTATATCTACAAAATTTGGTGAAATCTTTCTCGAGATAAATAAATTCAGAGAGCTTGGTACTTCGTTTCTGTCAGTTGGTTTATATCTTCCCTGTCAAGTGAAAATTGCATCCTGCTTCTCTGATGCTTCCCAATCGGTTTGTTTGGCATTCAGATCTCCTCCCACTATGAACCTACCACCACCAAACACAATGTTAAAACTGTATGAAAGAATGTGACAAAGAGATAAAGCTATTATTAAGTACAATTGTCCCGAACATTTGGAATACCTTGTACAAACAATCTTTTTGTTATGTTCCCTCAACGCTTTTTTAGTTTCCGACTCAATTTACGCATTTGTCCTTACTTCTCAACTGCAAAATCTCGGAAAATTTTATTTTATTTTACCTATATTCCGTTGCAAATATTTGAACTGAATGTTTTTTTTATGTGATCTTATTATTTTTGTCCTAAATATAAACATATAACAGGATTAACCCGCCAACAATTTGTAAGGATTCCATTTCAATCTACTTGTTTTATAGAACGTATTAGTCGAAAAAATATTATTACTTATTAAAAGAATATCGTTACCTAATTCTTTTTGTTGAGATTTCGGTATTTTTTTTATATATATATACAGAGTGTTAATTAAGTATATGGCCAAACTCAAAGGTAAAAACTAAATTTTAAGTTAATATATATCATAGGTCCGCAACCGCTTTATTTTTGAGATAGTAACAGGGTGTAACAATTCTATTTTTGAACAGAACATTATGTACAATTTTCCTTTTTTTGAGTGTACAGGGTTATTGGCCACATTTTGACCAATAGGTGACTTTTTTATTTAAAGTTTTTGATATATGGTTTAAATATAACATTTATAGGTCCTTTGAGAAGCGCCAGTAAAAGTTGGTTTCGGATATACAGGGTTTCCCATTACGAAATGTCAGAAAAATGTTACTTTTTTTAAACGGAACACCCTGTATATTATTAAATTTTTAGATTCTCCAGACAATTCTAAGTATATTTCGTGTATAATATCCTTTACCTATTAACAGTTTCCGAGATATTCATGATTGAAAATCGGATTTTCGGACTTTTAAATTGGGCTATTATTATTGTTTTTATTATATCACCTAGGAATCATATTATGACAGAAACAGAATTAACTGTCATTTTTTCTAAATGTTTTGACTTTTCGCAATCATAATTCTGTATAAAGATGGGCTATACAGAACAAGAAAAATTTGATATTTTACAGTTTTACATAAAGTGTAATAAAAATAAGCGTTTGGCAAAACAAAGATACCAGAAGGAATACAGAAACCGTCAAACACCAACTGAAAACACTTTTGCTAATGTATTTAAGCAGCTACAAGACTTAAAACATTGCAGAGGAAGAAGGCTTATCGTGGTGTGGATGAAAATGCAGAGCTTAATGTCTTATTATATTTCCAAGGTAAAATTTTAACTTGATATTTTTACTTTCCTTTGTTATTATTTATTATTTTTTAGAAAATCCAACACATTCCATTCCCACTGCTGTTAAAAATTTTGGATTTAAAATACTGGAATTTCCAGTGGAAAATACAAAATACGCTGAAAAAATATAAATTCAGACCTTTTAAATTCACCAAGGTTCAGTTTTTAAGCGAAGATAATAATTAGCGGGAAAGACTACAATTTTGCCAAATTATGCTGCGGGAGCTGAAACGAAATCCAAATTTTTTTCTCGAAATTGTGTGGACCGATGAATCGAATTTATCAACAAGTGGGATCCTTAACAGAAGAAATTGCCACTATTGGTCCCAAACGAATCCGCATCAAACAAAAATTATAAAGTCGTCGGGTCGAAGATCCATTAACGTTTGGTGTGGTATTACAAATAATATTATTTTGGGGCCTTTACTATATGAAGGGGGCTTAACGGGAGAAAGATACTTTCAATTCCTAAACAACGAAATTGAAGAATATCTGGAAGAGATCCCTTTAGTTCACGTAAACAGGTTGACTTGGCAACAGGATGGGGCTCCTCCACATAACATTCAAAATGTAACGAATCATTTGAACCGTAAATATCCTAGATGGATAGGAAGATATGGAAACATCAAATGGCCGCCAAACAGTCCAGACCTTACTTTAATGGACAGGTTTTTTTGGGGTACGATTAAGGGCAGTCTCTTTGACAACAATCCTACATTTCCAAACATTAAAGTCTTGCAGGACGCACTTATGATCTCAATTAATGCTATAAAAAACGATCCACTTATGGTAAGCGATGCAGTAAAGAACTTAGAAAAATGTTACCGACTTTGCGGTCAAGAAAATGGAGGCCATTTTGAGCATTTATTAACGAATTAGTTCATTTCTTTACTTTTCAATTATTTTATTTCGCCGATTCGTTTAACTTTTTATTCATTGTTTTATTAGGCTTCGTTGTTTAATTTAATTAAATTGAAATAAATAATAAAAAACAATCCGATTTTCAATTATGAATATCTCAGAAACTGTTGAAGATAGGTATAGGACATTATACACGAAATATACTTAGAATTGTCTGGAGAATCTAAAAATTCAATAATATACAGGGTGTTCCGTTTAAAAAAAGTAACATTGTTCTGACATTTCGTAATGGGGAACCCTGTAAATCCGAAACCAACTTTTACTGGCGCTTCTCAAAAGGACCTATTAATGTTATATTTAAATCATATATCAAAAACTTTAAATAAAAAAGTTACCTATTGGTCAAAATGTGGCCAATAACCCTGTACCCCAGAAACCAAAATAGTTTTCAATTTTGTGCCTGTACAGTTATGTAATACAAATTACCTTTTGATATTTTTTTTATTTCGACTTCGTTTTTAGAGATAAATGCAATTTTATCGAATTTTGATAGGCGCATCATAGCGAAATGCTAATAATTAAATGTAATTAATTTTTTTAATCGAGAATCGTTCGCCATACGAAAAAAAATATATAGACGATATTTTGCTCAATGATAAAGCGTATTATTTTCGTTAAATATCGAGACATGCTAGCGCGGGCGCTACTTGTAGAATGAGACCGAAAATAATATACAGGGTGTGTCAGAAGTACGGTACGTAACTTAAGGGGGTGATTCCTTATGATATTCTAAGAGAAAACGTTCATATTAACCTGTGTCCGGAGTTGCCCCGTTTTTGATATACAGGGTGTTATAGTTTTTTTTTAATCGGTTGCAATCGTGCGTTTTATAAAAAGGTGGACATTTTTTGATTGACTGTTGCATTCTTTTTTGACACATTTCATAAAAACATAGAAATATTTTCCATAATCCTACGATTCCAGCATTTATAGACAATAGACAGGGTTTAACTTATCTTATAATTGAAAAATATTATTAAATACTTGTCTCATTATCCACTTTTCCAAGGACAATGAATATTCTAACTGTTAATGCATTTTAATTAAAGACAAAACAGTAATAATCTTAGAGGACTAAACGTGGCAACAGTGTATAAGTTAGTTCAGCGCGAGAACGAGACTTTTCTTTCTACTTTTTCGACAACCTGCCGAGCCGAGCAGACAGTGTTACCTGTTACCATCAGCCTATGTTTGTACATACATTTTTCTAAAAATAAAGCAGATTTAAAAGTGTTTACAGTCCACTAATTATTCGAAGCCAATATTTGAGTGCTAAATTGGCATCTTTGACGTATAGTGAACTTGCATCCAGGCAATTACCCGCGTAGTGGACATAAGGGTGCGCGATGGAACAGTAAGGCGCTCTTTGGGTAAAGTGTGTGCGCTACCTATTGAGCTATAACCTTCAAGTAGTCACGAACTTAGCAAAACTAATGCTATGCCGTATGTGTATATAGTTGTTTGTAAAGACTTTCGTCTTCCAAGGCTGGCGGAATGTTAATGTATTTTAGTTAAAGACAAAACAGTAGTAATTTTAGAGGATTAAACGTGGCAACAGTGTATAAGTTAGTTCAGCGCGAGAAGGAGACTTTTCTTTCTACTTCTTCGACAACCATCCGAGCCGAACTAAAAATAAAGCAGTTTTTAAAGTGTTTACAGTCCACTAATTATTCGAAGCCAACATTTGATCCGGCTCGAAGTTTCTTTATAATGATTGTAGAATAATCTGCTCTTTTTAGAATAAGTATACAAGGTCAGATAAAAAAGTTATCGGACCTAACCTCATTTTTTAAATAGAACACCCTGCATATTTTAATCTGAAACGATAGCATTTTAAATTCTCTTTTCAAATATATAACACACCACCACACCATGGATGATATTGGTTTCCTGGGCGATCTATTTAAACTTATTACTTTGAAACGAAATAAAAGATTCAGATTAAGGTAAAAAATAACGGGAATCATCGCAAATGTTCGAAAGCTCCTCCGTTGTTTTCAATGCACTTCTTTAATCAAGTTGTTCTCTGGTTAAAATGACTTCTTTATAAATTTTATTTTCCAACACTCCCCAAAGAAAAAAATCTGGAGGTGTTAGGTCCGGAGATCGTAATGGCCACCTTATAGGTACATGTGTTCCTATCTAATGGTTTCTAAAGTGAGTATTTAAATACTCTCTTATTCAAAGAGCGTTATGGGTAGGGGCGCCATCTTGTTGAAAGTAAATCTCTATTTCTTCATTTAAAGAAACATCATCAAGGACGTCGAAAAGGTTTGATTGGAGTATGTCCAAATATCTATCTGCATTTAAATTTTCTTCAAAAAAGCGATACACCAGTTTGTTTTGAAACAAAAAAACAACTTATATTTACCCCAAATCGACTTTGTTGGCGAACAGGTCGTACCATGTGGGGATTTGTGGAGTTCCAATGCCTTTCATTACTTATATCGGTTATGAATACCGCAACTTGTAATTCGACATTCATCTGACCAAATTATTTTTTGGTAAAAAGACCGATCCTTGCTAGATTTATTTAAAAACCAGTGACAAAATTCCAATCGTCTCACATCATCACCAGGATGCAAATATTGGGTAATTTTAACAACATAGGAAAAATATATATATTAGACAGACGTGAAAACCTCACCAACACGAGATTCTCTATTAACCTTTCAGAATCTAACATCCGCAAATCTCAAATTTAAGACGATAAAAGAATCGATCCATAAAAAGCAAATACACTATGCACTTGGTCACATTTTAGTGTCTTGCTTTTTTCCCCGACTGCATCATGAGCGTTGCATAGCCGAATCTGACGGCTCAGTCTCATATAATACCCACTAAAAGTGCTAAACGCGCCTAAAGAAGTTTTCACTTCAATAAAAGTTGAGCTACCACTATTCAAAGCTATCACAGGATATATTACCTGATTATTGGCTTCGACAAATCCTAACACGCTTATTTCTTCATTTTCCTTGTTTCCTTTATTATTATAAGTTTTTGATCTCGGCATCGTAAAAGAGCCGTATGTTTTTAAATTATGTTCCAGTCGTTGGAACATGTCCTTAAATGGTTGCCGTCTTTCCGAATAGCGAACAAAATATAAATTTTGCGCCATTTCTTCGTTTTTCCACTTTCAATATAAACTGATATCATATCAAATCTTTCAAAATGTTAATAAGTCATTGTCACAAACGAATATTATTATGTAAAAATAAAATTGACGTTAAAGCTGGATTTATAAACTCGAAGCCGGCGTCGGCGCTCGCGCTGGCGTGGGCGCTGGGAGTTAAACAAGTGAATCGTAATAGAGTGATTTATAAACTTCGTCGGCGTTGGCGCTGGCGCCGGCTGGCGTTCAACATAAACCATCTTTATCTTTCCGGCGCCGGCGTTCAAAGAAAATCCGTAGCGCCGCGTCATAACCAATGGGATTTTAGAATTTCTGTCAAGTCATCGTTGGCATCTGCCAAACTGTCAACCGCCAATCGTCATTTTAATTTTACTACCCCTAAGACACCAAGTAACTTCTTCTGCCTTGCTAAATCCATTTATTTAACTCTTTCTTTTTGTTCTAATAACTGGCTAGAGAAAACACCACCAAGAGTACAAACTAAAAATGTCAGAACTGTCAGATTATGTTTTTGTTTGTCTACACTGCGAACGCGAGCGCCATGTTTATAAATGCCCACTATGCATGTGCTCGACGGCCGGCGAGAGTTTATAAATCCAGCTTAAATGTTAATAACAACTTGAATGTCAACATAGTTGTTTCTCGGATATTAGCTTTTGTTTCATGGACTACTGTGGTTTAAAGTAATAAAGTTTAAATAAATCGCCTAGGAAACCAATATCATCCATGATGTGTTATATATTATTTATATACCGGGTGTTGCATCGTCGAGCGGGACATAGGAAATCCCATGTAATTTTAAATGGGGTCAATTATTGGCTTCCCTAATTATTTTACAGAAAAATTCTATTTAGGTTTATTAAAGAGCACTAAAACCCACATTCAAAAAAATAACTTTAGATATTTTTGATGAGCCCGTTTACGGGTTATCGCCGATTTCTTTTTAACTATTTCTCCTTTTTATGGCCCCGTATTTGCGGGCACCAGTCAAGATAAAAGATGACTGTCAAATAAAGTTGTCATTTTGAGGAATATTTGAACATCTTCTTAAATCCTAAAGTTCTAACAATTTAATAGTACCTACCTATTAATTAGAAAAATATTGTAACATGGAAAATGTCATAATTAACCTTGTAATTGGATACTTTATTTTAGTTTTATTCAGATTAATTTGTACTCATAAATACACCTTTAATATTTTCGATGTACGAGTTTTTATAACAATAAAGCACACATTTCAAAATGATAACTTTATTTGACAGTCATCTTTTACCTTGACAGGTGCCCGCAAATACGGGGCTATAAAAAGGAGAAATAGTTAAAAAGAAATCGGCGATAACCCGTAAACGGGCTTATCAAAAATATCTAAAGTTATTCTTTTGAATGTGGGTTTTAGTGCTCTTTAATAAACCTAAATAGAATTTTTCTCTAAAATAATTAGGGAAGCCAATAATTGACCCCATTTAAAATTACATGGGATTTCCTATGTCCCGCTCGACGATGCAACGCCCGGTATATAGAGAGAGAATTTAAAATGCTATCTCTTTATATTAAAATATACAGGGTGTTCTATTTAAAAAAAAGAGATTAGGTTCGATAACTTTTTTACCTGACCCCATAATATACTTTATTTATCTGAAAACGGCAGATTATTCAACAATCATTATAAAGAAACTTTTGTATAAAACATTTTTCTCTTTTAATTAAGAAAGTAAAGGGTAATTTTGAAATTGTCAATTTTTTTATTTTCCCCCGTATCTCTTAAGCGAGCGAAAAGTTTTAAATTTTGATTTACCATTTTAAGTTTGACCCAAAAATAGCACATGACACCTATATTACTTTTTTAATAGCACTAACAATTACGGAGATACCCTATAAAAGTATCGCAAATGGGACACCCTGTACAAGGCCGGTGTCAGGGGGGAACCCCGCGGTATTCCGGCTCTGAATTGTCGCACTTTTAACTAATTGAACAATCGGTTATGTAGTAATTTTTAAATAACGAAGCAGACTACTTGACGTTGTAATTTTTTGAAAATTAAGCACACATTTTTGTTTATTCTCTAATGTTAATAAAAGAGTAAACATAAGTTGTCATAAAATGCTATCAAATATTACAAGTTATTTAGGAATATTAATTGCCAGACAGATGTTATTTTCACAATAACAGAAACCTGTAAAAATACAAATTTCTTTCCAATTGGCAATTTTAAAAATTTCCGTTCTTTGCCTTCTTAGTCTTCTTCCATTCCCAAACTAATTGTGTCATACATAACCATGCCCATTAATAGCCTAAATGAAAGTACATTCTCTCCATCACTGACTACATCAGCCGGAACAGTAATTTTTTCTGAATGAAACCTGCCACTCTGCAACGCATCTCTGTATATAGTTTGATCGTTGTCATTGTATATAATAGTTGCTACAGAATACCCATTAACTTGAACCTGAACCTTTATATGAGGATAACTAGCAGCTGCAAATGCTATCCGAAGAGTCCTCGCTTTGTCATTATGTGCGTCTGTATAGACTACCTTCCATACGCCTGGAATACGAGTTTGCGCATAATACCAGTCTTTGGCAATATTGCTTTTTCCAACAGTAAATGTGAGGTTTGCTGGAGGTAGCAGGTGCCAGTAAAAGTTGCGGGGCTCATCGCTGTAACGGTATTGATCGGATCTGCGGTTAGTTTCGCCAATAGACCAAAGTATTCCTGTAGGTTCCGAAAGGTTCAATGAGTCCACGTTCTGAATACCTGTATGGACAAAAAAAACTTGTGTTAATGATTTAATTTTCATGAATTTGACATTTCCAATTGTTGTAACAGACAAAGTCAGAGTTACAAAATCTGGAGCTCCTGGATATTGTATTAACTGCGAGGCAGGGTTAAGATAGTAAATTATTTAAAAATATGTTTAGAGGAAATGTGGATTTTATTAACGTAATCACAATGACATTGAAATAGTACTATATTAACTGTCTCGTTGTAAACTTATGACATCGTACATAACCATGCCGTTTAAGAGCCTGAATGAAATAATATTCTCTCCATCAACGACTGTGCTTTCTGGAACTGTCACTGTTTCCGCATGAAATTGGCCACTTTGCAACGCATCTCTATAAATGGTAGCGTCATTATCGTATTGAAAGTTTCCAACCTTATATCCGTTAACATCAACCTGTATATAAGCTGACCTACTGGCTGCCGCGAATGCTACACGAAGTGTCCTTGTATTGCCGTCTGCTTTATCACTATAGCTGATTTTCCATATGCCTGGCAGACGCGTTTGGGCATAATACCAGTCTTTTTCAATACTGCTATTGCCAATAATAAATGTGAGGTTTGCTGGAGGTAGCAAGTGCCAGTAAAAGTTACGAGGTTCGTCGCTGTAGCGGTATAGGTCGGATCTACGGTTAGTCTCTCCAATAGACCAAACTATTCCGGTAGGTTCTGGTAGATCCAGATTCAGATCCTGGCTACCTAAATGGAAAAAGCTGCGTCAAATGTGGATAGTTATTAAAATAGAAGAAGCACTGTAAATATGCTAGAAAATAAGTCGGCGGCAAACCTTTAGTAGACTAAACCAAATGAATTAATCTAATTAGAATAAGAGAATCATAAATACGAACCTCCGGCGGCAACTGTGATATTTTCTTGGGCCAGGCTATCACTTCCATGTCCAGCTAGCGGGTATGCGGTCACGGTATAATATCCAGGACGTAGATTACGAAGAATAAAACTACCGTCGGCTTCGGTTTCAGTGTTGTATGTATATCCAAGTGTTTGCAAATCAAATTGTTCTTCTACCGATGAATGCGCAACAACCATAGCTCTAGTTTGACCTGTTACCTTGCCAGCGATGCTTCCACGACTTAGTGGAAATTCTTCGTCTTCCACCCAGCTGTAAATTAAGAGGAAATGAAAATGGGCAGTCTCTTCCAATGAATCATATGAAAAATATCTACCTGTAGGGCCACTGAGCTTGCTCAGTAATAGCTTGCCTCGCTGCATCGGCCAGAAGTTCGTCTTCTGACCCTGTATTTATGTATATTAACACAGGCCCATAAAACTTAGACCAACCAGGTGGTGTTGAAAGACCTGGCGTACCAAAATGGCCGCTATGGTAATAGTTAAGCATCAGAGAAGCTTGGTGAACTAATAGTTCTTGTTTTAGAGGCCCTGCAGAGTGGTATTCTCGACTGGCTGACACAATGAAACCCCCAAAGCCCCCTAGAATAGAAAAATTGTTCAGTTTTAAGACGAATTGTGTGACATTTCTTACCTCCATAAACTCCAAACCATGGGGTCTCTCTTATGTACCCACAAAGGTCATATTTCGACCAGTAGCTTCCATCTTTCAATTGCCAAGTTGTATCCTGGACTGTGGGTCTATCTTTTAAATCCGGTGTTTCTCCCTTGTAGACAATATTTGTTACTTTTGGCATTAGATCATGATCGAAACGGTGGACTGTTCTAAACTCTCCCAAAGCTATGGTTTCGTTGGTAGGGTTGGAGGCTTTAATGTACTGGTACAAACCACTAACATTTTTCAATATCACTAAAATATTAAATTACAGTATACCTAGTGCTTTAAGTACAAGGGTTGATTTTTGTTTCTTCCAAATCCATCCCTAGATGCGTTTCACCGTATACAGACTCGTTAGTGAGGCAATAGGATCTGACAAAAGGAAAAATCAAAGGAGTCTGTTTTCAAAACAGATAAGCGATAATCAATAGAAAACGAACTTTTACAATGTCACAAGTATGAGAGGAATTACCTGCAAAGGAAACACGTCACAGTTGCCGAAACCCTTGCTAGGTAGCGCTATTCTTGAGCTGGGCGTCGTGTTGGGTTTACAAAAATCAACTAATAAAGTACAAGCGTTGCGTTTTTCCTTCTGCGAGATCCACACCCAGACGCGTTTCGCCTTGTAACGGCTCGTTAGTGAAACTGTATGATCTGACAAAAGGAAAAAGCAGAGGAGATTAGTTAATTCTGTGTTGATTACACTGGTGAACAGCAAAAATATTTCCGAGACCAAAAATAGCAAAATCGTATTTTATTATACTAACTAACAACAGTCTTGCAAAAGTCTCAGTTGACTCCGGTTTTATAGATCCATGCTAATTATGATAATTACCTTCCTGCCGTAATGTATGGGAAAATTCGACAATTAAAATATGAGAAGTACCTGGATTTATTATACCCTGTGTACTTTATAAGGGGTTTAAATGCATATAACATAAATTCTAAATTGTTAGTTAGTTGTATTTCAAACACCAGTTGATTGAGAGCTGTTCGTATTTGAGAAATTAGAGAGTTTTGAGCAATATATCGCGAGTTTGTTTAAATAAGCCGGATCATTTTTGTTATATATGTGGTGAAATGACTTTTGTGAAACAAAAACGTACACTTAGCCCTTTAATACAAAAGACTTACCACTTGTATTTTGACTGTAAAATTGCAGACGAGGATAAAAATTGGGCTCCCCATATATGCTGCTACAAATGTGCGTTCAACATTCTCAGCTGGCTAAATGGAAAGAAGCGTAAGATCCCTTTGCTGTTCCTATGATCTGGCGAGAACCGAAAGACCACGATAGTGACTGTTACTTTTGTTTGACACCTCCCATAAAAAAAAAAAAAAATTCGGAGAAAAAAAAGGTCTGCGATACAGTATCCAAATCCGCCGTACGCCCGGTGCCTCATAAAGTCTGTGCGTTTTAAGAAGTCCGATATCGGATTAAATCACCAAGGGATGTTATCGCTTTTAAAACAGTAAGTCGGTTAAGTTACAATATCTTCGCACCTTCGCTATACTTGATCACACCGAACATCCCACTGGTTTACTCTATTCTATTACTGGGCGAAATCAGAGGTTTCAAAACAAAATTATCTTAGAATTACGCGTTGAGCATAAATAATAATTAAATAGATAATTAAATTATTTTGCTATTATTATAGTTAAATCTATATAATAATCGCTATTTTCCAAGAACCAATTAAAATTTGCTCAAGTGCGGGATGGTTAAATATGTACATCAAGTTTTAAGATTGCCGCCCTACCATTGTCATTACAACGCAATTGAATTGGTATGGGGTATTAGCAAGAACTATTATGACAGACATGCCTGTAAAAATATCGGTAAGCCTAGCGTTATAAAGTTATGGGAGGAGGCGCTTAGCCAAGCGGGCAAAGAAGAATGGCGGAAATGCATTGAACACACAGAAAAAATTATTTTTGAATCTTATGAGACAGAACAGGTTATAGACGAAGTAAGACCGTCAATTATTACGAATGATGATGATGATGACGATGATGTTGATTCTGATGAGTCTGAAAGCATGGGTGAAATTTCAAATGCAGAGGAAGACTACTTTTAGGAGTACTTACCTATCTACAAGTAGGTACGTTCTGTCGCAAGACTACAAAATCGGTTCTTTTTAGGACCAAAACTTTATAAAAAAGAATTCGTAAAACTAATTTGTCTGAATACTACAAAAGCTAAAAAATTATTATTTTTCTTTACCTAAACTAATTTTTTATTTACTTTAAATTATTTTATTTAGAAAATGTAATTCATCAACATCCAAAATTACCTTCAATATAATTTATTGTTTGAGAGCCACCGACATAATGCTCAAGAGGTTTTATGGCTTAGCGGACTTCTTAAAACGCACAGACTTTTAGTGACGAGTTGCCTGTACCTAATCCAGCTCAGGAATATAGCCTTGATTCTGATGATGATGATCCAATGGATTCAAACGGTAGTGTACTGGGAAATGTCGCCGGCCCATCAACCTCGCAAAACTCCGATTTTGTCGGTGAACTTCCCAGTAAAAAGCCTCACAAAATAAGTCAAAGTGAATTAAGTGACCTTATAAGGGATTTGGAATTGCCTAAAAAAAATGCGAACTATTGGCCTCTCGATTGCGACAATGGAACTTACTTCAAGTTGAAATAAAAGTTTCTGTGTACCGAAGCCGTCAGAAAAACCTAACACCATTTTTTAACATAAAAAACAACTTGGTAGCCTGTAGGGACATTGAGGGATTAATGGCAGCTTTAAATCTCGACTATGATCCAAAAAACTGTAGATTTTTCATTGATTCCTCAAAAGTATGTCTTAAAGCTATGTTACTCCATAATGGAAACAAGTTGCCTTCAGTCTTAATTAGTCATGACTTCACATGAGAGAAACGTATAGCAGTTTGAAATGTGGGTATTTAAAAGTTGTGGCGATTTTGCTTGGAATGCAGCTAGTTTATACGAAATACTGCTGCTTCCTCTGCGAATAGGACAGTCGAGCACGATCGGATCACTACATAAAGAACATTTGGCCACCGAGAGAGTCTTTTGAGCCAGGAAAGAAAAATGTAAAATGTAGCCAGCGCGCCATTAGTTCCCCAGAAAAGATTTTACTACCGCCACTTCATATAAAATTGGGACTTATGAAAAATTTTGTGAAGGCCATGAACAAAGAATGCCGTGCTTTTAGTTATTTATTAGAAAAGCTCTCTAGAATCAATGATACTAAAACTAAAGAGAGAATATTTGTGGGTCCCCAGATTTGGAAACTTTTCGGAGATGCGCAATTCGATGCCATACTTGACGGCAAGGAAAAGGACGCTTGGAATGCCTTTAAAATGGTTTCAACAAATTTTTTGGGAAACATAAAAGCAGAAAACTATAAAGACCTGGTTGCCCAACTTCTTTTATGTTACCAAAACCTAGGGTGTTGTTGACAATTCAATTAATTTAATTAATTAGGGATCTTCCTTGTCTTCTAAGTCAGGCTTAATGCCTTTAACTTCTATTCAATGATCTGTAGCGTTATGGGCCGAACTTCACATAAAAATTTGGTTTGGGCAATGCCCTAAGTATTGTTGTTCGAGAGTGCGTTAATTTTGCTTAATGTTATCACACTATTTCTTCTCGAAATTGGTTTCCTTGTTTAAAATATTATTATATTTCGTCGAGCCCTCCAGCTCAGTGCCTCTCAACTATAACTGGAGGTAGCCAATTCTTAGGGTACTTATAAGTGGAGCCTGGCGGAGAATGTATGTGTGTTTGTCTAATAAGTGGGTTAGTGGTAATGTCCGTTCGTCTGTAGTAGTTTGTAATAATTTTATTGTAAAATTCTATTAAAGTGGGAATCTCAAAATCTCTATGTAACACCCTATTCACAGCATACCTCGGAGCGTCCGCAATGATTTTTAAAGCTTTGTTCTGAAATATCTGGAATCTGTTATGCTCAGTCCTGCTTATCATGCACCATGTTGGCACACCATAAGTCAGGACCGGCCTGACCAAAGTCTTGTATAAGTTTACTTTAGTTCTATATCCTATTTTACTCTTTTTATTTAAAAGACAGTAAATAGAACCTAGCTGCTTTCCAGCCTTTTTAAGTCGTGTATCGGAATTTTTCTTCCAGTTCAATCTTTGATCAAAAATTAGACCCAGATACTTGACTTCTTGAACCCAATTTACTTGTATGCCGTTCACTTTTAGAAGGGTCTCGGGCCTTCTCACCGTGCTTTTCGAAAAGAAAATGGCTTTCGTCTTGGCGGGATTCAGACGAATCTTCCAGTCCGAAAGCCATTTTTCTAATGATTTAATGTGTCTTTGTAATCTAGACACCACTATCCGCGGTGACTTTGAAACAGAAGTAATTGCAGTATCATCAGCAAACAAAAACAACTCATTAAATCTGTCCCTCGGAATATCATGAACATAAATGTTATACAGCATCGGAGCGAGAGGGGATCCTTGCGGAACTCCCGCCCTGATGTGTTTCGGGTCTGAAATCGCGCCTTCTGACGAAACTACAAAACTTCTGTTCTCCAAGAAGGAGATAATGACTTTAATGAGATAATTGGGGGCACCCAACCTTATTAGTTTTAATATCAGACCACAGTGCCAGACCTTGTCAAATGCTTTCGAAACATCAAAGAAAACCGCTCCCGTGTGTGCTCTCCTGTTAAATCCTTGTAGTATTCTGGTTGCCAGCCTTGTTGTTTGTCTTACAGTGCAATGTTCTCCCCGAAATCCAAATTGTTCATCAGGGAGAATATTGCGCTCAAAAACGAAATCCTGCAAACGACTAAGAATGATTTTCTCAATGACTTTGGCCAGACTCGATAATAAACTTATCGGCCTATAGCTTACAACCTGTGTAGGATCCTCGTTTTGTTTAAGGATTAAAACAACCTTTGCCTTCTTCCACACACATGGATAGTGGCCTTCTTTGATAATTACCTGTGACAAGTTTACTATGTCCCTAATAATATTATTTGGTAAATTGCGTAGTGCCGCATTTCTAATGCCGTCCAAGCCTGGAGCCTTTCTTATATTTAAATTATTTAAAAGTCCTTCCACCTCCTCCTGAGTGACGACTGATATATTTTGAACTGGATGATCTATTCCTTGATATATTTGTACTGTTCTGGAGATCCTTTCATCTCTCCGTGGGTCATCAGATGGGTTCTCGCTGAACTGTTCGCAGAGCTTTTCTGCGAAAAGTTCAACTTTTTGCTTACAATCCGAAACTATTACATTATCCTGGGTTTTGACGAATGACATCGGTTTCCTGGTTTCCTGGATTCTCATCTGGATGACTTTCCGGAAAATTGTGGTGCTGTAAGTGCCGAGCACGGTGAGAGGTTCCACCAAGATATTTTAAACATGGAAAGAAGGTCTCAGGGAAAATAGATCTGTGATATGTTAGCCGACTACTGTTGGACTATTACGAGAGATGCCCCCGAGGCTGCTTTCAAAACACAGGCTAAGAAGCGTAAAATGAGTGTCTAAACTTTAGACTCACTAATAAAAATGTGCTATTTAATTACTATTATTGAACCAACAATATTTTGTTTGTATGTTCAATGTAAATGCTCATAAATTAAAATGTTCATTGTATATGCCTATAAATTAAAATTTTATAACAAATAATTCAGATTTTTTTTGCGGGGTAACTAAAATCTTTAATAAGTATTTTTTAGTTACTTGGGTGTAGTTCAATAAAAAAAAATAGGTTTTGTTCAGAAAACAAAAAAAAAGTTGAAATTTCTTCCCCAGTGTTATGGGTTTTTTCTCTGCTTTTTCCTCTTCTCAGGTTACTTGATTTTAGGTTGTTAATACAACTGTGAAGTGTTTTCTGTGCAGGTGATTTCCTTTGTTATTCATAACTTATACACTTATAAGATTCTATATCAGACGGGCAAGTATGTATGGTTAAAAAAAGGTATTTCTCACCAACACCACAAGATGAAGCCATTTGGTTTTATTCTCTGTTGATACGTATGCTTTACTGTAGAAGTTCTTACCTAGATGAAATTCGATATATAATAGTCCTGCTGAAGCTTGCTGTATGTACGCTACATGAGCTTGTTCTGACGTGTTACTAATAACATTGAGCGATGACGGATTAAAGTATACTTTCTCTCCGTTCCAGTCCAGGTACCATGTTTCATAGTCAATATTTTTCACCAAGTTAGTGCCATCCTTAAACAGAGACTGCACTGTAGCATTTGCGTGAAATGTTATATTTAGAAAACTATTTCCTAGAGTCACATTCAGGCCGTCGGCTAGCACGAACGCACCGTCGCTGTCAATATAAGAATGAACTTGAGCGGCCCAGAGTACACAAAAAAATAAAATATACTGTGATTTGTTCATTTTTGTTTTGTTATATGAATAATACATTACTTAATACTAAGACGAATAGATTAATTTAGACATTAAAATTTTACTTATATTATATAATATAAGTTTTTTTTTAGTACAGGGAGATAAGCTCGTTCAACACTTTGGAAATATTGTACTTAGATAAAAAATATCTGATGATGAAAATAATGATTTTAATTTGCATACGTGATACTGATGTTAGTACTTTCAAGTACCTACTTATATTTTTTTATTATTATAATAGGTATGTAGATATGGTATAATCGCTATGAATTCCAGTGACGTTTCTATTTTTTTTATCTACGAAATAGGTTTTGATTCGTATTGTAAAACCTTTATGTTATACTTTCTGCACTAAGGCCCAAACTATCGATTACTGATAACAGCGACATAGGTTATATTATACTAGTGTTATATAAAAAAGGATAGTCTTGGCCAAAATGAACCAAATCAGCAGATTACTTTACTTTTTGAACACATTGTAAAAATATACAGAGTGGCAAAAAAGTCGCGCATAATGCCTGTAACTTTTAAATTACCTCATATACGAAAAAGTGACCTTTATAAAAGTTGTTTAGTAAATTATTCCCCACATTTCCGCCTGCATGATTTCTTTCTGTCATTTCTGGTTTGGTTGCCATAGAGACTAATTTACTTTTTTTAAATGGAACACCCTACATATTATTGCATATTTGGATTCTACTGGGAAAACTCTGACTTTTTGTATTTCAAATTTTCACCTATCTGCAAGCGTTTCCGAGATAATGACTCAAAAAAATTATTCCTACCAAATACCCACCAGCTGAGTCAAGGTGTTTTCATGACAGCGACCTAAGAGGTGTCAATTTTGAGTTCCTGTTTATTTTCTGTTGTCTGATTTCTAATTTGTTTACACTATGGTCCATCTAAATGAGAAACAACGAGTTGAAATTTTAATAATGAGTGGTTACGGAAATATGAAGAAATCGCAAGATCAGGTTTGTCAACTTTTCAATGAATTGGGTTAAGTGAGGAAGCTTGCTTCAACTTCGCCCTTTGTAAGAAGCCTGCTGCTTTTAACAATAAAGTCATTATTTATTTATTTTATTTATTTATAATTATATCTAATTAGGCCTCCAATAAATCAGTCAACGGTGTGTCGAGTAGTAAAGAAATTTTGAGAAACAGGCAGTGTTAGGGAAGCCGCTAGCTTTGGATATCATGCTCTCAATATATGAAAATTCAACACAATCATCCAGGCCAATGGCAATGGATTTTAATGTGTCTCATCAGTCAGTGAAAAATTTGTTTAAGCAGGAGAAGTTGCATCCCTACAAGATAAAGTTGGTGCACAAGTTAAACGATGATGATTTTGATACAAGAGCTGAATTTTGTGAGCTCATCATGGAAAGATGCAATAACGATAATAACTTCGCAACAAATATCATTTTCTCGAATGAAGCTGCTTTTCATTTAAATGGCATTGTTAATAGACACAGTTATCGTTATTGGTCTGAGAATACTCACTAGTTCCAGGAAGGTTATACTAAGAGGCCAGAAGAAGTTAATGTTTGGGCGGGCATAGTTGGTAGACATATTGTGGGACCTTTTTTCATAGATGGTAATTTGAATGGCGAAATATATCTGGACCTCCTCAGGAATCACATAATTCCTGCTTGCAATTCCTGCTTGCAGAATGGTTTTACCGGGTATAAATAATGGCATAAACGAACAGATATGGTTCCAGCAAGATGGAGCACCTGCGCATTATGCGGCAAATGTTACAACATAAGCGAACAATTTCCAGGACGTTGGATAGACAGAAGAGGTGCTATTGACTGGCCAGCGTGATCCCCGGACTTAACCCCGCTCGACTTCTTTTTGTGGAGACACTTAAAGAACAAAGCCTTCGTTAACCGTCCACATGACTTAGAATCATTAAAGGTCAGAATTAGTGCTGAAATTCGGGCCATTCCAGAGGAGTTCTCTTTAAACTTTGTAGACGGGATCAGGGATCGACTGGCGCCCTACTAAGGAGAAATAGAGTGGTCATTTTGAATACCTGATCCACTGAAAAGGTTTCAACTGTTTATTATTCCGATGTTAAGTTGTTCAATTTTCTAGGCTATTTATTTTGTTATTATAAAGTTTGTTACAATTTTAAATAAGTAAAAATTTAAAATACAAAAAATTTAGAGGGAGAGGAAAGAAAGTCAAAAAGTCTTTCTCCACTGATTTAATAAAGAGCAATCAAAGGCTCAATTTTATAATAAAAAATCGTCTACATGTTTCGAAGGTAGTGACCTTCATCTTCAGAAGACAAAATTAGTGTTGCTGTTGGTATTAGCAAAAAAGAGAAATTATTGGTGGAAGGTGACGTTGATGGAGCTTTAAGATTTAAAATTTGAAAATATATTTCGCAGTGAATATAATCAGCATACTGAAATCTTTAATCAAAATTTTAATTAAAAGTAACGAGTGATTTTTAATTATTTTGCTCAAGGGAGGCCATGCATTTTAAAAGCATCATGGCCGTACTGCGTAGATAAGATGACATGATTGTTTTATGACATTTACGTCTTATTTGAATTTGTGTATTTGTAAAGTTTAAAAATTGGAGAAATTTTGTAATTTTTGCAGTTATTTGAAGGTAGGTTACTATTGCTTTAACTAATATTTCTCCGGGGAGTCATCTTTTGACTATTATAAAGTGCTATTTGCAGGATATGATTTAATTTTTTATTTTTTTTTTATTTTTTAGCGTATCAAGTTTTGGTGAAGCTTTGTTGCCGGATTGAAAGTTCTACAGTAAAAATGTTTAGTGAAGCACAAAAAATTTTTATTGTTGAAAGTTTTTTTAGAAATGGAAACAAAATAGGCGGTGTGTGGAATTACTCTATGCATGACTGCTTTGATGAATTTCTTACCGAGTTTACTGATGTTGCGGTGACCTTTCATAATTTTCGTACTGGGTCACAATACCTAATTGATAAATTTCGTCAGACTGGTTCTGTTCAACATAAAAAAGGGGCTGGAAAACCAACGAAACGATCGAATGGGGTTATTGAAGAAGCGCGACAAATTATGGAAAATAATCCTTCAACTTCTATTAGGCATTTATCTCAACAAATTCAGCAAACGGATTTATGCTACAGTACATGTCAAACACTTTTGAAAAAGGATCTGCATCTATACCCTTATCGTGTTACGGCTATTCATGAACTCCTTCCCAATGACGTTCCTCAAAGACTTAATTTTTGTGAATGGTTTTTAAACAATTTTCAAGAAGAAAATAGTGGTGCTTTTGAAAAAACATTTTTTACCGATGAGGCTTATTTTTATTTATCAGGCTATGTTAATTCACAAAATATGCGAATGTGGAATACGCAAAATCCGCATGTTTTTGTAGAAAGACCTCTTCATCCTCAAAAAGTTGGTGTGTGGGCAGCAATTAGTTCTAGAAGAATAGTAGGCCCAATTTACTTTGATGGCACAATTACAGCTGAGAGATATCGGATCGAAATTCTGACAACATTTATTAATGAGCTTCACGATGATGAATTGCGGGAAGGTTACTTCCAACAAGATGGCGCTACACCTCATGTAACCAGAGAAAATTAAAATTTTTTAAGTGAATTTTTTGAAAACAGAGTTATAAGCCGAAATACGCAACAAATATGGCCACCTCGTTCCTGCGATTTAACACCCTGCGATTTCTTCTTGTGGCCTTTTATAAAAAACTCCATTTATCGAACACCAATTGAGGATATAAATGATCTTAAACGAAGGATTTCAGAAAAAATTGCCGAAATTAATAATTCTCCAAACGTATTGGTTAATGTGTCTCTGAGGGTAAGAAGAAACATCAGAAGGTGTCTAGAAGTAGGAGGCGGCTATATAAAGTAGGCTTTCAAAGTAAGATAGCTCAGGATTTTATATTACATACCGTCAAAAAACATTATTTTAGGTTTTCAACGTGACAACGCTGCTTTCTTGCAAATTCGCCCTATGATTTAATCTACGCGCTACTGCTACACTATGTATACTGGGTCACAGCCGCCCTTGAGCAAAATAATTAATAATCACTCGTTACTTGTGATTTAAGGTTTCAGTATGCTGATTACATTCACTGCTGCACACAAAATGTGTAAGACTCCTGTCTCAAGAAGTGGTAATCTTATTGAACATGCAAGACTATTCTTAAAAAATAGTTAAATTTGTTTCCCTATAAAGTGCAAGTATTCCAAGAAATACGAGCTGCAGATTTTCAAAGACGCAGGAATTATTGTCAGGGGTATACCCAAAATTTATTGGAAGGAAATAAATGATTTTAGACTGATATTTTTTTCTAATGAATCCTCGTTTCACCTCACCGGTTATGTGAATTCTCAGAATACACGCTTGTAGAGTAGTGAAAATCCCAATTTTTCTCCACATTGCACCCTCAAAAAATTGGTGTCTGGCTGGCTGTTTCCCGAAGAAGAATTGTTGGTCCTATTTTTCCACGGACAATGTTTGGAATCCGTTTGTGGAGCAATTACTTGACGATAAACTACGTTTTGTTTATTTTCAACAAGAAGGTGCAACCGCCCATACACCCGCCGAAACTATTAACTACCTACGCAATTTTTCGAAGACAGATTGATCAGTTTTCGAATAGACATTGAATTCCCACCCAGACCACCTTGTTTGACGGTTATGGATTTCTTCATTTTTCCTCATTTGGAGAACAATATTTTTAAAACACCAGTTAAAAGTTTAGAACAGTTACAAGAATGGATCATCCAAGAATGTGGTAACATTTCTCCAGAAATGTTGGTCAACGCTTTCGAAAATATGATGAGACGTCTGAGTTTATGCTTGGAGCATGTCGCTGGCCAATTTTAGCAATTTCTATTTTTATTTTCTGTTTGGGAAACACTTCATATTTCTGTCGTAACCCAGTAGTAGGAAAATAAAGTAAAACTGTTGAAATCAATCTTATGGGATAAAATGTAATGTAATGTAATACTAAGCCAAGCGGCAACGTCGCATTCGTGCTAAAGTACTATGTTTTTCTTCAACAACTAAATGCTAATAAATAGAAAAGTACATTAATTTCAAATGCAATATATATGGCAACACCGCATATCAAAGTGGTTGCATCGTTGTACAAATCTATAAAATATACGTTCAAATTAAATCCTATAATGTAAAAAAACTGTCTGCTATTTTAAATCTAAATAATATTCTCTAAAACTATCAAATAATATTAGCTTTCACGTTGTAATTCTGAGAACAAGTCGCAGTGGGCGAAGCAAGCACAAAAAAGAGTCGGCATCGGCACGTTACATCTTTGCCTTTGGTTTGATTTGATAGCGTCCCGCGACGCCGTTTTAAATACAACGCAATTCTAACTACGACGCAAACCTATTTGCGTAGCAACAAGAATAAGCTGTTGATTGGCCGATCGATAGTTGACTGACGTAGAGACGTTACCTATTGGGTTTGACGTGTTAATATTTGATTGGTCAAAGTGTTTGAATAGGGTTATTATGATATTCTGAAGTGTAAACAAAGAAGTGTCAGGTAGAAATCTAGAGAGATAAGTCGTCCCTCCGTGAGGGAAGAAAGCCATCACGTTAAAAAGTTGTTAAGTGTTTTCAAAAATGTTTTAACTAACATGTCTTGTTAGTAATGTTGTAGCCCATGCTAGGGTGAAGAGAGGAGGAATATTATTAGTCTTTTAATAAAGAAATAAGGCAGTAAAGTTACAAAAAGGATTTTATTTTCCAATTTTTTAACAAGTTTGAACCAGTCGGCTTGTGGAGATACAGGTTAAAGTTTTGTGTACCTCATTGTTATAAACGTGAGCTGCACATTTTTCATTCTCTATATTCTTACTTTGGTAATATTGTATCATAATATGAATTTCATATAATTTTAACCTAGATTTGGTTACATGTCGTCCTCTTATAATTGTGATCTAAACCAAGCCCTACGTTTTTTAGTCCAAGCCCTCTGGGATGAGAATAATTTTTGCTCGCAGGGTATAAGAAAGAAAAAAAAAATTAAATACAAAAGTGTTCAGGTTTTTATTCAATCATCAACATCTCGTCAGAAAATTAACACAAGACGATCAAAATGTCGGCAAATATAAACAACGTATATTTATTCAAATTAAATACCGCGATGGGTATATGTTTTACTAGAATTAATATTCCTTCTTTTCAGAGTCCAAAAATATGTATATAGGCAGGGCCGTAACTAGGTGATATTCTAGTATAGGTAAGGTTTCTTTTTTGCGCCACCTAGAGAAATACGCTGCAGTAGGGAGGGGGGGTACTTTAACATTTTTCTAAAGAACACACAAAATTTATATACAGTGACCGGCAGAAAGTGCGCAGCATATGGGAAAGTTTTTTATCTTTAAGTTTATAAAATTAACTTTATTTTCGATAGGTTCTGCATGTTCTCAAACCAAAATAACACCTATTAAATCCGGTAAAAGTCTTATGGTATACGAGGTAGGATCAAAAATTTGAAATTCCGCTAAGAGTAAAGTACCTCCATCTTTCATTTTAGAATATTTTTTTACTAAGAATTATTGTTTAAGTTATACCCAAATTCCAAGTTTCGCTTATTTTGGACAAAAAAATAAATGGCAACCGAACAGTACGAAAATATTTTCTGCAGACTTTGTTAGAGATAACCGTCGATCATAAGTCTGATTAGTTTGTTTTCATAATAGTATGGCTTTTTAAAATAAAAACATAAAAATATTAAATATTTTTGCTGCACACCGTATTTTATTTTCTGAGGCAACAAGTTAATTTCACCTAACTGATATTTTTTGATTTACTTTGACTTAAAGCATCTCCTAAATAGTTGTTTATACATTGAAGTATGCATAGAAAGTTTTCTTTTGATTTATAAAGAAAAAAATTTAAATTAAAAATATATTTTGAATGGATTTTATTTCTCACGCAAAATAAGGATCAATATAGGTTATTTTCATTTATTAAATACACTTTTAGGATAATCCAACTAATAGGTAATACATTCTTTAACTCAACAGGAAACAAAAAATGCTAATTAAGACTATTTACATTAACAATAATTATTATAACTTTATATTTCTACATGTCCTCCTCCATTTTCTATACATTGTATAGTTCTTTTGTTAAGTTCTTTGGCTACGTTCCTTAAAAAAGCCGGATTGATTCTAGCGATACACTGTCTTATAACATTTTCCAGATGGTCCAAATTTCTGAAAGGCCGATACTTATACACCTGGTTTTTTACGTAACCCCAGAGAAAGAAGTCTAGAGGAGTAATATCCGGCGATCTTGCAGGCCAGGGATTTTCTGAAAACCGTCCAATCCATTTGTTGTAAAATTGTTGATTTAACCATTCCCTTACTTGTAAGGTACTATGAATAGAAGCACCATCTTGTTGGAAATACAGATTTTCTCTTAAGTTTAAGGACAGATCATCGAGAAAATCGCTTATTTCATTCTGCAAGAAGTTTAAATATCTAGCGCCATTTAAATTTTCTCTGAAGAAATATGGCCCCACTATTTGAGTATTTAATATACCACACCAAACGTTGGTCTGAAAAGAATATTGATCTTTACATTTAATTATAAAATGGGGGTTTTGGTCAGCCCACCACCTGCAATTTTGGGAACTTACAGTGCCGTTGCTTGTGAAGGTTGCTTCGTCAGTAAATAATATACTATTTCCAAAATGTGGATCATCTTCTTTTTTGCCTTGAAACCAAAAGCAAAAGTCAAGCCTTGCATCTAGATCCCTATCTTAGAGGGTATGCAGAAATTTGGGTTTATATGGTAAATACTTGTGATTCTTAAATATTCTTCTAATAGACTTTTCTGAAATACCAACTTGTTCTTCTCTTTCGGACAACGGCATTGTAGGAACTTCATTTACTGATAACAAAACATTTAAAGCGTTTTCTTCCGTAGCTGCAGTTTTTCTATGGACAGTTTTATACTTATTTTCCACCGATCCACTTTGTTTAAATTTATTGACAATTCTAAATATAGTGGAATTGTGAACATTTTTATTGTATCTATTGTTAAAAATAATTGCTGTCTCGCGATAACTGTGATAATTGTCACCATGAATTAAAACTATTGCAATTTTCTCCTGTAAAGACAACTTTTCAACTTCCATTTTCATAGCAGAACTAACTAAATGTCATTAATTTAATTTCAATGTTTGACTTGTTTTCATGGCTGCTTTGATCTTAAATAGTATAGATTATGAGAAGGAAATTAGTTTGTGTTATTATTTCTAGGCTTTAAGCTTGCCCTTGGGGCATACAAAATCAGTTTTTGAAGAAACATTATTTTAAAATTATTTAAAATGTGTACAAAATATATTATTGATCCTTATTTTGCGTGAGAAATAAAATCCGTTCAAAATATATTTTTAATTTCAATTTTTTTCTTTATAAATCAAAAGGCAACTTTCTATGCATACTTTAATGTGTAAAAAGCTATTTAGGAGATGCTTTAAGTCAAAGTAAATAAAAAAATATCAGTTAAATGAAATTAACTTGTTCCCTCAGAAAATTAAATACGGTGTGCAGCAAAAATATTTAATATTTTTATGTTTTTATTTTAAAAAGCCATAATATTATGAAAACAAACTAATCGGACTTATGATCGACGGTTACCACTAACAAAGTCTGCAGAAAATCTTATTTTCGGACTGTTCGGTTGCCATTTATTTTTTATACAGGGTTATTCAGAAAACACGATTAAATCCATTTTTTTGTCCAAAATAAGCGAAACTTGGAATTTGGGTATAACTTTGAAATTAAAACAATAATTCTTAGTAAAAAAATATTCTAAAATGAAAGATGGAGGTACCTTACTCTTAGCGGAATTTCAAATTTTTGATCCTACCTCGTATACCATAAGACTTTTACCGGATTTAATGGGTGTTATTTTGGTTTGAGAACATGCAGAACCTATCTAAAATAAAATTAATTTTCTAAACTTAAAGATAAAAAACTTTCCCATATGCTGCGCACTTTCTGCCGGTCACTGTATATAACTTTTTTTACTTTTTATTAAATAAGTTATAATTAATATTCTTTGGTATAAAAAATATTTTTTTATCAGTTAATTAATAACCTTACTTAGTAAGAGAAAATTATATGTGTATTGTAGAACTAAAAAAAAAAAATAAAATAAAAAATGGAAATATTGGAAATGTGTAGGTATAAATAAAATACTTACAAATAGACTCTACGCTCTACTTAAATATTTGATTAGGAAGATAATTTTACAAAGAATATTTTCTGGCCTTTTGTGTTGCGAAATCTGATATACAGTACGTCCACGTAAGTTGGCGGCATATGGGAAACTTCTTTATTATTAATTTTACGAAAAAAAGTTATTCTTCATAAAAAGTTCTGCATGGTCCAAAACCTAAAATGCAACCATCAGATGTTAAATTTTTTCAGTCATATACGAGGTTTGTCAAAAAATGTGATTTTTGCTCTAGAGTAAAGTACCTTTCTTTTTGACAATATCAAAAATTGTTATAAAGAAAAGATGTTTAGAATTAAAAATAGCTTTCAAATATTTAACATTGTTTATTTACATTAAAAAACTATTTTTTTCTACATTTTCTCTGCGATTACGTTGGAAATTTAAGTTTGCACATTAATGCATAATTAATCTAGGATGCACTGGCATTTTTTAAAACTGAAATTAAAGTAGGCTTTGCGAACTGTCTAAATATCAAAAATTCGAAGAAACGTCAACAATCGTATTTTAAAAAGTGCCACGGTATAAACACTTTTTTTAGGCAGTCTAACAGTGTTTTTCAAAGTTTTTAGAGATCCGTATTGTACAGTTTTATGTTTGACAGACGTATTTGTTTATGAAAAGTTAGACATGCCACCAACATTAAGTCTGGAAGAGAAAATTGATATTGTGCTAATAGTGGGAGATAAGTATAAAACATTTCGAGAAGCAGCAGACATTTTTAATTTCGGACATCCAGATAAAAATATTCACAATGAAACTGTTAGAAAAATATTTAATAAATTTAAGACTTTGTACATAATAAATTTGGAAAAAAACGCCAAAGCATGGTAGAAAATAATGACATTGCGTTGCAAGTAATGCTCTCTGCAACTGAGCATCCTAAATATCCTTTGCGAAAAAGGGCATCTTCATTGCCAATGGATATAAAAAAAATTACAGTTTCAAAGATTCTAAATAAACACAAATATCACCCTTACAAACCTAAAAAAATTCATACTTTAAGACCAGAAGATAATGATAGACGATTTGAATTCTGTTGTGACATACAGGAAATCTTAGTAGATAACCCATTTATGTCAAGGTGTATTATTTTTACGGATGAAGCAACATTATCATCAAATGGGACAGTTTCTAGCCAAAACTGTCGTTGGTGGAGTGATACAAATCCAAATTTTACGTTGAAAACTCGGGACCAATATTCGTTCAAAACAAACGTGTGGTGCGGAATGTATAAAAATCAAATAATTGGACCTTTTTTTTTCCGAGAAACCTTGAATGCTGATCGTTATTTGTGCTTTTTAAACAATAGAATAAATGATTTTCTTGACAACCTTCCCTTACTTGAACGTCAGCAGATATGGTTCCAGCAGGATGGTGCCCCATGTCACAGCAGATTAGATGTACGTCAATACATTGAAAATATTTTCAATGGAAGAGTTTTTCATCGTTTTTCGGAAATTCCTTGGCCTCCGCGGTCTCCAGATTTAACCCCACTCGATTTTTTCTTGTGGGGTTACTTAAAGCCAAAAGTTTACCTTCAAAGGCCATTTCAAGATGTAGAGTGAATAATTGCAGAAGCGGTTCGTAATATAACTCCCCAAATGTTTAGCAATGTCTTAAGAGAATTTTGTAATAGAACTGTTACATGTATAAACAGAAATGGAGGATATGTGGAGGCATTAGTAAATTGAAGATAGTGATTATTCATTAGTATTTATTGTAACAAAGTAAATTATGCATACAACTTGTTATTCATTTAAATGCATCGTTAGAACGTTACAAACTAGAGATTAAGCAACTTAAAGGTTATCAGTGTTCGATAAAAATTAAGAGATAATTGTTTTTAAAAGTTTGTTTATAATTGTTTAATCAAATTTATAATTAATAAATGGAATGCATTAATGTGCAAACTTAAATTTCCAACGTAATCGCAGAGAAAATGTAGAAAAAAATAGTTTTTTAATGTAAATAAACAATGTTGAATATTTGAAAGCTATTTTTAATTCTAAACATATTTTCTTTATAACAATTTTCGATATTGTCAAAAAGAAAGGTACTTTACTCCAGAGCAAAAATTACATTTTTTGACAAACCTCGTATATGACTGAAAAAATGTAACATCTGATGGTTGCATTTTAGGTTTTGGACCATGCAGAACTTTTTATGAAGAATAACTTTTTTTCGTAAAATTAATAATAAAGAAGTTTCCCATATGCCGCCAACTTACGTGGACACACTGTATATTTATCAAAAGAAATGGATTCTGCAATAAGCCTTACTATGGATAATATGGTAGTATTAGATAATCTTTCTTGGGACATGGTCGATCTTAAACAATTTTTTATAAGTTTCTATTTTGAAAAAGATCTTTCACAAGAAGCACTGGTGACGGGAATTGTAAGAATAATTTGTAATGCTGTAGCAAAATTGAGATACTCTGCCAGTAGCTTAAATTTATGTAGGTTTTGGTACATTTCCAATGCAGATTGACACTGAAAATCAAGAATTCTTACGCTTGAAATTTAAAACTTTCTGCTTCCTGACTAAATTCGTTACAATTGAAGTCGTTTGGATATTTAGCGCGCAAACCTTTAATGACTTTTTCAGTATCAGAAAGACTCATTTTGGAAAGAATTGCTCCATTAAGAAAACTGAAATCACTGCAAATCTCATGTAAACCTTTATATCTGTTACTTAAATGCGTTATTATTGAATCGATTACTTAAAATAATAGTTGTTTTTGTTTTGTTTTTGGGTCTAAATAAAAATCATTAGCAAGCTCACCGCTCTTTTTTTAATTTTTCTTTTTCGAACTTCCGTGTATTCAGTTGAAATATTGCAATTTTGACAAATCTGCAAAGCATTTTTTTCAGATTTTTCAAAATAACCATCTCTATTTGCTTTGATTTCTTCCAATAACCCTTTAATGTGTTTGCATGCTGTATCTAATGTTAACTCCTTTTTCTGAATTAAGAGATTTACTTTATTAATCTATTATTATTATCTAATAAAGATGACCAAAAAACTAAAAGAATTACAAAGTCGAAATTTTTAAGATTTTTTTGAAAATTTCTTGCTCCAATTACTGTTTCACCATAATATATTGAAACATCAGTAATCTCTTCTAAAAGATCCAAAACCAATTTAAATTGAGTGATAAGTGCGATCAACGCTAATGCTTTGGATGACCACCTTGTATCGCTAAAGCCTTTAAAAGTAATATTTACTGTATTTTTTAATTTACTCCAGCGTACCGTGGAATGCGCAAAAAAATTAAATACATTTTGAATAATTCCAAAAAAGGTTATTATTTCGGGACTAACTGAAGCACTGTGTAATGCCACTAAATTTAAACTATGTGCAGAGCATGGGACAAATCTTGCAGTAGGATTTCTAGCTTGTACGCCTTAATATTGACCTGCCATCTGCCATCTATTCTAATAGAAGTTTTTATATTTATCATTATTCAGAATAATTTTATTTATGTTTTTTGCGCCCCTTGTGGCTTGCGCCCATATACATGGGCCTACTCTGACTATACCTAGTTACGGCCCTGTATACAGAGTATTAAGGTCGACCACCGGCCATATATCGGAAACTGTTGGACATAGAAATTCAGGGAAAAAAAAATAGTTACTAAACTGACCATAACAAAGTTCTGAGAAATTATTTTTGAGTTCTGCAAGGGGGCACAATTGAAAAGTAAATATTAAAAATTTTAATTTCGCCTTATAAGATCAGGTTTTAAGAGTTGATGAAATAAATTTAATTTATAAAAAATTTTATGACATTCCGACGAAATTTCATCATTTAATATTTATTGAAATGCAATATAAATATTTAATTACGTTTTTCAAAGACATAAATTTACAGTCATATGATAATCAAGTTATTTTTAAGACCGGTATCAGATAGGCAACTCTTGTTGCGCCACCGCTCTCACACTCTATATGCTGGGTTTGTGTGAAGGCTGCGAACATGTTGAAGCTGCGATAAACGATAAGAGTGACGATCGTAGCGAAGCAAAGCAAAATAAAGCATTTAAGCTTAGTTCATATAGTAGAAAATCAAGTCTACATTTAGTTTCCCAATACAGTACAAAAAAGGGATTTGATTATACAAGTATTGCTATGCGGACAGAGTATACCGGGTGTTGCATCGTCGAGCGGGACATAGGAAATCCCATGTAATTTTAAATGGGGTCAATTATTGGCTTCCCTAATTATTTTAGAGAAAAATTCTATTTAGGTTTATTAAAGAGCACTAAAACCCACATTCAAAAGAATAACTTTAGATATTTTTGATGAGCCCGTTTACGGGTTATCGCCGATTTCCTTTTAACTATTTTTCCTTTTTATGGCCCCGTATTTGCGGGCACCAGTCAAGGTAAAAGATGACTGTCAAATAAAGTTGTCATTTTGAAATGTGTGCTTTATTGTTATAAAAACTCGTACATCGAAAATATTAAAGGTGTATTTATGAGTACAATTTAATCTGAATAAAACTAAAATAAAGTATCCAATTACAAGGTTAATTATGACATTTTACATGTTTCAATATTTTACTAATTAATAGGTAGGTACTATTAAATTGTTAGAACTTTAGGATTTAAGAAGGTGTTCAAATATTCCTCCATTGACTGCTAGACAATAACCGAGGCGATCATAAAATTCTCTTCTTACATTCGCTAGTTGGTAAACTGAAATTCTATTGCATTCGGCAGAAATAGCATTTTTTAACTCGTCTAGATTTGGGTATTTTTTTATCTTTGTATATCCTGTTTTTTAAATGGCCCCAGAGAAAGAAATCATTTGGCGATAAATCAGGAGACCTGGCTGGCCAATTTACTGTATGATTTAAGGCAATAACATTTCCATTAAAAGCACGGTTTAAATATTCCCGGACAGCCAGGGTACTATGTGCCGGGCAGCCATCCATTTGGTACCAAACTTCCTGATTTTCCCTGGCGGCATCATGTAAAGTAGGTAAAATATGATCTTCAAGTAGTTCCAAAAAATATTCTGCATTTAAATTTCGTGTAAGAAATAATGGCCCGATAATATTTTCTCCGAAAATCCCAGCCCATACTTTAACTTTTTGTGGATATTGCGTCCTTGTTTCCACAAACCTGTGTTGGTTTTCTTTGCTCCAATATCGATAATTTTGAACATTGGGTTCATTGTTTAAGGTAAATGTGCATTCGTCAGTGAAACAAATGTTTTTTAAAAATTCCCTATCCATGTTTGCTCTTTCCATCATACCAAAACAAAACTCCTGTCGTCGTATTTCGTCCCTATCTCTTAGCTCTTGGTGCTTTTCATATTTGTATGAATAATATTTATGTCGTTTCAAAGCTCGTAACGCTGTGGTGTGATCTAATCCTATGTCATCCTCAAGTTTCCTTGTGCTGATCTTCCCATCATTTTCTTCCACGCACAATAAAACTTGCAAGTCCCTATCATTTCTTGCATCTCTTCTTTGTTCCTGCCTTTATTCACATCTGCAGTTATTTATTACAGTGCCTTTTGTCTCAAATTTCTTGATAGTCCTTTCGACTGTAGATTTTGCAGGTATCGGTCTATTCGGATACAGAGCAGCAAACATGTTGACACATTTTGATAACTATTTCCTTGATAATACCATTTAATCATCAATGTTTTTTCTTCAGAAGTTTAATTCATGGCTAATATTTTCGATGTACGAGTTTTTATAACAATAAAGCACACAATTTCAAAATGACAACTTTATTTGACAGTCATCTTTTACCTTGACTGGTGCCCGCAAATACGGGGCCATAAAAAGGAGAAATAGTTAAAAAGAAATCGGCGATAACCCGTAAACGGGCTCATCAAAAATATCTAAAGTTATTCTTTTCAATGTGGGTTTTAGTGCTCTTTAATAAACCGAAATAGAATTTTTCTCTAAAATAATTAGGGAAGCCAATAATTGACCCCATTTAAAATTACATGGGATTTCCTATGTCCCGCTCGACGATGCAACACCCGGTATAAGAATAATTTATTACTTATCAACAGTAATATACCGATAGAATGGTGTTTCCTGCACAGTAAAAAATTGAGTGTTAAATTTAACACTCAATGGTGGTACAGGGTTATCCAACCAAGACTAGACAAGGCGATTTTTTGACTTTTCCTGTACTTTTATAAAAAAACTGAAATAGCCATCTTAAGTCATTTTCTCCCGCGAATTCGAATATCTTCAGCAAAAAACAATTGAACATCAAACAAAAGTACTAGGGGTCACTTTGATATTTTTTTAAATGGGATGCCGTATTTTTAATGAGCTTATCCGATTTCTCATATAAATTTTGATCTAAAATGTTGGATTTTTAATTTTTTTTTTTTTTTAATTTTTACGGTAGACGAACATTTTCCGAATTTAAAACTGAAGAAAAAAGGCGTTTTTGAATTAAAAATCCAACATTTTAGATCAAAATTTATATGAGAAATCGGATAAGCTCATTAAAAATACGGCATCCCATTTAAAAAAATATCAAAGTGACCCCTAGTACTTTTGTTTGATGTTCAATTGTTTTTTGCTGAAGATATTCGAATTCGCGGGAGAAAATGACTTAAGATGGCTATTTCAGTTTTTTTATAAAAGTACAGGAAAAGTCAAAAAATCGCCTTGCCTAGTCTTGGTTGGATAACCCTGTACATATAGGACCACACTCAATAGGGTATATTAATCAATCTGTATATCTGGTAGAAAAGATATTTTTGAATGTTTTTTTTTTACTTTTTGATGAGTGTTAATTCTTCTTATTTATGGATAGGTACATTTACACTATCAAGTGTAAATTAAACTCACAGATTGTAAACCTATCTTTCTAGGGTGTAAAAGAGATAATGAGAGGTGTAAGTAAACCATTTTTTTATGGTAATTTGTGATTAATTAGTGTAAATATCATATTATTGTAGTGCAAATTTTATTTTATTTGGGTGGGACTTTACTATAGTAAGTGTAATAAAATATTCTACGCAGGGCTAGAATACTTTCCACTTTGTTTAAGCCATTTAATCCCGTATCAAACTAACCGGGCGTTTATAATTTAAATGTAAAAAATTATGCATTCAAGATGTTTTACATTATTAACCTCTGCTTAGTTCGATACATGATTGAATCACTTAATTAAAGCCGAAAGTAGAAGCCCCCAATATACATAAATCTTCAGATCGCTTGAAAAAGGTTTGTTAAATGAATGAAAATATTGAGTATTATTTATCGTTTATTTATAAACAAAATTATGGTTACAATAGAACTGGAAAACCTTGTGATTTTTTTTACACTTATTATTATAACTAGTTAAACAAAATGACACAGCTATTATATAGTTTACAATTTAGTAAATTAAACATATATATCTACGTTTAATGTACCTCATTTTTAAGCTTAACAAAACAAATAACATAATAAATATATCTATACTTAGAACACTAAACATGCTTTGGAACAATATAAAAGAATAAAAATTACGAGTATTATATTAATCGCATATTTATTTAGAGATCTATGAAGTAAAATATGTAGGTAGGTACCTAAGTATTTATATAAAAAAGGAATACATTTATATTATAAGCTTATATCAGAGTAATTTAAAAGCTAACGGGAAAACTGTAGCAATGTAAATACCTACTTAGTTTTTTAAAAATGGCGTACTTATTAGTAAGGTTTCTATTAAATTTTGTTAATATGCTTACCCAATTCAACAAGATCCTCATAAGAGGCACTCTCATTTGGCACCTTACAGAACTTTGCTTTGTTTCTATATTTTAATTTAAATATAACATTATTCTATATCACGTTCAAAGAGCACAATCAGACTGACTTGAAAGTTGAATTTGAATGTAACGTCGGCGTCATGTGTCAATTCCTAGAATTTCACACCATTTGTTGCCGCCTGTCTTTTCGGTAACCCGGGGCCGTGTAAAAAAACGATAAAAGAATAAGTTTTACACTCAAAGTGTTAAAATAACCTTCTAGCGGGGTTTTATTTACACGCTAATATGGTGTTATTAATTGTCTTTGTATTTAATTTTAGTGATAGAGTGTAAAATGAAATAAATAACATCCACTTACTAAAATTAACTTTTTAGAGAGTTAAATTCATAGGAAAATTTAATACAACAACTTTGTTCCCATATTATGAGTGTAAAAATGTGGTAAATTATGTTGATCCGGGTGTTAACATTAACACTACTTTTTTTTACCACTCCTGAAATGATTTTTACCGGGTGGATATTTTTTACTGTATGTATTACCTACACCACAGTATTCCGTATACTGTGCCTACACTATGAAAATTTCGTAATTTTGCCGTCAGATTTAATTGAATAAGTTAGGATTGGCTTATTAAAATTAATTCAAACTTGACATGGGTTTATCATATCGGTCTCTTCGAAAAATTATAATACAATTTTTGTCTAAAATGTACAGGGGAATCAATATTTAGCCACCTCAAAATGTACATGGGATTTCCTATGTTCAATTAAGCCATGCATCACCCGGTATAAGACCACGTTACCAGGATGGCTGCTATGCAAATAAGAGTTTTGATTCGTTCAATAAATGTGAAGTAAATTATCAACAGTAATATACCGATAGAGGAGGCGTCTTATCGGTAATACCGATGTTTTTAACAAGAAATCGATTTTCTGACAAATTTTTACGAAATGTAATTTTTACTTATAATCTGATATGATCCCGAGAGCTTTAGCTCGAGGGTCTTATCTTTGATTATAAGTAAAAATTACATTGAGTGAAGATTTTCTTGGAAAATCGAGTTTCGAGTGAAAAACGAAGGTATGAAGATAAGAAACCGCCTCTAGAGGTGTATTTTATTGGATAATTTACTGAACATAAAAATGAAGGCCGTCTGATAAAGGTAAATATACAAGTTAGAGGTGTTACTAATTTTTTATTTACGTAAAAAAGCTACAAGCGTCTTTTCGAAAGCGTCTTTTCGAGCTAGCGGTAGTCTTATCGGGTAAGACGACCGTTACCAAGGTGGTTGCTATGAAAATGAGCGTTTTGATTGGTTCAATAAAAGTGAGGTGGATTATCTAAAAAAGACTTAGGGAAGGGACAAGCAAATAAGGCCACTGTTAAGCACTAGAAAACTAATCGCCTAGCATTGTTTTATTTTTTTATTAGAATCTTTCTAAAACATGACGACAGTCGACAGTAACGTTGTAGTTTAAAAATACAGAATTAATTTTATGAACTCGTTGACAAACTTATTGCATCATACATAACATTTCCATCCAGAATTCGAAAAGAAACAACATTTTCCCCATCTTGAACTTTTTCCGCGGGCACGTTCATCTTCTCAGCATAAAAGTTTCCGCTTTGTAGAGCATCTCTGTAAATTGCCTTGTCATTTTCATATTTAAAATCTCCCACAAGAAAGCCATTTACATCAACTTGAAGGTGTACAGTTGTCACATTAAATATAAGGGAACCGGTAGCTGCAGCGATTGCCATTCTTAAAGTTCTTGGTTTGCTATCGTTTTTATCTGAATATGTTATGTTCCATACCCCTTAAAAAAGTACTATCATATAATCAATAAAATTTAAAATTACAGTGTATTCATTAGTATTCAAAGCTTAAAAGAGTGTATAAATAAATTGTTTTTATTTCTACAGTGAGAACATAAAGGTTGGAACAAATTAGGTTACAATTGTAAAATACCGTGTTTTTCCTTCCGAAAGAACGCTTGAACCCGTCAATTATTATTTTTACTGCGGACATTTTAAAGGTAATTTCATGTACCTTATTAGGGGTAGCCCAAAAACAAGATATGACAACTCTCTGTAGTTTTTTAAATAGACACCCCTATTTCCATTTCATTTTTGAATTTTAAATATAATTTCAACGCATATTTCACGCATCATAACTACGTAAAAAATAATGTAGAGGGGTAAAATCTGGATATCTGGCCGGCCATTGGAGTGGATCTAGAGCATCCAAGTCCCGAGACCAGGGGACCAATCGGGACTTTGGGTTAGTTCAGGTTAGTAGACCTGACTAAAAAGTCACGGGACTAGTCCTTTAGTCCCGAATATATTAAATATTGCAGATGTTTATTTTATTTGCCATGTGTCTAGCAAGAATGGTAAATTAAACAACTAACTGTCTGCATAAAAAAAAGGTTGCAACTTTTATTAGTGCATAGTGCATAACAGAATAAATATGTAATATAAAACACCAAAGAAAAATGTGCAGAGTACATAATTAAAAGGAAATAAATATAATAACATAAACGATAGATTTACATAATATAGGTAAGTCAAACGCTTAAACAACAAAGTTTTACTAGCTTGCCGTCATTTGTCCACTATTCCCCATAGTATAAGACGAATATAACTGCACAGATTTAATTGAAACTCCGTTTAACAAGAAATAACATCTATTTACTACATTTGAATTAGCACTTGGTAACAGGATTTTACAACACTTAATATACAGGGTGTTAATTAATGTCATGCAGATATTTCAGGGGGTGATAGTACTTGTCAAAATAAGAAAAAAATGCAAATATATGCATGGTCTAAAACGCGTTATTTTCGTTATACAGGGTGGCAAGGTTTCAATTTTTTCTCTCGTATTTTGCGCTTTCTCTCTTATATTCTGTGATAATTGTTTCAAATTTGGAACATCAACCATTTTTTAGAATCTCGACAATAAAGTATCAAAAATGTCGGTCGCAGTATACAGGGTGTTACATTTTCTTGAATCGGCTACAATTTTATCTTTCAGATCTTTTTTGGGAGCTCCCTGTATGAATTCCGGTATGAAGTTTGAACTCTCTGTTCCTTTGTTTAGCGTTCTGGTCTCTTGCACTATTCTCGTATCTGTGACCGTTTTTGATTTATTTGCAAAAATAGCCATCGATGGAAATTATTAATTTATGCACATATTATGTTTTGTATTCAGTAAATCAATATGGTATGAAAGAATCCTCGCTAACATTCATCAATGCATTGAAGTGGGAAACCTACTTTCCTCGGCGCCACCGTGGGGGATCAATCAAAATGATCAAAAAAATGGGGCACCGGCCTACGTAGTCTATCGTCGTGACTATCATAACCGCCATGTTTATACACAACCAATCAGAAAATAAGATAACTTATACGAGAATATGTTTCTACTTCCGTGTTTTGACACTATACAAAGAACCTCATTGGCATATTATAATGTCCAACAAAGGGGTCTAAGTTATAAACAGATTTACTTTACAATATTGTACCTTTTTATCATAATTCAAGAAATGAATAATTCCTAGAACCGGTTTATTTTTTGAACTATTCCAATTTTAACGGTCTTGAGAAACCGTTAGCCTGGTTTTGGTGATTTTAAAGCGAAGAATATTCTTAAAATAGAGATTGTCAGAGCAAATATCTTTGGCAACTGCTGCTTCTAACTGATATGAAATATTGTTGAAGTTTTATCTAATTTAGCAGAATATTTTACGTTGTAGACAACGTTAAACGTCCTTGCCCTTAAGTCGCTCGATTAAAATATAATTTTATTTTTAACTAACGCAGTAATGGTTTCATTCCCAAAAAGAAGATATTACATTGGTGGCGAAAAATCCGGCAACTTAAAAAGTCCGCTCAGATTCAACGCTTGTGTAGTTGAGAAATCTTATACGCCGACTACAAGAACTGTCAACGGTTGCCCCCAGTTTAAAAAAGTGTCATTTTCTTTTCTATAACTATTTTGAAGCTGTTTCGTCTAATTGGTGATACAATTTTTGCGTTGCTCAGTGCCATGTCTAATTTTTATTTCAAATTTTGGCGAAGTTGAGCCAGAGGAATTTTTACAGCAGACTCTTCAGGAGACAACCTTTTCACCAATTTTCTGATAAACATTGCAATCATCTTGGAATCTGCATCTGAATCTTTGGGGTTGGTGACGTAACTCATTACTTAAGAAGCTGTAGTTCTTCTCTGATTTATATGGTCTTTAAGTGAATTAAACAAACAAATAGTTAGGGAGCTCTAGACGTCGTATCCTCTAACCCCTACAGTAAAATAGAAAAAAACACAGGTTCCGCAATAATAAATTTAATTTTTATCTTATTACGTTACGTTTTAAGAATGTTGTATTCAAACGGACTGCTAAGGTATAACTTTTTACAAATAAAACCGAACAAATAGCAGAGATTATTGCGATCGGGATTTCCTCAAATTAGAAGTAACGGTATAGGCGAAAGCAGAGCAAAACGCGACAAACACATGTGCGCTGTATAATGTGGTGAAAGTGCAACTTGCCACCATTTTTTGGAACCACTAAAACTTCCGTCAACAGAAGAGGCTCCTAAAATTAGGTTCTTACCAATGCTAGCTCAATAATAAACTTTTTGATTTATTTGATTGATTTTAAACACATTTTGAATCAGCGTGGATTATCTGTAGTTTAATACCGAATACGGTTTTTATTTACGCTTCCATTGAGACAAGACGTTGCCTTATCTGAAAATAGTGAAAATACAATTATTTTCAAAAATGCTTATGTCTCGATCGTCCGCGTTAAGCTCGTGAACGAATTCGAGTTTGTAACAATGCTAGATATTTGTTTTTAAATATATTTGCAAGCGATAGTGCTGCTTGTCTTTTAAACCGACAGAACACATTTAACTCTGACTCCGATCTTTCGTATTATTGTAATTATCCCTAACCTTACCTAAATCCTTATATTTTTAAATGAATTTGTCCAACCTTAACGTTATTACTGTACAGTATAAAATACTTACTGTTAAGTTGTGCTTACCTTCTCGTGTTTGCGCATAATACCAATCCTTTAAAGCATTGCTGGAGCCTATATTAAAAACAAGATCACTTGGAGGAAGTGTATGCCAATAAAAATTTCGTTTCTCATCGCTGTATCGAAACTCGTCAGATCGTCGATTGGTTTCCCCAATCGACCATAAAATTCCTGTGGGCTCTGGCAGGTTTAAGGTTATCATGACTAAATCTAAATTTAATATTAAAATATATATAATGATAAGTGATATGATTTACATAATACGGACCTTCTGCTGTTACTGTAATGTTTTTCTGAGCTAAATTTTCACTTCCTTGCCCTGCCAATGGGTATGCTACAATTCTATAATCTCCTGGGCGTATATTAGTAAGGAAAAAGCTACCATTGATATTAGTTTCAGTATAGTACAAATATCCAAGTGTCTGCATATCAAATTTTTCTTCCAAAGAAGAGTATACTACCACCATGGCTTTAGTCTGGCCCGTCACTTGTCCAAAGACACTGCCACGATTAAGTGGATATTCTTCATCATCAACCCAACTACAATTTTAAAAAATTCTTTACTTGTATAAGCTAAAATCACTGTATTTCTATTCAAAATGATTTTTTTGCGGATGTCGACTTAATTATTGTCTCCTGCTATGTACCACTGTTTACAATAAAATTATCAAGTATCCTACCTGTATGGCCACTGAGCTTCCTCAACTAAAGCTTGATTGGCAGCATCAGCCTGAACTTGGTCCTCGGACCCGGCATTTATATATACGAGAACAGGTCCATAAAATTTAGACCAACCAGGGGGTGTTTCAAGACCTGGTGTACCGAAATGCGTACTGTGGAAGTAGTTAAGCATTAGCGAGTTATGATGCACCAGCAATTCTTGTTTTAAGGGTCCTGCCGAGTGATATTCGCGACTAGCTGACACGATCCATCCACCAAAACCACCTAGAAGAGCGAAAGTATTAAGTACAATGCATAATAATACGAGGTCTGTTACTCTATTGTTAACCTCCATAAACACCAAGCCATGGAGTCTCCCGGATATATCCACAGAAATCGTACTTGGACCAGTAGCTTCCATCTTGTAATTGCCAGGTGGTATCTTGAATCGTTGGTCTACCTTGTAAGTCGGGTGTCTCGCCTTTAGTAATGATGTTAGTTACCTTTGGCATTAGATCATGGTCGAAACGATGGACCGTTCTAAATTCTGCCAAACTTATCGTTTCATTGGTGGGATTGGAGGCCTTTATGTATTGATATATCCCACTTACATTTTTTAAAACAACTAAAATAAAATAAAAAACCTTTCTGTAAATTAATACAAGTGGCAGAAAAACACGTTTTATACCTAGGTGAAATTCAATATATAATAATCCACTCGAGGCTTGTTGAATGTAAGCAACATGAGCTTTGTCCAAAGTATTACTAATAACATCGAGAGATGACGGATTGAAGTATACCTTTTCTCCGTCCCAGTCCAGGTACCAAGTCTCATAGTCAATATTCTTCACCAAGTTAACTTCGTTTTTGTAAAGTGATTCAACAGTAGCATTTTCGCGAAAAGTTATGTTGAGATAACTGTTCCCTAAAGTCACTTTTAAACCATCGACTATAACGAACGTCGCCTCACTTGTATTATAAGAATGTGTTTGTGCTATGCAAAGCACACAAAATAGTACAATATTTATTAATTGAAACATGCTTTTAGATTGATAATATAGTGAATGGTTTAAATAACTGATTTACATAAAATTTTTGTTTTACGGGATAACAGTTTTTTTATCATATTGCATATCGACTGTTGGTACTTAAGATAATTTGATTTATAAGTATGTAATTTACGAGGGGTCAACACCTTCTTGAAAATGTGTACACCTACTGCAGAATCTGTATAAAAGCAAATACTGCAAGTACTGCACAAGTATTGCAAGTACTGCACAAATATTGCAAGTACTGCAGATAGTGCGCTAGTACTGCAGATACTGCACTTGTACTGCAGACTCTTCAAGTAGTCCTGCGGCTATTTCGAGAGGTACTGCAGCTATTTCAAAAGGTACTGCAGGTATTGCAAAGTACTGCAGACTGATATTTTGGTCCTGCAATAGTACTGCAAAGTGGATTTCGCGGACTTAAGCATCATTGAAAAAAAAAATGCAGGCCTTATTACATCGAAAATCTAAATTTGTATTTATTCGAGTATTTATTATAATTTAATTTTTAAGCAGAGATACACATGTTCTCGAGCATGTTCTATTTCTTTTGCTTTGTCACTTTCGATTCAATATAGAAAAGATTCTCTCTGTAAAAGCAGAAGTTGCAGGAATGGAAAGAAAGTACAAGTTAAATAAATAGGGTAGCAGATTATCTGCATTTTTAATTTTTTTTTGCCATTTTTGACTGTTTTTTTTATATTATATATAGGTAGGGTGCGATTGGATTTCTACTCGCCAATAACGATTTACAAATGTGAGACATTGTAAAAATGTAATATACTTCATAATATACTTGCGTACTATATTTATTTGTTATTAACAGAATATAGAAACCTAAATTATACTACATACGGCTGGCAACTTTACTTTGTTATATTTTAAAAAATATAATATTATGTAGGTATAATATATATCGTTTTCTGTAAATGGGTCAATTTCAAATTTTAGGTCTTTTAGCTGCAGGCTCGGCTGCAGGCAACTTTGTAAGAGTTTTAAATTTATAATTATTAATTTATCAATATTTTAAAATTATTAGTAGATTCAGCACTAAGTAATTACCTTCATAACTCGCTTGATATAATTACTTTAAAAAATACGGTTTTAGAAAAAGTTCGGCTCGAAGTTCGCTATTGCAGATTGCAAGTTAGAACCTACTTTTAAAGGACTATAGATTGGTTATGTACAAAATTTTAAAAAATGCAGAAAATACTTTTACTTTGACAATTTTCAAATAAGTAGCTTCAATTTGGAAATGACCCAAAAACATAAAAAATCGTTTTTAATATTACGTTGCTGTCGAGGTTGCTGTATTTTTTAGCTTTTTATCGAGCTTTTTATCAAACTCTTTATATTTTTTATTTATACCCAGTAAATCAGATCTCGTTAATTGGAAAGGATATGATTTAAAGTGTATAGGTCCATAAAAAATATAAGTTGATTTGACCAATGCAATGTCTTCAGTTTTGGGCCATGAAAAGTTGCCCATAAAATCTTCAAGAAATTTTACTTGAAACAGGTTGTTTTCTATTTCAGAAATAACTCGACCAATATACCATTTCTGGTCATAGAAGACGGCATAATATTTTTCCTTTTCAATAATTATAACTTCATGTTGCATTTCATCAGTACTAGAAAAATCTTCCGTCAGAGTTTCACTTTCGGAGATGTAACTTTCAGCCGTGCTAGAGCTTATACTCGAGCTTATACTACTTTCTGTTTCTGTATCACTTAAAGCACATTTTTTGGTAGCATTTTTTTTGCGTTTTCTAGCCGACTTTAAGGCTTTTGATCCTGATGTCTGAATTTTCTTTTTTTTTCTTCCTTTTTGCTTATTTGCTGGCGTATTTGAAGCGCCATTACTTCCTCGTACTCTTAAAAGCCGATCGGTAGATAATCTTCCTTGTTTTTCAGAAAACAACCAACATATAGATGACTTTCTAACTGTGACAATTTTACGATTTTTTAATGCAACTTCTAGATATGGACTGTTTTTATCTCGGTTTTTATTTAATCTGGACTTTAAATTTCGTTTTAAATGCTTTTCTGAATTATCGCGAAAAGACAGGTCATCAAGTGATGAAAATATTGATAAATCTTGTTTAATTCCTTCCATTTCACTATCCGAAATGTAAACATTTTCATGAATGTCAATGATTTCATTTTCTGAGTCATTTTCACTTAAATTTTCATCTTCCACGTCATAAACTTCATGTAAATCTGTCGGCAAGGTACCTTCAACGCGAGATTGCTTCAATGAAATACACGTAACCGCTTGCTCAAAATCTACTCCTTCCATTTCTAGCGCCTTTGCATTACTTATTGCATCGTCTTTTGCCCTTTCCAATATAATTTTAATTTCTGTTTCAAGTGGTAGGACATTTTCCTGTGTATAGTCCATTGTTCCCAACCTTCCCTCTTCTTCCCGTGGGAATACAATGACTCCATCTAAAAAAATATTTGGTTAGTGCCTCGGTAATTTATTTATTGTCGTTTTCCATAAAAATATTTCTGATGATACTATTAAGAAGCTTGGACGTAACCTATTCTTATTAATTACAAGAGAGTTGACGTAGTAATTTACACAAAATTAGAAGGTATAATATATGCCAGAGTATTAGAAAAAAGACTAAAAGAAAAATTAGGGCCTATTTTAAGCAACGCCAAATGGTTTTAGACAAAATAGAACGCTTTAAGACCCGATCTTCATAATCGGACCCATTAGCCAAGAATTGAGTAGATAAGGCAAGGACAATCATATTATGTTTTCTTTAAACGGAAAAGGCGTTTGATAGAATTAGAAGAGATGGAAAGTATTAAAATCAAGAAAAATCGATGGAAACCTAATTCAAAGTATAAAAAGCCCCTATGTACAGGGTGTCTCAAATTCGAACCTCATCATTGGGATCTCGGAAACTAGAAGAGATACGAGGTCGATTAAATAGAGGCAAGTTTCGCGATTTGATGCTGATCAAAATGCCACCTTAAAAATTCAAAAATTCCGAGTGCTTCCGAAGATTTTTGGAAAAAACCGAATATTCGCGATTTCATTTTTATTTGTTTATGACTCTATTTGAATAGATATAACAAAATAAATTTCACATTCTCATTGCTACTTTTTCTGTTCTACAAGATTGTGTTATAAGATTTTCAAACCGACGTTTCATCTTTGAGCTGCCATCATTAGCTTTTTTTAAATACGGCCCTGGATTTTTTATTACGGATTTTAAGAGCTTCTAAGGTCTCAAAACCAATGATGTATCGCACTTATTCGAAAAATTTATATTAATGGCATTTTCCATAAGAACTCATTTGTATTAATTTTTAATAAATAATATAATTAAAGTGTCAACCCTCAAACCCTGGGATCTAGGCTATATTTACAGAAATTTTAGCAATTTATCAAGGTGGTGGTGCATCGTGCGCACCAGCCATCTTAGTTCATTTGTTTATGTTTAAATTATCTAATATTTTGACAGTTCACTGTTCACTAATCGTTAACGCGTATGAAACATAAATGCCTTTTTCTTCTGAAGAAAAAGGAGACATGATAAGGATTTATTATATTTCAAATCGAAATTCAAAAACGGCTTGTGAGCGCTATTTGTTGGAATATCCGGAAAGACGGCATGCAGCCGCATTATAGTTATTTTGCTAATATTGATAATAATTTAGCTCAATACGGTTTGTTCAACCAAGGGTTGAATATGGAAGAGGAATCGATCCAGAAGAGGAACAAATTATCTTAAACACTGTAAGTTTGAAAACTATTACATAGTAGGAAGTAAAATGAGTAATTTTAAATTATTTTTTAAGGCAAATAATAATCCGCGAGCTTCAATTAGAGTTTTCTCAGACAAAGTAGTATCACCGCAAATGAGAGTTTGGAGAATTTTAAATAATCGTGGATATAAACCTTGCAAAATTCATATAAGTCAAACACTAAGACCTGGCGATGCTGAGAGACGATTAGAATTTTGTAACTGGTTGCAAAATAGAGTTAATGAAAATTACGACTTCCTAAATAAAACTATATGGACAGATGAATGCAGGTTTTCAACACGGGGACTATTTAATAGACATAACGAACACCATTGGTCAATAGAAAACCTAAGGCAGAATCGAGAAGTATAAGACCTCAGGGACGGGAATCATTTAATGTATGGGTCGGTATGTGGCACAATAAAATTATCGGCCCCTTTTTTCTTAAAGGAAATTTAACTTCTGAAAGATATGCCAAATTAATAAGGACCAATATATTAAATTCCATAATGGAAGAACCGTTGGACGTATTACGTCAACTATGGTGGCAACAACATGGTGCACCACCTCATAATGGGAGACTCGTTACAAATTTATTAAATGCACTGTTCCCCAATAAATGGATTGGAAACCAAGGACCCGTACGTTGGCCAGCTAGGAGCCTAGACCTAAGCCCTCTAGATTACTTTCTTTGGGAATTTCTCCAAAACCGTCTTTATCGAAACACACCATAAATCCTTGAAGTTTTACGTCAATATCTAATAAGGGAGATCAGGGCTATCCCCGCAAGGACTATTCAGCGTGCCATTCATAAAATTCACAGACTGACACGAAAATGCATCCAAGCGGGCAGATTACAATTCCAATATTTGCTTTAACTTTCATTATTCAGTAATATTAAGTTTTCGTTTCTGTCTCTCTCTTAACAAATGAGTTCTTATGGAAATTGCCATTAATATAAACTTTTCGAATAAGTGCGATACATCATTGGCTTTGAGACCTTAGAAGCTCTTAAAATCCGTAGTAAAAAATCCAAGGCCGTATTTAAAAAAACAAAGTTAATGATGGCAGCTCAAAGACGAAACGTCGGTTTGAAAATCTTATAACACCATCTTGTAGAACAGAAAAAGTAGCAATAATAATGTGAAATTTATTTTGTAATATGTATTCAAATAGAGTCATAAAGAAATAAAAATGAAATCGCGAATATTCGGTTTTCTCCAAAAATCTCCGGAAGCACTCGGAATTTTTAAACTTTTAAGGTGGCATTTTGATCAAAATCAAATCGCGCAACTTTGTCTCCATTTAACCGACCTCGTATCTCTTCTAGTTTCCGAGATCTCAATGATAATGCTCGAATTTGGGACACCCTGTACCGGGTGTTCCACTAAGAATGGCTGTCGGCCGTATCTCAGAAAGTGTTAGTCGTATGGCTTGCGGAAAAAAAAAATGTATTAGGTAAAGTGGTCATGAGAAATTGCTGGAAATTATTTTCAAGTTTCTCAGACTGGCGCTAGAGGGCGCAACAGTAACGGTAAATATGAATCACGAAGTTTCCTCAAAAGTCGTCTAGTTAGTTAGGGTGCGGGAAGGTTGAACATTATTTGTAATAAATGCTGATAACCGGTCTGGCTTAACATAATTTAGTAAACTTAATTTTGTTAAAAAGGGCTTTTCTTACTCTATATATCATCTTATGAACTACGTCTAAGAAGTCAGCTGAAACCGCAAGTTATTATCTATTTTCAATCCGGAGATATCAACAACAATAATCATAATTACGGAACATTATGATTTTATTTTCAAGTTGCCATTGTAAAGGTGTTTTTAGGTCAAGAGTCAAATAGGCCTTGGAAAAACAAAATACTTATTAAAAACTATTAAGAGAATTATTGGCATTATTCTAAACTATTTAAGAGTTATAACATATAGATATAATTACTTACCTTTCTTCTAATAAAATCCTATGCACAGTAAAGCAAGTAACGCCCAAGTCTGTAACAATTAATCTAATACTAATATGTGGATTAAATTCTACATATAAGCCAAAACATTTACAATGTTTTCCTCGGTTCGACCTCGGCGGCGTCTGCGATATACAGGGCGACGAATACTTCCAGTAGAACGAAAACGGCTAGCTAAACGATTAAACATTCTACTGTCGTATTGGCGCCTTTGAGGGTATCGTTACTGCGTAAACCCGTTCAGCAATTGTTGCATTTCCCAAACATTCAAAATAAACCGCAATGATGTCAACCGCTTCTTCAAGTAACAGAGGCATTTTGAAAATCAAATACGACACAACACTGTTGGCACGACAAAAATTTTGACGTAATAATGAAAGGTGACACGCGTGCACAGTTTCAATTCATATTTTGTTTTTCCAAGGCCTATTTGACTCTTAAAAACCTTTACAATGGCAACTTGAAAATAAAATCATAATGTTCCGTAATTATGATTATTGTTGTTGATATCTTCGGATTGAAAATAGATATTAACTTGCGGTTTTCGCTGACTACTTAGACTTTGAATCATCCTTGTAATCAGGTGAAATTGAATATACTTATATATTTACAATTATGGAAAAAACGCGCAATGTTTGTGAAGTTGTAAGACAGCGCCCCTAGCGTCTTGTGTAAAACACATATTGCTGTAGTTCATAAGATGATATATAGAGTGAGAAAAGCCCTTTTTAACAAAACTAAGTTTACTAAATTATGTTAAGCCAGACTGGAGTTATCAGCATTTATTACAGATAATGTTCAACCTTTCCCCACCACTTTATTTGAAAAGTGACGAACACGCTCTATAGGTGAATTTTATTAATAAATCTTCGAAATATACAAAAATGTTATTTTCGGGATACCCTAACTAGGCGACTTTTGAGGAAACTTCATGATTCATATTTACCGTTACTGTTGTGCCCTCTAGCGCCAGTCTGAGAAACTTGAAAATAATTTCCAGCAATTTCTCATGACCACTTTACCTAATATATTTTTTTCCGCAAGCCATACGACTAACGCTTTCTGAGATACGGCCGACAGCCATTCTTAGTGAGACACCCGGTACACTGGACCACAGAATTAACCGGACGAAAAAAATTTTGCTTCAATTCATTGAATCTTAAATAACTTTTAAGTTTTTGTTCGATAATTTTTTGACATGTTGCGGATGCTGTCGTTTTCATCATGTTCTGATATCATTTTAATGAACAGTGTAAATGGGTATGTAGACATACAGGGTAGCACAAAAAATTACATTTTACGCTGCATTTCTGCACATCCTGTGGAAAAATTTAAGAACTTATTGATGTTTCTTTGTACGGCATTTCTAAGTACCATCTTTTCTCAATAACTTGTTTTTGATTCATACCGATATCTGGATTATTAAAGGAAAATCACAGGTTTAAAGGAAATAATGCAATAATCCTTTATTAGCAACAAAAAATTAAAAAATAACATGAGCAATAGTGGTATTAAGATTATTTTATTGAAATCGAGGCTGAATAACAGCTCTCATCCTTTCAGACATAGATTCAATTGAAGCAGCAACCGCGTCTTGGGATATCTGCTGCCACTCGTTTGTCCGTGCCTGTGCAACCAAAGTTTGAAACGCGCCGTAGTTCTGCCTAACTCTCCTTACTAGGGTATCCCACATATGCTCAATAGGGTTCAGATCCGGACTTCTTAAGGGCCAGCCCAATACTTGAACGCCAACATCGTTGAAATATTGCCTTGTTATTTGTGCTGTGTGCGGTCAAGCATTGTCGTGCATTAAATTTAAATTTTCTCCTATGAAATGCGAACATGGTACCACATGTTTTTCTAAGCACTGTCTAATGTATTTATCAGCGTTAATGCCCCCCTGAAGTGTAATGAGGTCTTTACGGGCTTCCAAAGAAATGCCGCCCCACACCATCACTTCTACGCCACCAAATTGCACTCTAGGAGAGAAACAACATTGAGAGTATCGTTCTCCGAGCCTTCTCCTCACACTTTGACGTCCGTCAGGAGAATATCGCGTAAAACGAGACTCATCTGTAAAGAGAACGTTTTGCCAGTCGTTCATGTCTCATCTACATGAGATCTTAAATTCTGTTTTCTCAACCTTCTGCGTACGGTTTCAGATAAAACCAAGGTGGCATGAACATCTGCCAATCTTATAGCTAAAACCGGAGCAGAGGCTGTTCGCTCATGAAGAACCTGAAGACGAAGAAATCGATCTTCAACTGCATTTGTGACTCTTCGTCTTCCCTGCCTGGATCTTCTCAAGTAAGGACCAGTTCTAAATCTTTGTATCGCATCGGATATCGTACTGCGTGGATGGCCAAGCCTTTCTGCGATATACAGAATCGGACAACCATCATCTTGTAAAGCAACGGCTTGTGCCACTTCTTCTGGTCTCATCTTTAATTTACATAAATACACTTATCGTTTACGGAACAGTTTCAAAACACAAAATAACCAACAACTTACTTAACAAACGCTAGAAGTACAGCAATTAATAAATCTGTAATTTATTGACAAAAATCTTCCTGACAGGCCATGGTGTCATGGTAACTGGATTCAAAAAGACAAAAGAAAGGCAAAGCCGACTTTACAAATTAATTTTTTTTAAGATTTTTGTTGCTAATAAAGGATTATCGCATTATTTCATTAAAACCTGAAAAAATCCAGATTTTGGTATGAATAAAATACAAGTTGGCGAGAAAAGATGGGACTTAAAAATGTCGTACAAAGAAACATTAATCAGTTTTAAAATTTTTCTACAGAATGTTCAGAAATTAAGCGTAAAATGCGATTTTTTGTGCTACCCTGTATGTCAAATATCCATTTACACTATTCGTAAAAACGATATCAGAACATGATGAAGACGACAGCATCTGCAACATGTCAAAAATGTATTGTTAAAAGTTATTGATTGAATTAAAGCAAATTTTTTTCTGACCGGTTAATTTTGTGATACATCAAATTTCGTACGAGTAAGAGATTAAAAATCATAAATATTTATGAATAGAACAAATAGCGATGTATTATTTATTCTCAGCCTCTTGCTATTGAATCTTGTTCTGGATGAAGCTGAACTGTACTACGTGGATGACAGGACGCTAATAGCAAGAAGAAAAATAGAAAAAGACCTACAAAGAAATTTAATCAAATAAGACTAAGAGCTAAAAATAAATTATTAAGAAAATAAATATTGAAAAGTCTAAAACAACGAAAAATTGGTAACAAAACTTAAATATTTAGTAGGACAGTCAAAGAAAAATTGGTTACTGTCACCCCAAGATAGAATTTGTTCAAGGTCTTTGTTGAGATGTGAGACTTCTTCTTCTCGGCAGTCGATGTTAAAGCTTCCAAAGTAAACGACGTCAGCGAGGCTATATATCGGATTTTTCCAATAGATTGTTGATTTATACAATAGAAAGAGGGTGGGTGACAATATAGAACATTGACGGATTCCGCCATTGATGTTAAATGCGTCTGAAAGAAATCTATCCATTACCACTCGTAGAGAAAGGTCTTTAAGAAACCTCGACAGAGAAAATTAGACCGGGCGGTATACCGTATGCCATCAGTTTAGTTTGTATATGCCGTATAAAAAAAATATTTCTCATCCACTCTGAGCTCTGGACATGGTTTGATCCACATTTGATTACACTTCACTCCTGGCATTTTTTAAAAGGCAAATATTACGAACTACTAGCATGTATAGTCTTAACAGTATTAAGTTTGAAACTAAGCATACCAATCCAGTAAACTACCACATATACATATACCTGCGTATAGATACCGAAATTGGGTACCTTCCTTAATGACCTATTAATTTGTAATATTTCTAAGCATTATATTAATCTAGATAAAGGAGCAACAGGGACTAAAATTTCCGTCAACTCCACAAAGTATGCTAATAAATGCATCAGGTATCAAAAACATGCAAATTTTTCCGAAATTACCAAATAATGCAGAAATTGCATTAAAATGCAATTTGAATATTATCCGCACTTTAGTCATGTATAATCCCCCTCAATCCCATCTCGTAAAGCTTTATTAACAATATATCTATACTAAGGGCATCAGAAGCTTTCCTTAGGTCTACGAATACTTTTACGTCCATTGTTGCGCTAAGTGCACTGCTATCTTTAACGAAACGATACTGAAACTGATCAATCGAGACATATTTATTGATAAATGTCATTCTAATTTTTTCAACTATTTTTGAAAAGACGCTTACCACCGAAAACTATTTATTAAATTCCCCTCTTTTTTTACATTGGTGCTTGTTTGTTGCCACTTCTTGCTAAAATACCGGTTTTTGAGAGATTCTGTTTTATTGTTAATTTTATTTTTTAGCTTTTTAAAACATATTTCTAACTTCTGATCATTTGGATTTCTTATTTTTTGTTTATATATTTTATCTCGCTCTTTGATCATGTTAAGCGATTCTTAATTTACCCATTCATTATTTTTCTGAATTTTGATTTTTTGGTATACTCGCAGTTTTCTTTACTTGCCCCACTTAATCCCATTAGGTTTTGAAATGAATTGATATTTGTATGCGTAATATTTTGTCTGAAATTATATTGAAATTCTTTTATAATCTAATAGCTTTATTTCATGACTCATTTTTGTTATATAAGTTCTAATATCTTCTTTAATAAAATATTCTAAGAGTTTCTGATCGTAAAGGGGAGTATCCTCTACACTAACAGAACCACAATCACCAATGCTTTCATCTATTTCAATAGTAGTCTTAGAATGATTTGTAACCCTAGGTGCATCTACTTCTTCAATTGAATTAATAATATTAAAGTTATTTGTTGTTATTAAATTTTTAGTAAATTTATTAGTAAATTACGCTATTTTTTATACAATCTAATAATTAAAAAGGAAAGAAAAATCCAAAATTCTTCACAAATATTTAATATTTTGCTCTACGCGTTTTGGTTTCTTAAACCATTTTCAAAAGCTGTCTAAAAAGTTCATTTATCAATTTCTTCAATCTCAATTCAAAATCAAATGCTTGACAAAAGTGGGGTATATTTGTTGTCCTGTAATTCATGCACAGTTAAATATGCTGGACAGACAGGACGTAGTTTTAATATTAGAATAAAAGAACATTTTTTTAAACTCTCAGAAATCGCCTAATGGCAAGAGATCAGCTTTTCGCCTACATTAGGGAGAGAATTTACATAATTTTAATACTAAAGACAACTTTAAAATGCTGCATAATGCGAATAAAGGCCATAAGCTGAATTTTTTAGAAAATATAGAAATAGCCAAATTAGAGATTAATAATCAGATTGAGTGTTTGAAAACGATCCTGTCAACGCCCACTACAGAGAAGCAGCGAAAATTGTGATTTTGTGCAACCTAGATGCCGCTCTGGTTCGATATATTTTGTTTTATTTTTTTAAATGTTTTTTGGGTTTATCCTGTTGATCAATTTTATATAGTTAGTTAACCTGTGTTTGCCATGGTGAACTTGTTTGTGTCCTTAATGTAAAATTTGTAATTATTATATTATGTAAGTAATACCTAATGATTTTGATTTTGAATTGAGATTATTATATAAATGAGCTTTTTCGACAGCTCTTGAAAACGGTTTAAGAAACCGAAACGCGTAGAGCAAAATATTAATTATTTGTGAAGAATTTTGGATTTTTCTTTCCGTTTCAATATGAATAATCTTCACCCCGGAGATATCTATGATTCAATTATACAATCTAATAAGTCTAAATTGAAGTCACCTATAATATGTTTTTTTTCATGTTTGTCTAGTACCGTTTCAAAATATTCATTCATTCAAAAAAGTCAGTATTGCAAGCAATGTCAAGTTCTCTGACGTTTATATAAGGCGAGTAAAATCTGACATTCATCGATTTCTTTTAATTTACTTTAATAAACTCGAAAGCACAGTTTCAAAACACAGCTACTGAATAATTTTTTAAAAACCTCTGTTCAGTTTCAATGAATTCAAGAATCAAGAGGGCAAAGATGAAATGTTAAATAGTTGACAAGACTCTGGATTCTTTGTATTTTTGTCTAGCAAAAAGTTATAAATAAATCACAAACAAGAAGTATAGTTGTTCCAAGCTTAATTTGATGACATAAAAATGCGTTAAACTCCTGACCATAGGCGTCGCTTCCAAATAATTAAAATGCGGATTGCTGTAAATTTTTAATATTGTAACGGGTGAATTTCACGGCGAACCGGCAACGGTGAAAGGAGCAACACCGCACCTGGCGAGAGAATGCGGAACAACAACGGCGACTGGGATGGAGACGGAGACGGCGCGAGACAGACTGGTCACGGTGATTCAACTTGGCGGATTGCGTGAGATTGTTAATTTGATTATTATTATTTTGTGCGAGAATTAAAGGCGATTAATGTTCTAAGACTGTTTTTGTTAATAATTCAGAAGTGGGATAACCTACGGCTGGTGTTATTTCTAGTGTAGCGAGTGTTTTAAAGGCGTTAAACCAAAAATTGAAACGGCGTACCGGTGATTGTGTCATTTTTGGGTGACCGTGAAGTGACATTGGCGTGACGTTTGGAGTGCCGGTTTTTGGCAATTGTTTTGAAAACGTTGTGTTTTGTTTTTGGTTAATTGGTGATTTTAACTTGTGGTGAAAATCATGGCAGAGAAAAAGGGGTCGAAGTCGAATCAAGGCGAGGATTCTGACTTAGACTATGAGTACGAGCGTGAGGATGAGTCTGAAACGGAGGAACATTCGGACAATGTTCTGGAGAAGCTGCTACAAGGTGCCAACTTGGCGGGCTCCATCCGGAAGATTGTGGTGGCGGAGACAGCTAAGGCGATGAAGCTGCTCAGGCAAGGCGATGGCGAATCCGGTTCAGGTGGTACTGGTGGTAGTAGTACTAGTCAAGGTGAGCGATGTAGTGCTAGTTGCAGTTCAGGTTGTTCGGTTTCAAGGGCGAGGGCAGGCGGTGAAATCCTTGCGCCCTTTGACCCGGACAATAGGGACTGCAATATTTTGAAGTGGTTGAGTAAAATTGACCAGCTGGGCGCAATTCATGGGTGGTCGGAGTATGAGCGAGCCTATTTCATGCAGGCAAAATTGCAAGGCGCTGCAAGGGCGTGGTATAATAGGCTCGATCAATATGACCTCACCTGGGCTGAATGGAAGGCGTCCATTAAACAGGCGTTTCCCAGGGAGCATGATTACGCTCAGTTGTTGAAGGAAATGTTGGCGAGAGTGAAGATGGAAGGCGAAACCATCACTCACTACTACCATGCCAAAATGGCGATGATCGAGAGGTGCGATCTATCAGGCACAAAGGCGCTTTCGTGCATGATAGATGGTCTACCACGAGATCTGCAGGCGAATGCGAGAGCATACAAATGCTCCAGTGTTGGCGAACTGTATACTGGGTTTCTGTCTTCTCTTGACAGGTACCAACCATCTTCAACTGGCAGAAATGGTGATCTGAAGAGGCGTAGTTCAGCTCAGCAGGGCGCAATACCTAAGGTGAAGAGGCAAGATGGAACACCAGCAGCAACGGCGACACTGGCGATTAGGTGCTTTAATTGTCAAGAAGTGGGCAATCACATCAGCAGGAATTGCCCGAAGCCCAAGGCGGAGAGGTGTATGCGCTGTGGCAAAGCAGGACACGACAGGTTCACCTGTCCAGGTAGAGCAGGTGGCTCTGGTGGGACCAAGGCGTCGGGCTTAAGTCAGGTGAGGCTTGTTGATTCTGTAGAGAGTGCGTTTAAGAAAACGGCGACTACAGGCGATGGCAAGCGTATTCGTGTTTACATTGACACGGGTAGCGAGCGCAACATCATAAGGCGTGAATGTTTTAGTACTTTAGGCGATTATAATGTTGCACCATCGTCTGTTATTTTAAAAGGTTTTGGCGGAGCACTATGTACCGTGGAAGGCGAGGTAAGGCTCCCTATCATGGTAGATGGTGTGGCTCTGAATGTTAAGGCGGTCATCGCAGACTGTGATCTTGCTGGTGCTGATCTTCTTTTAGGGCAACCGGCGTTAGCGACACCAGGCGTCTCGTTGACAGTTCAGGATGGTAAGGCGAAACTGTTCTGTTCTGAGGAGAAGCCCGAGGATCTTGTGAGGCAGATCACCCTAAATGAAGATGACGTTGAGGCAAAAATTACAAGGCGCGTAATACCACTTCAGGATGTCACTTTGGCCCCAGGCGAACAGGCAGAAGTTGATGTGGTGGTGGAGGGGATGCATCTGGGCGAACGATGTTGGATCCCTGCAAGGCGATATGAATCTAATGGCGCCATTGTAGTCAATGGAAATCATATCTTGGAAGGCGGACACTCGGGCCAAATTACGGTGCACAATTTGGGCCTTGGGCCAGTGCGGTGGAAAGCTGGACAGGTGATGGCGAGGGCGACCCTGCTGGGTTCCACTGTGACAGTTGGGCACGTTTCGGTAAGCGACACTTCTTTACCTAATACTTTAGATCTATCATGTATAAAAGTTGGTGAGGTAAGCGAATGTGATGAGGTGATGTTGCATGCACTTTTGGCGAGAATGGCGATATGTTTTGCTACTAATGATGGCGATTTAGGTGTGACTAATTTAGGCGAGATGCGTATACATCTGACCTCTGATAAGCCAGTGGTGTATAGGCCTTACAGGTTGTCATTTGTTGAGAGGGCATTAGTGCGAGAAAAGGTACAAAAACTGATGGATGCAGGTGTGATTCAAGAGAGTGACTCTGAGTATGCAAGTCCAATCGTCTTAGTGCCTAAAAAGAATGGCGAACTGCGGATGTGTGTCGATTATAGGGCGCTAAACTCGATTTGCATCAAGGATAGATCGCCGTTACCGAGAATTGAAGATCAACTTGATCGATTGGCGGGCAAGTGTTTTTACACTACTTTGGATCTGGCGCAAGGTTATCATCAGGTGCCATTAAATAGTGACTCCATTCACAAAACGGCGTTTGTGACTCCAGATGGTCACTATGAGTATTTGCGGGTGCCTTTTGGGTTGGCGAATGCCCCGGCGGTTTTTCAAAAGATGGTGAATAAGATGTTACGAGGTATGCAAAATGAACTTGTGCTGGCATACATGGATGACCTTTTACTTCCATCGGCGACTATTCCAGAAGGTTTGGCGTTGTTAGAGAAGGTGTTACAATTGGTGGCCAAGGCGGGGCTAAAGTTAAACTTGGCAAAATGTATCTTCTTGGAGGACAAGCTGGAGTATTTGGGGCATGAGATTAGCGCGAATGGTATTCGTCCAGGCGAAAGGAAAATCCAGGCAGTCCAAGATTTTCCTATACCTACCGATGTGCATGGCGTTAGACAGTTTGTTGGGTTGGCGAGTTATTTTCGAAAGTTCGTTAAGGACTTTGCTATCATAGCAGGGCCATTGACAGCGTTGACTAAGAAAGATACTCCATGGCGTTGGGGTGAACGTGAACATGCGGCTTTTGAAAAGCTTAAGGCGTTATTAACAGGGCGGCCGGTGCTAGGACTGTATGATAGTATGGCCGAGACGGAGTTGCATACAGATGCAAGCAAGCTTGGCGTGGCTGGCATTCTTATGCAAAAGCAGGCGAATGGCGACTTAAGACCTATATCCTATTACAGCAGGGCGACAACAGTAGCTGAGCAGGCATGGCACAGCTATGAACTTGAGACTCTGGCAATAGTAGAGTCAGTGAAGCGTTTTCGTGTCTATCTGGTGGGAATTCATTTTAAGGTGGTGACCGATTGTGTAGCTGTACGAGCCACTATGGTGAAAAAGGATCTTCTGCCTAGAATAGCTCGATGGTGGATGGCGTTGCAAGAATATGACATGAGTATTGAGTACAGGGCGGGTCATAAGATGCAACATGTGGATGCACTTAGTCGAAATCCTGTCGGTGTCTATCTGGTAAATTTAGACGAGAGTGATTGGTTTTTAACAGTGCAACTGCAGGATGAGAAGGCGCAGGCGTTGGTGGCTAGTTTAAATGCACACACAGCTGATAAAGGCGTGAAAGCTGTTTACAAGGTGGCGAATGGGCGTTTGTATAGAAAAACTCTACTTGGCGATCGTTTGTATGTACCAGCTATGGCGAAGTTCTGTTTGCTACGCAAGCATCATGATGATATTGGGCATCCAGGGTTTCAAAGGTGTTTTGATTTAATTAAGCAAACTTATTGGTTTCCTAAAATGGGGCGTTTTGTTAGGAAATATGTACAGGCGTGTTTGAAGTGTGCTTATGGCAAGGGCGATCATGGTCGAGCGCCTGGTTTATTGCATCCCATTGAGAAGGTGGCGATCCCTTTTCACACGGTGCACATAGATCATGTGGGGCCATTTTGTCAAAGCAAAAGGCGTAATCAGTATGTGCTCATGGTGGTCGATGCATTTACTAAGTATACATTGGCGAAAGTGACGAGAACATTGCGTTCTTCTGAGGCAATTCTTAAATTAAGAGAGGTGTTTGGCGAATTTGGGTACCCAAGGCGTATTATTTCTGACCGCGGACTGGCGTTTACTAGCAAGGCGTTTGCTGAGTTCTTGGCGGAAAAGGGTGTTAAACACGTGTTAAATGCAATTGCTACACCCAGGGCGAATGGTCAGGTGGAGAGGCAGAACCGTACTCTATTGAACGCTATAGAGGCCAGTGCAGAGTCTGAGATTGATTGGGATGCTGGATTATCTGAGATTGTGTGGGGTCTCAATCATACTACCAATCAAAGCACTGGGTTTTCCCCGGCTCAGCTTATGTTCGCACATGGTACTGGCGTCAATGCGGAACTGTCTAGCGACGTGCAAAGGGCAAATGCACAAGGGGCTGAAGGCGAAACCTATGACGACATTAGGGCAGCTCTTCTCCAGAGGCGTCACAAGGCGAGTGAAAACCTGACAAAAGCAGGGCGTAAAATGAAGGCGATATACGATCGTAGGCGAAAAGTTGCAACTCCAGGCGATGCCTATAAGGTGGGTGACTTGGTGCTATGGCGAAAAGCAACCACATGTTCAGGGGAAAAAGGTGTAAACCGAAAGATGATTAACAAGTATGATGGACCCTATCGTGTAGCCAAGGTGCTAGGCAACGATAGATACGTCATAACTGCAGTGAAAGGTATGCGTGGTTACAAAACTTTTAGGGCGGTGGTAGCCATGGATTCTTTAAGGCGATATAAGAGTACCACACCAGGTGAATGTAAGAGTGATGAGGATGGCTTTGATGAAAGTGATGGCGAATGTGCAGATCGTCAAGATCTGATTGACTTGTTGGAAAGTTGAATTAATGAGGACATTAATTTTTGCAGGATGGCCGACTGTAACGGGTGAATTTCACGGCGAACCGGCAACGGTGAAAGGAGCAACACCGCACCTGGCGAGAGAATGCGGAACAACAACGGCGACTGGGATGGAGACGGAGACGGCGCGAGACAGACTGGTCACGGTGATTCAACTTGGCGGATTGCGTGAGATTGTTAATTTGATTATTATTATTTTGTGCGAGAATTAAAGGCGATTAATGTTCTAAGACTGTTTTTGTTAATAATATGATTAAATAGTATACAGGGTCGTTGGTATGTATAGAAACGGTCGATAATTTCTTAAAGTACAACAGCTAGCAAAAAATATTGAAGACAAAAGTTTAAGGGTTATTTATTGTCTATTAAAATTTAAAAAAACTAAGTATATAGGATGAGTCAGAAAACCGTAGAGAAATAAAGTTACTTTTCTTTAATAGAACACATTTTACACAAAATTACACTTATTTTTTATTAAGTGCCATATAAGTCTAAACCTAACAGTTAGATATCGACATTTGAAAAATTACATTTTTGAACTTTGACAGCTTTTAGCTTTCTAACGGTATGCCATAAAGCAAAACGGCTTACATGTCCCTATCTTACTTTTTTATTATCTTCCCAAATAAGCCAACTTCCGGTTAAACCGGAAGTACTATGTTTGCGGCTTTTGAGTTACATCCAGTTTAACCGGAAGTTGACACTTTTAGAAAGATAGTTCAAAACTACGATAGGAACTCTAAGACGTACCGTTAAAAAGCTAGAGGCTGTCAAATTTTAAAAATGTCATTTTTCAAAAGTCGATATCTTAGAAACTGTTAGGTTTAGACTTATAATGCACTTAATAAAAAATAACTGTAATTTTATGTAAAATCCAAAAATATTTTAAGATGGTGTTGTTCCATTAAAAAAAAAGTAACTGTATTTCTCTACGGCTTTCTGACTCATCCTGTATACTTAATTTTTTAAAATTCGAATAGACTACAGGAAACCTTAAAACTTCTATTTGGATTATTTTTTGCTAGCTATTGTGCTTTAAGAAATAATCTACCGTTTCCATACATACCAACGACCCTGTATATTATAGGTTGTTCAATATAGTATATATCGATAAGAGGTTTGTACCCGTGACTTCCCTGCAAAAAACACATGCATTTAATATTTTTAAAATGGTCTTTCGGTTCTTTGCTCATTTTGCCGAAAACAATTTAAAAAAATTGTCTTTGTCCAGTCAGGACCGCCAGGAGGTATGAGTTTTTCTTGCCAAGAAAGGATAGGGGCAGGTACTATGTTAGTTGAAATATACAGTTATTAGTTAAAATTCACTATACTATTATATTTTTACGACAAATTAATTGCATCACAGTAAACGTTCTGTAATCTGTAATATAACAAGTTTTTAAGATATGTGTTAAACGAACATAATTAATTTAAAATTCATAAACAATTTAATGACCTAAATCGTCAGAACTTTCAGAAGTAGAATGATTTCTAAGCTAGATTATTACTGGCGCTATAGGTGGTGAAACAGAATATCCATTTTTTATTTTTATAACATAAGTTACGCAATTTTTCCATACATCGCTATTAATTTCGTTATTACCTGCCGAATATTATCAAGGACAACTGCGCTTAAAGTTGGAGATTGATTATTGAGTGATATTTGCTGACAAGAGCAACACATAAGGTACAAAGCCATCTCTACTTCCGGCAAGGTAACGCGTTTTCCTCTCGAACACGGTGTACCAAAAGTACAATTTATACTGTCTACCCAACGATACTTAACAACATCATGAATATCAAACCAAGTTTCATTTAAATAATTGACCTTCTGTTTCAAATTGTGGCCAAAAAGCCATACTGATATAATAAAATAAAGGTAGGTACCTAGTAAAACCACACAGTTATAGCAGAAAATGAAATATGTAAATTACAGTAAATCGTTTCGACCAGCCACGCCGCTGTCCGATTCCCAATATCGCAGACCACAAGCATCAACTGATTTTAAAGCTGATAAGGGATCACCCAATTGGCAGAACCTTTAACTATTTGCTGTTCTTGTCTACAGCAAATAAATTTGTATTTACGTGCTGCTCTATTAATTTTCCCAATCGCAAGAAATACTTCGCACTTTAAATTGCTGGGGAGCCTCGACACTCTATCGCTAGGGTGTTGCCAGTTCTGATAAGTTTTCGTAAGTGTAGGAGGAACATAAGGGTTTGTTAATTGTTAATTTTTTTTTTGTTTAACAACAGTGAAATTCCTTTTAGCTTGATTTAAAATATTTTTGTATAAATACTATTTCTGAAGAACTTAAAAAATTATTCTGATATTCATGAATGGCTTGTTCTTTCTTCCTTTGACATTGGAAATTTCTTGGTTCAAAGTAGATTTGCATACTTAGCTTACAAGAAAGTTATTGACTATTACTTAAATACTGATATAAAATAACACTTTTAATAATAAAAACTAAAAAATTTTGGAAAAAAGATCTGACAACCCCGATTATGATGCCGGTCTCTTTGAATCCCGGTCGAAGCTTTTTTATGTCGTCAAACTGACTTTGGAAAAAGTATAATTAATAGTGGAAATTTATTTTGTAAAGGGAATGGGTGTAGACAACCTCCCACTGTATATTTGAAAACACACTAAAATGAACAAGAAGCGCTCTATGCAAAAAAAACCAGTCCTGTGGGACCTCATGCAGACACGAACCTAAAGTTACAGCAATTTCCGACTATTTGCAAATTAATGTTTAGCTCTAAAAGATTGAAATCGATAAATATGGAAACCTGTACGACAACCTTCAGTTAGGTAAAAAGCAAATACTTACTGGGTAATCCCGTTCTCATCCTAATTGGATTAGCAATTTTAGTGCAAATACTACCCCAGTATAACGGAAACCATAACCATGACATGTTACGCGTTCGGTTGCAAGATCAATTTTTGAGTTTTGTTTGGAATATTTAGGTTTTGGTGAATGGAATGGAGAAGTTTTAAAATGTTTAGACGTAAGTAGAGATCTAAGTACTTATGCATTTAGTTACTGTGGGGATAGAGCTATTACATACAATCTATTTTCAATTTAATTTATTAAAACGGGTATAGGTATATTAGGAAATAATTATTGAAATATTTTTTTTTTTACTTTCGGCGTTTTAAAAGAAGATTTTAAATAAATAGGCATACTTTAGATTTATATTCATTCGAAATTTTTTATTTTTTAAAAGCCACAATGTTACTTTCAGAAGCTGCAATTTTATGAAAAATATTTTTTTTTTTCGAGACCTGATTCAATTTAAATTATATTTATTTTTTTGCAAACCACTAATCCAACGAAAAAGCAACTACATCCAGTTACCTGGAAAAATACCTGGGTTGTCATAAAGTTGATGACATAAAAAATCAGAAGAACTGTTTACATAATATATTATTGTGATGTCATTCTTATAGTATGTCACTACCAAAAAACGTCATACATCAAAAATCACGAACATCAGTTTTCACGTTTTCCAGAAATTTCGGACAGACCAACAAGCTTTTTCAAAAATCTTTTATAATATCTTCTCTTACAGAACTGCATTTAGTGTTATCCAAAAAGACAGTTAAAATATCCAAAATGATATACTGTAAAATATAGAAACTATGAGTGGGTGGAATTTCACTTGACACATCAAACAAGTGAATTAAGCGACAAAGCTAAAAAATACAATAATAACAGCAGAGTAAAGATTCCGATCCGTAATATGCATCTCTCAATTTCTTTTAGCAAACAGCCAATAATAATGGAAAGCGCGGCAATATCTCGCCTATTTTGTCATGTTGCAATATTTTCATGGTGTCTATTTTGAAAGTAAATGGACTTTAAATTTTAAGTGGACTAAAATCCACCAATTTTGACGTCAGGAGCCTATTATCAAACGGGCAACTTGTGTAATAACTAGAATCGCAAGTGAAGAAAGCGATACTTTTCCGCACGTGTTAGGTACAGTGTTGTTCTGCGAGCGTAAGATAATTAAAATAAAAAAAATTGAGAGCACTTAGTGTCAGTGCTGAGAGTAGTTGGAATTGTCTTAATTTGTGGAGAGAATATGCCTCACCGGCAAGTATCTGCCATTTTTAATGAGAGGCATCCAGAAAAAAATTTGCAGCATAGCACTGTTTCAAGAATAATGTCAAAATTTAGAGAAACTGGATCTGTTTAAAATAATTTTAAGAAACCTCACGCGGCAAGTAAATACGATGAAGCAGCACAACTTGATGTTTGTTTAACTGTTATTGACCACGGTCAAACTAGTGTAACCAAGATAAGTGATTCAACAGGGTGCAAGAGGGAAAGCGTTAGAAAAATTCTTCAGAAAAATCGATTTCGGGCATATAAAGTTTATAAACACATTAAAAGAACGCGATTTTGATATCCGACTTGATTTTTCGTTTTGGTATCAGGGACAATATGAGGAGAATATTCTTTTTCCATACAAGATATTATGGACAGATGAAGCCACTTTCTCTTCGAATGGTACCGTAAGCTTACAAAATTGCCGATGGTGGTCCCAAGAAAATCCTAACTTCACAATTGAATGTCGCGACCAGTATCATTTTAAAACCAATGTTTGGTGTGGAATTTTGAAAGATGAGCTTATTGGACCATACTTCTTTAGAGTAAACTTAACTGGTGAAAGGTACCTGAATTTTCTTGATAACGAGATTACCGAAGTTTTGGATAACATGCCCTTACACCATAGACATAACTTATGGTATCAGCTTGATGGTGCACCCATACATCAAACTGTAGCAGTGAAAGAACGCATAAACCAATTATTTCAAAACAGAGTTATAGGGCGTGATAGAGAATGTCACTGGCCACCCAGGTCGCCTGACATAACCCCACTAGACTTTTTTCTGTGGGGTTATCTTAAGCAGAAAGTTTATAAGAATCAACCGTTTAGAAATATCGAGCATTTGGAACAAACGATAAGACAGTGTTGTGCCGATATAAGACCAAGCTTTTTACAAAATGCTGTCAAAGACGTTTATAGACGGACTGGTGTTTGTATAGAGCGAGAAGGACGTCACACTGAAATGTGAAATTTATATTGCTTTTGTGTTACCTATTTAAAATGATTAAAGTTCCTTTTTGTTCCTTTTAATAATAATGATAGTTTTAAGTATAAAATAAAATTTTTATCAAATATTTAGATGTATTTGTCATTTGAAAAACGAAACATCTGACGTCTATCTGTTAAAATTTTTAAATTAGGATAACTTTGCACCACCTGTGTCAAATTTTTTTGCCTCTAATTTTAAATTTCGAAAAAAAAATGGCATTCTAGTAAAAAAAAGCTCATACAAACTAAATAAAATATTGAGTATGGTATAAGCAAATAGTTTAATATCCATTAAACGAACTTACATTAAATAAAAAAAAAGTTAATTAGAAAAAATGGGAAAAAAAATCAACTTTGAGCTAGAAAACTGAAACTTTGTATTTAGGCCAAGAATTGTACTAGAAACAACTTTTTCTAATAAAATTTTTTGAAATTCGGTAAAACAATGCCATTTTTCGATTAAAATGTAATTTTTGACAGATACCGAATGACAGATGGTGACATTTGATTATATAATTTTTAGTCTAATTTGAAGCAAAAACGATTGCCGAAATTTAATATTAACTAACCTCATTAATAAAAAAAAGTTCCATATGGTGCGGACTTTAATGGTGACACTGTAGACACTTTTTTTTAAGATCGCTTTAGGTATTATTTTGAATTTTTGTAGGTGCTAACTAAGTATAAAACTCTTTTTTTTTATTAGCAAAAAGATTTTGGTTACTTCTATTAGTGGCGTCCGCGCTCACATTGTATTTTGATATTTTTAACGGAAAAACTGAAATGCCACTGTTTTTTCCAAAATATAATATTATATTAATATTTATATTATTATATTTTAAAGGCCCCAATGGCTCAACAAATCGACAGAAACCTATTTACGGTCTAATACGTCGATTTACGCTATTTGCGACATATTGGCTTGGTTTAGTCCCCCGTAAAATGGAAAAAAATATTTTTTAAGTTATTTCGGCAAATAAAATTTTGTTTAAGGGCATTAATATGTCACAGAATTTATTTAAACCTATCTACGGCCTCAAATCTCCAGTTGGGCTATTTTGGATTTAATAATAATTTTTTTCCGAGTTATTTGGGTACATACATTTTTTTTAAAGGCTCCAATGGCTCAACAAATCGACAGAAACCTATTTACGGTCTAATACGTCGATTTACGCTATTTGCGGCCATTTGGGACATATTGGCTTGGTTCGGTCCCCCGTAAGATGGAAAAAAATTATTTTCTAATTTATTTCGGCAAATAAAATTTTTTTTAAGGGCATTAGTATGTCACAGAATTTATTTATACCCATATACGGCCTCAAATCTCCAGTTGGGCTATTTTGGATTTAATAATAATTTTTTTCCGAATTATTTTAAATATAATTAATAATTTTCATAATCACGTCTTATCACTGAGCAAAAATTGTTATACATTTTTTCTCGTGTGACGAGCGGTTTTTGATTAACATAATAAATAAATATCAATTAATTGCATACTGATATGCGTCTATCAGAGGTTGATAAAATTGCATTAATCTCCTAAACGAGGCCGAAATAAAAATATCAAGAGGTGATTTGAATTAGACGTTAAACTATACAGCCAGCGTACAGGGGAGATAATACTAGCACCGTGCGAGCAAGAATTATTTTCATACATGGACTAAAAGACGTAGGGCTTTATTTCATTATTTACTATCACAATTAAAGGCTTCCACACACCGACGCGGCCACGGCCACGGCCACGGTAGCGGTGGCGGCCGCGGTGGCGATCATATTAACGGTCGGGCGTATTCACACCAAAGCGGTGAGTGGAGCTGTAAGATAGTTTCCGTTTACAGATTTTATGTATACGAATATTCCACTCACGTATAAAAAATCCCATAAGGACAGTGCATGGTATTTTCGAAAACTTACAGCGGATATACAAAATCGAAAACACCAAAACTAAAATACCACTTGTCAGTGTCACACCAAAACGAAAATACCACTTGTCAGTGTCACTTTGTTGACAAATTTCTATTTATTATTTCAAAGTTGACAAAATGAATGTTTTTGGATTCGTGAAATATTCCTTTAAATACCATGCGTGCTTTAAAACTAACCGGATAATTTTTCACTTATACGTGTTTTCTTTACAAATTTCATTCGTCCTTCGGACTCGTGAAATTAAAGAAAACACGTATTCGTAAAAAATTATCGGTAATTTTAAAGCACTCGTGGTATTGGCATCCGAAAATATATTTTTAAACGTCCAGGTTTCATTTTTATTTCTATTATTTGATATTATGATAGACGATATGGAAGGAGATCGAGACTTTGTTACTATTAGCTCTTTGTCCCACACTTTGTTTTTAACTCTCATATTTTTATAATTTAGATGTCTTCAATCAAAAAGTATGGTACATAATTTAACATTTTCTATTAATAATTCTATTATATTATTTGCCATTACTACTGTCACTTCCCGCAGTCAAAGTTGACACGTTGTATTTGACCGTCACCGCATATCAGAACGCTGCCCTAGGCCGCTTGATCTAGACCTACCCGCGCTGGTATGATTTCATTCATTTATTTCCATGTGTTTAGATTGGCCGCGACCGCGGCCGCCACCGCTACTGTGGTCGTGGCCGCGTCGGTGTGTGGAGGCCTTTATAAGGTGATGAAATATCTAACCAAATCTAGGTTAAAATTGTGTCAAATTCATAGTATGACATAATATGCCAAACTGATGAATATTAAAATAAGTAAACGATACAAATTTATTTTTGTTGTTTACAAAATTAACAAACTAAGAATATAGAGAAAGAAAAATAAAAATTATAGAAATTGCTCTAAGCATAAATTTACATCTCTCTACATGTTTTCGAAAGCATTGACCAGCATCTCTGGAGATATGTTAGCAGTTAGCACATTCTTGGATAATCCTTTCCTGTAACTGTTCTAAATTTTACAGAATAACTGAATTAATTGATAATGGTGGTATTTACTGACAACCAGCAGCTATTTAGCTCTACCGCTAAGCAGTACAGCCTTAGTTGCAAAGCACACTGCGATAATAATAATTTTTGCTCGCACATTATTTAGTCCGTTGCTTAATGCGAGAGGTTAATAATAAATCATTATTGAACTATAACACTAGTGTTCTTCGCCGTATTCCATAGCTGTAGTCCAATTAATATTATTTAATTATGTTTATTGTCAGGGGTCCCGAGATCGGGTAGGTAGAGGCACAGGTAGTTGACCTACCTGTGCCTCACTGTTTCAAAAATTTGAAATGTTTAGTTACTTTCCAGAAGTTGTTGGAAAACTTCGTTCTTGAAAATGGCTGGTGCTTCTGAATTTGTTGCTGAGAAACAGATTCGTAAAACTGAGCTTTCTAAAAATGACAGAATTATTATTCTCAATGTGTTCAACGCCCTTCGCCACAAAAATTCAACATTCGGAGTAGCAAAAATAATTGAAATGTGTTCGAATATGATATAAACGCTGCCCCATCAGGTCACCAATACAGGAAGAGAAGAGACTGTAATGAATGAGGATGAAAAGCCTGCCATCAGAAGAATCATACACTCATTGTACTTAAAAATAGAAATGCCTACTTTGGGCAAAATAATGCCTGAAATGAGAAAGAATGATTCCATTCCGCCCATGGGTAAGAAGAAACTATGGAAAACTTTAAAGGAAATGAATTTTTGTTATGAAAAAATTCAAAACAGAAAATTTTTAATAGAGTCGTCTTTTTCTATCATCTGCTGGCGACGACGATATTTGAGGGCAGTTAGACAATTCCGAAGGGAAAACAGGAATATGTATTATATGGACGAAACCTGGTTAATTAAAGGATATACCGTTGGTAAAATATGGCAGGATAAACATATAAAAAGCGTGAGGCAAGCTTTCATGGAAGAATGGTCCACTGGAATAAAGGCATCATCGGGAAAAGGTAAAAGATTAATAATTACTCACATTGGTAGCCAAAATGGATTTGTCGATGGCAGCTTACTAACATTTAAATCAAAACGGACTGGAGACTATCATGAAGACATGAACGCTGATGTCTTTGAGGAATACTTCCAGCAAATGCTAGATCTTATTCTTCCTGGGTCTGATATAGTCATGGATAATGACTCAAGAACATTCGAAAAAATAGCAACATTAAAAAGATGATATCATTCATTGGCTTACTGTAAATAAGAAGCCATTTCATAAAAGTATGCTGAAAAGGAGCTACTGGAGATTGTAAAGTTGAATAAACCTCTTTGTACGAAATTTGTTGTCAACGAAATCGATTCAAAAGAACATATAACGGTACTTTGTCTTCCGCCATATCACTGTGAATTAAACCCCATTGAATTGGTGTGAGCGTAAGTAAAAGGGCTTGTAGCAAGGCATAACACCACTTTTAAAACGATGATAGTTCATCGGAGTACTCGGAACATGATGACTAAAATTTAAAAATTAAGTTGTTGTATTGTTGTACATTGCAGATTTCTTTTATAAATATTAATATTTATTCCAATTTAGCTATTTTCATATTATTCTTACTTCTTATATAAGTTTTTATCTACTTAATATTAGAATAATTAATATCTCAATTATCTGCCCATCTATCTCTATAATTATATTCAAGTATAATTATTAGATATTATACTTATTATTCTAATAAACTACCTGTAGTAACGCCCCTGTCACATTACTTGCATTTACCAAACTCGTCTTTATATTGTATTTAAATTAGGATGACCCTAATTTAGGACCGATTGGGTTTGTGTAGGTCTTAAATATTTGAAATACGAAATTTTTAAAAACTATCATTGCAATTTACAATGCAACCTTTAAGTTGTCCACCCTGCTTAATGGGTCCTGTGATTACAAATTTACATTTTATTATTCTCTCGCATTAAGCAACAGAAGTCCGCTATGCCAGTCCCAAGCCTGGGACCTCAACACGCAAGAGATGAGAAAGGAGGAGGGATCGGGGAGTAACACCCCGCCAAAAAAACTGGGTTCAGCTGGCCCGGCTGATAGCACCCTGTGAGGGCCCCTTGTTTAGGGTTACGAATGAAGATCACAACGGCGGAGAAGGCGTAGAAGCAAAAACTCATCACAGCTGACCCGGCGGAAGTGATAACCCATGATTTTAGGGTCAATATAAAATCAACCGTTAGCGTCTGACCCGAAGCGGGCGGCTAACAACAGCGTCTGTTCTCCATGTTATTAGCGGCTGAACCATTCGCCAACCCGCTCGGCAAGCGTGGCGTCTTAAGTGCCAAAACCAAAAAAATGAAATGTCGAACCTTAAAACAAGACTACCCCAGGTGAGTAGAGTCCGAGACTCGAAATCTCACACTGAATATTCAGTCAGCTCCAAGGATTCTGGGGGGAGCAAAAGTTCGAGAAAGGGACTATTGGGAAAAAGACCCATTAAACCCCTATATATTGCCACCTATAACATAAGAACATTAAGAACCATAGATCAACTCGAGGAGTTCGAAGAAGAACTCAACCACATAAAGTGGGATATCATTAAAATTTGTGAGACTAGATTACCCGGAGAAAATTGTACTACCTTACAGACAGGCCACACCTTGTACCAGAACAACGTAAATAATAGGGACCACATCGGAGGCGTGGCATTTATAATAAACAAAAACTTTAAATACACCATCACCAAATACCAGGCGATATCCAACAGAGTCATTTATATTACGGTTAACTTAAATAAAAGATATAGTCTGCAGATCATCCATGCTTACGCACCGACAAGCAAAGCAGATGAAGAAGATATTGAAGACTTCTACGAAGACCTGGCCAGAGCACGTCAAATGGAAAAAGCCCACATTTTGATAGTCATGGGAGACTTCAATGCCAAGATAGGAGAACGAAAACAGGGAGACACCGATTATGTCGAAAAATTCGGATTGGCAAGAGAAATGATAGAGAGACTCTCACCAATTACCTGAACAAAGAAAACCTGTACTGTCCCAACACATTCTTTAAAAAACCAAAACAACGCAAATGGACATGGCGTAGCCCAGACAACGAAACCAGAAATGAAATCGACTATATCCTATCCAACAACAAGACAATATGCAAGGATATATCGGTCCTAAACAAATTCACTACAGGTAGCGATCACAGGCTGGTGAGAGCAAAAATCAAAATTAACACTGCAATTGAAAGACAGAAGCTCCTTAAAAAACATCGATACCCTACTGGTGATGTTTTGAAATTAAAGGAAACAGAATATCAAAATGAGTTGCACCTAAAATTAACAAAAATTAAATCCGAGGAACTAGAAATAGACGAACTCGCAGATAAAATCACATGCCTGGTGAAAACTTCGGTAAAGAAAATATGTGCAAAGACGCAGAATCACAAAGACGCAAAGCTAAGCGATAATACACTAAGACTACTAGAAAAGTGACGGAACACAACAGACAGAACAACTGAAGAATATAAAGATATAAACAAACAGGTCAAAAAAGAAATAAAAAAATGTAAAAGAAATTATAATGCGAAACTTATAGAGGAAACCATAAAGGATAATTGCAAAATGAAAGTGTTGCGCAAGAAGCTTTCAAAGGGAAAAACGTATTATTTGTAAAAGAGCGAAATGAAAACAACGTTATAGTACAAAATAAACACGACATCACCAGATCGATCGAAGCTTTCTACACTAACCTCTATTCATCTAAATCCCGAAAACCAGTAAAAGAAATGAACATCATGAATGTCGGATCTGAAGAGCTTCCAGAAATAACGGCGAGTGAAATAAATACAACATTAAAACAGATGAAAAACAACAGATGTCCAGGAGAAGACCAAGTTACCACAGAAATGTTAAAAATGGGAGGAAGAATTCTACGGGAAACAATAAGAACACTCCTGAATAAATGTCTCTATGCCGGTAAAATACCAACTGAATGGTATAGCTCTGAAGTAATACTACTATTCAAAAAGGGCGACAACGCAAACATCGAAAATTATAGACCTATATCTCTTCTGTCACATCTATATAAGCTAGTTACAAAAGTTATAACAAATGTCCTATCATCAAAATTGGATTCTTACCAACCCGTAGAACAGGCAGGATTCAGAAAGGGATATAATACGATAGACCACCTGTATACAGTACGCACCCTTATAGAAAAGTGCACAGAATACAATGTACCTATACACCTAGCCTTCATCGACTTTCAGAAGGCTTTCGACACAGTTGAATCATGGTCAATCCTAATGGCTCTCCAAAACGCAAGAATAGACTCAAGATACACCCAAATCATCGAAAATATTTATAAAGAAGCAACAATACATATAAAAATAGACGAAACAACTACGATCAACAAAATACCATTGAAGAGGGGGGTACGTCAGGAAGACACCATTTCACCTAAATTGTTTACGCTGGTCCTTGAGGAAGTCTTTAAAAAATTGGAATGGGATACCCAAGGTATTAACATAGATGGTATCAGACTTAGCCACCTCAGGTTTGCAGATGACATAGTCCTACTAAGTAACAACGTCACGGAACTACAAGAGATGTTAAATGAATTAAACCTAGCATCTACGAACGTTGGACTAAACATGAATCACAACAAAACAAAAATAATGACCACCGAAGATACCAACATATACATACAAAATAAACAACATAGAATGCGTAACTGAATACGTATACTTAGGTCACAATATTAAATTAGGAAAAGAAAACCAACACGCAGAAATCAAAAGGCGCATAAGATTGACATGGGCAGCTTTCGGCAAACTAGGGCACATTTTAAAAAACAACATGATTCCTATATAAATCTAAAACGAAAAGTGTATAATACATGTGTACTGCCAGTGCAAATATATGGGTTGGAAACAATTAGCCTAACAAAAACATTTGCAAACAAGCTTTTAACAACACAACGAGCAATGGAAAGATGCATGTTAGGCATATCACTTCGTGACAGGATTAGAAATGAAAATATCAGAACACAAACTAAAGTTACCGATATAATAAAAGAGGTGGCCAAGATGAAATGGCAGTGGGCCGGTCACATGGCCAGATTGGATAGGGACAGCGTGGAGGCCCAGACAGACTGAACGTAGTGTAGGACGCCCGCAGAAACGATGGGTGGACGACATCAGGAAAGTGGCAGGCAAATATTGGTTGAATGTGGCCCAGGACAGGGAGACATGGAAACAGATTAGAGATACCTATATCCAGGAGTGGATAGCTGTGGGTTGAATGTGATGATTAAGCAACAGAGTACAGTTCATATAATCATTTTCCTAATTTCCCTCCTTAAGGAGATGTCGGTCCCAAAGACAAGGATTTACATTTTTGATTATAAATTTTAAGCAACCCTGTATATTTTAATGATATTTTGTAATTTTGTACAGCCCATATGGACTAAGAGACTCATACTAGAATAATTTTTGTGCATAGCCAGGGATGCCAGGAACGCATTTGGCACCGCACTGGTAGAGACAAAATTTTGACAAGGGTTATTTTTGTAATACTAAAAAATAATTTTTCCTTGAACCGAACGAAAGGTACAAGTTCCAAACTTACCTGAACTAACCAAAGCGTTCGCTCGCCTGATTACCTTGACAACCATCATAAAACATCTGGTGTTCCTCATGTTTGACCCAATTTTGAAAGTAGGCCTTGAGGGGTGATTGACACATTATTTCGACAATTTTGTGACCAGTAAGACGCTATTTAAATGAATAATATGTATTTATGCAATTTCTAATTTTTATTTTGCAGTAAATACTTTTTAACAAACACTTTTACAAAAACATGCCCTTACTACACAAATAGCTATTTTAAATATTTTGGGTGCCTATATATCTTTAAAAAAGGTACTCTTCATTTGTTTCAAGAAATTCAACTATGGGAGGAACATTAGGAAAAATGATTATATTAACTACTAGTATTACTTTGACCTTCCTGTATGCTAGTGAAATATTGCCCTACACTTCCCAGATACCCTGTATGCTAGCATATCAGACATGACTGTCTAATGGTGTACCTATTTTTGGTTCTGCTTAAAAACGTCTATCTAAGAAATAAAGTTAGTGCGGACCTTTATCATTGATAACAACTTTTTGTCTTAAAATGATACAAGTAACTTCCCCTTTGCTTTGTAGAGATTTATTAGAAAGGTGTAGGTAAAATTCCTTTATTTGTCAAAACATTTTCGTCTGCGTGCGACGCTATTTTCTTTTTACTTTGGTTTGATGGCAAAAATGACGATCAATATTTTACATTACCGCCCTTAGAATGCATAAATATTCTTATACGAATTTCTCAGAAAAGAATTGATCGATACCTGTCCATGGCTCCCAATGCTCTTAACCTAAACTAACTCAACTTGTGGAACCCTCTAGCTTTTGTACCTAGGTGTTAGCATTTTCAATCTAATAATATCCCATGTTTTACCTTGACTTTTAACAAATCTCTACGTAAAAAGACGACACAATGAAGTATCAGATGATAAACCGTTTCTCATTTGTATGATTCTATGAGATCACGTCCGGAATCGGTATTGTAGTGTGCGGAATTGAGACTGAGGAAGAAAATTTTAACGAAAAACTAAGATTTTAATTTAAATTCTCTTTATATAATTACAAATTTGTTAAACTAAATTTTGTCTCTTTTATTTCAGTGAAATGACGGTAATACGACATATAGAGCCGGACTACGGAAGCATGAAAAGCTATCAGAATAACGCACTACATAAGCACTGGGGTTCCACCCACGTAGTAAAAGTGTTTAGGGAACCCCAGAAAAGTCTGGGAATCAGCATTGTTGGCGGAAAGGTAAGATATTAATATTCTTGTATAGTTAAAATGAAAAGGCCCATCTACACAGCTAGATTGTGTACCCAGGTAGGATGTTAATAAATCGAAAAAAGGTTTTATATGCCGGGCATAAATATTTTCTCTTCAAATCCAGTGCAGGTTGTAAGAAGGTACTTGGCCTTCTCTTTTTCTCTGTAGGCTATTATTAGCTCTTGTCAAAACTTCCACAACGGCGAGCTTGAACTCTGAAAGTGGTAGATATAAATCCGTATCTTTCAAATTTCGTCTCCAGCTGTTTACACAAATGATATGAAGGAAATGAAAAAGATACCCTCATGTACTATTTTTCTAATCTGATCTGAATTCTGTAATAACCCAACATGGAATCTAAAAGATCAACGCCCCCCATATAAGCGTTATACACAGCAATACTTTGCGAACGGGAGATCTCTATGTAGCGCTTGACTCCTAACGTACGTGGATATGGTGTTCACAATTTTATTGTCATACCATAACACAGCAGATATGTCGACGCCATCAACATTGGCCACTTTTTCTAAAACCGCACCTCTGCCCTTTTTTTTCTTGTCCGATTCCGATGGAATGGTTTCTGAAAGTTTTATCACGACATTACTACTAGTTTCAAGGTCCAGCTGATCTTCTTCGAAAGTAATAGGTCTACAATGGAAATCAAAATCATAAGAAAAAACCTGACACTCCACTTAGAACAAAAACTTTATATCCCCATTTATGGGGCTTCTGGGGATTATACATTTTCAGAGATGATCTTGCTTTTGTTGGGATTATCTGTTCATCTATGGCCAAGTGTTCTTCCTTAGGAACAAGCAAAAGTCTCTCTCGAACTTTGTTTAGAAATGGACGTATCTTGAAAAGTTTATCATACCCTGGTTGTCCGTGTGGAATTTGCATCGTATTATCATTGAAATGAAGGAAAAGTTTGATTTTTTCAAATCTATTGCATGTCATAGCACCAGAGATATTGGCAATCCCCAATGACTGATTCTAATTGGACCTGGTGGAAGGCAATTGAATAATAGACATATATAGGCAAATGCCACAAAATATGCGTAATTCTTCTTGGGTGGTTTTTCCGGCCTACTTTGTACACCGAAAAGGTTTGATTCTGCGATTATAAAATCGAACATTGCATCGATAAATAAGAAATGGAGGAACTGGAAAGGGTCCTTAAGCTCTTCAATATTTTTCGGAAGTGTTTCAGATCCTTTGAATTGTACGAAATCTTCTAAAACAACTAAATATTTTTCCCGCGAGACAATTTTATCTTTTGGCACTTTTTTTACACCGTGCTGTTAGTTTTTTCGGTATACCAGCCGATGTTGTAGGTATATTGGTATTGATTTCAGTATTTTGTCTATGTTCAGACTTTTGAATTTGTAGAGATTGCTGTATCATAGTAAGTGGTAAATCGCTGTCGCCTTCGCTATCAGTTTCATCAATAATAATTTCCTCTATCGTCGAATCGCTACTTTCGCTGCCAGATGATTCACATAGAATTCTAGGTTTTCTGAGAAACAGCAATTCATTTTTCCGGTGGTCATCATCGGATGATAAACTTTTATCGTTGCTGTCATCAATTTTTAAAATTCCCACATTTTTTCTACCATACAATATTCTGGTATCCATCTGAAAGCATATATTGCAATAATAATTATTATGTCTATACCTTACAGTGTTCCAAATACAGCCAAGTAAACAAGATAATTTTTTGCCATCGTGACATCGAAATATGATATTGATATTATTTTAACAGTAACACTAAATGCCTTTACAACAATAATTTTTTTACACGCTTGCAGTCAACTAAATGCAAATGGTCGGCAGACGCGCGAGATTCGCTTTTAGGGGGGATAGATATTTTCAGCAACATAGAAGCGAACGTGCCAGATATGGGACAATTTGAATTATGTTTATATACTGTTTGAACACTTAGGAAAAATTAAATAGATTTCGTGTGCCAAATATGGGTCAGTATGCGGTAAGGAGTTAATATTGTAGTGACCGTGCAGAATTTCGTAGGTTTCTATTAGGTCCCCTCCTATTCTTCTGTCATGCAGTGTTGTCAGGTGAAGCTTCTTTAGCATTTCTTTGTAGCTCAGACTACGTATTGGGTCTGTTCTAAGGCATGGATATCTTTTACAAAATAGGAGTTTTAGACTGCATATTCTAGGATTGGTCTTATGTAAGTTTTGTAATTTTCTTTAAGAAGGGACGCAGACAGGTTTGTAAAGCCTTTTGATATCATGTAGGCAACTGCACTGGCTTTTTTGATGATGTTATCAATATAAACTGCCCATTTTAAATCATCACTAATGATGATTCCAAGATCTTTCTGGTGGGTAACATGTTTGATGGGCACTTTTTGAGAGCTTAACGTCTTTTTGGATTATTGTTGCCTATATGGAGAACTGTGCATTTTTATTTTTCATATGTCAGAGTAAGTGTTGTCTGTTGAAAAACAAGATTAAAATCTCGGGTTAATGTTTCAAAATTTAAAAAAAATATCTTGTTTGAACATTCCGAAAAAATTAAGGTTAACATTCATGGAGAACCAAGTTGAGGTAAAAAGGGATCATATTCAATATTTATATTTTTTAAGTTTAATTTAGTAGTTAATCTGGATTTTCGTTATTCTATGAACAAATAAAAATAAAAAATGTCCGACCCCTAAAATGTTGTATTTAATCAGCACGGAGGTAATAGGTAATTTTTAGAAAATTGGTAATTAAAAATATGCATGACTTATTGGGAGTGAAACCAAAATTCAACTGTTTTGCTGGATATGTATTTTATTTGCAATTGAAAGTAAAAAATTAAAATTCGTTCTGCGGACTATTTCGGGCTTTCCAAAAGCATGATATATCAAAGGAGCATACCTAAAGTCAACTAAAACTTGATTTATCTTATCTGGTAAACAAAACATTTATCTTTGAAGAAGTAGTTCATACTTACAGTGGAGTAGGTAATATAAATTAAAACAAAACTTCTGTCTTCCTCCACAAATGATATATATATATTGTAAAATTAAACCCTTTTACAGGGATTGTCTCTACAATTGCAATCCTGACTTGTTGACTTGACTGAATCTTTTTTCATTCATGCCTTCTGGGCGTAATGATGTATATTTTTTATATATGCTTAAATATTGTTCGCCAACAATAGTAAACGATCGCGGTTTTCTAGTTTTACTATCAGGAATTCTTAGGTGAATGGCAGATCCTAAGTATTGTATATCATCAAGGGTCATTTTTACAATTTCGTCACATCGGCATGCACCAGAAATACCAATAACAAGTACAATCTAAAAATACCATAATATATTTCATAAAAAGACTTGTATTCTTTGACATAATATCTAAATTTAACTTAATTCCCAAATACTTCTGATAGGAGCTTCAGATAGAAAATTTTCAAATTGTTCCCTGGTAAATACTTCAGCTTTTTTGGGAGTGTAGCCTTCAGTTTGCTTCTTTAAATAAGCACGTATAGCTTCAAAAACTTGCTTATGTCTATCCCTTGCCTGATATTTAGCATTGACCTTATCATAGAATAATTGTTAAACTTTTCATTTTTTTTTTATGGAAGTAGTCCATCTCACAGTGGAGTGATATTTTATTTATGGAATAAAACACAAAGTCTGCTCCACTAATTTAATAAAATAAATTTATATTATATATTATTTTCATTTTTTGTTTGTTCGCCAGTTCAGAGAAATACGCCAAAAGTACATTTTCAGAATTATTATTTTTGATGTCTTTCTCATTACACCATCTCTGGAATCTTCTGAACGCAGCTTCGTAAATACTACTGGATTTGGTTGGCAACAAATTGTCCACGACATCTGCTGTAATTTTGGCAACCTCCGGGGGCGTACAGGTAAATTCTGATTCTGACATTTTTATTTAAAGTAAAGTGTTCGATTTAAAAAAATTATATTTTTAAAACGGGAAATTAAAGCTTGGAAATTGCTTCTAATAACAATTTGCTCTCCTCAACTCAACATGGATTCCTCAAGGGGAAATCTACTGAGACCGCTTTGTTTGAGTCCTTAAATCTCATTTATTTATATCTAGATCAAAACCAATTTACATCGGGAATATATTACGATCTATCCAAAGCCTTTGACTTGGTTAATGTTCAGCTTCTCAAAAGGAAGTTGGAATCGTATGGGATCAGTGGACCCCCCTTGGATTGGATCGTCTCTTATGTGTCAGATCGCAGTCAATTTGTTCAATTAGTGGCAGAGGACGATCATACCGTAAATCAAAAATTCTTTTCTGTCACTCAACAAATCCAGTATGGTGTCCCACAAGGCGGTATTCTTTCTCCTCTCCTGTTCCTGATATTTTGTAATAACTTGCCGGATGTCTTGGAGGAGGCCGCGGGTTTTTGCCAGTTCGCGGACGATACCAGCTCCATGGAGCATCACAAAACCTATGAAGGTATGGTCGGGAATTTGAATGCAGTTTCGATGAGAATAGCGAATTGGTGCGAGTCCAACGGCATGTTGCTTAACCCTCAAAAATCGGTTATTGTCAACTTCAAGGGCAACAGATTAGCCGACAACAGCAATAAATCATCTCTCGTTTTCTTGGGTAACAAATCAATTCCGAATGAGACTTACACAAAGTTCCTGGGTGTTCACATTGACTCGACCCTAAGCTGGGGGGTCCATATCGATCATCTTGCCGGTGGACTTGCGGTATCTTGCTTTATGGTCAAAAACTTGAAAAAAGAGCTAAATGCTCAAACTATCCTTCTTTATATCCACGCACATGTAATGAGTCGCCTGTCTTATGGGATTATCATTTGGGGCTCTTCGCCAAAGATGAATAGACTTTTTATTCTGCAGAAGCGATTGGTGCGTGTCCTGGATGGAGCACAGTGGGATGCACATGCTGCCCCGATCTTTAAGAAGTACAAGCTAATGTCCATATTTTCTCTGTACTACTACAAATTGCTTCTTTTTACAAGACAACATATAACTAACTTTACAACAAACGGCTCAATCAACAAGGGCATGCAGACCAGACTGTCCTCTCAGCTCTCCATTCCCAAACACCGGACATCCCTGTATGAAAAGTCTCCATTATACATGGGGATAAAGGCTTATAACAAACTCCCAGCGAGCACAAAAAGCATCAAAGATTTCGTCAAGTACAAACAACATTTAAAAAGTATACTTATAGAAAATGTATTATACAGTCACTCTGACTACTTTGAAATCATGTAACATCTACTAACTACCTATGATCACTGACATTGGCTGCCACATAGAAGTGCAGACTAATTGTATTCTTAATGATAATGGTGTGTACAAATGAATCTTGTGTCATGAACGATTAGTGTGTTTTGTCGATTCTGTTTCGTTTTTCTTCGTCCGATTCAAGGATATGTTTAAGACTCCTGTTGCATTGGACGTGCAATGTTTATTATTGTTTATTGTTGTTATACTGTGTTGTATTTGATCAGGTAGGGCTGTGTACACTTTTTGAAAAGATAAGGAAGGAGAGTCGTTTTTTGTATTAAGTGTATAATTTTGAAATATATAAAATTTGCAGAGCGCTTTCGGCCTTAGGCCATCTTCAGTGCTTCCTAAAAGCGAGGAAAATCCAATTTGTAAAATTTATTTCTAAAATTAGTTTAAGATGTCGTTATTAGAAAATTGATTTGAATTCTAGTTATTTACCTATTTTATTTGTTGAAAAATTTTTGTTCTAAGAAGTAATAAGGAATGTATTTTCTGGTTTTTACTCACTTTGTCAGGAAACAGGAGACTTCATTAACAAAATTAAACAAGTGGGCCCTCATCAGCACAATGTAAAACTAATTTGTAAAACAAATAACATGTAAATTTGTAAAAGGACGAACTACTGGGACGAACCACTTTTGAATTTAATTAATTAACCATCGTTTTTTATTTAATTTCCATAATTCGATAAAATAAATCCGGCGACCTAGTTGACGATTCTTGCTCTATGAGGGCGAGCATTGTCGTCGACAAAAATAAAGTCGCCCCCAAATATCTCTACAAAAGGTGAAACAATGTCTCTCAAACATCTCCCTGTATACGTCGCGGCAGTCATATTTTCCCCAATCAGTACAATCAATTCAGTCTTACCATTCCTCATGATTCCACCCCAAACAGTCACGCCGCCTCCTCCAAACGCCACCCTCGCTTCCATATGCTCTTCTCTGAATCGTTTCCCTCTCTTATACCAATATACGGAGTAACCCCAATTTACTGTTAGAATAAAAATACTCTAAGACATACCCTTAGAACGCTAGAAATAAAAATCGAATTATGGAAATTAAATAAAAAACGATGGTTAATTAATTAAATTCAAAAGTGGTTCGTCCCAGTAGTTCGTCCTTTTACAAATTTACATGTTATTTGTTTTACAAATTAGTTTTACATTGTGCTGATGAGGGCCCACTTGTTTAATTTTGTTAATGAAGTTGTTTCCTGACAAAGTGAGTAAAAACCAGAAAATACATTCCTTATTACTTCTTAGAACAAAAATTTTTTAACAAATAAAATAGGTAAATAACTAGAATTCAAATCAATTTTCTAATAACGACATCTTAAACTAATTTTAGAAATAAATTTTACAAATTGGATTTTCCTCGCTTTTAGGAAGCACTGAAGATGGCCTAAGGCCGAAAGCGCTCTGCAAATTTTATATATTTCAAAATTATACACTTAATACAAAAAACGACTCTCCTTCCTTATGTGTTGTATTTGTTGACGCATCTAATATACATTTTTGTATCATATGGAGAAAGAATTGAATAAATAAATAAATAAATAATAAGATTCACTGACACTTGTCAAATCGAATTATGCGTCGGTATCCAACAATACAATAATAAAATAAATCCATAGCAACGCTAGCAGGTAAAATTCAAAACTTCACATTTTTAAACGAAAAAAATTTAAAATTTGTATTTTTATCTTTCTATATTTTAATGACGCGACGTTTAAAGAAAAAATAGTATGTTTTATTCGTAGTAAAAGCAACTTGTTATGACTCATCTGTAATCGCCATCGTCATAGAAAGTATTGCTTTTACTCCTAATAAAACAACATACTATTATCTGACGAGCGAAATGTTCAGGAACTTCATCATGCTGATAGTACATTTGCATTCTGATGTTTACAGCAACATTTTCGAGTAGTCCTGGTAATTCATTTTTTAAAAAATGAAGTACTGGCCTCCTGTGAGGCGATTCTCCAACATGAAAGGGCCTATTAAATAATTATCGAGCATACCATACCATACGTTTACCGAAAACTTATGTTGAAAATTATTTTTGACTGTTGTGTGGGGATGTCCGATTGATCAATTGATCATACATAAGAATTACTCAAAAAATTCAAAATTGCGTCGTATCTGTCACTTTTTGACATCTGTCGTATTTGATTGTAGCGTAGATAGCTTAGCCACGGAAAATTATGTTACTGTGAAAAAACTTAGGGTCTTCGCAGCTTAAAAGGTCTACTTATTAAAGGGGTGAGACACTTAAAAGACAAAATAGATGAAAGCAATTTAGGAACCCCTGTATTTCTAAAACGGCTAAAAGTAAATATCAACAACTATAGGTTTTTGAAATCGGATTGCGAAATACAATTCACTCGTGCGGTTATTAATGAGGGTTGCCATTTTAAAAAATTCAAAATGGCGTCGTATATGTCAAATTTGTGAACATATATAATCTTTGACATTAAATTTGGCTTCCTTGCGGAAAATCATTGACAAAATTAAATGTGTAATTTGTTTTTTATTATAGTCAGCAGGAAAATCGCCAATCGGGTGAGACACTGAAAAAAATGTCATTGACACATCGTCAAAACAAAAAAGTTATCGAATGTTTTTGAGACCCGAATATGGCATGCGAAAATTTGGATCCAAGTAAAACGCTAGATAAGAATTTTGAATTACGCTATAACTTGAAAACTAATGAAAATCATGTGATGGATAATGCACCATACCACAGCCGTCGGGTGGAAGCTTTGCCAACTTCTGCGTGGCGAAAAGGAAAGATTGTTGACTGGCTCGAAGAAAAAAATTTTGCATTTGGCGAAAAAATGCTAAAAGTGCAGTTGCTCCATCTTGCAAGACTTCACAAAAAAAATATACGAAATATGTAGTGGATGAAATGGCTCGTGAACGAGGTATTACAATATTACGTTTGCCACCTTACCATTGTGAACTAAATCCAATCGAGCTTATATAGGCACAGATGAAAGGCGAAGTGGCGCGTGAAAATAAAACTTTTAAATTGACAGATGTTAAAGAACTGTTAAAAACGGCAATAGCGAATGTACAAGCAGCAGATTGGCATAAGTGCGTATTACATGTAGAGGGCGTAGAAAAAAAACCGTGGGGCTTAGATGTACGCGTTGAAGTCATGGTAGAACCTATTATTATAAATCCTGCAGATGACGGCAGTAGCGACAGTAATGAAATGTTTTCATTATCAGATAGTGAATAATCGCTGTAATGGTAATAACGAATTTAAAATTGTTTACGTATTGTCATTATACCACTTTTTAATGTCGGCGTGGAATATAATTTGTCAAATTATTATCAATTAGTGTTCATTAGGTAACAATAGTTAGGGAATTTATAAACATTTATAATTTAGGTTTAGGTTTTGCCCTTAATCCACTATTATATGTTTATATTATTATGTATAGTATAATAACAATATTATGAAAATAACATATACCGTTGCTTTATTATTCTTTTTGAATTTTATACCTGCGTAATTTAGTTTCTCTAATTACTTCATTAGATCACCAAATGTAAAAGCTTAATTTATTTTTCAGTTTGATTTATGATATTATATTTGTTATAGTAAATGTAAATATAATATAATAATAAACAAAAAATTCATATCTTTTTTGAATTATTATTGTTTAAAATGACACGCCTCTGGAATTGGGGTTCCCTTTATGTCGTGCACACCCCGGTTAAAATGAGTCACTGCCAATTATTTTGGTACCGGAATATAGCGTAATTTTAACAAATATATAACCCCTTTAAAAATAATATAATAAAACCTTTAATTATACTTGATGGACAATTTAATCCAATTATGTTGAATATCGATGAAAGAGAGTACTGAATTGGATAATGAATTATTTTAATCTATAGTTGGGATAAGCTAATTTCTAACCATGAAACTTCCATGCCATTTGCCGAGAAATATAAACGAAATGGACGTGTTGTTGTCAAAATAAAGAGGGCGTTTTAAATTAAGTGGTTCATTAAAATTATTTTTAGAAAAAAAATGGTCTGGTATAATTATCGGGAAAATAATTATAATAAACTCTTGCTTTTAGTCTAATTAAATTTATGAATTGATGGTTCACATTTACGGCCAGTAGTATGCAAAATATGGAATATATATATTTTTTATGGATCCATTATAAAATGGATCTTTGGTATAATGAAAAAAAGGATAACTGTGCCTCGACGTTACATATTTAATATAACATAGCCTATACGAGGTATAAGGAGCTTTCATATCGATCGGTCCAATGCCGAAGCCAGAAGTATGCAAATTTTAAATTTTGGGAAAGGATTTTAAATATTGACATCAATAGACATAATAATTAAAATCCTAACCTTTCAAACTACATATCATGCAGTTAATTGCTTTTCATGACCAAAAAAGTATTTAACAATATTCAGTAAAAGGTATTCGATAGATAAATTTAATAAATTTAAAAAAAAAATGTGAGGTGTTCTTTTTATAAAAATTGAACGGTTAAATTTTTTTTTTTGGTGAGAAAATAGAGATATGGGGATGGACATGATAGCCATAGCCGTAGAAAAAAGCAAAAGACAAGCCAAAGACAAAACAATTATTGACGCCAACGATAGAGAACTAACTTTCGAACTAGGGGACCAGGTCAAAGTATTCACGCCAATTAGAAAAGTAGTTCGAAGCAAAAAATTACTTCTACGATGCTTCGGTTCATATATAATAGTAGAGGAAGGGAACTACAAGATTAGAAAACAGAAGAGGACAACAGATATAATTATTAATATAAGCAGGATATTTCCGTACAGAATGATCCATGGATCGCACAAGAGGTAATCAAAGAAGGAGATTAGAAAGAAGTAAAAAAAAAAGAACACGAGGAAGATGAAGAAGACGAAAGCGAGTTCTAAGGAGGGATCCGCGGGCGAACGAATAAAAAAACAAAAATGCAACAATCGCCTAGATTCAACACAAAGTTGATTTTAGAAATCCCAAGTAACGCTGAAAACACACCAATAGGTACGCACAAGGTTGCCATTGGCAAATAAATATTATATTAGTCTCATAGGATATCCTCAATATGACAAACAATTTAGTAAAACGGAAACTTTGAAGGTTAAAGGACAAAGTAGTAACAATAAGGGTCACAATACGGGATTGGGATAAAAATATATGTATAGACCTATAATATATACAAGTAACATCCACGTATCCACCAGTTGGCAAGAAGATCCAAGAGCAAACGGCAACATCGGACTCAAAATTACGATGAAGCATTTCGCAGAAGAGATGGAAATCAGATGCGATGACAATAACCCGCGATAGTAACCAAACCAGATAGGGCCAGCTCAAAGAAAAAGTCAAGCGAACTGGTGAGACGGGATAAAATAGGAAAAGAACAAAATAATTAGAGGAAATAAAATATTAAAGTCAATTGTGTAATTTATAACTAATTACATTACAGATACTGTACAGAAGGACAAACATGTTTCCAACCGTTGGGTCCAACGCTTACAGGAGGGGGGGGGGTTACAAGATTGCGTCTCATATAAACTCAACCTACGATTTTCACATATTTCAACCACTGTACGGTAAGAGTTCAACCCACTGCTCGCTCCCGATCAAGATCATTCAAACAATCGATCAGCACTTTTCGTGTTTTACGACTGGATCACTTCCTACATGCTCAGGAGTTGTTCTGTCGGTCTGGAGACTAGCCTGCCTAAGTACGGAATAATTATTCATTTTGGTATTGCAATAAGGAAATAACTAACAACCTAATTTTTAAGAAGTCGTTCAAAATGTCCCCCTTCAACTTCCAAACACTTTCTCGCTCTTCTTACACGTTTCGCTGGCGTTTCGATCGCCGAAATTAAACAAGTTTGATCTCAGCGGTCGGTGTTCTGAGCCGCTCAGCGGGTCGTTAGCGCGGTAGCATATACCCACATACAGGCTTTCTTCTCGCGACTTTTGTGCGTTCTGGACGCTGGCGACAACGTCACCCGCCAAAACGCCGTAAAAGTAGCTTGTGTTTAGTCCGCATAAAAATCTAAATTTCTTCTTATCCTATTAATTTTGATATGGAATTGGTATAGAAATATGGCAACATAGTGCACTAAAAGGAATAGGTGGATATTGTTAATTTAATTGGATGACACGGGTCGCGTGCTCGCAAAACCAAGCGGCCGATATTTGTATGTGTCAGCGGACTAGTGATACAACGGGCGAAATTTATTCAGTTTTTATAATTACGCCGTGTCGTAAAACTTTAATTCATGCGTCTTTGACAGTAATGCGATCAAAAGTAAAAAAATCATTATCACTGAGTCAATCGTTTCTTGCGTACCGAAATATAATGTCCTACATTTAAAACATATGGGTTCATAACAGCGCCATGTTTTATAAGATTGTGCTTCCCCGTACCGATGCGTCATTGCCACAGACTTTTGTGCACAACTGTACACCAAATGTAGAGTCTTGCGCGGTAAGTGTCAATAAGGAATGTATCACAAATAATGATAATAATGCGCATGGGTATATGAAGCAACAAGCAACGGACCCTTTGTGTGAATATTTTGGAGGACCTTATATGGCGCAGCTTTTTAAGGAGTCACCTGCTTCTTCCCTAGCCTAGTCACGAGAGAATTTGGGGGTTAGAACCCACCTTTTGATACCAAAGTCCTCAAAATGTTACTTAAGCTTATTAATTTGGCAAACACTTCCAGTCTTCCATATCAACTCTTAGATTCTGAGGGGTTATGCAGGGTGTTGGTTGGCAAGGTACAATATCATGGAACCCATAAACCTTACGGCTTCGGGAAAAATTTTGTTTTGACTAAATAGACCAAAAGAAGTCGCTGGAAAATATTTTTTAAATTTCCAAAATGGCCGTTAGTGGGCACAGTTACTGGGATATAGCTAGAAAGTCAAATTTTATCAGGTAATCGCTATGTTAAGGTATTGTTTTAATGACGGAAATAAAAAGATCGTTCATTTTTGCGGAAACTTGTCTTTAAAACTTTTTATGTATCTTCGAAAATATGGGTGGGAGACGCTTATTAAATTGCTGTATCTTCCATATTACGCTTTACCCAAATATTACGCTTTACCCAAATTTAATCAGCTTAGGTTCGTTTAATAGAGACTTTTACACTTATTGATAAACTGACTTTGGTCGTGGTGTTAGAGTAATTTTCCTAAATCATTGAAATAAAATTTTATTACAGTGGAAACAGGGACTGTTTTTAAAGTAAATTTTTGGTATATAAATTATCGCAATATAGAGATTTTAGAATTCATAATTTGCGGGTAATATAATTTTATTTAGTAGTAAATTGGATTCGCTCAACTATGAAGTAAACCGAATTTAGTACACATTTTCAGCCCTCCGTTGTCAATATTATAAATTGGATTTTGTAGTGGGAATACTCGGTCTGTACAGGGTGATATTGAAAATTTTACAGTTCCTAAATTCTTAGTGCATTTTATACTGAGATATAAGGTTGAAAAAGATAAAAATACATACTAATACTATTAATTTTAAATAATTTTTAAGTTTGTTTTATAAAATTTTGTCAATGAAATGCACTTATTTTAAAATTGTAAATAAGCATGTTTTTAGAAAATAATCAGTTGGGTCCGTTTAAAATTTTCTTTCATCCCTTCCTCATATTTCCATGAAATCTATGTTAACCCATATAGCCCTAAAACTATTTATTTTTAAAAAATCTAAATTTTTCTCTTAACTTTTACTTAAAAAGGCCTTAAATATTTGGAAAAAGGAGTAAAAAAATTATGGTACCACCGGATTGGCTATATCGGGATGTTCTTTTTAAAGGACGGTAGGACTAAAGATAGGTACTACAATGGCAAAAATGTCTTATTATATTATTATGTTTTATATTGTATAAAAATTATATAGAATGGTAGTTGTAAAAACAATCTTTAGGGTGCAATGTAACATTGCATTTACTGCAAATGAAATTGGCTTTTCTGTGCCACATTGCACATCTTCGCTGTTGATCCTGGTATAATATCAGATAATCTAACCTATCATACAGCGAATATTCATTTTGGGTTTTTAATGCCTTTGATGGTCCTCTTTTTGTAGTTCGTTTGTGGGTTTGCAACAACTCATTGGCAATGGATCTTCTAAAAGATAATTGATCTAATTTTCCTCCATTCAGTTTTTGTATATGCCAGGAATTTTGTACTGCAATGACAGCAATGGAAAATACCATTTTTTCCCACGTATATTTGCTTTATACTGTCCAATATTTTGATCGCTTCTATCCACTTCTCTCATATTTGCATTGTAAAGTTTTGCCAAAAAACTCAACCTATTAGCAATAAAAAAAAACCTTAAAAAATCGATGTAATGTTGTTAATAATCAAATTGAAATACCTTCAGGTGCCAATCCAATACTTAATAGCCTACTGACTTAGGATAAATATGCAATAAACACTGTCAATAATTACGAACGAAAAAAAAACCCATAATTATATACACAATATCATTTTCTTAATTTTATTACTTAGATGTAAATACCTCTATAATCACACCTGTAATTTAGTTGTACCTTTGGCCAATACCTGTAAATTAAGGACCAAAATAACCCATCATCTGTCAATTCACTTCATCTCCCTAATTTTATTTTAATGACGTATAGAATTTAGTATGTCTTATATTCCTTTGATAATGATCCGCAAGGGTTGAAACGCGTGTCAGGAAACTGAATTAAATTGTGAAATATAACAAGTAAGACTTTAATTTCCCCTACCATGGAGATTTTTCTGTTGAGCAAAAATGTTACTGAATGTAATAATCTGATCAATGATATCATTGTCAAAAAACTGCTTGAATAAAAAGCTGGAGACTGCTGATTTTGTACGCTTTGAAGGGGAATCGACGGGTAAAAATTGGATTGCAAATCTTGTCTCATATTATATGAAATTTTTTTAATTTTTTTTGGTCTTCGTTGAACAAAATAGGACAAGGGTCTATCGTCGTCTGACTTAGAATCATCAGGTATCCTTATTTGAGCTTCCGCCTTCAATTGTGACCAAGGTAAATTGTCTATAACCACCTGATCCTCATCGCCTGAATCTTCATCGGTAACCGGATCATTCGCGTTTTCGGGTGGAAAGACCACTATCTTATCTGGAATATCTGCTTCATCCATATTTTCCAATTCTTGGGTTAATTCCACTAATGTTAGCGGCCTTTTCCAAAATCTGTGGGGAGAAAACATAATGGTAATATTTTTTCGAAATGGTAATGAAAAGTCCTACTGGCCTTTTAAAAGAACACCGTTGTTTATTCTCATGCGCTGGTATAATGAAGCGAAATGAACACAATTTTTTTACGTTATATTATTACTTACGAATCACAAATTATGTAAAAATGGATAAAATATGTACTAATGAATTCACTGCAAAAAATACGTACCTCTTGTACGCCATATTCGGGCAACAAAAAACACTTAAGGCTGAGACACAATCAAAAACTTAAGGAATAAGAAATAAGATTTATGATATAAGAATTAAGATTTAAGAACGAACATATGTTGTCCTATGTAAACAACGCACAATCAAATTTTTGGAATTAAGGAATAGGATTTAAGATTTAAAAAACCGATTTGTTGGTTTTAAGAAATAAGGAATAGGAAATCAACCAATCAGAAGTCAGCATGTTTGTTAGGTTTGACTTTTGACAATTTAATAACCTCAAAATTGTATTTTCAGTTTTTCTCTTTGGTTTTTAATAAAAGTAAGAGTTTCATGTAAGTCATGTATGACCAAAACTTTCACGATTACGTTCTATCATTAAAGTCTCCTAAGAATTCTCTTTGGACATTAATAGGGCGAACTCACCATCTCCTGTTGCGCCACCTGCTTATTGATCTCCGTTTCTTAAAGTAATAATAAAACGCTGCCGACATTGCAAACATACTACTCAAAAGAGTTAAGGACTTTTTTGGCAAGCCCTCCATATTTTTTAAAAGTATAGGCGAGTTCACGGCGAGTTTGTTAAAGTTTAAAAAATAGTATTTGGGGTTAGGACATTAGTTTAGAGTTTAAAAATCGCGCCGTTTTTAAGTAACCGGATTGGTTAAATTTAGGTACTAAGATTTTAATTCTGTCTTGTACTCTTATTCCTTAACGCCTAAATCTTAAATCATATTCCTTATTCCTTAAGTTTTTGATTGTGTCTCAGCCTTTACACTGAAAATGCTATTAGTACGTTGAAACGTCAACAATGAATGACAGTTTATGATTATTGGCGGTAAAACTGATCTTCAGAGACACAGTACCCGTAGCGACATCTAGTTTAGAAAAGTTAAACTTAACATTATTGTAACAGAAATCTACTGGAATTTATAAAGGACGGTAGGTTCATATGGGTTTTAAGCCAACAACACTTTTAAAAAATAATTTGTATTAATAATGAAGCAGTGTCTTAAAATTTTTAAATGACCAAATAAGGTAACCACAAAATATTAATAATAATAATAATAATAATATTAATAATAATAATAATAATAAGGGAAGAGTTTTTTAAGAGAACAAAAAGGCTTCTGAGAACGAAACTGAACAGCAAGAACCTGTTCAAAGCAATTAACACCTACGCCTGCTCAGTTCTGTCCTACTCATTCGGCATTGTAGACTGGAGCGTGACTGACATCGAAGGGCTACAGCGCAAAATCAGAACCCAACTTACCAAAACACTCAAACACCATCCAAGAAGTGCGGTAGAGCGAACCACTCTACCACGACATCAAGGCGGAAGAGGTCTGGCAGATATTGGGAAAATAATGGATCAACAAATAACCAACTTAAGGGAGTACTTCCGCAACAAAGCCCAAACTTCAGACCTACACCATGCTATTTGCGAAGCAGACCACTCTACTCCTCTAAGACTGAGGGATCAGAATGCCCCACAACACCACAAGACCAATGAAGAAAAGCTACAGATATGCGGAGGGAAAAACCTCTGCACGGACGACACCTGAACGAGGCAGCCCAGGATCACGTCGACAGTCTTGCGTCGAACTACTGGCTCGTCTCTGGACAGATGTTTCCTGAAACGGAGGGATTTCTACTGGCAATCCAAGATCAGGTCATACCAACTAGAAACTACCTGAAATACATAATTAGGGACGACTCAGTACAGGTAGATAAATGCAGATATGGATGTCAAACGGCAGAAACGATCCAACACATCACGGGAGGATGTCAGATGTTTTCTGCAACAGAATACAAGAAGAGGCATGATGCAGTGGCCAAGATCCTACACCAGGAGTTAGCGGTGAAACTACAGCTTGTCCAAAAGGAGAAGATCCCATATTATAAATATACTCCACAGACAATCTTAGAAAGCAACCACTATAAGATGTACTGGGACCGGACTATTCTTACTGATCAGACGGTGGCCCACAACAGACCGGACCTTGTAGTGGTAGACAAGAGGGCCAGGAAAACGACTCTGATAGATGTAGCTATACCAAATAACAACAACCTTCTAGTGAAGCATGCTAAGAAAATAGCGAAGTATCGAGACCTCCAGGAGCAAATAAGAACACAGTGGAATATGGACAGCATCGAAACCATGCCGATTATTGTTTCAACAACAGGAGTAATCCCAAACAAGCTTTTGGAAAACCTTAGAACACTAGACTTACCTCAAGATCTCTACAAGGATATGCAGAAAGCAGTGCTACTTTCAACAAGCCGAACAGTCAAAAAGTATATGGGTAATCAAAGAAGAACCCCACGGGCCCAATAACACGGAAAGGGCCCCCACAGAGCTCAATCCTTTTGATATCGGTGATATCTGGGATGAGTGAATGTTCCCCGTAGAGGGAGTGCATGACAGGTCTCGCGACCTGTCAGAAAATCATAATAATAATAATAATAATAATAATGTCTTTATTTTAATTTAAGACACATAGGTACATGTAGATTTTTTATTGTGTACCGGAACATATTTGTCTCATAAAAGGACGAATTACATTTTTAAATAGATTAGTTGAAGCAGATTTTAAACGAATGGGAGCTTCGTTGTAAATTAAGGAGACTTGATAACTGAATGATCTTTCGAACAGAGTGGCTTTTGTGCAACGGAGGAGTGATAGTAGATTTATGCCGAAGATCCAAGGCATGAATTTTTTTTTTTATATAAATAGTCTGGGTATTTTTTAACGATTATTTTATTAAACATTATTAGGCTATGAAACATTCTTCTCTCTCTCATGTTAAGCCATCCTATTTCTCTCATTGTAGCACTCACCCCTCTATCATACTTTCTTATTCCACCTATCATACGTATACAGCAGTTCTGAATCATCTGAATACGTCTGGCATCCTTCTGCAAGAGACACAGGGCAGTACAGTGCATCACAAAAAGTGAATTGAGATAAGACTAGGCTCACATAACGATTTTTTGAGATCAGGATTTAGAAGGTGCCTTTGGTAGTATATAAGTTTTAAATTTGCAAACGCCTTTTTTATACAGTTATTGACATGCTCGGTAAACCCCTGGTTCATGTAAAGTAGCAATCCAAGGTTTCTAGCAATGGTTGAACTGGATAAGGTTTGACCACCAAGAACAACACGAAACATGTCTCGACATTGCTCCCTGCTCTGAGCAGGACCAAACAGAAGTAACTGACACTTTTTAGGATTTAGTTCGGGACAATGTTGCGTAGAGATTTTTAGCATACGATCTAGGTCAGCTGTGGCGTATTCCAAAATATCGATAAGTTGAGAGGTATATAGAGTGAAAAATAAGGGGCCCAGTATCGATCACTGAGGAACACTACATGAGACCTCCACACGACCCGAGAGTTCCGAGTTGAGTTTTACAGACTGTGTCCTTCTTGTAAGGTAGCTTTGAATTAGTTGACATGCACTATCATCAAAGTCAAGAAACCTCAGGATAGCCGATAGGAGCTGATGGTTTAGTCTGTCAAAGGCCTTAGAGTAGTCGAGCAAAGCCAAAGCAGTAAGTTCTCCGCGATCTGCCGCCTCCAGAACATCCTCAGTAACCTTAAGAAGAGCTGTGGCGCAACTAAGATTTCTACGAAATCCAGATTGGACATCTGGCAATAACATGTGTGCTTGAATATACTCACGAATCTGACCCTCCAAAGCGCCAGTATCCTGCTTTTTATTATATGTTTAAAAATTTAACAAGTCAGGATCAGAAATTAAACATTACGTAATATTATTGAAGTGACTAATATCATTCACATTACCAAGGTGTTCGGGAATGGGTTTCGCATCTCTTGAGTAAACACAAAGTTCCCTAAGTAACTTCCAGTTATTTTTTTGTGTATTAATATTTAGATTAAACTCAAGATACGATCTTTTTTCAGTTACAATCTCGTTGGTAATTCGATTGCATAGCTGCCGATATCGTTCCCAGTTTTCTGGTGTTATTCTTTGCTTAAACTTAGATAAAGCCCTATCACAAAGTTTTATTAGAAACCTGATATTAGCAGTGATCCATGGAGCCTTTCTCATTGTTATGCAAGCATTTCTGATGGGAGTATGTTTGTTAAATAAATCAAGAATATATGTATTGAACATTTTGAGTTTATCATTTTATATTAATCAGAGTAAAATTTTATCCCGACGTCACTGGTTGATTTTAAGAATATATTTTACTTTTAAAGTTCATTTCACGAAAAATGGTTCTGATTTAATGACTGCAAGTGCAATGGGTGCTAAGTGTGGTCGTAAATACCCTCAAATTTATAGTGTTTGTTGTCGGGGCCGAATTTTAATGATTCCCTCTGATATATCTATGGGGATATTTGAAGGAGAAAGTGTATCAGAGTAGACCAGACAACATTAAGGACCTAAAAGATAGGTTAAAGATGGAGATAAATAATTTAACGGCCTAAAGTGCTTGTCGTGCGCTAGATAGTATTTACCATAGACTTGGCGCATCTCAAGGCTTATTGGCTCTTATTGGCTATTTAATTGCTCCCAAAATATGTTCGCAGATTGGAAAAAGTGTAATATACTTAATGCAGAACAAAATCCGATGCACGTCATACCTTTCGAGTGACGTCAGATATCGACAGTGTTGCCAGTTTGTAAGCAAAATATCCGAGTGAGGGAATTACAGTTTCTTTTCATAAGAACAAGATAATATACAAAAACTTCCCATAATTTATATATTTGTTTACTGCATAATACTGTCGTTCTTAACGTTGTACAATCCTTTTTAGTATCCCCGAAGGATGAGCGCTTAAGCGTTCGAAACATGTAGGGAAAAACTTTTTTTTGTTTTTACAATTAATTATTAAACTGGGGAGGAAGACTGCATTGTTTCATTTACATCTCTATATTATTATGTTCTTATATCGGTGGGTTACTAGAACAAGTGCCGTCTAAGAAAATGTTTGGGGGATACACAAAGTTATAAACCAAGTACATGTAACTAACTTTCTGTCGACTATTTTAAAACCCTCTAAGGTCAATTCAAAGCTAAATTTACAAGTCGTAGGTAATATGTAAACCAAATTTAATTTAATTATATCAAGAAACGACTGAGAAAAAAAACTGTAACATCCTTAAACGCTAAGCAATTTGTAACATATTTTATATTATTTTTATGGAATTCTTAGCCTATGAATCTAATGAACCGATAATTCAAATAATGTATTATTAGCCATGTTATAGCAATTAAAAATCTGTTTACTGCATCTACCATCAACTTTAGTAGACACTTCTTTTATTTTCATCTTGCCAACATCGACCAATGGTACCATTCTGAAAAATTCATGTTTCATCCAAGAAAACGAATTGGTACAAGGATGCTTCTTTTTCTTTAATATATTATTTCAAAACTGCCAGTCGTTTGAAAGCTACATGGCAAAGTTCCATAAGCCCTCGCCTCGGTTCATCTTTTTCCTATTTCCTTTAAGAGGCTTCTTAAAGACTTAAGACAACCATCAAACAGTTGTCTGTCTTTTAATTTCTTACTTAAAGTTATCAAAGTTACATGATGTTCTAAAAAAGTTACAGCTTAAGCAAAACCAATGTAAAATATTAGTTTTTGGATAATACAACTTACTTGTTTCATACATTCCATAAATAGTGTCACGGATAGAACTTATATCCAATCTTGACACATTTACAACTTTCTTTAAATAAGAACGTTTCCTTTTAGGTGACTCTAATAATTTATTTTGCTTAACTGTTGTTGAAACTGCGCTTACAGTAGACATATTCAAATTTAGGGCAGCTGCTACACGCTAAAAATTAGTAAGATATACTTTAACACACTCTTTAAATTTACTTCTCTAACTGCTGTCAACGGTAACAATGGGCCATTTGTTAAGTTCTTCCTAAAAATAGCTTACTAAAGAAGCTATAAACTCTTTGCACCGGCTATTTAAATGCTTCGGCATCTTTCACCAATAGTAATCAACAAAGATATGTAGGTGTACTTTTGTTGTTCTTAAAAGAACAGTTTTTAATGCTATTTATGAAAAGATCTGGAGTTTTTGTTAAAAAGTAGACGGCACAGCAACACAGAAGCACAAAACAATTAAGGTTAGTTTTCCATGAAACGTCAAACAAAGCCAACGAACGAGCTGGCGCCACCGCACCGTTTACAGTGTTGCCAACTATCGACCAATAAGATTATAATTATATTAATTTTTACAAGCTTAAATACACAAAATATTTGCTATAAGTGGGTTCATATCAAAGAAGAAAAGTTAAGTCTGTAGTAAATTTAATATCGCATTAAGTTTTAATACTTTTTGCCCAAATTTAGTTTCCTCGTGTTTTCTCACGGACTTACAATTATCAGCTGATTGATGACGTGCATCGGTTTTTGTTTTGCATCAACTGTACATAAATGTACCTACCTGTCAACATATAATATGTGTATTCCCTTACCTACATATCGGAGTCCACCTATTGGGTCTTATTACGAAGCAACCTCGGAAAGGGTCTAACTCGGTAGAACCCCGAATTAAACAATATACAGGGTGTTTCAGAATCACAGTACGTAACTTAAGAGGGTGATTCCTTATGATATTCTAGGAGAAAAAGTTCATATGAACATCATGTGTCCGGAGTTGCCCCGTTTTTGATATACAGGGTGTTAAAGTTTAAAAAACAAAAATCGATTGCAATCGTGCGTTTTATCTAAAGGTGGCCATTTTCAACATTTGCTTTGATTAACTGTTGCATTTTTTTTGTATCATTATTTAAAAAATAATTTTATTCATAATTTAAATGTTTTAATTAACTTTGAAATACATAGATATTTTTTTTGTACATGCAATAAAGTGGTTTTTATATTTTCTCAAGCAAGATACGAAAACAGTTCAAGGAACAAAAAAGTTGTATTATTAGGTGGTAAATTCGAAAAAAATATCAATATTAGGAAGAAGTCAGTGGCGTACATTTCTTTGTCAATAATATTTGTTAAGGTGCTCTCAGGGACGCCACTGCATTTAATAAATTTAATCTAGTTAGGGCTAATTAAGCCCCTTATCATTATGCATAACGGTACCAAATTTCAACAAAATCGGGAAAAGGATATTTAAAAAAATTATAAAGAACCTATTTCTTTAAAAAAACTTTAACACCCTGTATATTAAAAACGAGGTAGCTCCGGACACATGTTTATATGAACTTAAATATCATAAGGAATGATTCCCTTAAGTTACGTACCGTGTATACAGGCAAAGGTTTTGATAAGGGAAAAAATGAGAAATGACGTTGTGGCTCTGCTAGCTTGATAAACAACCTGACGTTTGTTAAACTACATTTAAATCAGCCTGTAATATAATGTATAGTTTCAATAATATTATGTTTGTTAATATTTTGTAACCGCCTAGTGAATAAATAGCACATAGTTTTCATTTTTTACATTAATTAACATAGAAGTTAACTAAGCTACTTAAAAAAAATATGCTTCTTGATCTTTTTATAACAAAATTATTTTTTAAAGGTAGACGTCCAACCATCCGAACGGCAGTCAGAGGCTTTTTTAGGGATATTTGTAAAGGGCGTCGCTACTGGAAGTCCAGCAGGGAACACAGGACAATTTAAGGTAAAATTTTTTTTTTTTGTTTTGTGTTTTAGGCACATTGACGGATTTTTGTTGTAGATGGTCTTCGAGGCATTTTTTTATTGCTTTTGGTGATTTTTGAGACAGTTTCTTTGTGTAATATTATAGTTAGTGTAAAAATTAGAAAATTATGGATCACGATTACTGTGTTTAGTAGGTACCTCTGGATGAAAGAATTAACCCCTTAACTTATTTTTCATTATTTAAAGTTTATTTTGTGGGTTAATAGACCTTTTAATTAGTATAAAAATATATTAAATCGGGTCCTGAAACAACATAAACGTACACCTAAAATAAAAGTAACTAGAAAGTGACACATGCCATAAAAGTCTAACCTCAACTAACTTCTTTCTAAACTAAGTGGAAGACTTGGATCACATTTTTCTAGAATGCCCCATAAATGTAATCCCGGGTCATGATATTTATGAAGAATTCAGAAAAACCGGAATATCTCCCCCCCTAAATATTAAAACAATTCTGTCTAATTTAAACAATCAAAACATTAAAATTATTATTCAGTTTTTAAATGTAAATAAAATTAATTTATAAATTTCCTTATTTCAGGAAGCAAATCCATTTTCCTAGTCCTATATTCTGTTCCAGTTTCCTAAGTCAAATCTCCCACCATTTGGGAGTATGACTTAATTTTTTCCCATTGTTGTGCATGTAGTAACTATCCCCCATTTTATTTTTTACCCAAGCTTTTATCAAATTATTAATATACTAGGTTCTCCACACTCCACAGCACTAAAAATAGTTCCACGATCAGCTGATCCATTCCCATAACCTTTCATATCCCATAACCTGAATTTACCTGAAACCATCAGAAGAAAAAAAGAAGAAGAATAAATCAGTGGTCGTGACGGGGTCTAGAGCCCGACAAGGTTACGGTCACTTCTAATGTGCTGGCAGAATTGCCCCTCAGGGCAGAGCCAATAATAAAAAGAAAGAAAGAAAGAAAAAATTCGACAAAAAAAAATACTGCTTTGACGCGCATGCGTATTTCTAAATTAAAGATTTGATAGGGCTTTTTTCAAACATGTCTACAGAGTGTCCGGAAATGATGAGCAAAACGAGAAAGAATTCAAACATCTGAACGTAATAAACAATAGTACTGTATGGCAAAAATTTATTGGGAAATTAACATCTGGTAGTAAGGACAAACGTAATCATGATCCACGAATCATAGCATCAATTATCTACTTCCCGAAAACAGAGGTTCGATAGTCATTGAACTTGACAAACACATCGATAATTGTATCTAAATTCAAATTTTGCGCCTCTTCTTTATAGGCGTGCAAAATACATAAATTATTCAATCTTTCTGATGTCACCGTTGTGCGGAGAAATGTCTTGACTCGCCTCAGCATTGAAAAAGACCTTTCTGCACTAGCTAGTGACTGAAGATTTTAGGTTATGTTCGATAGCCTGATAGGCGTGAGTGAGAAACGTCAAGACTGAGTTCTAGAGGCCCAAATTAATCCATACCTGGCAATGCAGGATTTTCCGCTGGCTCCGTTGTAGGATTTGCTTCAGATGGTTCGGGCGAACTTGTTCTTAATCGTTTAATTTTGAAGTAATTCCTTATGTCCGACATGACGATATCGTTTGTTTAGATTATATGTATCCACAATTACACATTACACACGTCACACACATAGTATAGTTCATGTATAGAGTATTATGTGAGTTATGTTATGAACACATATGTTTCAAACGTGTGTCGTTTGATGAGAGTTGCCATGTTTGCTAATGAAAAGCGCTTGCTTCGTTTAAAATTATTTGAGCGCGGTTTCGAGGCACTTCTTCGCACGACCGTCGAAAATATATGTAATTTTTTCGGTTTTTTTGGGGGGGGGGGGACAAATGATATTGTGTCCCCTCCGTCATTATTTGGGGGGGGGGACAATGCCCCCCCCGTGCCTACGCCCCTGTATACACCAACGATTGATATGTGTCCAGAAACCACAATTCGTTTCTTAGTTTAAGTGATACCTCTTCTAACAGCATATCGGCATATTCTTGGTTTGTGAACTCACCCATCATTAAACAGCTCTAACTAACTTTGGAAACATCAACTAAAAAATTATTTGACATCGTCAAAAAAGTTAACAAACGGGAAATAAAATATGACCTGTCCCAGCTAACTACTTTTTGTTTTTATTTCGTTACATCGATAATATTTGGTTTGCATCGACGGCTATTTCCGCTAATAACTAGAAAACGATGACAGATACGATAAAAATGTAAAAATGTAGGAAATTAAAAGGATGAGTAAAGAACGGGGAGTCAAAATATGATATCAGTATTTATACAGGGTATCCCAAAAAACAGTTCAGGAAAGTGAAAGTGTTGGTAGCGCAAAAAATCATTGAAACTCTGACAATTTAGACACTTTATTGTAGAGATTCCAAAACCTAATAAGTGTACCAAGTCTCGGAAAATATGGGGAAAAAACGAAGAAAACGAAAAATAAAAAAAAGTTTTGACACCCTGTAAATCAAAAATAAATTTTTCATATTCATGAGTATTTTTTTTTTATTTTGACGAGCACTATCACTCCCTCAAATATCTACGTGACATTCATGTATGTGATTGGAGGATACTATTTATTGCATAAGTACAGGGTGTCCAGTTTCTGTGTGTTTTCATATTCCAGCTCCCTTATTATTGAAGATATGAAGATGAGGTGTGCGGCTAACTTTCTATTATTTTATGAAACTTTCATTGCCGCAAACGAAATTTTCATAGCCCTCTCAGTTTCTGATTTTGAAAATTTGCGCTCCCCTGTATCTCAATTATTTAATAACTTATCAATAAGGTAAAAATGGGTTGTTATAGAGTTCTTATGTAGAATTCAGTGGCGTAGCTAGTTCTTTTCTAAAAAGTTTTGTTTTTGAGTTATGACCTAAACTTGTGCTTTTTTAAATGGGATATCCTATATATTATTTGTTTGTCTTATCCCTCTTTTTAAGAGCTTTTAAAAAATATATAATAGTTCATGTTTATTTCTTTTAGAAAGGGATAATCTTAACATTTTTTGCAAAATTAATCATTTTTTGTATAGAAGGCTATGCCATGGTCAATCACGGATAGTCATGACAGGAAACCAAATTCTGCAAATGCACCATTAGGCAATCCAACGATGTGTCAAATTACGATTTGCCTGCCACGGCCATATTTTCTTCGTTCCACAGAACTCAAAAACATTCAACGAACAATTCAGTATGGCCGTTGACGGCAAATATGTGGCAAATATACACAGATTCAATGCTTAGTTTACAGTCGAGCGAGTCCTGTGCTGTGTATAGATATGCACTTGCCATTGTTAACATCATCAACTTTAAGTATTATTAAATATAAATAACAGAAAAAAACACATATTGAACAACAATAACTTAATAAAATACACAAAACCAAAATCGCGGTTTACACGTCAAACTGACATACACTCAAAAATAAAGGTTAGTTTTTCTGACGTTTGCCGTCGACGGCCATATTGGAAGCACTTTGTGACTCCAATATGACCGTGGCAGGCAAACATAACCTGGTTTGGATTGCCTTATTACGGATTGTTGACAAATATTACTGGGATTTGTTTGATTTTGTAAGTTAATTTTTTATTGGTGTGAAAAATTGTGCAACATGTCACTAAATAATAAATATGAAAATTATGAAAAACACGATATGTATGTTTGTTTGATTCAAGCTAATGAGACACGAACGCAGCTTCGGAGCTGTATTTTAATAGGTAAGTTTTAAAATCATTTGTTAGGTACCATTAAAATTCATAATAAAAATAAAAAAGTTTGAATCATTATTGTAATCTATCATTAGCTTTTTGTTACATATTTAAATTTTTCGTAGATATCCAGAAAGACAACAACCTGATAAAATAAAATTTCAAAAAATCCAAGCCAATCTTATTGAGCACGAATCTTTTAAAAAACCAAGTTTTTTGGAACTGGTACCTGGTACAAATGTTGCAGGAAAAAGCAAATTTTAAAAGGAGGGTGGTATGGTCCGACGAGGCTTATTTTACGAGTTGGTATCTTAAACCGAAACAATCCAAGGTATATATAATATATATATAATACTGGTCTCAAGAGAACCAACACGTAATATTTCTACGAGAACGTCAAGGTCGGTTTGGATTTAGCGTTGCATGCTTTATTTTTGGCACTAAAATTAAGTATTTTATCTATGAAGGAACTTTAACCGGAAATAGACACCTAGATATAATGCGAGATGCACTAATGAAAATATTAGAGGATGCTCCTTTGGTCGGTTTAAATAATATTTATTACAAGCAAGATGGCGCTCCGAGTCACAATTCTCGTATAGCGAGAGAATATTTAGAAGCCACATTTCCCGATAAATGAATTGATACCAATGGACCTGTCAGGTGGCCTCCAAGATCAACTGATCTTTCTGTGTTGGATTATTTATGGGAGTATATAAAGAATCAGTTATATAAGAGACAATGCTACAAAATTGATCGACTCCGAGAAGCTACCAATCAAACCTTTAGGCTTTTGCAGGGAAGGCCAATTACTTTATTAAATGCATTACGAGGAATTGAAACGGTGTGTCAAAGTGTTTAAAACACAACGGAGCCCAATTCGAGTTTGTAATTTAATAAAATAATATATTTGTTTTATTGTTGGTTTAAAGTTATATGACAATATAAAGTTGTATAATAAAAACAATGCTGTTAATTTTGTTTTTATTTACGGGCATAGCCTTCTATACAAAAAATGATTAATTTTACAAAAAATGTTAAAATTATCCCCTTTTAAAAGAAATAAACATGGACTATTATATATTTTTGAAAAGCTTTCATTTAAAAAAACACAAGTTTGGATCATAACTCAAAAACAAAACTTTTTAGAAAAAAAACTAACGCCGCCGAACTTTCAGTAAAAAAACTCTATAATAACCCATTTTTACCTTATTGATAAGTTATCAAATAATCGAGATACAGGATAGCGTCAAAAATTACACATTTTCAAAATCAGTATGTCAGAAACTGAGAGGGCTATGAAAATTTCGTTTGCGGCAATGAAAGTTTCATGAAATAATAGAACACTAAGCCGCAACCCCTATCTTTCTATCTTTTATGGTATATGAAAACACACGAAAACTGGACACACTTATCTTTAAAAAAATCAAAAATAATTAAAAAATAATATTAATATTTCAATTAAACTTCCCTGTTATATCATCTACTTTCCGGACTTTATATTTAATAAATACAATACGCCCTTTGAGAGGGACACTATTACGTACGAGGTCTGTCCAACAAGCTTGTGCAATAGGTGCAACAAACTTTTATCGGTCGAATTCATCAAACTCAAGCGATGAAGCAAGTCGATGTCTCGTATCGTTAATTTTATATAATCATAATATAATTTTATATTATGAATCAGAAAAATTTAAAATGACGGAAACGCACAAACGTGGCCGCCGCTCCAAGTAGTCGCGCAAGCAATATGACCGTTCAGCAGTCAACTTACTTTCCAGCAGCAAACTCATTGCACAAACTTTTTGTACCGACCTCGTATACCCTTACCTATCGCTTACCAGAAGAGCCATGTACGCCGCGTCATTAAATCGCTTTATAAAATATAAATTTGAACCAATCCATACTTTAAAAATTATTTTATGTTTACAGAGTGGTGACAGGATATTAGAAGTAAGTGGAATCGATTTAAGAGAAGCGACCCACGATAAAGCAGTAGAAGCGATAACGAACGCCCCTAATCCCGTTGTGTTTCTGGTTCAGTCACTAATACCTTGGGTAAATATGCTTTTTGATTCTATCTTCTTGCTATCGGATGTGTACATGTTAAAGCTATAATATTGCTGAAAGGAAGGTAATAAGAGACATGTTTTGCAAGTTCTAGTACGTTTCATCTAATTTTTTATACAGGATGACCCCTAAATAATGAATCGGAAATGTAGAGAAGATGTATGATAAATTATTTAATTTTACGTCTATTTTTTTTATTGGTATGCAAAAAGTTAGGTTTGAGAAAATGCAAATCATTTTTATTCATGATAATATTATACAGTGTGTCCAAAAAAGTATGCAATATATGGGAAAGATTTTCAGACAATTTTATTCTTGATAAATACACTCCTACAATAAAATGTCCATTCACTTTGACATCGAGATAAAAAAGGTGCATCCTTTTTTATCTCGATAAAACCCTCTCCAGCTAAAAATTAAAAGGTAAAAACCAATGACGATAAAGCAATTATCGTCTGTGGTAAAAACCTCTCCAGCTCAAAATCGAGTAGCTTTTCTGTTTCATTGCTCGGCAACCTGACATATTGTTACAAATTAATTTGATGGTGTCAAAAATTTTTTTAGTGAAGTATTATTTTTTTTTAGTATCCATTCATGCCAAAATTCGTGAATTTCTCTAGCTAAAAATCACTCGATCTTTTTTTTTAGATCGGATAAACTTTTATTTTTTAAACTCAAACTAGATCACTTTTTAGCAATTTAAACTCGAACAAACGGTAATAGATAAAAACGATCCAGCTTCGCTGTCGCATTTTTATAATTTCGTTTGTTCTTGTTAAATTTCTAAACAATCTAGTTTTCGTAGAAAATAAAAGTTTATCCGATAAAAAAAAAACTCTTGTGGTTTTACGTATGATAAAAGTTGGTGCATGCCTTAAAACTATAAATGTATCTTCTTGTGGATCTCTCTCTCTTTCAAGTCAGGCATTGCCTTTAACTTCTATTATTCATTGGGACATTTGTTGGCCAAACCTCCAATAAGAAAATGGAGTTGAGCGAAGCCCTGGATCGATTAAAAGGGGGTATGAGCGTCTTTTTTGACTTACTCTTCTTTCAGCTTAAATAAACGCTTGATTTGTCGAGGCTTCCATCGTTAGTGCCTCTCCACTATTGCTGGAGGCAACCAATTCTTAGGAAACTTGTAGGTGGAATTCGGCGGTGATTGTATATGTGAACTTGTAATTAGTGGATTGGTGGATACGTCCGTACGTTTGTAGTAATCCATTACTACTTTGTCATAAAATTCCGTCAGTGTCGGTATTTCAAAGTCTCTATGTAGTACTCTATTGACAGTATATCTCGGAGCGTCCGCAATTATTTTTAACGCTCTATTTTGTGGCACCTGGAACTTGTTATGCGCTGTCCTGCTTATGGTGCACCATGTTGGCACTCCATAAGTCAGGACCGGCCTGACAAGGGTCTTGTATAAATTAACTTTAGTTCTATAACCTATCTTGCTCTTTTTATTTAACAAACAGTATATAGAACGAAGCTGATTAGCAGCTTTTTTTAATCTCATTTCAAAGTTCCTTCTCCAGTTAAGTCTCTCATCAAAAACAAGTCCCAAGTACTTGACTTCTTGGACCCAGTTTATCCGAATACCGTTAACCAAGAGCGTAGTCTCGGGTCTTCTAACTCTGCTCTTCAAAAAGAAAATGGCCTTCGTTTTGGCAGGATTCAGGCGAATCCTCCACCTCGAAAGCCACTTTTCTAATACTCGTATGTGTCTCTGCAATCTAGCCACCACCAGCCGCGGTTGATCTGAAACTGAAGTAATTGCAGTGTCGTCAGCAAATAAGAACAGCTCGTTAAATCTGTCTCTCGGGATATCATGAACGTAAACATTGTACAGCATCGGAGCGAGAGGAGACCCTTGTGGGACTCCTGCCTTGATGTGTTTGGTCTCAGAAAGCACGCCTTCTAACGAGACTGCAAAACTCCTTCTCTCTAAAAAGAAAACAACAATCTTAACAAGATAATTTGAGGCCCCCAGTCTTATCAATTTTAAGGCCAGGCCGCAGTGCCAGACCTTATCAAAAGCTTTTGAGACGTCAAAGAAAACCGCTCCCGTGTGTGCTCTTCTATTGAATCCTTCCAAAATTCTGGTCGCCAGCCTCGTCGTCTGCCTCACTGTACAGTGTTCTTTTCTAAGGCCAAATTGCTCATTGGGGAGAACATTACGCTCGATGACAAAGTCAACCAGACGACTGAGTATTATTTTTTCAATAATTTTCGCTAGACTTGACAACAGACTTATTGGCCTATAACTTACCACCTGTGTCGGGTCTTCGTTTTGTTTTAGGATCAATATAACCTTTGCTTTTTTTCACACACACGGATAGTAGCCTTCTTCGATTATTACCTGTGAAAGGTTTACTATATTCCTGATGATGTTGTTTGGCAGATTGCGCAATGCAGCATTTTTAATACCATCGAAACCCGGGGCCTTCTTGATATTTAAGTTTGCAATAATGCCTTTTACCTCATCGGTCGTAACATTTGAAACGTCTTGAGCAGGATGATTCATACCATGATATATCTGTACCGTCCTGGAGACCCTTTCATCTCTCTCTGGGTCGGTGGATGGGTTTTCACTGAACTGTTCGCAGAGCCTTTTCGCGAACAGTTAAACCTTTTGCTTGCAATCCGTTATTATCTCGTTGTCCTGGGTTCTGACGAAAGACACCGGTTTCTTAGAGCCCCCTCGTCAGAACCCTCGTCATTTTGTAAATACTACCGTCTTCTATATTAAGATCCCTTATCCTGCTTTCCCATAGAGAGGATTCACGTTCACCTAGTCGCTGTTTAATGATTTCATTTAGTCTGTTGGCTTCAGCTTTTATTTATTCGTGGATCTCCAGTCCGGTACGCTCTATTATTAACTCTATTTTTTTTCCTGATAGCAGCCTTCAAATCCTCAGGAATTGACCCGAACCTCGAAAATTGAGACACCCTCGTGATGGAAGCGCTACTTCATATTTCATATTTCACCTGCAGCTAATAGTAAGGGAGTAAATGCCATTTTTTCGAAATTGCCTTAAAAGTAAAGTACCTTAATTATTAGAAATACAGCAAAATTTTATTTGGAAATGTTTTTGCAAATTAAAAACTTAGTCCAAATGCGACATTTGAGTTAGATGTCTCAATTTTTAATTTTTTTCCGTAATCTGTATTTTCCCCTAGCCTCTGGTCGATTTTTTGTTCACGCAATTTTAATATATTTATCAAATAACTTAAACGTGGGTTTATAATAAAAATGTATTAAGTATTACACGCCTACCTAAACACATTTTAGCCAACTTATGTTCTAAACAAAATTATGATAGAATCCAACTCTATTCATAGTACTGAAAATAACTAATAATTTAATTCTTATAATTAATAAATAAATAATTACGAAATTTGAGTATTTGTCTCAATTTTTAATTTTGCTGACTAACAGTCCTGGTTCATTTTGGTCTATGAATATTTCCCAATCAGCCCTAACAAGAAAAATATCATATTATTTTCAGAATGATGTTGAAGAAAGTATCAGACATTAACCATACTATCACTGCTAAGTAATGCTCTGTATGTCCGCCATTTCTCTCAATACATTTTTTTGTTTGTTTACTGAAATGATCAATAACTCTTCTTAACATTTCGGGAGAAAAAAAAGAAATGCCTACACGAATCTCATTTTCTAAATGATCAAAATCACGAAAAGGTCTTTTTTGTAAACAGTTTCTTTAAGATATCCCCAAAGAAAAAAATCGATAGGTGACAATAAATCTGGAGATGTTGGTGGCTGATATTCGGAATACCTTCCAATCCATTACCATAAATTCTCTATCCAAGTAATCTGTAACCATCCGAGCACTATGAGCTGGTGCTCCGTCTTGTTGAGACCACATACTGCATCTAATATTTAAAGGCAACTCGTCTAGTTTGTTAGAGAGTTCGTTTTGTAGAAATTGGAGGTAACATTCAGAATTAAGATTTTCCCGAAAGAAGAAAGGACCCACTATCTTATTATTCAAAATGCCACACCATACATTAGTTTTTGCTGAATACTGACTTTTACACTCTATTACAAAATTTGGATTAGCGTCTGCCCACCATCGACAGTTCTGCGTTAAAACTACACCATTTGTGTTGAAGGTAGCTTCGTCAGAAAACAATAAATTTCAGTGAAATTGACGATTGCTCATTATTTCTCCTTGTACCCAAAATGAAAAATAAAGTCTATTGTCATAATCGCGTTCTAAAATTTGATTAACAAATACAGGTTTGTATGCATGATACTTATATTCCTTGAGTATGCTATTTACTGTAGACTTTTTAGATTATGTGTCTACTTCGACTGACCTTAAAGATGTCCTTGGATTTTTTATAAAAGTTTGTAAAACTTCAAGTTCTTTCTCCTCACTTCTAACCCATATGGTATGATTTTTCTTGTAAGTAAATTCCAATGAGCCCGTTTCTTTGAAGAAGTTATAAATTCGAGGAACTGTACTATAATCCAGGGTGTCTTTCAGTGAAGATAGATGCTGCTTCTCTAAACGATTTATATTTATACCCAATAATAAGAACTAATTCTGTCCTTTCTTGTAAAGTTAGTTTTTCCGCCACAATTTTTAACAATAATTCAAAAAGCAAGTTGACATAATAAGCCGTATGTGTGACAAGTATGCTGCTATTGATTTTCAATTCAATTGTTTTTACGGCCTACTCTTTAAATAGGCAAAATACCTATTTTATATGCATTTTTTTAAAGTAGGTTTTTGGACTTGAGCATACTGGGTGAAAATGACAAATAAATTATTAGTTATTTCCAGTACTGTGAATAGAGTTTGGATTCTATCATAATTTTATTTAGAACATAAGTTGGCTAAAATGTGTTTAAGTAGGCGTGCAACACGCTAATATCTAAACCAACTCGTATCATTGAAAGGTTTTAAAAGGTTTGCAACTACTTAATACATTTTTATTATAAACCCACGTTTAAGTTATTTGATAAATATATTAAAATTGCGTAAGCAAAAAAATCGACCAGAGGCGTACCGTTTAGGGGAAAATAGAGATTAAGGAAAAAAATTAAAAATTAAGACACCTAACTCAAATTTCGTATTTGGACTAAGTTTCTAATTTGCAAAAACATTTCCATATAAAATTTTGCTGTGTTTATAATAATTAAGGTACTTTACTCTTAAGGCAATTTCGAAAAAATGGCATTTGCTCCCTTACTATTAGCCGCAGGTGAAATATGAAAGATGCATTTATAGTTTTAAGGGCATGCACCAACTTTTATCAAGAATAAAGTTTTCTGAGAATTCGGTAATAAAAAAGTCTCCTATATGTTGCATACTTTTTTGGGCACACTGTATAATTATATAATATCACTTTGAGGGGGGGGGGGTCATGACCATAACCGAGATACGCAAGGTTATACGTAACTAAAATAATACATTTCCTCAAGTGTTTCCCAATTTACAAAAATTAGAGGATCACCATTGCACTTTTTTGCCTCTCTATGTTAAAAAATGATTGATAGCATTGACAAAAGATTTTTCAACCAATTAGGAAAATTTTTGGAAAATCCTTTTAACCTGCTTTTATTGGCAATATCGAAAAAAACTAGTTCTTCAAAATTAGCTAAACGTGTTTTAATTTGCATCGTAATTGTGTCAAGAATTTCATAATAAATTCTTTGGTAAAAGTCTTAAAAAATTACCATATTGACGCAAAACAGAGTGATTGTTCTATCTCAACAAGTTCGTTGTCATTGCTAAATCATATGAAAATGTTTTGTTTACCAAATAAAAATTCTTTTAAATTGTAGTAAAGCCGCACCACGGATTTTAATTTTGTCCTTTTTGATTTGAAAATAAAATTAATATTATGGCCAACAAAACAATTTAATTTTGGTTTCACTTCCTGTAAGCCATGCATATTTTTGATACCAATTTTCTCTAAATTACCTATTACTCCTCTTGCCTCCAGTGTTAGTTAAATTCAACATTTTAGAGGTCATCGGATACGACCCATGTTTTTTATTTTGGGTACTAAGTATGTTCATCGAATGAAAGAAAAGACGAAAATCCACATTTTAAACTTTAAATAATATTGAATTGGTTTTTCATGTCATTGAGTGGTGTCTGCGTCCAAACAAGTTTTGCTTTTTAACAGACAACACTCACTCTGACTTATTTTACACTAATTTAGTCTGTTTCTTGCAAGAATAATAACAAACAACCGTTAACTAACCTCACTTTAAAGGTTTGTTCCAATCGCAACATATTCTATGCCCAAGCGGTCAATTAAATTTGGGACTTGGCAATCGACATATGCAGTGGTAAAATAGTTATGCGACCGCTCGGGGACTGTACTGGAATGGATTTTGGTTAAATCCGATTTTGCCGTGTTTGAAGTGTTCAAATAATTAGTGGTGTATGTTTGATTGCCTATCCTAAAGCCTCGAATCATCAGGTTCTTTCTTATGGCCAGGTAGGCTTGCCGGATTAACTTTTTTTCAAATGCTGATTTTTGTTTATATTGCTGATCGCTTTCTCTCAAAAGAAACCAACAGTAATCCATTGAAATCCTCCGAAACAGTTCTTTTAAAAGAATTCCACGCTGCTAATTCCACATCACTTAATTTTTGGTCAAACTGTTGACCTCTTGGAAGCCATTCTTTTACTTGTAATGGCTTTGTGTTGCTCTATTAAAAAAAAAACCTTGTTTTGGCTTGTATCTAAGGCAAATGTTGTTAAGCGAAAATTAAAGGAAAAGATACTCCAACATCCCCTCAGCGGCAACAATACTATGAAAAAAAGAAGAAAAGAAAAACACAAAGAAGAGCTGAAAATGAAAAGGAAGGAACACCAAAAGAAAAGAAATAAATGTGGAGAATAAAAACAAAAAAGCCAACATTGATGTTCCGCAGTACTCTAGTAAGAAAAAGTCTAATCGAAGGCGTGCTACTAGTCTTAAAGTAAAAAAAAGTTAAGAGGGACCTATTTTTAATAACGGTAAGCAATGAAGCTTCGATATCAAAACCTACAGAAGAATCTTGGTGTTGATTAATATTCAACACTGTTCGAAAGATTCACACGCGCCTTTGTTCTTCTTGCCTGAAATACTACCATGAGGAATAATGCATTGGTTTAACAGAAGATGACGAAGATAAATTCTCTTTTCCTTATTGTGACTAGTTACCTTATTAGTTTCGTTGTGTATTGAACTCTCAAAAGTTTCATACTACTTTTGCCAGAGAAATAAGCACCAAATATGTTTAATTATGTGCTTAGTTTAATTTTTTATCTAAACGTTTCTGTTGTTAAGTTGTTTATTAAGTGGTAGATTTCAATATATGTATTCTATAATATTATCTTCTATCAAAAAATAGGAAAGTAGGTACAAAATTATTATAAAAAATTAAATTGATTTTCCGGCTTCTTGGGGATATACATAATTATTGTTTAAAATAAATTTAGGATACGTAGAAATAAATGAAATAGTTATTTTTTGACCTAACAGTATAATCCCTATTATACCTTTAGTGTCCACCCTACTCCATTAATAAACTTTTAGTTTTGCTAACCTTGTTTACTTGGTAAGCTCTTGTTTGCCTTGCTAAAAGCTTTCAGCGATAGCCAACAAAACCACTGAAAAGACAGAACGGCATTGTTGACCCTGGAGAAAAGTTTACTTTTCTTCATTAAGGGATAAAATAATTTAGAGAAGTTAAAATACCTAACTGTGTTTTCCATTTTCATTGTTATATATTTTTCTGACCCACAATCAACAAGGATTAAAACTAAAACCAGGTTTATGGAGACTACTTTAAATTTAATTAAGCTTTAATTTAACTTTTCATTTAATTTTGTTCAAAGTAAATGTACACTGAGACATAAGAGTGTTCATTTAGAATTTAAGGATTTGATTAATTTTGATTAAGATTTAAGTATGGCTTAATAATTATATTTATTGTAATAGCACATTTTACATTTACTTTTTGGTCCAATTACAGCGCTTGTTGTGGTGTGACGATTATCGTCCGGTCTGTACGCAGCCCTGTCAAATAATATGATATTGTTCAAAAATTGCCGGCGATGTTTCCTGGTCTATACACCTTTGAGTTTGGTTTTCACTTCCCGTGTAAGATCAAACTTTCTAATTCATTTTTCTAAACTCTGTCGAATGATTTTATATCATATAATTTTTATTAAATTATTCAATTGCATGTCAGTAGGAAATGTTTCCTATAACAATAGCATTTAAATAAATAAGTTGGTGTAAACTGTACAGGGTGATTCACCATAATGTCCCAACCCATTAACTTTTTAATTTTTCATGCTTGGTAACAATACAAATATTATCATGTATGGTACCTAATTAAAACAAACAACACCAACAAAACACAAATTCCCTTAGTCACTTAATATACAGGATATCGCATAAAGTTATATTTCCTTAAATGGGGCACACTAGATATTATCCGATTTTTAGATTGTACCTAAAATTCTAAAATTATTTAATATAACATGCATTAGCCCAATGGTTTTCAAAATATTCACATTTAAAAGTAAAAATATTTCTTTAATTGAGAGTGCACTTTGTAGAATTTACTTGCGATTTACCAACCTTTAGGTATTCACGCCACAGTATACCGTGCCGAAATGCATGCAATAAAGCATGCATCCAACTGAATATAGAATAGAACACTACCACAACCAAAATATATGTTATATACTCGTATATTCTGTCAGGCAGCCAAGCACGATGGGGTGGCCTGCACGACCTGAAAGACTGCTCAAGAACTTCAAGGGTCCTGAGTCTAGACGTATCCAAACAGGTGGTAAAGGCAGCAATAAAACACTCCCTACAACAATATCTCAATCTTTGGAGCAGTACACCTGGTCAAAGACACGCAACGGCTACAATAGGGAACCATATTTAAAGAAATTAACAAAAACTGACATGCTGGATAAAACACGTAATACACTTATTAACAGGTAACTGTCCTTTAAGAAAACACCTGCACAGGCCTGACCCGTAGAATGCAGACTATATGGCAAAGAGGAGAAAACACCCTCGTTTACAACTGCCATGTCTTGGCTCGCAGAAGACTCAACATTCAACATATTTAGAGCAATTCAACATGGGGCTATTCTACCATATAAAAAATTTGATAGGTAGATACTGGATCTACTAGTGGCGGCTTTTTAACTGCCTAAAATAATTATTATTCTATTTATTCTATTAACATTCTAGTATTTTTAATACTTCTGTACATAATTGTGCGATTTTCGCATCTTTTCACCTGCCTGCGCAAACTGCGCATATTTCTTGCACCCTAATGCAGATCGCAGAATCTTGCATAATTTGATAATAAAATTGATAATGTTAGAATTTTACAACATACTACATATTTTAGGACTTCAATAACGTTTAAAGCAAGTGATCTCCAAGGTAAAATGCGCTAACTTCATGGTAGCTGGCACGTCAATACCCGTCGATTTGTCGGCCGCTGCCGTTTTATTAGATATACAGGGTGTTAGTGAATAAGTGCGACAAACTTCAGGGGGTGATACTACATGAAAAAATAATGATAGTTTGCTATATAACTTTTGTCCGCAAATGCTTTGATTTCCGAGATACAGGGTGTTAAACTTTTTATTAAAAAGTGACGATTTATTTATTGCTCTGAAACCCATCGAGATATGCAAATGAAATTTGGTAGGTTTTAAGAGATAGTTATTGCGCATTTTCTGACATGCAATTAAGAATTTTATGTTTATCATTGGCGCGCATAAAGGGTAATAATCTCAATTTTTTTAAAGAAAAAAATGATACGCCACTGAGATATATCAAACTAAAAACAATTTTTGCATTTCTAATTCAATTTGTGACAAAAAAATCTCTCTTGCCTTTTTTTCGTATTGGGCGCCGTTTTTATGCAAAAAAATAAAACATCTTAACGCGTATTTTTCATTTCTTTAATACATCATCTAGTAGGCTACTGGCAACATTCTGTTAAATTCGAATATTTCAACGAAATGTCAAATTATTAGAGTTTCTTCATTTTTAAGCTTTTAGTTTGGTATAGCATTAATGTTAATAAGTAATTTATTTTTCTTTTATCGAAAAGAATGGGAAATTATTCTACAAATTCGGAATTGTCAGACATGCATTTTATCTATGGTCGAAGTAATGGAAATGGTCGGCAAGTTCGACGATTGTATGCTGAGTTGTATCAGGACGTAGAGTACCCCATCACACAATATTTGCTCGTCTGCACCAACGTTTGCGCGAAAATGGTACATTTAAGAAACAAACGGCTGACTGCGGACGCCCTCGAGAAGTACGAACTGTGCAACTAGAGGAAGCAGTTCTCGAGTTAATTGCGGAGTCACCTGAAACAAGTACTCGAAAAATTGCCCACATATTGAATGTAAGCAACTTCACTGTATTTAAAATTCTTAAAGAACAGCAATTGTATCCGTTTCACATTCAACGTGTGCAAGTTCTAATACCTAGAGACTTTTTTCCGCGCCTAGTTTTTTGCCATTGGATTCTTCATCAAATCGCTCAAATTCCTAATTTTTTAAATAGCGTTTTGTTTACTGAAGAGGCTAATTTTGGACGACAGTGTATACGAAATTTCCATAACAATCACTTATGGGCTGAGGAAAATCCACATGGAATCTGTGAAGCTCATTTTCAGTATCAGTTTTCAGTAAATGTATGGCTTGGGGTAATTGATGCTCATTTAGTCGGTCCACATTTCCTCCCACAACGACTAACAGGCGACTCTTACCTTAATTTCCTACAGGAAGAGCTACCTGCTCTTTTAGAAGAAATCCCTCTACAGCTGAGACAACACTTCTGGTTCATGCATGATGGCGCACCAGCTCATTTTAGCATTAAGGGCTACGGTTGTGGACGGTACATAGCAGAAAATGAATTGTGAGTTTATTTATGGTCCAATGGATTTCAAATTTGGAATGGTATATAGGTAAATATTAATATACGCCGATGCGTTGTCACTTTTTTTTTAGACGACCTAGGGCCGACGTACTCATTTTTTTTTTCATAAACTATTAAAAAAATTTATAAAACGTTCCGCATCGGCATGGCTATTACCATTTGCTTTACGACCAAACTAAACGAATTAAAAAAAAAAAATTGGAAGTTTGTCTAAATCATTTTCCCTCCGTTTTCAAAATACGGCCGTCGGCTACCGACCTCTTGCGGATTTTAAGGCGAAACTTACCGCAATCGCACGTTTTACGCTGAAAGGCGGAGCCAACTATCTATATGCGGACGGACTCGGGGATTTTGGAGCGTTTATTTAATTATTTTATGCTGAAACCTTAATGTAATTTTCGATAGTTAGTCGCGTTTGCAGCTTAAAAACGTGTTTAATAATAAGTTTAATGATGCTTCCAAGATTAGCAGTATCATAGGGTTTGTCAATGCCTACATGTTGCAGGTTTTGTTTTAATTTTCTGTGAGAAGAATATACAAATTTTATAAAACAGCTGATTTTCAGTAAAAACGATAAAAGTATGTTCACATCTCGAGCCATTGTTACTTATAATACCCAGTTTGTACTCGAAGATACTGCTTAATATTCTACGAGTGTCACAGAATTTCGATTTTCAGCTTGACATTGTTAATTCCTAGTGTGTAATGAAAATAGACAGAAATTGGTACGGTCAATAAAAAACCCATAGTTAGTTTTCAAATCTATATTTTATGTATAAATAGATAAATAAATAGACATAATGTATATTTTTCTCATAATAATGTGGTATTATATTCCACTTAAATTATGCAGGTTGGTGGCCAAACTTGATCAAAGTAAGGGTAATTTTTTACGAAAAACACGATGTTCGGGGTCCCGGCTCGATTTGAGTGGGGAGTTCACCCCTTAAAAGTTATAAACACCCTTTTTAGGGGTGTTTTCGAGCAAATAATTGCCTAGAGACTCGCGGATGTTTCTGCTGATGTAAGTTTGGAAGGTTGCCTCAGTGGTTTGGTGGTTCTGTTTAAAATGTTATTAATCTTTATATGCATTTATCTCCTATGTTGTGTTACATTAAAGAAATCTTAACATCAATGTTTTAGTTTCGATCTTTTTTTTTTATATCATCGATGTTTGTTTTAAACATTGATAAATCGAAATAAAGTCTCAACTTCCGAACGGTGTAGTAGGTATCAAGTCTGAAGACAACTTTAATCGACCTCGGTAGCCGGCTGGGAACGATTTCGCCTCGCAATCGAGAGGTCCCGGGTTCGAATCACGGCTGGACATGGGACGTTTTTAGGTGTTTGTTAAATATTTTATTGTAATTAAATTATATTATTGAATAAAACCGGCTGAGTGACTGAATAGCCAAAGGCAATTTTAAAAAATAAAGAAAAGGTAATTCTGTAAATGGCGCTACAAGTTTAGTCAGTGTCAGTATTCTTATTCGTAATTGTTCGGCGTTTCCCCTGTTTGTTTTTTTTTTGGGTTCCTCTGTCGGCCTGTTCTATTTTTAAAATTGGCGACAGTGAACTGTTAAACTGTAGTTGAACGGTTAGAATGTTGTAGACGAATTACAAAAAGGAATAATACGCATTAGTATAATAAATAAATAAATTTAGGTGTAGTGGCTTGTGGTGAGTGAAGGTATTTTGGTTTGTTTTATTAATACCTTCCGTTTCTTTCAAATTGTGAAAAATTTTAAAAATGCCTTGGCATTCCCTAATAGTTTTTTTTGCAAAAGCAAGGGAAAAATGTTTACATTTTGCTTCGAAAATCTATTTAAATCGACCAAATTTACCAGTAGATTTTTTGACAGTGATATTACATTATCGTAGTTGAGACTATATTGATTATCTAGTATAGAAACTAAAGTCCCCAGATTCACACACAGAGTCGTATTATAGCACACTCGCTTTCGATCTCTTTACTGACTTGGCATATTCTTTCTTACGCCTAATACTTAGAAAAGAGAGCATTATATTTAATAATAATAAACAACAACGTAGAGTGTGCCCCTGCATTTTATATTGTGTGACTGGTTTGTAGGTACAGGGTCTTCCAACGAGGACTGAACAGGGGCTCATTTTTGAGCTTCTTTGTATTTAAAGAATAATCCAAAATAGTCAATCGATGTACTTTTTCCTGCAGAATTCAAAAATGAAACCAAAAATTTATTTGAACCAAAAACAAAAGAGTTACGCTATGGATAAGGTGTTTTTTAAATGGAACATAGCTTTTTTTATACGATTTTTGGAACGAGTGATTTTTTTTTTGTCCGTTCTGATTAAAATATTTAATATTGTGACAGCTATTTTTATTAAATTTTAATGTTTTATTCAGTATAATTTAACTTTAACCTGTTTGAAACATACACTAGGTAATAAAGGTATAATCACCTTTGAATCCTTCAAAGTCAAAAAATTTCTGTGAAAATTTGCAATAAATCTTCTCCTTGCTTCTCTTGCATTATCTTGGCATTTGTAGAACAAGATAACAATCTGCAATCTCTCATCTAATGAATATTTAATTTCGGCAATATTATAGTAAATTTGTCAAATTTTTTGACTTTGAAGGATTCAAAGGTGATTATACCTTTATTACCTAGTGTATGTTTCAAACAGGTTAAAGTTAAATTATACTGAATAAAACATTAAAATTTAATAAAAATAGCTGTCACAATATTAAATATTTTAATTAGAACGGACAAAAAAAATCACTCGTTCCAAAAATCGTATAAAAAAAGCTATGTTCCATTTAAAAAACACCTTATCCATAGCGTAACTCTTTTGTTTCTGGTTCAAATAAATTTTTGGTTTCATTTTTGAATTCTGCAGGAAAAAGTACATCGATTGGCTATTTTGGATTTTTCTTTAAATACAAGGAAGCTCAAAAATGAGCCCCTGTTCAGTCCTCGTTGGAATACCCTGTACATAAAGATAAAAATAAATGTTTTTAAAATAAATGTGACTAACCTCTTGCGGTAGATGTTTTCGAACATCAATGCTTTAGGATCGATGTATTTTCTACACTACGAGAACTCCAGAAATTAAAGAAGCAGTTTTAAGTTTAATTGATGAAAATTGAGAACTATAAACATTGGAAATAACTTGCACATCTTGCACATTCTAGTCTGGATAATTCTTTACTATTATCTTTTATACCCGTACCACATTCAACGAGACAAAACCTAACTTCCATGAGATTTTCCCCTGCGAATCATCTTTTCTCAATGGTTTTTGAAGAATATTGTGCAAGCCCGGTGTTTGACTGTGAAATAATGTTCATAGGCGAAACTTCCCAAGAAATGCTATCAGAAATTTCCACAATATTCATGTTTGGACAGAAGACCCGCATGTTATTGTGGAATCTAGCCATCAAGAGCAGTTTTCGTTAAATATCTGAGTTGGAATTGTTAAAAACAACCTAATTGTTCCTTTTTTTGGCCGGAAAGTCTAAATAACCATAACTATCGCCGGTTTCTAAAAGGCGATTTGCCCATATTGCTCGAAGAAGTGCCAATTATAATTATAAATATAGAATGTGGTTCATGTAAGCAGGAGAATATTTAAATCGAACATTTTATCACCACGTGTAGGTCGTGGTGGACCCCAGCATTGGCCCTTAAGGTTCCCAGTCTGTAGAACAACTGAGAAATCGCATTAGAGCTTTTTGTAATGTAATAAGGCATATTAAAAGCATATTTCAAAGAGTGCGCACTAATATAAGAACAACAGCTAAATCATGTGCCCATGGAGGTGGAGGGCATTTTCAACAACTTATTTAATTTTTTTTTAGTTTTAGAAAAATGTTATTAGTTTGTTAACAGTCAATTAAAATCATTAACTAATTTAATCAGAAATGGGTATTAGTAATCGAGTAGTTAAAAAGTTATATCAAGAAAAACTGTAAAAATGTGTAAAAATACGTTACCTTTTAGGTATAGATGATTGTTATTCTCTATTCCTTCACTGTAAGATACGAAAAAAAGAGGATAGATCTTTTAATAAAATTATTTTACCTTTTAAAATAACAGTGGCGTATCATTTTAATCACCTAAAATAATCAATAAATTTAAATTACCTACAAATTAATTAGGACGCCACTGGTTAAAACCTAAAATTCGATTTTTACAGTAACGATAGTTTGCACCCACCAAGTTTATTAATTTTATAAAATATCTAATGTAGTTTCTGAGTTATTAAAAAAAAACAATTTTTCAAAATAATACTTTCATCACCGTGTATTATGGACTATGGTAACAAAGCAAAACGGTTAAATTAAGTTTATATGAACTTTTTGTCTTAAAATCATACACAGATTAACCACCTTCAACATTGACATACCTACACACTTTCATAGTTTTTTGTTGGACTAAAATCAAAACAAAATTTAGGAACAATGCCACATATTATTGTATATTTAAATTAAATTGGCATTAATTTGTTTAGTCATAAATATGTAACTATACTAACTCACTAAGTATAATTAATGTATTTTTACTATAATATTATGTCAATAAAAACAAGTAACAGAAAAATTCGCAGTATTTAGGTACCTGCCTAATTAACTAAACAACAACCCTATTTATTTGCAAAACCCCCCTTCCTTTAAAGAACAAACCTTTTTTCCATATTGCAAGTAGTTAGTAGTGCCGACTCATAGTACAAAAAATATGTACCATGGTGCCGCCGTCTATTTTCTCATATCGATGCATTCGCATCCGTAATTCCGTAACCATAAGATGACTATTAAGCACTAAGCGTAATCGCGCCTCTCAACAGAACTATCAAGGGCATCAAGCCAAATTCAAACAGCGGCCCTGGAAAAATATTGTGACCGCCTACTCCTCGACGAGCAGCTTCCCCCTCGCCGCGGCCGTCCAAGCAAACCTACCGAAAGTCGTAGCCCCTTAGATACAGTATATCCAAATCGTTGGATAGGTAGGGGAGGTACGGAAAATTGGCCTGCTCGATCGCCGGATTTAAATTCTCTAGATTTTTGCATTTGGGGTTTTCTTAAGTCGTTAGTTCATTCCACTCCCGTCGAAAATGTTGAAGACCTGTGGAATCGAATTATAGCCGGCTCTGAGACAATAAGAAATACACCAGGAATAGTTGCGCGAATACGACAATCAATGAGGCGAATAGTTGAATCTTGTATCACGTCTGAGGGAGGTCATTTTCAACATTTGTTGTAGCTTTGTGCCTATTTATTTATTAGTGTTATTTTCTGTTATTGTTCTGGTTTAATGTTATTGTATTAGATAGTTTTTAATAATGTATTAAAGAAATGAAAAATACGCGTCAAGATGTTTTATTTTTTTGCATAAAAACGGCGCCCAATACGAAAAAAAGGCCAGAGAGATTTTTTGTCACAAATTGAATGAGAAATTCAAAAATTATTTTTAGTTTGATATATCTCAGTGGCGTATCATTTTTTTCTTTAAAAAAATTGAAATTATTACCCTTATGCGCGCCAATGATAAACATAAAATTCTTAATTGCATGTCAGAAAATGCGCAATAACTACCTCTTAAAACCTACCAAATTTCATTTGCATATCTCTATGGGTTTCAGAGCAATAAATAAATCGTCACTTTTTAATAAAAACTTTAACACCCTGTATCTAGGAAATCAAAGCATTTGCGGACAAAAGTTATATAGCAAACTATCATTATTTTTTCATGTAGAATCACCCCCTGAAGTTTGTCGCACTTATTCACTAACACCCTGTATACCACTTGGACTTCGAACAAGTTTTAGGTTTAGGAAACTATAATCCGTTTTTTTTTTGCAATAAACATGTTTTATTCAGTAACTCAATACATTTTCTTGGGCGGTACGTGACCTGCACAAAAATAAAGGTAAGCAGAAATTTGTGGTCCTTTGGAATTCCAATTTGTTAAATTTATAAAACTTATCTTGGTGCATAAAATCACATATTTTGCATCCAGCCGTCGCACAATTTAATATTTTGGTATTGGCAACACTGGCTGTAATGCACTGCACAAGCACAAGCAAGACATTGCCTGAACTGTTTCTTGTATACAAGACGTTTTTACAGCTGGCAATTAAATTGTGATTAAAAGGGCTATCAAACATTATAAAAATAAATGCATTTGTCATCAATCTGTCAATGAGATAAGAAAATAACACACTAAACATACATAACCAATTCATACTACATACAATTATTTTATTCCTCTTTGTGCTTTTATTACTGTATTTGTTGGTATTTTGGTATTATCAAACAAACATGAAATAAAGTTCCAAGCCAAAACAAGGAAATAGTTAAAGGTTACTTTCGACTTTGTTTTAGTTAGTAGCATAAAAATCACTATATTTCTCACCAGAATTGCAGCGGAAACTGCAAGAAAAGTCGCACAAAACCATTTTTCGGCAACTGATGAAACATGCAAGACTATTGCAAAAATAAATCAGCTGGTTCTTGCAAAAGACTTGCCGACTGTATAACGTGCTTAATAAAACTCAGGCAGTATGGAAATTTGGCATTGAGCTGGCCAATCAGAGTGCCATAATTTCTTGAGGTCCGTACCGCGCTTGTTCTCGCTGGGTGGATGTATTCTTGAACCGAGATTACTATTTTTGGTGTTTTACCATATATAAATAGTTTATCCAGGAAAAATTTTGTTCATTTGAGAATACACACCCAAAAATATTTTTACTAGGTCTTACGGATGAGATGCGAGTTAAAGTGCAAAATACAAGAGTAGTCATTGTCAATTTACCTTGTTAAAAAAATGGACGTTAATTATACAGGATGTCTCTAAAAGGTCTGTACAAAATCTGAGCACATATTCCTGAGGCCAAAAAAAGGCGATTTAAAGCAACTTACCTTAGTCCGAAATTGCTCCGTTTCCGAGATACAGGGTGGTAAAGTTAAAAAATAAAAATCGAATTTTTTAAAATTAATGAACATTTTTTAACGTATTACTTTACAACTTGGTACCCGGGGTTTTTTTGGGATGCGAAACCCGAATACGGACACCTTTTCACTGTGGCCATTAGAGGGCGCTTTACAATGCACTTCTTATGGTTTAGAATGGCCATAACTTCTTTATCAGTGTAGTTCTTTTTTTTTTTTAATTTGAAGAAATAGTCTGTCTTCAAAGTGGAGTTGAAATATAGGGAAAGGAAAGAAAGTCAAAAAGTCTTTCTCCACTAATTTAATAAGAGCAATCAGAGGCTCAGTTTTATGAAAGCGCGTCTACATGTTTCGAAGGTAGTAACCTTCATCTTCAGGAGACAAAAAATAGTGATGCAGTTAATATTAGCAGTATAGAGAAAATTGTAGGTGGAAGGTGACGTTGATGGAGCTTTAAAATTTTTTTTAAAAATGTGTCACGTAGTAAATAATGTAATCAACATACTGACAAGAAATTTTGTTAATAGAGGTAACAAATTCAAAGACAGTTGTGAAATTTAGAAGGTTATAAAGAAATACATGTTCTTCTTATTCAGGTTCAAGTAAGGATACACAATGAAGACTTTCGAAGTTCTTATTCATATTATGATTTTTGTATTAAAAGAAAGGAAGAAAGAAAGAAAGCATCTGTTATCAATTAAGTAAAGATTCCATTTTGTAAAATTTTTAGCACATGTTGTTAGAAAATTTTTATGTTCGGGGTGCTGGAGACTCAGGGTTCAGTTTCTCTTTCCCCTTTCCCCTTTTTTGTGTTAGGGAACTAATTTTTTGAACATTTTGAAACAAAAGAGGTACTCTTGTGAAAATCCGCGAAAGTAAGCCGTTTTTGAGATATTTCGGTTTTTAGTGTTCGATGCCGCACCGGAATATTCAAATTATTTTGAATAAAAAATGTTTGCTGTTATATTTGGGGATGAAATGTGATTAGTGAATTAGCAGTGGAAAATGTATTTTTTTTAGATACTTTTTTGGAGTGTCACATCCAAAAATCCTCGGATTTTTTACCTGTTTGATGAACACCTTTAAAATTTTTTTTGCAACTATTTAAATGTAACCATTTTTCGTATTTTAAGAATTTTCGCTATCAGTCTATGTTGTTTACAGTAAGTGTTTCAGTAAGAATTTGCGAATGCTAGAATAAATAAGGTAGGTATTTGAAACCTGTTAGTTAAATTTTAAATTGACTGTAAAGATGGCTGAAGGATACCGTTCTGTAGAAATGACGGATATGCTATTGGTTTTGGGGTATTGTGAAGGAAATGGCCGCGAAAGTGTTAGGGTATACAGGGAAAGATATCCAAATAGGCGCAAACCAAACCATCAAACATTTGCTGCTATTGAGAGACGCCTTCGCGAAACCGATAGCTTCACTCCTTTCACTGCCAATTATGGACGGCAACGTGCATTAAAAACTCCTGAGGTTAGGCACCAGACGCTTAGGTTTAGAGGTAGGAGTATCCAAGGATGTAGTTCATAGAACATTTAAAGAACAGCAGCTTCATTCATCCATATTCAAACAGTACTTATATTAACGGAGGTCATATTGAACAATTACTAAAAGTTTATGCTAATTAAATTTACTTTTAAAATAAAATTGTTCCTCATTTAATTAAAACAAAAATTCATGCTCAAATTCTTCCTGCAAAACTTGCTGTAACTAACCCTATTGAAACATTTTTTCCTGCCAAAAATTTACTAATATCGGAATTTTTATTCAAAATAATTTAAATATTCCGGTGCGGCATCGAACATTTAAAACCGAGATATCTCAAAAACGGCTTACTTTAGCGGATTTTTACAAGAGTACCTTTTTTGTTTCAAAATGTTCAAAAAATTAGTCCCTTAACGAAAAAAGGAAGAAACTACACTGATAAAGAAGTTATGGCCATTCTAAACCATAAGAAGTGCATTGTGAAGCGCCCTCTAATGGCCAAAGTGAAAGGGTGTCCGTATTCGGTTTTCGCATCCCAAAAAAACCCCGGGTACCAAGCTTTAAAGTAAGACGTTAAAAAATGTTCATTAATTTTAAAAAATTCGATTTTTATTTTTTAATTTTACCACCGGATCTCGGAAACGGAGCAATTTCGGACCAAGGTAAGTTGCTTTAAATCGCCTTATTTTAGCCTCAGGAATATGTGCTCAGATTTTGTGCCGCAGACCTTTTAGAGACACCCTGTATTATATTAAAATATAATTTTTGCGTTTTAAGTAAATACGGTTTTATTGTATCTAGTTTTAGAGTAGATATTTGCAAATCTCAAAAGATGTTGCTTTCTATGATACCTTTAAAAAAAATGTCGTTTACTTCTGACTGGATTTGTATGCATTACTGCCTAGTTCACTGCAGGGCCAACCAACCAACCAAAACAACCTTGTATACAAAAGCTATATTTTCAAATAGTTATCTATCCAGAGACACCGTGTATATTTTTTATTTCTTATTTATTTCTATGTGATTGAGTATCTCCAATAGATGATAAATGAATGACTAGCTTTATCTGCAAAGTAAACTAGTAAACCCTTGTCTAAAAACCATCTGATCCTATAGTCTATTAATTTAAAACATTGACAGTAGTAAATAAAGGCATCCCATAAGAAATTCTTGAAAGATTGAGTAATGGATTGGCCGGTCTTAGTTAATTTATTGCCGGACTTAAAATAAAACAAAACAAGAGCCAATTTTACTGCTCCCTCGTCATTATACTTGAGTTGACTATAAAACGGGCTTATTTGATTTCGAGGGGTTTCTTGCAGTTGCTTTATTTTCATTTTTCGATACGAGACCTATCGCGCTGAAAAAGCATATTTAGTTTTAGCTACCTCTTAATACTTAATTTTTTGTTTCAGGTCGACTCAGAAAACGAAAATAATTTAACCAACGAAAATGAATGTCCATCTCCATATTTATTATCCACTAGTCAAAATTCTGTGTCAAATAAGAAACATTTGGAAAACCATGATAATAATGATAATGTTAAACTTCTTCAAAATAGCGAGGATATTCAATTACCAAGTAAGTGAAAAATAGTGTCAATACAAAAACCTTTTCCACCTATCACGATCAGATACCAAATTAAATATTCTGTTTCTAAAATTTTAGTCATCCAAATAATCGTTCAATCAAAGTAATTTTTTTTTCACCATAAAAGTTTCACAATAGGTAGGTCCATATTTTGAATTAGAATGGTATTTCCCTTTTCTATTTTATTAAATACTCCAGACACTAAATAAAACTAATGCATATGTTTTATTTGACCATGAGATGGCCATTTGCCGAACAATATAGGTCCGGAGCTGGCTAGCCAGCTCCCGCTCTTTCGTTTGCAATATCGGTGCATATGCACCAGAAATATGAAGTGGACAAATTCGGACAAAACCTTACTTATTAACCTCAAAGGACTTTTTATCGAGAGCAGGCGCGGATCCAGCTTTTCGCTCAGGGGGGGAGGGGCATTGAATAATTTTTTTGGGACCACGCCCAAATCTTGTCATCCATTGGTCTATTTTTTATTTTTCGATGCCCCCTCCCCCCCTAACTAATAAAATAACACCTGTTCTTCGACCTGCTAAAATGAATAGAATACAAAATACTTCCTACGGGAGGTTTTCGCAAATCTAGTGATCACCTTTTCAATATCAATTGAAATATTTCTATGGATAGGGGCAAGATCGAGGAAGCGGCTCTCGTGCATGATGGTTCATCTTAAATACGTTTTAAGGCGCCGCAATGCCGAGAATGGTCTCTCAGCAGATTCATTGATCACCGAAAGCAAGGACCAGTAGAAATTCTTTTATAATAGGAAATTCATCTTTATTGCACCTAGCCAAAACGTCTAAAGCAGATGTTGGCAAATATTCTCTCCGCTTCCATTCCTCGCATCCATTTCTCTCGCCATAACGAAATTTCATCTCTCAGCAGAAAAGGAACAATACCCTGATTGACATCAAGAAGCAATCCGAAGCGGTCCAGCAGGGACTTGATAACTTTGTCTTCTTCTTCATCAACAGATGTCTTAAGAATATTTTCAGGAATTAAAACTGGAGCTTAAAGACGTTCAACGTTTGAACTGAAAATCTTTCTGGCAGATCTGTGAGTAGAAAGTCTAGTAAGAGTGCATATATTGATACTCTGTAGTATTCTTCCGCTGAGTTCATTTCATAGTTTGCACGATAAATCTCACGTCCACCACCGCGAGGGATCCGAGAAATTACCAGCTCAAGACCCAGCTAATAAGCTAGATCTTCTGCACGCTGTCAAGATTTCTTAAAACTAGCGTCCAAATTTTCCTGACGACTGGCAAGAATGGAAATTGTGTTATTCACTAGAATAGCACCGCCATTAAGATCGAGCGCCGTCTTCTAAAGTACTTTATTCAAAGACTGCGTGAGGGACATTACGTCACTCAGACACAATATTGACAGGATAAACTGAGAGTTACATAGAGATGTCGCCAATGAAACAGCCGAACCAGCTGTGCTCAGGTCACGCCACTCTGAAATCTTGCCCAGTTTCCACAATTTTGACCAGGTTAACAAAAAATTGGAGTACCTACCTCTACCTATCCAGTCTCAAAAAGAGATGTAAGCGCACATGCCAAAGTATCTATGAGGATCGTTCTATCGTTCAGAAGATTCTACATTTTTTATTACCCAATCCACGCCTGATCGAGAGCGCCTACTGGTCTCTTTATGCTGTGATACTACTACACATAATACACAACACAAAAAAAATCCATAAAAAAAAGAAAATTAAGAAAGTCCGAACATCTTACATTTAAACAAATAAACATCAATAAGTAAAATGCCGTTGTCATTAAATTCAGGTTGTCTGTAAACGGTCTTTACAAAAACCTACCACATATTCTTCAGACCAAAATTAGCCCATTTAAGTAAACTTACCTTAGTACAAAGTTGCTTAGTTTGGGCGCTAGACGGCGCTGAAGTGACAATTTTTAAATAGTTTTTCTGGATTAATTTAAAAACTGCTTATACTATTTTGCGAAGTTTGGTACGTTGGCCTATCTTTATGGGGCAAAAAACCCATGTCACAATTCTGATTAATATCAGTCCATGGGCGTAGAACCTGGGTTGTTTACTAATTGCTTGTTTCAGATTTCTATGCCAATGGAACAAGAGGAGTTTGGGCACAAAGTTCAGATGAACCAACTCATTTGCTACAAAAAAGGTACTCTTGATAAGACTCGATTCCTCTAACGGTTTTTGAGAAATTTGCATTTTATTACTTAATACGTATTAGTTTTTACAAAAAAAAGAAAAAAATAACTAAATCGTAAACAGAAATAAATAGAAATATCCTAAAAATATCCACCATTTTTATGAATACAAAGATTTATACGTCGAAGAAAATTAAAACACACTCTTTGCAAAACTTGTTCATCGCCCTTAAGAATATTTATTGCATCTTGAATACGTTGCCATAGTTGTTCTGCGTTATCTGGAGTTGTCCTGTAAACCACTGTCTTAAGATGCCCCTATAAGAAATAATCCAATGGATTTAGGTCCGGAGATCGTGGTGGCCAATTTACAGGGGCATTACCTCTACCAATCCATTTATTTGGGTACTGCTGACTCAAAAAGTTTCTAATATTTAATGCAAAATGTGGTGGAGTTCCATCGTGCAGAAACCACATATCTCTCCGAAGTTGTAAAGGTAAATCTTCTAGCAAATCTAGCAGCGTATTTTGTAGATGTTGCAAATAAATTTCCCCGGTTAATCTTTGTGGAATAATGACAGGACCAACAATGTGATTACCAATTATTCCAGCGCACACATTAATTCTAAACTCATTTTGAAAATGTTTTACCTTGATAGCATGTGGATTTTCATCCGCATAAACATGTTCATTTTGAAAATTTGTAATCCCTGTTCTTGTGAAACATGCTTCATCGGTAAACAAAACATTGTTGGCAAAGTTGGGATTCGCTTCTCTCTGCCTATGAACAAGCCGACTAAAAACCAGGCGCATTTCAGGATCATTAGGTAAAAGATCTTGAACTGGCATCTTATGGTATATGAATATAGCAACTGTTCTTGAAGTAGTTTATGAACAATATCTTTGGACACTCCTATTTCCGTACCTAGCCTCCTAGTGCTTATTTCTGGATCTTCTGATGCAACACGTTTTAAAATGTCTTCCTCGACTTCAGGAACCCTTACAAAACGCTGTTTTCCATTATCAAAGGCTTTAGGAGTAAATTGGCCGTTTTCCCACAGGCGTTTTTCAACAGCAGCAAACGTCGGGTGGCTTGGTATACGACGATTTGGAAACCTTTCGGAGTAGACTTTGACACATTCTCGACCATTTCCTTGGCAATACCCAAATACCAATATCATATCGGTATATTCTGCATTAGTGTATTGCACCGCCATGATAATTCACGACAATTAAAGTTTTCTAATAATTAATGCAAGCAGATAAAATGATTGAACGTTAGCAACAATATTAAATGTTACAAGTTTGACAATAATCTTATGTTGTCAGATGAAACTAATAATAACCAACAATAACAATCGTTTGTGAGGTGTAAGGTCGTGTTGTACATACCTAAAAATACCGTGCGAACAAGAAGCAGATGATAAGAAAACTGTTCAAGAGGTTTTTTGTAGTAAACAAGTTGGTTTAATCTAAACTTTAAACTTAAACCTCTTATCTTCCATTGGCGTAGAAATCAAAAACAGAAAAATTCTATAAAACCCAAGTACTACGTGGTAAAAACTACTACGTATTAAGTAATAAAATGCAAATTTCTCGAAAACCGTCAATGGAATCGAGTCTTAAGAGTAACTTTTTTGTATCAAATGAGTTGGTTCATCTAAATTTTGTGCCCAAACCCCTCTTGTTCCATTGGCATAGAAATCTAAAACAAGCAATTAGTAAAAAACGCAGGTTCTACGCCCATGGACTGATATTAATCATGCAGAATTGTGACATGGACTTTTTTGCCCGATAAAGCTATGCCAACGTACCAAATTTCGGCAAAATATTATGAGCAGTTTATGAATTAATCCAGAAAAACGATTTAAAAAATGTCACTTCAGCGCCGTCTAGCGCCCAAACTAAGCAACTTTGTACTAAGGTAGGTTTACTGAAATAGGCTTAATTTGGTCTGAAGAATATGTGGTAGGTTTTTGTAAAGACCTTTTACAGACACCCTGTACAGATAAAAATGTATGCAAATACAATGAGTATTATTAGGTAATTAGTTTTATCTTGTCTAACCCAAATGTTTTGCAATAGTATATTTGACCTAGCGGTTGGAGTGTATTTCCATCGGGCCGGCACCCAACCCGAAAACCGGCGACACGACGCGACGCGCGACGTTGAGGAACACGCGAGTGGTCAAAGAGATGTTAATTTTCGGGCCGTCGTCGGTCGGTGTCGACGATTTCGTACTAATACTTGTCTGAAAATTTGTTTGAAAATGCACTTTTTTAGGATAAATATTTTTGGGTTAGAAAAAATAAATTATATTAGAAATTGGTAGGTGCATGAGTCATTCATAGAAGAACAGTGGTCTAACATCAAGAACGCCTTTGATAACTCAAATAATACGTATCTATTGAGAGAAAGGACAGTATGCAGAAACGAGTGTATGACAGGGGAGATCCTAGAACACATAGAAAAGCGCAGGCAGTATAAAAACCAAAACGACATTAATGGATACCGAGAAACCCAAAGGATTGTTCGTATCAAAATAAGAATCGCAAAGGAAAAGTGGTTGGCCGACCGTTGCTGGGAAGCAGAAAATTTAAATCACGTTGGTGACGGCTTCCATCTCCACAAAAAGGTAAAGGAAATAGCTGGACAATATAAGAAGACATCGATAAACCACTTACGGGATGAACACAATGAGATCATACTAGACCCTAAAAAACTGCTGGAAACGTGGAAAACTTACACAGCTAGCCTATTTGACGACGACAGGCTACAGAGCGCACCATTCCCAGACAACAACCCACCATTCCCAGACAACAACCCACCATCTGGGCCGAGTATATTAGAAAGCGAAATCCTTTATGCCATAAAAGTATCGAAAAATAATAGGGCTCCAGGACCGGACAACATGCTATCAGAGACTTTCCACCTAATAAGCGAACAGAATATCAAAATGTTAGTGAAGTTGATTAATGATATATACGATTCTGGATGCCTCCCCAAAGACTGGCTTCGCTCAACATTTATAGCTCTACCAAAGCAAAATAACGCTAAAAGGTGTAAAGACTATCGTCTCATAAGTCTAATGAGCCACTTTTTGAAGCTACTTCTACAAATATTGCATACCAGGCTGTTCAGGAGATGTGAAGAAGTCAGTGGAGCCAGCCAATTCGGTTTTAAAAGGGGATTCGGTACCAGAGAAGCCATCTTCAGTCCTTGCATCTTGGTACAGAACTGCCTTGACCAAAGAAAAAACGACCTCATATGTTTTGTCGACTATAGATATCAAATGGTCAAATGCTATGTCTGGTCGGTCCTTCTCTATGGTGTCGAGGCATGGACGCTTAAGGCTGTCACATTCAATAAATTCGAAGCAATCGAGATGTGGGTATTGAGACGGATGCTTAAAATATCATGGACGGAGCACGTAAGAAACGAAGATGTGCTTCGAATGGCTCAACTTGAAGATCGAGAGCTATTCGAGCATATCAAGCAGAGGAAAATCTCCTACCTTGGGCACATTGTACGTGGAGAACGATACCACTTCCAACGACTAATCCTGCAGGGAAACATTAGGGTAATAGACGAGGAATAGGAAGGAAGATATTGTCCTGGATCCGGAACGTACGACATTGGAAGGGAATTCATGCCTTCCAATATCTTCAACGAGCTGCGATGGAACGACGCATATGATGAGAGGACGGAGGACGCCTACGTAGGAATCTGCACGGCACTTTAATAAGAAGAAGGGTCATTCACCAAAATAACCAGCCGCGCCTGCTCTACATTTTTCTTTGTTGAGAATTTAAATATCCAAAAAGATAAGACCATGCTTCGACGGTAAAAAAGGTTTTTTTAAAGACGTTTCACTATTATGCGAATTACCCACAAACCACTCTGAAAATTGTATTTGCTGCAGATTGTCGTTTGGTAGCAATTCTTGGACTGAGCTTAGACGATAAGCTTGCATATGCAGGTCACAGATCTAGTTAAGACTTAACGAAACTGGTTAAAAGCCATGACTGTATGTGGAAATTCCCTTCTACCATTTCTAAAGTTACTTTCGATCATAACAGCTTTTTGTTCTGCCATGATCACCATATTTAATTTTCTTAAAAATAAAAACTGCAGAACTTGACAGTTCTATTTTTCATTTACCTTTACCTTTTACCTAGGTTGCCTTGTTGCCTTCCAAGACTAATGCATACTTGCTTTGGCGATAAAGATATTTCTTTCAGACAATAAAGCATATTTTATTTTGATTTTACTTTTTAATAACGGTACAAAATCATCTGGAGTCGTTTTTATAACTTCATTTTTAATTAAAAAATTAGAATTAATGCCTAAGAAATATAGAGAAATATTAAAAATATATTTTTCTTTTACACTGAACTTATTTATCGTAAAATAAATTGTTTTAACATAATAATTAACTGTTTTAATATTAATAATTGATAATGAACGCGTTTAAAAATATATTTGCTTAGATAGCTGCCCAGCGAGAATATTATTAATGCGTTTTCTTACGCCATCACAAGATGATTATAAAACAGGTCATGCTAGTAAACATTTAAAAAAAAAATTAAAAATAGTAAAGCTGTACGTACAGTTACGAGTCGATGCAGTGGCCTTCGGTTAAAAGCACCCGCCGTTTATCTGCGCCGTTAATTACACCGCGGTCAACACTACGCTTAGGTTGAGTAGTAAGTCTGTGTCACTAGAAAGCGTATTGACATTTGACATGTCCTATCTTTCAATTGGGTTTGTTTTAGAGCGAATAAATATTTTTTATTGAATTTGTATTTCTCCTGGTGAAAAATCGACGACATGACTTATCGCGTTATAGTCTATATTTAAATGATGCAAAGTACTAAACCAATCAAAGCCGTCTTCTCGATGGGCATGCAAGATTTTTCGGCATGTATAGATTTAAATAGGCGTGAATTTTTAAATTGTGTGCAGAATTAGTACAAATATCGACATTAAATTCAAGTTTTGTCTTCAAATATAGATTTTAATGCTAAATTTTTTAAGCTTAAAATTATGTACAGCCGTACCATTTACCTGGAATTTTAGAAAGAAAACTAATTAGAGTTTAGGTACTTATTTCGTTTCTGCTCTAATCATTTTATTCGGTTTTTTTTTACCTAATCCTGGTTACCTGTTTGCTAATTATGTGGTTATTATGCCTTTATGAGTGCCTCCATTGAAATAATACACCTATTTATATATATACATACCTACCTTGGGTGTTTGTTTCTCAGTGAAATTAGTCAAAGTGTAAAAAATAATTCAATACCTAAAACATTATCTGATCCTGAGGCTATTAACACATTTTTTGCTGGTTTTACTCAAAACATATCTAATTGTAACGATTGAGTCAATTTTTACGAAAATCATATATTTGATGAATCTTTACATTTTTCTTTTTTGCCAGCCACGATATCGGATGTTAATAAAATATTATGATATCTCGCCCCTTATGCTTAAATATTGCAGCCCTTATATCGATAAATATATTACTCATATAATTAACTGTTGTTTAGAAGTTAACTGCTTTCCCGATAAATGAAAGTTATCCATTGGCAAACCATTATCAAAGGTTAGTAATCCAAACGGTAGTTGAAGTATTCTTCCAGCAATTTCAAAAATCTTTGAGAAGGTCTTGCATAATCAGATGTATGTCTATCTCGTCGATAATAATATTATTCCCCCCACTCAGTGCGCTTTAAGGAAGGACTTTGGTACTACGGTTGCTCTAACAAATGTAACACATGACATTATTCGCGCCTGGGATAAAAAAAATGATTACCATTCTAGTACTTCTTGATTTTTCTAAAGCATTCGATACTATTAACCATTCTCTTCTTATTTCTAAATTAAAATACTATGGTTTTGTTCATGATTCTTGCCTTCTTGGTAATTCATACTTATCCAACAGGTTTTAAAAGATTTTTTCTGATAATAAATATTCTGAACAAGTCAAAATACTGTCGGGCGTGCCGCAGGGCTCCATTCTGGGTCCCTTGCTATTTCTTATACAGGGTCGTTGGTATGTATGGAAACTATTAGAATTTAAAAAAAAATAAATATACAGGATGAGTCGAAAAGCCGTAAAGAAACAAAGTTACTTTTTTTTAATGGAACACCCTATATCTTAGAATATTTTTTGATTCTACATAAAATTACAATTATTTTTCAAGTGTATTATAAGTCTTAACCTAATAGTTTCCGAGATATCGACTTTTAAAAAATTACATTTTTGAACTTTGAGAGATTCTAGCTTTCTAATATTATGTCATAGAGCAAAGTGGCTTCCATATCCCTATCTTACTTTTTATTATCTTTCTATACATATCAACGACCCTGTATATACTTCTGACATACTTAAATCGCTGAAATGTTGCAAAGTCCAGGCATTTGCTGACGACACGCAGTTATATTGCTGTTTTGATCCCAAGCAGTAAGCACTACATGGAAACCGAGTTACATATCCAGGATTTGAGGATATTGAGTGAACTTTCCTTGGGTCATAATTTACATTTAAATCCGGATAAATCTTCCATATTGATTTTTGGTAGTAAGAGCAAGGTTGACATTCTGAAACCTACTTTGAACATATCTATTAACGGCTCAAAACTGAATTTCGTTAATATCGCAAAGAATTTGGGTCTTCTTTTTGACGTTAATCTCAGATTTCAAGAGTATTTAAAAAAACTCTTTCAGACAGCTTATATATCCCGCTTTAAAGGTACTATACAGCAATAGACACGTATTGAACTTTACATTAAGAAAGAACTTGTGTGAATATCTTGTCTTGTCGCACTTTACTTATTGTGACTTTGTGTATGGCTTTTGTTTGGACGCGGAAAGCAGATCACGTATACAAGGGGTTCAGAATGCATGTCTTCGTTTTGTTTACGGCATTAGAAAGTTTGACCATATTTCTCACTTATAGGGAGGGTTCTTCGCTTTTGCACATTTCTAATAAAGATTATAAATAATCCTAATTCTCCTGCTTCTATTGGCGAGCGTTTGATTTTTCGTCGGAGTGTTCACGATAGGGATGTCAGAGGTGCGGGCAGGCTTACCATGCCTCACCATCGGAGCGCCATGTTTCAGCGTTCTTTTTCTTTTAACACAGTTAAATATTATAACTTGTTGCCCACTGATGGACGGACCTTCAGATGGCGGATCGTGAAGACGGCCCCCCGATAACAAGAGACGAAGTCGAGTATGCCATTAGGAACGCAAAAAACCGTAAAGCATTAGGACCTGACAATATACCATCAGAGATCCTAAAAATAATAGTGGAAGACCGATGCTTGAATAGGCTTGTGGATTTCTTTAATTTAATATATAATAGTGGCAAAATACCCTCAGACTGGTTAACATCCACTTTTATAGCGATCCCAAAAAAGCAAAACTCAAAATTCTGTGGTGACTATAGGATGATAAGCCTAATGAGCCACGTCTTAAAAATATTTTTAAAGATTATTCATCGGCGAATCTATAGTAAATGTGAAGAACATCTAAGCAATACACAATTTGGTTTCCGTAATGGATTCGGCACGAGAGAGGCCCTATTCAGTATGCAGGTATTAATCCAACGTTGCCGGGATATATCAGTCGACGTGTATGCCTGCTTCATCGACTATGAGAAGGCTTTTGATTGTGTCAATCATGAACGGCTTGTTAGATTGCTACAGAAGATTAGTCTGGATGGAAAAGACATTCGAGTTATTGCAAATCTGTATTGGGGACAAACAGCATCAGTAACTGTGGAGAATAGTAAGACCGAACAGATCAAAATCAAGCGAGGAGTTAGACAGGGGTGTGTTCTTTCGCCTATACTTTTCAATCTGTACTCGGAGGAGGTGTTTGCGGAAGCACTGAGAGATAGGAGACAAGGAATAATCCTAAACGGAGAAACGATAAACAACTTACGCTATGCAGACGATACAGTTTTATTGGCAACGAGTGCCGATGATCTGCAAATGCTATTGGAATGCGTAAATGAAAAGAGTCAGGAAGCAGGCCTAAAATTGAATATCAGAAAGACCAAAGTGATGACAATTAGTAAACGGGGCAATGTAAACGCGGCGATAAGAATAAACGGGGAACTAATCGAGCAGGTTTCAAGCTTTAAATACCTGGGTACTTGCGTGAATGACCGATGGGAATCTTCCACGGAAATTAGGGCTCGAATTGAACAGAGTCGAGCTGCTTTCAATAAAATGAAGAAAGTTTTATGCTGCAGAGACCTGCCCTTGATGCTAAGAGTGCGACTGCTTCGTTGCTATGTCTTCTCAGTTCTCCTGTATGGCATGGAGGCTTGGACATTAACAAAAAGTTCTAGCGATCGGATCCAAGCTTTTGAAATGTGGTGCTACAGGAGAATACTCCGAATATCTTGGGTAGACAGGGTAAGGAACATGGACGTTCTTCAATATCTCAACAAGGATTTGGAAGTGATGATCACCATTAAGGAGAGGAAATTGCAATACTTTGGTCACATAATGCGTAGCGAAAGGTACAAACTACTACACAACATTATGCAGGGCAAGATAGAAGGCAGACGGGGTCCTGGTCGCAGGCGTACCTCTTGGCTCAAGAACCTTAGGGAGTGGTTTGGAGTCAATACAACCACTTTATTTAGACGGGCCGTTAACAGGGCTCAAATTGTGTTGATGATAGCTAACATCCGCCGAGGATAAAGCACCAGAAGAAGAAGCCCACTGATATGTTACACATAAATGCTAATGTATTTAAGACTAGATATAAGTCATTTCTTTTAAATTTGCAGTGACATTAACGATTACTTATTGTTTAATATTGTTTAATAATAATTTGAATTTATTACTCTTTTCTCCCTTCATTGCTTATGTCATTATTGCAAATATGTCTAATAGGTTAGGGTTGTTACGTAATATGCTACTACACTATTAAGTATTATTATACTTCTTTATGTCTAGGTGTCTCTGTCTGTTTCAGTAGACTGCGCCAGGTGTTGACATCTTTCCTTACATTAATTTTTAATACACATACTTTTTTGTATATATTATTCTGTTTCTTCGAAAATAAAAGACGTTTATTATTATTAGTATTATTATTATTAAGTGTCAGTGTTTTTTTAATTAAATATTGGGAATTTTCAACAATTGCCTAAACACCCTAGAGTTGGTCCATGTACAGTAAATGAAAAAAAAAAAACTAAAGCTTCTATAGGACCACCAAAACTTGAACTGGATGACGATTTAATGCAGAGAATAAGGCGAAAAGTTCATAGTTTCTTTTTAAAAAAAGAAATTCCCACACTGGTCAAAATTTTATCCTCAATACGAGAAGACCAAGACTACCCATTTATGTTTAGATACGCTTTGGAAATTATTAACAAAAATGGGTTTTCGGTGGAAAAAACATAATAGGCAATCGATTTTATTAGACAGAAGCGATATCGTCTATTGGAGAAGAAATTACTTAAGAAGCATCCGAAAAGCCACAGAAGAAAACAAAAAACTATTTTATCTAGACGAAACATGGCTAAGTGAGGGTCACACTGTGACTAAATTTTGGCAGGATAAAAATATTAAAAGTTTAAAGCAAGCTTTTTTGAAAAGATTGTCCACAGAATTAAGACCGCCATCCGGAAAAGGACATCGACTTATCATAACCCATATTGGAAGTTCTGAAGGCTTCGTTAAAGGTGGTCTATTGATGTATATCGATATCTTGGAAGAATGGTTCGAGCAAATGTTGAATCTTAACCAGAAGATACAATAATTGTATTGGATAATGCAAGTTATCACTCTAGGCTGACGGAAAAATTACCTACAAGTGCGTGGCGTAAAAGTGAAATAACAGAATGGCTCAGACAAATAGAATTTCCATTAGATTCCTTAAAAAAAGAACTATTGGTACTAGCCAATTTACATAAAAATGCATTCAAAAAATATGTAGTCGATGAAATAGTAAAGTTACGAGGAATATCTGTGCTTAGACTCCCTCCTTACCACTGCGAATTAAACCCGATCGAACTTATATGGGCTCAAATAAAGACAGATGTCGCCAGAAAAAACACGATCTATAAAATGGTGGATTTAAAAAGACTCTTTAATAAAGCTATGGGTATAATCAGTGCGGAAAAGTGGAAAAAGTGTATCGATCATTGAAAGAAGAAGAAGCCAAAATGTGGCAGGTAGACATAATAATCGAATAAATGGTTGAACCGCTTATTATAAACGATATTAATTAAAGTTCATCTTCCGAATCAGATTATGATTAAGCCACAACGACAAAGTATTATTCGATTGTTGAAAATGCTTTGTTTGTAAGATTCCATATTATATCTTGTTTTTGTAATTATATGTGAGATAGTACCACCCCATTTTTTTAAATGTTTATATATGTTATAAATACCTACGAATATAATATAATACAATTTTAGGCATATTTAAAATTTTTAATTTAAAAACTTCCCTAATACACGCTCCTTGCTAAGGGGTTTTCCCAATAACAATGGTAAATCCTCAAATATAACAACAGCTTGCGATAAATTTAGGGTGGACCTACCTAAAGAATACTCATTATTTGGATCCTTTATGCGTGTGAAATTCGAGTCTCGATTGTTGATACCCCGGTATGCGTTTTGCATATTTAATGAACATTTATTATTTCGCGCCATTTAAAGACAGACTATAGTAAGTCAATAAAAAGTAGCGCGAGTTGATTTTTGGCTCTGCAATTATTAGAAAACCAGAGAGAAATAAACTATATAGTGCATTTTTCCCCGATTATTTACCGGTCCCCTTAAAAAGATGACTTATCTTAAAACAAAAAAAAAATGCATCTTTGCAGGTAACACCACTATTGAATCGAAAGAAATAATTGTGAAACCAACGACGGAATTAACATTACCAGAAATTAAGAATCGTATAAGTAAACAACCGACTGAATCGGATGAATCAAGTGAAGATGACGACGATATCGATACCGGTCATTTGGAGGGACGTACAGTGTCATCGAAGGGAGAACAGGTAAGCCTTAATGTACGGTATAGATCGAGATAAATCTTCCGACGGTTTTTAGTCGACGTCACATACTTAACCGTAAGCCGGTAAACCAACGACACCGATTTGTAGTGTGCTTATATTATTTTATTCTTTGTGACTCAATCGGATTATAGCTAAGTTGAAAGTTATGGTTAATAGAAAAGCGGTCGTGGAAAACAGAGGCTGTAAGCCATCTAACCAACGATAGAAATGGTATACTTTTTCCAAAGTCAGTTTGATGACATAAAAAAGCTTCGAGCGGGCTTCAAAGGAACCGGCATTTTTAGTACTTCAGAAATATTATTTATACAAAAAAAATTTATATCAGACTAAAAAGTGCGAGTTCATTTTAGGCAACTCAAAAAACTCGATCTACGCAGAATTCTGAACTTTGACGTTTTTCAAATTTCTTTTTATTTTCTACTTCTGTTCTGGGCCAATCCATGATTTAAACTTTTAAGGATCAAATTTTGAGCCATCTTTTCCTTTATACCTAATGCATTCTTTTGCAAATTTCTAATTTTTTGTTTTCAAGTCTTAAATGATAAAAATATGACCCTTGTCGTCTTGACGTGTTACGTACAGGGTCTTTGATTATATTTACGTGAACTTTAGAGCCTTTATTATTAGAGATGGAAAAAAAAATTATATACAAAAGCTCTAGGGTTTTTCTTCTATTATCTTTTGAAGTTATCAGAAAAAACAAAGTCGCATCGAAAAATGAAAAAATATTGGCAACTTCAAGTTTTTTAAATGGAACACCCTGTATGTTATGCGCTAAAATGAAAGATCTTTTTTCCGTGATTCTAAATATATATATGTTGATGATATTTGGGAGAGCCATTTTTGACATATCTTAGCTTAAAATATAAATAAATTGAAAAGAAGGTTGAAAAACTTGTCAAGTAAACCATGGAAACAATTGTTAAGTTATTTATTACGCTTAAAATATCGAGATGTCAAATTCATAAAGCGTAATAAATAACTTAACACTTGTTTCCATGGTTTACTTGACAAGTTTTTCAACCTTCTTTTCAATTTATTTATATTTTAAGCTAAGATATGTCAAAAATGGCTCACCCAAATGTCATCAACATATATATATCTAGAATCACGGAAAAAAGATCTTTTATTTTAGCGCATAATATACAGGGTGTTCCATTTAAAAAACTTGAAGTTGCCTATATTTTTTCATTTTCCGATGCGACTTTGTTTTTTCTGATAACTTCAAAAGATAATAGAAGAAAAACCCTAGAACTTTTGTATATAAGATTTTTTTCCATCTCTAATAATAAAGGCTCTAGAGTTCACGTAAATATAATCAAAGACCCTGTACAGGGTAATTTTTTATATTTGGATACCCACCTACAGGAGTTAATATAAGTGACAGAAAAAAACCTTTAATACAAAGGTTGCATTATTTTTCCCGTCATATCTTTTAGACTTATTAAAAAAATAATACGCGCATCACAAAGGTAAAAAACAAATGAAGTTTTACTTTTTTAAATGGAACACCCTATATATTTTCCACCAGGGGGAAAGATCTGTTTCTCCTGATTTCAAAAATATATAACATATCAACATTTAATTCAGTCGTTTGTGAAATATTTGAGTTTTGATAAATTAAATTGATTATAATCGAGTTGGCGTTCCGCATACTTCAACGTGACATATTTGTCTGTTTACTTTAAATTGAAACATTCAGTAAGGAAAATGAGATATTCGGAAGAAGACAAACTTTAATTAGTACGTCTTTTCTATTCTAATAACAACCGAATAGCTGTAGTTCAACAGCAATATCGTCGAATTATTCCTGGACGACCGACGGGTAGCATCGACTAACACAATCAAACGCATTATCCAGCGATTTAATGAATCCAAAAATCTCGGTCGAAAAATGAGAACCGTTGTTAGAAATGACGAAGAAGACTTAAATATTTTACTATCCTTTGAAGGTAACAGTATTCTCTTGCATTCTAATAATTATAAATAAAATAAATTAGAAATCATATTTTAGAAAATCCCGAAAGTTCGATCTCAACGGTTGCCGCACATTTGGAAAGTCGTTCTACAAGATTCAGACCACTTTGAAACATTACAAAAATCATCCGTACAAATTTATGCCAGTTTAAGACTTATCTGAGAGAAATATGATTCAACGGTTACATTATTGTCAAGAAATATTAAGGCATAGGTATAGCAGAAGATCCCGAGTTCTTAACAAAAATTATTTTCACAGATGAAGCTACGTTCACGACGGCGGGGATGTTTAATAGGAAAAACAAACACTATTGGGCAAGTGAAAACCCACATAAAATTCAACCAGTCAAAATACAGGGACGGAGGTCAGTTTATGTGTGGTGCGGCTTGCTGAACAACCAAGTAATTGGACCTATTATTTTTGATGGGTATCTAACGGGCAATCGATATTTAGATTTCATTCTAAATATTATTGAAAACTATTTAGAAGAACTTCCAGTTCGGCAATACAATAACCTTGTTTGGCAACAAGATGGGGCACCACCCCATAATATCGTTCAAGTTACTGAATACCTAAATGGCAGATATGACCTTTGGATAGGCAGGAATGGCACACTTCAATGGTCGGCTAATAGCCCGGACCTAAGCCCGTTAGATATTTTTCTGTGGGGATTTCTAAAAAACCGTATTTATTACAATAGACCTCAAAATATACGTGCGTTGAGACAAAGGATTGAACAAGAAATATTCATGCTCAATACAGATCACCCAGATTTTACTTCGAACGCGATCCATCACAAAATGAGAGAAAATATTCAAAAATGTGTCAGAAGTCGTGGCGGATATATAGAAAACATATAGTCATTTACTTTACTTTATATTATTGAAATTGAATTATAAAACATAAGTCATTTTTTCTTACTAATTGTTTCAATTTAAAGTAAACAGACAAAATATATGTCACGTTGAAGTATGCGGAACGCCAACTCGATTATAATCAATTCAATTTATCAAAACTCAAATATTTCACAAACGACTGAATTAAATGTTGATATGTTATATATTTTTGAAATCAAAAGAAAGAGATCTTTCCCCTTGGTGGAAAATATATAGGGTGTTCCATTTAAAAAAATAAAACTTCATTTGTTTTTTAACTTTGTGATGCGCGTATCATTTTTTTAATAAGTCTAAAAGATAAGGGAAAAATTATGCAACTTTTGTATTAAAACTTTTTTTCTGTCACTTATATTAACCCCTGTAGGTGGGTATCCAAATATAAAAAATAACCCTGTTCAACACTTTTTTTTTTCGTTTATAATTAAGAATGTCGGTATATTTTCTTTTGTTCCCACGTCATTTCCTACAATGAATTAAATATTTTTTGTCGCTTTTGGGAACTAAAAAGAAAACAGTGTCTTTTTGAAGACTTCGTACAAAAAGTGCTAATTCCACTAATTTGTACACACTATTGTATTTTAAACATTTTATAGGCCAATATTAATACAATTTAAATTATATACCTACTTACTTTTTGCTTAAACCTAATAGAAATTTGTCGTATAAATATTTTTCTTAAAAAAAAATAATTCGAATTTGCCGTATCAACTCTACCGAAAATAATTAATTAGTTTAAGGCCTTAAGATTTGTAAAAAAGATTGTAAAACGTTCAACGGTTAAAATTCAACTAATTCGCAAGAATATTTCATAAGTAAAAACATTTTAGTTGCATTTTCTCTAGATTTAGCACTAATAATCAGTAAAAACTTAATTCACACTAACACGCCTAACTAACCTGAATTAACCTGTTGTCTTTAGTGCTGGGGCTGATGATTATACGTCAGAAATCATATGACCCAAAATGCAGGTTTCCATTGGTTTGTGGCTAAAGTGCTTTTATAATTAGCTTCAGGTTAATTATTATAAGCTGAAAATGGCATAAACCCAAAAACTCATAATTTGTGGGATGTAAGATGTTAGAAGTTAACCATCGATATGCCAAAATATTTATTTATGACATCTCTAATAAAAACCCCGGCAAGGCTATACTTACAAATCCGAACAAGATTCGGACGGTTCTTAAAGAAGTAAAAACTAAAATCACTTGTAACAAACCAAAGAAAAACTTTAAAATGTTTTTGAAACAAAAAAATAAATTCTCAACATTTAAATACTTAAAAATAATATTAATAATAAGTATGTTTCACATAAGTGTGAAATCTACAAATTTTTAATTTGAAAGTGGACGTCATTTAGAAGTTTTGATTGTTCTGGTTGTAGCAAAAAATCATAAAATTCTAAACAAGTGTAATTTAAGTTTAACTTTGTAAAAATCATATGTTTTGTAGTTTTCAGTTTCAGTCAATTTCGTTCTTTGGTCCACTTAGCGGCAATCAAAGAGAAAATCCTTTGAACATTTACATTGTGAACTAAATTTAATAAAAAAAAACTGTCATATTTTTAATAATTCAGAATATACCACCGAGGATTTGCAGGAGGAGAAGTATTTTACCCACTTCTTGTGAGAGTTCAGATCATTTTGTTCCGCAAAATATGTTTTTAATGGCGTGAATTGATCAAAGACTTTTAACTTCTAAGGCTTGTAATCATCTTTGTAGTGAGGTGACATGAATATACAGGGTGGCCCATGGAAAACGTACCGCAAAACATTACAGGCTGGGAAAGGACTTTTCGACAAAAGCCAAAACCACGTCAAGTTTGTTTGTTAGGGGGACAACTTTTGACGCAAAAATCATAGCAAAACCTTCAAACCCCCTAAGTGTCATTCCCCAATTTTTTTAAAATGGGAATGAGGTCAAGTGACACCTCATTCAAAATTGCTCTTAATTCTCTATACATCGCTGCTTACATTTTGAAAATCGATCGATTCGTTTAGAAAATATGGACCTTTGAAAAATACGTTTGACGCAAAATGCAAAAATCGATTTAATTTTACTTAAAAACTTACCGTATTAGTAAAGTAAATGCTCAAACTGTTGTCCGCCAACGTGCATACAGTGATACAGGTTATCTTCAAACCGTTGCCGTACATTCTGAAGCACTTGTGGTGTCACTTCGCGACATACGTCAATGATTCGTCCTCGCAGATCTTCCAATGTGTCAGATGGAGTGCTGTAAATTTTGCTTTTTATGTGCTTTTTATGTGCCCCCACAAGAAAAAATCTACAGGACTTAAGTCGGGTGACCGAGGGGGCCACTCAATTGCACACCTTCGGCCTATCCATCGTCTTGGAAACGTGTCATTTAAATAATTGCGCAAAATAAACTAAAATCTTTAATAGGTATTTTTTAGTTACTTGGGTGTAGTTTAATGAAAAAAAAAAATGGGGTTTGTTGAGGAAACAAAAAAAAAAGTTGAAATTTGTTCCCCAGTGTAATTTGTGGTTCAATAAACATTTGGATCTGACTGAACACTGGTCAAAAAAATCGTTGACGGTTTACAGTTGACGTGATAATGCCGTACGACTAGCGGTAAGCCCGCAATTACCAGAACTTATAGGGTATGTGTCTACATTATTTCATTGTTTGTGATTTTATATTTCAGATCGATAGAGCTAGTGCCGCTAACATCAGAAGAAGTAAAGAAGAAATATCATCGGACAAAGAGGAAGAAGACCACTTCGGCTACACTATGAGTAAGTAAATATTACTTTTATATTTATTCTATTTTATTAGTTGCTATTATCGATGCGCAATAAAAATATGCAAGATGACGTAATAAATTGAAGCCACGTCAAAAACATTTCGCCGTGTTATAAACATTTTCTAGAAGGAATAAATTCCCGGTGTATGTAGATGTAATTAGATATAAATTTACTATAAAGCAATTTACTAAAATTTAGCGGTATATATTATGAAGCTTATCTGTTTTGTCGAGCATTTGTTGGTGACGTTTTTGTATTACAATGCTTTGTTCAGTTAGAAGTGTTGTGGAATTGACGGCCCAAATTTGCTATTTATATAAGATTAATATTTAATAATGCAGCCTACATAGCGATGTATTGTAACGAGATAATATAGTACCAAACAGGTAACTGTTCTATTGAGAAATTTATTATATAGAACTTGTTTTTTTAATTAAATTGATTTTGTTTTTGAAAAAAACTTAGTCTAAGTTATGATACATAAAATACTATCAGAATTTTTGCGTAGAATAAATACGAAAATAAAATAAAAATTTGGGAAATTCAATTTAAAATATAGGGTCACATAAATTTTGTTTTTGATCAGCCATGTATAAATGAAAATTAGTTGAGAAAATCCGTATTCAAAAATAGAAACCGACAGTATAAGCGTTTTTTTGAAGAAAGAATGACTGAATTCTAAATTAATATAATAATAAACCTAACCTTCTCGAGCTCACCGTATAAAGCAGGCCGTACTGCTTAGCGGTAGAGCTTAATACCTGTTGAGTGTCAGTAAATACCAGCGTTATCAATCAATTAGTTATTCCGTGATCTTCAACAGTTGTTACAAGTAATTTCATTCATTGCTAATTTATCCAATTTCTTGAATAATTCACTCGATGGGTTTTACGGAATAGCATAAAGAATTCATCGAAGCGTATTTTCAAAACGAGGTTAAAGTACAGGGTGTCCCATTTTCGACACTTTTATAAGGTATCTCCGTAATTGTCAGTGCTATCAAGAAAGTAATATAGGCGTCATGTGCTCTTTTTGGGTCAAACTTAAAATGGTAAAATCAAAATTTGAAAATTCTCGCCCGCTTAAGGGATACGGAGGAAAATCAAAAAATTGACAATTTTAAAAGTACCCTATTTTTTCATAGTTAAAAGAGATACAGAAAAATGTTTTATACAAAAGTTTCTTTATAATGATTTCTGAATGATGTGCCGTTTTCAGAATAAGTATCCGGGGTCAGGTAAAAAAGTTATCGGACCTAACCTCACTTTTTTAAATGGAATACCCTGTATATTTTAATCTAAAAAAAAAAGCATTTCAAATTCTCTTTTCAAACATATAACACATCATGGATGATATTGGTTTCCTAGGCGATTTATTTAAAGTTTATTACTTTGAAACGAAATAAAAGATTCAGATTAAGGTAAAAAATAACAGGAATCATCGCAAATGTTCGAAAGCTCCTTGAAATCCTCCCCGAAATGCACTCTTGACATCATTTTCGAAAGGATGTTAAGGCATTCATGATGTGTAATGGTTTTATTTCTGCAAGGGCCTCATGAATTCTTTGATCAAGTTCTAAACTTTATTTTCCAACATTCCCCAAAGAAAAAATCTAGAGGTGTTAGATCCGGAGATCGCGGTGGCCACCTTATAGGTCCATATGTTCCTATCCAACGGTTTCTAAAGTGAGTATTTAAATACTCTCTTATTCAAAGAGCGTTATGGGTAGGGGCGCCATCTTGTTGAAAGTAAATCTTTATTACTTCATTTAAAGGAACATCATCAAGGATATCGAAAAGATTTGATTGGAGTATGTCCAGATATCTATCTGCATTTAAATGTTCTTCAAAAAAGCGATACACCAGTTTGTTTTGAAACAAAAGACAACTTATATTTACCGACCTTGTTGGCGAACAGGTCGTACCATGTGGGGATTTGTGGAGTTCCAATGTCTTTCATTATGTCGATTATGAATACCGCAACTTGTAATTCGACATTCGTCTGATCAATTTTTTTTTTGGTGAAAAGAACGATCCTCGTTAGATTTATTTAAAAACCAGTGACAAAATTCTAATCGTCTCACATCATTACCAGGATGCAAATATTGGGTAAATATTTATTGGACGTCAAAATTCTTTGCGCCTTAGATTTTGTAATTGCAGTTTCACTTTCTACATTTCTGACGTACGTAGATTTTTGTTCCTAAAACTACAAAGTGATTTTAGGGAATTAAATTAGGATGTGTGCTTAAGACCGCAAGACAGAAGTGAAAACCTCACTAAGATGAGATTCTCTATTAACCTTTCACAATCTAACATCCGCAAATCTCAAATCCAAGACGATAAAAGAATCGATTCATAAAAATCAAATACACTATGCATTTGGTCGTATTTTAGTATCTTGCGTTTTTTCCCCGATTGCATCATGAGCGTTGCATAGCAGAATCTGACGACTCAGTCTCATTCAATACCCACTAAAAGTGCTTAACGCGCCTAAAGAAGTTTTCACTTCAATAAAAGTTGAGCTACTACTTTTCAAAGCTATCACAGGATATATTACCTGATTATTGGCCTCGACAAATCCTAGCACGCTTATTTCTTCATTTTCCTTGTTTTCTTTATTATAAGTTGTTGATCTCGGCATCGTAAAAGAACCGTATATTTTTAAATTATGTTCCAGTCGTCGAAATATGTCCTTAATTGGTTGCCGTCTTTCCGGATAGCGAACAAAATATAAATTTTGCGCCATTTCTTCGCTTTTTTCACTTTCAATATAAACTGATATCATATCAAATTTTTCAAAATGTTGATAAGTCATTTTCACAAATGAATATGTAAAAATAAAATTGACGTGAAATGTTAATAACAACTAGAATATCAACATAGTTGTTTCTCGGATATTAGCTTTTGTTTTATGGCCTACTGTGGTTTAAAGTAATAAAGTTTAAATAAGTCACCTAGGAAACCAATATCATCCATGGTGTGTCATATATTTGAAAAGAGAATTTAAAATGCTATTTTTTAGATTAAAATATACAGGATGTTCTATTTAAAAAAATGAGTTTTGGTCCGATAACTTTTTTATTTAATCTGAAAAGGGCAGATTATTCAGCAATCATTATAAAGAAACTTTTGTATAAAACATTTTTCTGTATCTCTTTTAACTAAGCATACAGGGTAATTTTGAAATTGTCAATTTTTTTATTTTCCCCCGTATCTCTTAAGCGAGCGAAAATTTTCAAATTTTGATTTTACCATTTTAAGTTTGGCCCAAAAAGAGCACATGACACCTATATTACTTTTTTGATAGCACTAACAATTACGGAGATACCCTATAAAATTGTCGAAAATGGGACACCCTGTACATGGTGAGTGGCAATACAATCAGCGTTTGTGCATGAACAATTTTTGCGAAAATTTTCCCAACATCGCTTTTACCGTTGGGGATCATTGCCTGAGAAGAACCGTTTCTGTTTAGTGAAACAGGTTCTATACGACATAATAAGAAGAAGAATGAAGACCATCCGTAAGAGTAGAAGAAGTTGTTGCAAACGTTTGCGAAATAATTCAAAATACGCCAACAAAATGTGTCTCAGGAAGTGCCAAAATCTTATGAATCATGCAGGACTATTTCTAAAAAACAGTTAAATTTGTTTCCTTATAAAGTGCAAGGTATACGACCTGCAAATTTTGAAAGTCGCAGGAATTACTGTCACTGGTTTAACCAAAATTTATTGGAAATAAATGATTTATTAGACCTGGCATTTTGTGGTGTCTGGTTGGCTGTTTCCCGAAAAATAATTGTTGGTCCTATTTTTTTGTCGTGACAGTTACAGACAGCACAGCGGTATAGGGATAATATTTTAAATCCATTTGTGGAGCAATTTGACGGTTTGGTTATTTTCAACAGGACGGTGCAATCGTCTATACATCCACCGAAACAGATTACCTTGTTTGACACCAGTTGAAAATTTGGAACAGTTACTAGAAAGCATTATGCAACGCTTTCGAAAATATGAAGAGACGTGTGAATTTATGCTTGGAGCATGGCAGTGGCCAATTTTACCAGTTTCTATCATTTTCATTTTCTTTTCTCTATTCTTACTTGGTTAATTTTGTAAACAACGAAAATAAATTTGTATTTTTTTACTTATTTTAATACTTATCATGTCATAATATGAATTTGACACAATGTGGTTAGATATATCGCCTCCAGGCCTGACGAGGCGGGGGGGGGGTGACGGGACAATTGCTCCCGGGCCCGAGGTTTTGGGGGGGGGGGGCCGGATTTTTCGGGACTGTTAAAAAAAATTTTTTTTGAACGTACCTAATGTAATTTTTGAGCGAATGAAGAAAATATCCCACGCGGGCAAAGTAGTATAGTTTTTTGAACATAAATATGTAATAAATAACATTTTATATATATTATTATAAATATATAAAGAAGCAACATAACTTTCATGAATGTAACTATACATAATTAGGTATAATATCTTTAGACTAGTTGAAAATGTTTCAGTATTTGAACTGTGGATTAATTTTAAATTTATAATTGATATGTGATGGGCTACATGCTTGGTGAAATGGATATTCCATAGTAGCGGAAATTAAAGTAGTATTTTAAATTTGTTAACATTGAACTCATGATTGTATTTATTTCAATATAAAATTATATGACATGATTAAGGTTGTTTTTTCGCAGCCTAAAAACCTAACTTTCGAAATAACATGAAGGGGCCTGTAATTTTCAGCCCCCGGGCCCGGATTTGCTCTCCACGGGCCTAATCGCCTCTTTATAATTATGATCTAAACCAGGGATGCACATACCGCGGCGAGCTGTCGATATTTATGCGGCCCGCCAACGAATTTTAAAAGCGGTATTTATGCGGCCTGCCAACGAATTTTAAAAGTATTCTAATCGCCGCGCTCCGGTCTAAGCATATTGTTACGAGACTAGAAATCTGTTGCATCAACTAGATTACTTTAAGATTCGCGAAACACGTCGGTAGTATCCCCGAACAAAGTTCTCGATGTTTGGTAACTCGTATAAATACGACGCATCGCCAGCTACCGGCAGTGATGCCAGGTCTCATGCTTTTGAATGAGATCTCATGCTTTTCAAAAAAATATCATGCTCTCATTATTTTGTCTCAAAATCTCATGCTTTTTAGCTTACGGTGACAAATATAAATTATTATACATATTAATTAGATATGTAGATATAAACCATAAGTAACACCGTAACATAAATCATAAAAGAATTCGACTTACGTCGCAAAAAAGGTGTCGCCAAAAATGTATTTGGAATCATTGGATCGTGTTTAATAATCGTAAAACTGCAACACCTCGGCTGGGATTCATCATGTAAACAAAGCAATGCACCTAACAATGTGTTATTCCCCGAAAACCAATATTGGATATGGCTACGTCTGATATTTACGTAATTGCTTTTGATTAATTTATACTGTCAACAAATAAATTAGCACTATGGTGCTAAGTGATAGCGATAGCAGTGGTAGTGAAACTGATCAAAATCTGCCCGGACCTAGCTCTGGTGAAAAGAGAAAGATTTATAAACAACATTTAAAAATAGACTGGGCGAAATTACCTGAGTTTTATTGGGTAGAATGCAGTAAAAAGGGAACAATGTTTGCAGAAGTTTTGGATATCATAATATTGTTATATTTATATAGTCACTTAATTTTTTTTACAAAATATTTATCTTTAAAAACGAAAGTGATTTTACTTTCTTAGATTATTTAGTTTTTATAATATCTTATGTTTCTGTTTGTGGAATAAAAATTTGTTAAAAATACCTACTAGTGTCTTTATTTTGGCCTATTAAAGTGCTAAGAATATTAAATTGCTTATTCAAGTCAAATCACGTTTTAATAGGTACTGAAAAATTTTAAATGAAAAAAACACCTGCAATAATTGAACCTTGCTAAAGGCTACAGCGACTATCGCGCCGCGCCATCTCATGCTTTTTTTTTGAAATCTCATGCTTTCTAGAAATATTTCTAATGGATTATTTCTGTGGGACCTGGCAACACTGGCTACCGGGGCAGTTAAGTTTTAACTACAGACAAGCGAACGTTATACTGATTGAGAACTGTAATATGTGACGAGTAAATATTTCGTCGTTCAAACTTGGCTTCTACCTACATAACAATATAATATCAATTTTAATATGGATAAACCAGGCCCCAGTAAGAAACGTAGCCGTAAGGTTGAAGATGAAATCGACAGTTTCAAGATATTTGGACCGAAAAATACTTTTTTATTTCATCGCATAACAAAATTGTCTGTTTAATATGCAAGAGTAGTGTTTCTATTCCGAAGGAATATAATGTGAAAAGGCACTATGAAACGAAAATCGAACGCAAAGAATTTCCACTTTACAACGGGAACTAATAGGCCAGCAAGCTATGTTTACAAAACCAATTCAAGATGCTGAAACAGCTACTGAAGTTAGCTTTGAAATATCTCGAATATAGCGAAAACTTGTCGGCCTTTTAAAGATGGTGAGTTTGTTAAGTAATGTTTAGATATCGCCGCAAAAAAAATTTGTCCGGAAAATGTAAAGAAGTTTGAAAAAATTCAGTTAAATCGGATGACTGTTCAAAGAAGAATTACCGCATTAGCAGCTAATATAGAAGAGCAATTAGCTACGAAATCGAGAAGTTTTGGGTATTTTTCCGTACCGCTCGAAGAATCTACAGATATAAGTTCCACTGCTCAACTCTTAATATTTTTACAAGGTGTAACGCAAAATTTTGAAATTAGTGAAGAACTGATTGGTATGAGTTCTTTGACAAGTCAAACCAAGGGGAGTGACATGCTCAAAGCTCTTCTGGAAAAATGTTCTATAATGGATTTGGATTTAACGAAAATATCTGGAATTACGACTGACGACCTTCAATCGTTGGAAGTACATCTGGGATAGTACCTATGTTAAAAAAATATTTACAAACTAAAAACATAAATACCAAGGAATTAATGCAGTTTCATTGCATTATACATCAAGAGGCCGTCTGTTCAAAATTATTGGGATTTAAAAATGTGATGAAAGTTGTAGTACCTACTGTAAACTTTATAAAGTCACGAGGTCTCAATCATCGACAATTCAAACAATTTCTCGATGATATTAAAAGCAAATATGGTGATCTCCTGTTTTACACTGAAGTAAGGTGGCTAAGTCGTGGATTGACACTACAGCGGTTTCTTAACTTGATTGAAGAAATCCAATTATTTCTGGCGGAAAAGAAAAACGAAGTCCCCGAACTCGACAACCCTGATTCGCTGTGTGACTTAGCGTTTCTTGTAGACATCACAAATCACTTGGATGTCTTACTTGTACTATGGCATGGGGCTCCATCATGTTGATACCAAATTGTACGTCTTATATTTAGTGGCAGTTAGCAGCAAGAAGTCCAGGTAAATGGCAGCATTTATATTTTGTCGGAAAAAATATGGTCCAACGATCCTATCATTAAAAATGCCACACCAAACATTGGTTTTAAATGAATATTGACTACTGCATTCGATTATAAAATTTGGATTGTTGTCACTCCAACAGCGACAATTTTGGGAGCATACCACGCCGTTGAAAGTAAACATGGCTTCATGTGTAAATAATATTTTTCTTGCAAAAAAAGGATCAACGCAAGGCATACTCGCCTTGACTCCAAGGCAAAGATCAATTGATTTCGCAGTTATACTCTCATGTTTCGTCCTTTCAATGCAAATTGAGTATTTTCAGGACACAAATCAATTCAGCCAATTACAGCCGTTTTCCGAACTACAAAAAAATTATGGAGAAAGTCAATAAAACTGACGTCAATTTCGCTCATGTTGAAAAAATTGATATTTTGATACAAGCTTTTTAAAATCGTTTTGTAGACTTTAAAAAAGTTGAACCTCTATTGGACATTTTCAGCAATCCTTTTAACATTTCACCCGAAAATGCGCCGGAATCAATGCAGCTGGAATTAATAGACATTTCAAATTATGATAGTTTACGAAACAAATTTAATGAAGGTAATTTACTCAACTTCTACCGTTGCGTTGATAAAAACGCTTATAAAGAGTTGCGAATAAATGCATTGAAATGCGCAAGCTTATTTGGATCGACGTATATTTGTGAACAAACGTTTTCAGTGATGAAACTAAACAAAACGAGAAACCGAAACCGTCTGGTAAATGAAAATTTGGAAGCAATTTTACGTGTGGCGACAAGTAATGTGGAGCCAAATATAAAAAAACTTGTTAGTTCAATGCAATGTCATGAATCAAAATAATAAAACATGAAATATTACATTGTAATGATTGGATTACCTTACGATTACATAATTACAACAAACATTTTTGAAGGTTCTTTTATTTTTATCATTGTATTTCATACTATTTAAAAATAAAGATTTTTGTGTTAATAAGTATTGTTTGTAGTGGCCCGTGCTTGGCTTATATTTTTCCCGAGTGGCCCCTGTTCCCTATAAGTCTGTGCATCCCTGATCTAAACCAAGCCCTACGTTTTTCAGTCCCAAGCTCTTTTGGATGAAAATGATTTTTGCTCGCACGGTAATTATTATAACTTAAAGTCGCTTACATCAGACAACGATTGTTATATACCCTCATAAAATCTAAAACTCGATGTATTTTATGATAATACCCTTGAAAGTTAAAATGTAGTGAAAAGATAGAAGAAAGGGGCCTTAATACGTAAAAGCCCATCAGAAAATACCCTATATCTCTTTCTTGTAAGAGCTTTTCCTAAAAGATCTATTCTATCTTTTAGCGAAATAATTACTTAAAGTATTACCCATATCCTCTTTACTGTAACATAAAACGGATATTAGGTACTCGCATAAAGCCCAATTCAAATCTTTGACTTGACAACAAAAATGTTATACAGTGTGATTAGTTGAAGTTGCTACTTTTTTAACCATGGAATTATATAACTTAGGGATTTTTCAAGTACCTTCGTTTTCTAGTTTATAAAAACTTAAAGCTTTTTAATCACATACCCCATGCATTTTCAATCCACAATTACTTTACAGGGTTTTCGTTTATATTTAGACCCCTATCTAGAGCAAAAACAATTAGAGATAGAAAAAAAACTTTAAATAAAAAGTTTTAGGATTTTTACTGAATCATCAAATTTTCAAAAGATGATTACAATGCCGAAAAAAATAAGCAACTTATGTTTTTTTTTTAATGGAACACCCTGTATCTATTTTATTAAAATTATAGATATTTATTTCCCGATTCCAAAAATTCAAGGTGTCCAAAATACGGTGGGCTACTATTGCTATATCCGAAACGGTCGGTTTAATTAGAGAAAAGTTGCCTTTTTTAGTGATAATTTATAATGTGCTTACAGCGTTGCCAAATAGTTTTTAGTTCTAGGGATACTAAAGGAAATGTGAAAATTCCTCAAATTTTTTTTCCAAATATCTCGAAAACCACTGATTGTATCAAAAATTGTTTAATACAGAAAAGTTATGGTTTTCCATTCTCTACCAAATGCACTTAACGTTTTCTTAAAATGTCTCTTGACGTTTAAGATATTGCTACCAACTCAGTTATTTTAAATACGAACCTGAATTTTTTTTCCATATCTCGAAAGAGCATCTAATTTGCAATTTATATTTTTTTAAGTATATTTTGTGATGTTTCGAGACGTAAAGTGCATCATCAACATTATTTCTTATAAACGCCCTTAATACGGTTCTGCCCTTTGGTGTTTATAGTGAGAACATATCAGATCTCAATTATAGTGTCACAATTGATATTGATATGACTTAATACCGATTTAAAATAATTGAAAATGTTTTTTTAATAAAGTTTAAAAATTAATTAATACGAGTCCACGATCCAAATTTCAACAATTTTACTAAACTTTTTTTGAATTCTTCGTAATGTTGTAGCTGTAATTTTGTTACAAGCCTGTTGAATTCTTTCAGTTAAGTCATTTGAATCACGAGGTTTGTTATGGTACACCTGATCCTTGATCAAACCCCATATGGAAAAAGCCATGGGGGTTAAATCTGGTGAGCGCGCTGGCTAGTTTATGGGTCCGTTATTGCTAATCTAAAGGTTGGGTTTAAAGTTGTTTAAAAACCTTGTACAACGGCGGGCTCGATGTGCTGGCGCGCCATCCTGTTGAAAGTACAGGAAAGTTCTTATTACGTCGAGAGGAAGGTCGTCTAAAAGATCTTGAAAAGTGCCTGTTAAGAAATTAAGACGCATTGCGCCATTCAAATGTTCGTCAAGAAAGAAGGGACCCACTACTTTTGTACAGGGTCTTTCAACGAGGACTGAACAGGGGCTCATTTTTGAGCTTCCTTGTATTTAAAGAAAAATCCAAAATAGCCAATCGATGTACTTTTTCCTGCAGAATTCAAAAATGAAACCAAAAATTTATTTGAACCAGAAACAAAAGAGTTACGCTATGGATAAGGTGTTTTTTAAATGGAACATAGCTTTTTTTATACGATTTTTGGAACGAGTAATTTTTTTTTTGTCCGTTCTGATTAAAATATTTAATATTGTGATAGCTCTTTTTATTAAATTTTAATGTTTTATCCAGTATAATTTAACTTTAACCTGTTTGAAACATACACTAGGTAATAAAGGTATAATCACCTTTGAATCCTTCAAAGTCAAAAAATTTGACAAATTTACTATAATATTGCCGAAATGAAATATTCATTAGATGAGAGATTGCAGATTGTTATCTTGTTCTACAAATGCCAAGAAAATGCAAGAGAAGCAAGAAGAAGATTTATTGCAAATTTTCACAGAAATATATCCGTCAATACTATTCTAAGGATAAAGAACCTATTTGAGGAAAATAAAACATTACATGACAGAAAAAGAAATCCAACTCTATACTAATTTAAAAAAAAAAAAACATTAATAATTTAATTGTTCAATGTGACCTCCGTTGTTCTCGAAACATGTGCGATAACCTATTTGTAGCCTTTCCAAACTTGCTGTTATACTGTGATTTTCCTGTTTAAGGCGATTTATTTCATTCACAATTTTCTGCATGATCTCTTCAATATCGTGGTTTCGCTGCTTGTATACCACGTTCTTTAAATGGCCCCAAAGAAATGTGTCTAATATTGACAAATCGGGACTATTGGGTGGCCAAGCATAGGTTCCATTTCTACCAATCCATTCTTCATGGCGTCCGTTTAAATATTGAGTAACCTCACGCACGGCTGCGTAGGGGCCCCATCATGTTGCCAAATTAAATTTTGATATTCTTCCAATGGTAAATCTTCCAAAAAGTTCTCAATTTCGTTTTCTAAGAACTCGTAGTATCTCTGTCCATTTAAAGTCCCGTTAAAAATTATTGGTCCCAAAATTCTATTATTTTTTATGCCACACCAAACATGGATGGAAGTCCTTCCTTGAAATTTAATTGTCTGAAATTTTCTTGGATTTCCAACGGCCCAGTGATGATTATTATGTCTATTGAAAACCCCCGATGTTGTGAATGTGGCTTCGTCAGTCCATAAGATATTTCTGAATAAATTAGGGTCTTCGTTTTCTTTCCGAATCACAATTTGGGAAACAAATTGGAAGCGAAGTTCTTTTTGTGCCGGTGTTAGATGTTGAAGTGGAAGGATATGATAAGACTTAAATTTATGATTTCTTAAAGTCCTGTGAACAGTTCCTTGGGTAACTCTTCTGCGTCTTACACCGCCGCCGTATTGAACGTCCCGAACTGCGTCCGAAATTGATTTGGTTGGATTCAGTCGAAAATAATTCACAATGGCACGTTCTCGATTTCTATTCCTTTCTGGATTTCTTTTTCTGTCATGTAATGTTTTATTTTCCTCAAATAGGTTCTTTATCCTTAGAATAGTATTGACGGATATATTTCTGTGAAAATTTGCAATAAATCTTCTCCTTGCTTCTCTTGCATTTTCTTGGCATTTGTAGAACAAGATAACAATCTGCAATCTCTCATCTAATGAATATTTCATTTCGGCAATATCATAGTAAATTTGTCAAATTTTTTGACTTTGAAGGATTCAAAGGTGATTAAACCTTTATTACCTAGTGTATGTTTTAAACAGGTTAAAGTTAAATTATACTGGATAAAACATTAAAATTTAATAAAAAGAGCTGTCACAATATTAAATATTTTAATCAGAACGGACAAAAAAAAAATCACTCGTTACAAAAATCGTATAAAAAAAGCTATGTTCCATTTAAAAAACACCTTATCCATAGCGTAACTCTTTTGTTTCTGGTTCAAATAAATTTTGGTTTCATTTTTGAATTCTGCAGGAAAAAGTACATCGATTGGCTATTTTGGATTCTTCTTTAAATACAAGGAAGCTCAAAAATGAGCCCCTGTTCAGTCCTCGTTGGAAGACCCTGTACCTAGTACCCCCTGCCATACATTTATGCCGAATCTTTCCTGAAAAGCATTCTCGCGGTAGAAATGCTCATTCTGTTGGGTCCAGTGGTGATGGATATTTCGATTGAACCACCCGTTGTTGCAAAATCTGCTTTCGTCGAACCACAAGATTTTCTTACAGATATCAGGACCTTCTCTTCGCCGTCTCAAAATCCATCTGCAAAAAATACGTCTCTCTAGATGATCAGCCGGTCTTAAGTGCCGCATTTTTGACAGCGATAGTGCCTAAATTTGTTTCGACGTAATATTTTTTTAGTTGACATTTTTGTGACACCGGTTTCTTTTTCTACTTCCTTTCGTGAATTTTTGATAAAGATTTGTTAAAATGGCCCGCCGCATCTGGTACAGAATACTCAGGATTTTCTGTAATACAAAAGTAATTATACTAGGATTTAATAATAAGTATAAATAATGGAAATAATTACCTTCATACAACAGCAAGACATTTAAGTCTAATAAAATTCCTTATCCCTCATTGCTATCCTCTTTTTCCTTTCTAAGCTTTTGGTCTCTTCAAATTTTTTTACAACATAGTGTTTTTGGAAGGTAAACATCTATTGGGAAATAACCCCTGGTATTCATTACGAGTTGTAAATGAATTTCTATTATCTGAATAATATAGACGCATAACATCGAATTTTTCTGTTGCAGAATATCCCATTTTATTATTATAAATACGAAGAAAAATGTTAGTTTATTACAAGCAAACAAGTGAGCAATGCCAAAAATGTCATAATAACATTTGTTTTCCATGGCTTTCTAGACGTAATAATGGCAATAGGAAAAGGCCAGCAGACTTTATCATTTGATTTTCAAGGCATTCTAGACTTATAAACGAAAATAAATACAACTTAAAATTTTGATTGCTAATATCTTAAAAATGGTTTGAGCTAATATCGACAAACTATATATTTTTGGAATCAGGAAATAAATATCTATAATTATGACAAAATAGATACAGGGTGTTCTATTTAAAAAAAAAACATAAGTTGCTTACATTTTTCGACATTGTAATCATTTTTCGAAAATTTTTCGCTAAGATTCTGATGATTCAGTAAAAATCCTAAAACTTTTTTTCTATCTCTTATTGTTTTCGCTTTAGATAAGGATCTAAATATAAGCGAAACCCCTGTACAGGGTGTTCTATTTTTGATAGTTTTATAGGGTATCTCGAAAATCATAAGGAATTTCATAAATCTGATATAGATGTTATGAGTTCTTTTTTTAAGGAAACAATTGCTGCGAAAACAGATCATGGCTACCTTGTTCCCCTGGACAGCTACAGGGTGATTTTCAAATTTTGACGGTTATTAAAATTCCATGTAACTTCTTTGTTATTACAGATACGAAAAAACTGTAAATTGATAAAATATGTAGTTTTTTCCGTAAAGTTCAGTGGCGTAGCCAGTTTTTTTTTTATTTTGTTTAATTTTTAAGAAATTGACCCAACTTATCAAAGCTGGCCAGTTGGTTTAAACCAGTGCCAATAAACTCAGATACACACACACACACTGACCCAACTTATATTTTTTCTTATGGGACACCCTGTATATTTTCAATTACGTTTATTCTGCTTACCATTAGCTTTCCAAATATATATACATTTTTGCAGTTTTCTAAAGAAATAGCTGAGTAATTTGCAAATTACTTTAGATAGGCCTATTTTGCACATAGCAAGCCCCGTTAGTAAGAAAAGGACAAAAGAATATGTATGACTAATTATTTTTTTATATGTTTAAAACTCTGAAAATATTTACCTCATCATTTAGTGTCACCAACTTTGGAAAAACATCGATTTTGTATTTCTTAAATAAAAGATAAAGCATAGAAATATAGATCTACAAACCCATTTTTATTTTAAATAAACAACAAAAAAATATACATAACAATTACAACAAATGCTCAAATTGCAGCCCATTGGCATCGATACATAGCTGGCATCTTCTACGAACACCATTCAGGGAGTTCCGAATATTCAGGTGTTTTATGCTTCTTAAAGCGGCTTCAAAATTTTGTCTTAGTTCTTCAACCGTATTACTTCTGACGCTGTAAATTTTATTTTTTAAAAATCCCCAAAAATAAAAATCTAATGGGGTGATATCAGGTGAACGGGCTGGCCACCTAATAGGTCCATTATTTGCAAGCCATTTTTCTCCAAAATTGGTGTTTAGGCAATTTACCACAATGGCTGCGTTGTGGAATGGTGCACCGTCATGCTGAAAAAAAAGCTTTTCCCTCTCTTGTAATGGTATATTGTCTAAATAACTGATGATATGTCTTTCCAAAATATTCAAGTAAATCTCGGAATTTAGATTTCCTTCAAATATTTCATAGGCTAGAACTCTATTTCCCAATAGAGCCAGCCACACATTAAATCCAAATCGACCCTGATATACTCTATTTACTTGCTGATGAGGATTATGATCGGCCCACAGATGATTGTTGTGGCGATTAAATATTCCGTCGCTTGTTACTCGTGTTTCGTCGGTCCAGATTATTTTGGTAAAAAATAATTCATCTTCACGCAACATATTTAAATACAAATTGCAAAACTGAAGTCTCCTCTCTGAATCACCAGGATGCAAATGATGAGTTTTTCGAGGTCTGTAACATTTAAATTTGTTAGTTTTTAACAGACGGGATGATTTTGAGGGTACCACGCCAATATCTTTCTCAATATTTCTAAGTGAAGTGGTCGGATCCGCAGCCACGCATGCCAATACATTAATGGTTTCATTTGCTTTATTTTCCTTCTGATAGGTCTTTGGTCTTGCTTTTGAAAACGATCCATAATTAATAAGGTTATTTTCAAGCCTTTGAAAAATTCTTAAATCAGGTTGCTGCCGCTCCGGATATCTTTCAAAATACAAATCAGATGCTGCCCGACTATTTTTTTGACACTCAAGAAACCACTCTAGCATATTATATTTTTCAAAATTTTGGAACTTTTCCATTCTTAACCGCGTATATTAACTTTGCTTTATGACAAATTAAAGACAGACTGACATGTCTATAAATAATTTAAAAAAATGATTTTGTTATCCATGGCTTACTAAGAGATTTTTAAATTATTATCTGGTAAAATGTAAAATTTGCAAATGCAAAGAAATTAGTAGATAAAAAGTCATCATGCATTTATAGAAAAATTTCACTTTTAATACAAAAAATATAAAAAGAATTAAATAATTATATGAACAATTAAAAAAATTATTATTTTTATTTCTTTTAAACATAATTTTGGAAGAAAGCTATTTTAACAAATTACAGAAAATTGGTCGAGCCTTGGACATAGTGTTGATAATAAAAAATTAATAGTTTTTAGAATTTTGTATTGCATGTACTAAAATTGAGATATGACATTTTAGAAATGGTGAAATAAGACTTACTCTTTTGTTTTGCTCCTACCTGCCATCGCCCGCTACGAAAAATGAGGAAAATTTATGAAAATCGCTTATTATCGAATTATTTTATCAAAAAACTGATTACAAATATATATATTTGAAAAGCTAATGGTAAGCAGAATAAACGTAATTGAAAATATACAGGGTGTCCCATAAGAAAAAATATAAGTTGGGTCAATTTCTTAAAAATTAAACAAAATAAAAAAAAACTGGCTACGCCACTGAACTTTACGGAAAAAACTACATATTTTATCAATTTACAGTTTTTTCGTATCTATAATAACAAAGAAGTTACATGGAATTTTAATAACTGTCAAAATTTGAAAATCACCCTGTAGCTGTCCAGGGGAACAAGGTAGCCATGATCTGTTTTCGCAGCAATTGTTTCCTCAAAAAAAGAACTAATAACATCTATATCAGATTTATGAAATTCCTTATGATTTTCGAGATACCCTATAAAACTATCAAAAATAGAGCACCCTGTACAGCAAAAATTCTATAAATTATATGATGAAGGAATTTTATGAAGACAATTTCTAGTCAATTTTTTAATAGCACTTGTTAACGTTTGTATCAATAGTTTTTTACTTATTTTCTTTTTATCTGCATTTTGATGTTTGAATTTGTATATGGTATTATTTCTGGTGTTTGCCGTCGAATATTTGTGTTTTGACTTTATTGTTGGTATATTAGATATTATTTTTAGCTTTGTCAATGAGATTCATGATTTTTGAAATAAAACAAATATAAAGGAGATTTTAACAATCTAAGATTGGCCATTTGCAAAACGATTCTAAAGAATAAAAAAAAGTACAATAATATAAAAACATGTTCTTCGACTCTTTAGGTATACTAATCTATATTAAGTACATAACATGGATATAAGATGAGATACATTTTTATATGCATATATAGTCTGCTACACAATGCTAGCATTACGACGTATGAAGAGAAAGGGGAAAAAACATAAATCTGGAGTTTTAAGCAGCATGTCATAATATGTGTTTACAACTTTTTTTAATATGATTATTTTATTATAAATTCAGGCTTTATTAAAAGAAAATACAGAATTATATAAAAATAATAAAATAAACTAAACGCAACAGTTCACTTGAGATGTCTCTAAATTTATATACATGAACGTAACGTGTGTACACATTTATCGTAAAAATCACATGTAGAATGCTAGGTTAATGACGAAAATCAGCACACGCCTGACGCTTCCCAGGTGCACAGAAAACCAAATATTTTTTGGTTATGTGGAATTACTTTGTATGGTCCACTGCCTTAAGTTCCTCGCTGACGGTATAAAGAATAAAGCACTAAAGAATCTGCCGGAAAAAACAGTGTTGGACTTTGTAGACGTGGTCCAGGCAATTATCACAAAGAGCTGCTTTCCATACATTTGGAAACGGGCCAAAGTGGTGTTGATCCCAAGAACTGGTAAGGATCTTCAGTTGGCTGTCAACTATAGGCCGATAAGTTTATTATCGTCCCTTGGCAAGACCATTGAAAAAATAATACTGAATAGGATTTCTGATTTTGTACTAAACAATGATGTTTTACCACTAGAGCAGTTCGGATTTCGAACTGATCATTGCATGGTGCGCCAAGCAACACGGTTGATAATCAATATACTAAGAGGGTTCAATAGACACCTGTCAACAGAAGCAGTATTTTTAACTTTTTTAAGGCATTCGATAAGGTCTGACACAATGGTCTTATACTTAAGCTAATAAGATTAGGTATGCCCAACGTTTTAATTCATACTATCGTCTCATTCCTTCAGGACAGGTCTTGCGTGGTATCGTCTGAAGACATGATATCAGGAGGATTCCAAATAAAAGCGGGAGTCCCTCAAGGGTCCTCGATAGCTGCAATAATAGTACAATATATACACTGGTGATATTCCAACGCACCCGTAAACGTTTAAATATAATTATTAATTATAAATTAAATAATATATAATTCTAAACTCCGCCAATGCCTGGTAAAATATCTGAAGATGTCATGATGACAAGCACTTCCGACAAATTTAAGTACAATAGAAAGAAACAAAACCAGTCAAGGCACAGGTGATAATTTCTGGCCCAGAAATCCGCGCTGTATTGCCAAATTTACCAAAATAAATGATTAATTAATATTTCCTAAATATTATCTTCACCGCTTTAACTATTATAATTTGCAATATATGGAGGAAAGTAAACAAGATATATGTTACAGGACATATACACAATACAGGGATATGCATCCGGTTACTAGGTCTGTGCATACGACTAATTGTTTTATGTAATAAATTTGAATTCAATACAAATTAAGATTTTATGGAAATTTAAGCAGAGTATTACGGCAACAATGTTGTGCTTTGAACCACATTTCACGTATTAAAATTGTTAATAATGCTCAGGCTTAAGGTCCGGCAAACGGAGTGGCTATGGTTGAGGTCCACCTCTACCCTCTACCTATCCAACGTTCAGAATATTGTTGATTCAAATAATTTCTAACAACTACTGAGGAGGTGCGCCGTCATGCGTGAACCACATTAAAGTTCTTGTACTTACGGGCACTTCTTCCATCAGTCCTGGCAAACTGAAAATCATGAGGATTATTTTCAGCCCAAATATATTATTATGAAAGTTTATAATGCGAAAAATTTGTGAATAAGATTTTTTTCGAAAACTTTTTTTGAAACCAGTTACAAAAACTCTAGTGGCAAATATTATTCGAATATTGTTTTTTTTTTATGTTAATACAGAGAAAACTATTTGATACCACATTGTCGTCTTACAATTACGTGAGGATTCACCAGTTTCATTCTTTGACCGAGGTTAGGAAACACCCTGTATAACAATAATATTATTAGATACATATGCGAGATGTTGCACGTGGTGACATCTCGTGGCAATCGAGCTATTCGCCCAACCAGACAAGCGAGGTCTTAGAGAAGACCAAACGCTGGAATGGAACCCTCATAAGCAGGTCGGGTGGCGCTAAAAGCCAATTGTGAGCTTCTGCGAACCGAAAACGCGATATAAAAGAATGAAGCTCGATTGCCACGAGATGTCGCCACATGCAACATCTCGCATATCTATCTATACATTATGTGTTGAAGTGAACTGTAAGGTCCTTTTCCTTTTCGCCAGAATCTATAGCCGTAATACGGCGAGACGTGTCCAAGGATTGGGTCTGACGGAAAGAAACGGCGCAAACGTCTGTCTTTTAATAATATTATTACTTTGATATTAACTAGGGTCGGATGCACGTTGAATTAGGCAAAAAGTAATTTTATAAATTTTTGATATTCAGGGATAAAATTTCTTTCTGATTTTTTTTCAAGTTTTTATTTACGGGGGGAAGGGAAGGAAATACAAATATGTGAATTATTTTATTTGCGAACAAGTATTCAAAATGCAACATATTATTTGCATTTACAAAACTTAAATATATCGATTGACAGGATTTGAATGTATCGTCAAATATAAATATTAATAATTGCCTTTGCCAAGTAAAGGATTATCCATTTCAACGCTGCGTTCTGTGTACAATCTAATTCGGTTAAGTTAACAATCCATCTAACTAGATAAGACCCGACAGACCATCTGACAAGTATCAGATTTCATTAGTAGATTAGGCTTCATTGAAAGGAAGCATGCTTATCATAAAAGCATTTGCTGAACGAAATGTCCTTTCCCTCTAAATTCCTTTTTAAGGTCAAATTCCTCTTCTGCATGCTATTATTAATTTAGCCAATTAGTGTGATTCTGTCAGCGTGCAAGAGTTTACTGCCAGAAGGTTTAAATTAAATCAACCCAATTTAGAATTATATTATAAGGAAACTTCAAATAAAATAACAAGGGATTTAATAAAAACTAATATTGAATTTCTTTCTACAAATAGAGTAGGTTTATTTGCGGAATTTATCAGCCGGAAATATCAACTGAAAGAAAAATACCGACTTCAATCCTCGCCGTCCTAAGGGTTTTTTAATTTAATTTTAATTAGCTTTATTTTCATTTTTTTGCTCTATTTTGGCGACAATACTAATTATTAATTATTAACAATATTTAATTACATTTGTAGCAATTATATTATAAACCACAATATCATTTGGACAACGACGAAAATATTTCAAATTAGGTTTATATAATAATTAATTAACAACGACCGAAACATTCCAGAAAAATATATCAAATTAGGTTTGTTTGATATAATACTTATTAGTAAAAATTTATTCTTAAATACATGTATATCATAAGTTGTCAAATTGTGCAAAAAGTTTGATAATAGGATAAATAGATATATGATAGACCGATCGCCATGCATTAGTTTCGGTCATAGTTTTGCATTGGTAATTAAAATTCAAATTATGGGATAATAAGTACGTTTTATTGAAATTAGTTAACAAGCCGGGTACAGACTCTGAGATATGTAACAAGCGTTTAATAGTCTACTTTTATTGTGTTTATTTTTAATGCCGGAGGGGGTGTTCTTACATCATGTGCAGAAACGAGCTTAAAAGGAGAATTGATTACTATTTTAAATTAAAATCTTTAAAGAACAGCACAATTTCGCATATCTTTGTCATTTTTTTTGTATGAACAACGCAATAATTTATCATTTCCAATTTACCTTGGGCTTTGAAAATTAGATTAGGCTATGTAAAAAGTAACAAAAGCCCCAATATTACATCCAGCATTATATTTTTCTCGCGAGGACTCCAACAATTTGATTATGCAGGTTTATCTGGTGCAAATATCGAGAGAAAGGAAAATAAAAAACTTCAATGTTTACCCACGCACTGACAAATGTTAACATGAAAATTGCTTTTATTTTCGAACAAATCTTAAGGGCAAACTTTATTTATGGAGTTTTCTTCTAAAAATGGAATAGCAGTTTTAAAAGTGATGTCCTTAAACAAACAAATAGTTAGTAGCATTTTTCTTTATATATAGAAGTCCGTCCAACTCTTGACAAATATTTTAATGATAAAAGAGGTTTGGGAGACGTTATACATATACAGGGTGTTACTTAATGATAGGCCGTAATTCCAAGGACGCATTCCTGAACCAAATTCAAGTAGATAAGTTCATATGTGTCCTAAAAAGTTTGGTTTTTAAGATACAGGGTGTCAAAGTTAAAAAAAAAACGTTTCTTCATTAATATCTCAAAGATTCTTTTTAGTGGTGGGGATCCAGTTTTCGAAAGTGGAATGATGAAATGGAGTTTTTTTTCTCCCCCCAGTCGATGAAGTAGGATCCCCCGTTATTCCGACATAATTTATCGGTATATCCGGTGGGTCGGGGAGGGGGAGGGCGCCCTTCAAATCTCCCTGCAAACGGTTTTTCTCGGAAAACTCGGCTGGGTTTGATCGTACAAGAAAATAAGAGCTTGACAGAACTCGTAAGCTCGTTCCAACTTGAACCCGATATGTCAATTGGTTTGCGAAATATCGCGATTTGAATGTGCAAAAAAAAGGGAGGTGGGGGACAAAATTTTTTTGCCACGGGACGGCATTTTTTTAGCTTTAATTTGAGCCTTGCAAGGACCTGATCCGACAATTAGGAAGGGAGCTAAGGGCCGGCAAAGTCTTTGCTGCATAGCGGGAGAACGGAGAGGGTTAGGGGGTTCTAGCCGGACTCAAAAGAAAGGGTAGGAAATTTTCTATTTGCCTATTTGTTTTGCAATTTACCCGAGTCTATATCTTGCCCGCCCGCGCGAGCGACAAGTTAAGAGACGTAACACTCACGACCGGCTGCGAGCGCGCGCTCGGAAATTATTTTTGAATGGCTGATCACTGTTTTCCCGGGATGACGCGCCAGCCGACGCGAATCCACAGAAATAATGGCAGGTAAACAATGACGATAGGCGCAAGGATGCATTCCAATCTCTATGGTCAAGCGACCTTGAAGCGCATTGGAATCCAACGCCTCTTGATCTCATATCAGGGAAGAAAAGTCTTTCATGCAGTCGTAGATTTCTCATTTGAAGAAGTATTCAAAACGTGCAGGCGTGGGGGTTAATTATTTCATTGTGGACACGTGCAAGCCCTAACAGGCGTTTCTGTGGAGACTAACAGTAAGTGCTCGCTAATGATAATATAACAATTACTCATTTAGCTTTTTTTTTAACGACTGTTTCCTTATATTAGTACAATATTCTTAAGCCGCTTTAATTTGGCTACTATTGATCAATGGATTAATAAATTAATCACGTGGGACAATCGTATGTCCTTCAGTTTCCGACACGCAATAACATTCTCTTTACTTTTTAGAGATACATCCAAAACCGATTGAGGATATTTCGGGCAAAAGAGAACAGTGCTATCCATTGATCTCGTGAGCTCGTAATAATTGAATCAGCGTTATTTTACGGAGGTTCAAAGAATTCCAGTACTACGGATCTTCTTTGCCTATCGGTAAACTGTACAAATTTTTGTCATCTAACTTTAAGGGTAGTTTGTAAGGTCAAATGTTAGTAAAATATAATATCAATTTTAATATAATATATTTTCGAAGATGAAATAAATAAACGTTGTATCATATCTGCTCCCGAAACTTTCTTCCCTTCCCTTGGCCATTTCTATAGCAGCACGTGCGCTGCAAGGTCGCTTGACTATAATGAAGAGATCGGAATGCAGCCTCTTGTATAGCGCTTATCGTTATTGTTGTAAAAAAAAACCGGAACCCGATGCCTCTTTCAGTTCCCGATCGTTCAACGATCGAAAGCAATCAAGATCTTTTAAAATCGCTTCATAACTAAGCAAGATACGAGAGATCAGCCATTCGAAAATAGTTTCCGAGCGCGCGCTCGCGGCCGGTCGTGAGTTTGCCCGGAGTATAGAGAAGCGGAGATGATAAGCTCCGCCCCCGGCGGCTTGGAGGTCTTTCTCGTCCGCTTGCATTACGTTTCTCAACTTGTCGCTCGCGCGGGCGGGCAAGATATGGACTCGGGTAAATTGCAAAATAAATAAGCAAATAGCAAATTTCCTACCCTTTCTTTTGAGTCCGGCTAGAACCCCCTAACCCTCTCTGTTCTCCCGCTATGCAGCAAAGACTTTGCCGGCCCTTAGCTCCCTTCCTAATTGTCGAATCAGGTCCTTGCAGGGCTCAAATTAAAGCTCAAAAGAAAATGCCGTCCCGTGGCAAAAAAATTTTGTCACCCACCCCCTTCTTCATGCCTAAAAACGCAAGTGAAAAAGTTGACATTTAATATTTTGCGCGCCAAAAAAAAAAATTTCACGCTAAATCATGTTAAAATCACGGGGGATTCTACTTGATCGACGAGAAAAAAAAAACTTGATTTATCCGCCGGATCCCCACCACTATTTGCCGATTTTGGAGCAATTTGGCAGTATTGTTCTTTGTGATAAGACACTAACTTAGCACTAACTAGATAAAAAATTTTCGACATGCAATGAAGGCAGGCTTTTATTTCTTTTCTCGAAAACGAAGTAAGATACGAAAGAATATTAAGAGACTAAAAAGTTGTATTTTTAGCTACTGTACCCGAAAATAATATAAAATTTGTAACCAAGTTAGTGGCGTACATTTCTTTTGTCAATATTATTCGTGAGACTGCCCCCGGGACGCCATTGGAACTCATAATTGTCATCTAGTTGGTGCTAACTTAGCGTCTTATCAAAGCGAACAACACTGCCAAATTTCACCAAAATCAGCGATTGAGAGATAGGGTAAAAGTGGGAGAGACGCCACATTCCTTATCTCGCGATGTGAAAGAGATAGCCCTATACTTTATACTGGAAATAACTACGTATCGACGCTGTCGTCGTAACGAGTATGTGCCTGTTCGGCTGCCCTTGAGTGCGTTACATATTGTTAAGAAATATTCTTTTTTGCCTAATCTATTCAATGAAAATTTTGAGCATATTGTGTTTTAGTAAATGCCATAAGTACAGCGGAGATAGGTTAAAGTGAGTACCTGTTTTAATGTTTGGTTCAGCTTGTTTTTAACATGATAGGAAAATATTTTTGTATCATTGTTTATACTGAGTGATATATTAACTGTACGACATCTTTGCTCCAAAATAAGAGGCTTATACGATATGTGTTTTACTGTTAAATTTGAACAAGGTATTTACTATTTTAAAATGCCCAGAAAATATGTAGGTACTTCCCCCATTGCAATTATTGTGGGGGGGGGGGGAATAGACATTTTAATTTTTTTTTTCAAATAATGTCGTAAATTGTTTTTTGCCACATAGTGTATAAGTGTAACTTTCCTGCAAAAAATTAACAATTTAATTATATTGCATTTTTTCTTATAAAATTTCACACTTGCAAAAACTATGGCGTCTCTCCCACTTTTAACCTATTAATAAAATACCATTTTTTTTTTTTTACTTTGACACCCTGTATCTTGAAAACCAGATGTAATGTAATGTAATCTGTATTAACATGTGCCATAACCATCTTTATTATGTTTATAAACACATACCAAAGACTATCGTTATGGTTTTTATATCGTATTTATATTTTTAATGTTGAGAACAAAACGCAAATATTTAAGGATATATATTCATAAATCTCAAAGATCAGTTCGTCCCACAGGCACTTGCCTTTTTTTCAGGTTTCCCTCCAACATTAAAAAAAAGAAAACACAAGACATGACTATAAAAATGGTAAGTAGCAGCGATTCAAGATTTAATTTATTCCTGGTTTTATTACTTAAACAATAAAAATTCAATGGGAATAATAAAATAAGTTAGAGCGATGATTTTCTTTTGTCTATATGCATTTTCCTATCCAAATACATAAAACTGGTCCGTAAGCAGTCAACCTCTGCCCTTTGGAGAATTTGAAATATTGTCCCCCCCCCCTCTCCCTCACATCAAATAGATTAGCCATAATCCTATTTGAAAGTTTCGATTGTAAAGATATGTTTAAATTCATCCGTTATGTATTAATAAAAATTATGTAGATCGCACTGAGGCTTCGATTTTGTCCAATCCGAAACAAATATGGCATTTTGTAAAATCAAAAGGAGGTAAATCTAGTGCTTTTACAGCATTACAGAATCCAATATCTAATGAACTGACAACAGATGGTCATAAAATTTGCGACACTTTCTTCTTATTTCAGTTCAGTATTTAATCCCCCCAATGCAAATCAAATCCAAATTACACAAGTTCCAATCAAGGTTGCTATAATTTTATATCAAATTATTACTAACCTATCATCACTTTTATAAAAAAAATTAAAGAACTGCCAGATAAAGCTGCAGGTATTGATAATATACCCACTAAACTTTTAAAGGAATGTGTGGATGTAATAGCCGAGCCGCTGTATATTATATTTAATAAGTCTTTAAAGGAGGGACATTTCCAGCAGTTTTGGAAATCGGCCTTAATAGCCCCCATTTTGAAGTCCGGCAATAAATTTCTCGCGGAAAACTATCGGCCAATATCTAAATTATGCATTATAGCTAAACTTTTCGAATCTATCATATGTGATTACCTATAGGTACCGGGTGTTGCATCGTCGAGCGGGACATAGGAAATCCCATGTAATTTTAAATGGGGTCAATTATTGGCTTCCCTAATTATTTTAGAGAAAAATTCTATTTAGGTTTATTAAAGAGCACTAAAACCCACATTCAAAAGAATAACTTTAGATATTTTTGATGAGCCCGTTTACGGGTTATCGCCGATTTCTTTTTAACTATTTCTCCTTTTTATGGCCCCGTATTTGCGGGCACCAGTCAAGGTAAAAGATGACTGTCAAATAAAGTTGTCATTTTGAGGAATATTTGAACATCTTCTTAAACCCTAAAGTTCTAACAATTTAATAGTACCTACCTATTAATTAGTAAAATATTGAAACATGTAAAATGCCATAATTAACCTTGTAATTGGATACTTTATTTTAGTTTTATTCAGATTAATTTGTACTCATAAATACACCTTTAATATTTTCGATGTACGAGTTTTTATAACAATGTCCCGCTCGACGATGCAACACCCGGTATATAGATTGTAAAAATATTATCAACCCCGAACAACACGGCTTCATAAAAAAACGTTCCGTTGAAAGTAACCTGTTCATTTATTCTCAGTACTTGTTGGACAGTATGAATGCGGGTCACCAGGTAGATGCCATTTATACCGACTTCAACAAGGCATTTGACAAAATTGATCATAACATATTAATTAGTAAACTTGCTGGAGTCGGTATTTGTGAAAGTCTGCTTAGATGGCTGTCTTCTTATGTCAGCAATCGAACCCAAGCTGTTAAAATTGGTATGTTTATGTCGGCTTTTACTGAGATCACTTCTGGAGTACCTCAGGGGTCCCATCTGGGGCCTCTTTTATCTAATATTTATGTCAACGACATTGTCAGCTGTTTTAAATTTTCTAATTTTTTAATGTATGCCGATGACTTAAAAGTTTATCACTCAGTTGCTGATCCTTCAGACACGTTTCGCATTCAGCATGACCTAAACAATATTTTTTCGTACTGTCAACGTAATTGCCTCTATCTAAATCTCAAAAAATGTCATACAATCACGTTCTCTAGAAATATAAATAAAACTTTTTCAAATTATAGTTTTAACGATATACCAATAACAAGAGTCTCTATTGTAAAAGATATAGGTATTTTTTTTTACTGTAAAATGTTATTTGAGCACCATATTCAGCAAATCACCATAAAAGCTAAAAAATCACTAGGATTTATTATAAGAACCTGTAGGGGCTTTAAACAAATAGAATATATTCGTACATTATAACATACGTTAATAGCGTACTCTCATTTGGATCGGTGATCTGGAATCCTCAGTACGATGTGTATATTGGCAAAATTGAAAAAGTCCAAGAAAGATTTTTAAAGTATTTATGCTATAAATTTTATTTAAACGGGAATTCTACCTTAATTAAACGAAACCTAAGATTATTATCACTTGAGGATAGAAGGCAAATGTACGACATAAAATTTGCTTATAAAATTTTTAACAATATGATTGATTCAACCCAGGGCCGGCGCTAGGGCCGGGCAAGCCGGGCCCCTGCCCGGGGCGGCAGGCTGTAAACTAATTAACTAGTTTATGAAGAAAATAAACCAAGATTCACTTGAATACTTAAGAAAAATTAATATGTGAAATTTTAATAAAATTTGCTTTTACTACCTATATAAATATTGTGTTTTACGAACTTTTAAGTATTTTAAATAAAATGTCAAAATATTTCAAATTCAAGGAGCTCACAAGCATAATAAATTATAATTATTTAAATAAATGAACTCACGTATAAAATGCTGTAATATAATTTTATTTCATACTGTATTGTAAAACGCACCTTTACATATTTGAATTTAGTCCAAAAAATAAGGTTTTACAGCAATAAGTCCGGTAAAATTTTTTTGAAATTGACATACCAGCTAATTTTGAGCTGACCCAGCCACGTCATAGAGTTCGAAGAAGGAATGTTAATTTCGACTATGAGGTACGAGATGATCCGATAGAAGATCCTACTTTGAAATATAAGGCAGAGTTTTATTTTTTGACATTAGATAAAGCTATCAATGCACTTGAATCCAGGTTTGATTTGATGAGTAACCACAGCAACTATTTCCAGTTTTTATAGAATATTTGTGATTTAAAAGATACTCCTCAAAACGGCGTACTAAAGTATTGTAAAGATCTAGAAATAGTGTTAGGTAACTGATGGGAATTCATCAGATATAAACGCGCTGGACCTGGCAGACGAGATAGTATCGGTTCTGGCTTTGCTAAATAAAAAAGAAAGTCCAATCGAGATTTTAAAATTCATATCGAACCTGGATTTTGCTCCAAATCTCGGTATAGTTTTAAGGATATTGCTTACTCTCCCAGTAAGTGTGGCAAGTGGAGAAAGGAGTTTCTCCAAATTAAAATGAATTAAAAATTTTTTACGCTCCACAACTACCGAGGATCGGCTAAACGGCTTGACAACAATAGCCATTGAACATGAACTGGCTGAAAAAATTAATGATAAAGAAATTATAAAAAAAATTTCAGAATTAATAGTGAGAAAAAAACACTTTTAAGTTTAACTGTATTTTTAATATGTAATTAAGTAAAGTAATTAATATTTAGTGGTTCTATAATTTGTTTTAGTATTTTTTAAATATCTGTATTTTATAATAATTATACACTAAAAATTACTCTTTTCTTTTTTCTCTGTGCAGCCGGGCAACCCTAATTTTAATTGTGCCAAAAACATGGTAAATTAATAAATTAGTATTTTTGGCTAAACAAAACTTTAACATTATTGATAGCATTTTTTTGCTCACGTTTTATTTTACTATTAAGTGTGGGAAGGGTTTAGGTTATCTCTTTTAATTTTTATTATAAATGGGCGGCATTTTACTCTTTGCCCGGGGCGGCGAACCTGCTAGCGCCGGCCCTGTTCAACCCCAATTATAAACTTATTAAATATCAACGTTCCCTTCTATAACACGCGAAATAAGATGTTTTTCCACATTCAACCAAGTAATACCAACTATCACTCCAACTCGCCTCTGCATCGTTGCTGCAAATCGTATAATACGATATGTAATTTGGTCCAACTGGATATCTGCTTTCAATCCCTAATGGCCCTAACAAGTGCACTAAAAAAGTTTTATTCTCACCATATACAATAAGATCTATTTTAATAACATTTATTTATTGATTTCTCTATTTAATGTTCAATTAATAATCTTGTTTATATAAGATATTAATATTCTCTTCATATAACGTAAGATCTATTTTAATAATATTCATTTGTTGATTGTTTATTTAATGTTAAATTTTTAGAATCTTGTTTACATATAATAATAATAATAATAATAAAGTGCCTTTTATTTATAATCAATACATACATACAATACATAATGATGTAAACGGGTGGCGAGATCTAGCATAGCTATTCTATCTAACCACCCCAATGGTAATATTAATTTGTATAAAAACAAAATGCCTAAATCCAGAATTAATTTAAAACACCCATGCTGTAAAAAAAAGGTTTTATAACAACTAAATACCGTTATATTTGCAATAATTATAATATCGCCAAAACGAGAATATTAATAACAAAATTCAAACATCATAATTGAGAAAAAACGAAACATTAGAGAGAAATAAAAATTATAGTTTATTAATAATATTAATTACTATGTACTATAAAGAATATAACATATATTGTGTACTACATGAGCCATTACCCTATGCTCAAAGTAAGAACAAATAGAGCACTATGTCACATGTAAAAGATTGATCCCTGTACGCAGTGACAAGACATACATTTTCAAATGTTTTTTAAAACTCGTTATTGATGAGCAGCATTTAATGTTCTCTGACAATGAGTTGTAGGTTTTTATCGCCGTATATGTGAAAGACCGCTGAAAAATAGCTGTGCTATGCCTAGGAACCTGGTAAAGATCTCTGTGACGAGTGATTATCCGATGAACACTGCTACCTTTTCTCAATTTTTCAAACAAATACTGAGGTTGCTCAGTCTGAGATATCTTAAAAGCGAGACACGCCAAATGAATAAAATGCCGTTCTGAGAGGTTAAACCATTTTGAATTAACGAAACAAGGCGAAATATGGTCAAATTTACGCAAGCTATAGGCAAACCTGAGACAACTATTCTGAACCTTTTGCAAACTATTTCTATTTTGAATTGTTAAGGCTGGCCAATAAAGAATGTCACTATACGCCAAGTAGGAAAGAATTAAAGAGTCAGTAAGTCTAAGCTTCACGTCAGTGTCAAAATAATCTCTGTACATATAAAGTGATTTTAGCTTACCATAGGACTTTTGTAGCAAATATGACACATGCTCGTCAAAACGTAAATATGTGTTAAAGAGCACGCCCAAGTTTTTGCCTACATTGGTTGCATTAAGAGTAATATTGTTTAAGCAAATTTTAAACCTATCATCTCCCACGATCTCGTTCATTTTACTCCCTAAGACTAACAACTGAGTCTTTGCATTATTAAGAATAATACCGTGCGCCTGTGATAAATTATAGATGCCTACCAAATCTTCGTTAATTGAGGTAACAGCTCGGTCGAGTTGGCTGGGATGAAATGAAAAATATATTTGAAGGTCATCAGCGAATTGATGCGAACTACAACTTAAGAGATGTTTAGGGAAGTCCGATGTGTATATCGAAAATAAAAGGGGGCCTGGTATACTACCCTGAGGAACGCCTCTGTTGGTTGAAAGAAACTCGGATGTGGACCTGGCATCCAACAATACTCGTTGATTCCTCTCATGCAGATAACTCTCCATGAATCTTATAGCTGGAAGGCTTAAACCAAAATATGCCAACTTTTTTAAAAGGATGTCATGACTATAATATGTTAATTTTTGTTTACATACTACTACTTTGATATTACTATTTATTATTATTGTTATTTAGTCAATACTGTTCCTGGGTTTGTCCCGTTTTGTATTCCTCAATGTGAAATAAATAAATAAATTAATTAATTAATTCAATCAACAAAAAATAGTCGGCAACTTTGACTTCGTCGGAACAGATGATGGGTTTGGGGTTTGGGCTTTGCTTAGTCAAATAAAATCAAAATATTCTTTATTGTCATAAAGTATTATTTTTATCAACAAAGCTTTTTTTAAAATTAAATTAACAATAAAATATCATAATATAGTAAAACTTAAAATATCGGAATAAAAAAAAAATGCAATTAATTATGACAGAGTATCACCAAAATATTCATCCAGAGTATAATAAGCTTTTTCCAATAATAATATTTTAACATTTTTTTTAAACATTTTAAAATTTCACATTTTCTTAATAAAATCTGGAAGATAATTAAAATTTTTTTAGAATCATAAATTATGGATTTTTTGACAAGACTTGAAGAAGAAATATGTAAACATATATTAAAGGTTTGTCTTGTATTATAAGTTTGTGAATTTAATGAAAATGAATAAAAATTGAAGTTAGTGTTATCATTTTTTGTGAGATAGAGTTTTACAAGAATCCCTAGATCTAGCTTTGCACTAATATCTGATAGCTCTTTTTTGTAAAATAAAAATTGAATTTAGAAGATATTGGCTTGAATTTCCCCAGAAACAAATCCCATATCTCAAAAGAGATTCTATTAAAGCAAAATAAACATTTCGAAGAACCGCCATATTCATTTCATGAGAAAGTACTTTTAGGGCATAACATCCTGAAGCTAATTTTCTACATAACTCTTTGATAAGTTCATTAAAAGAAAGATTTTAAGTAATATAGATTCCTAAAAATTTTATAAATTTGGGGTTATTAGTTATGAGATTGTCAAGAATTATATTATTAAGTGAACATTTAAAAGTTAATATAATTGTTTTAGTGATATTAAATGAGAGTAGATTAGAGTCACACCACTTTTTGACATTTATTAAATCTTCATTAATTATTTCAATTAATTCAATACAATATTTACTATGCCAAAGCATTGTTGTATCATCAGCAAATATGGTAAATTTACCGTTTATAAAAATTGATACAAGGTCATTTATATACAGGGTGTTATGGAAATGACTTATTATTTTTTAACCCGTAAATATATAGGTCGAGACGAATTGGGGAAAAATTGCTATAAATGGCGCTCGAAGCTAGAAATTCGAGAAAAATGCCTTCAAAAATTTAGGTCCAAAACACCTACACGCCAATGACCCAAACAGCTGATTTGGGTAATTGTTTACTTTAGTGGAAATGTTGAATTTTTCGCTAAAATTTCGTATATAGGCTAATTAAGGGTAGCTGATCACAATTTTCCTTTTGCGTTTAGGCGGCAAATGCACTGGTTTTGAGAAAAAAAATGTTAAAGTTTTTCTAACTCACCGGTATGTTATTTTGCATGTAATCCTAAAATGTTGCTTATTTCCAATAAAATATTACTTGTCGGAGTCATAGTATACACTTCTGAGTTGAAATAAACGAAATATGCCACAAGGAAACTCTGAAAAACGGGATAACTTGTAAGCGAACAGAAAACTCTACGTTATCTGGAAAAAGACGGGGGCTCACTGACAGCTGGCCACCCATGTTGTCAGATTGTTAGTGTATTATAAATTGCCTATACTTGTCAATTCATTTTTATTAATTGAATGAATCCTATTGGCTCGAGCTAGCATATCATTCTCCTGGATGGAAGCCATTGATAATTACAAGAAAAAGAAGAACAATCTGGCAACGTGAGTGCAATGAATCTGAAAAGAGACGGTTCTACTTTGTCGGCGTATTAACAACGAATTTAATTAAATTTGTGCCTTTTCCATTGTTTTTTTGCTAAAATGTTGCTCTTATTTTATGAACAGATAGTTTGGTGAAAGTTTTATCACATATTTTGAAGGGAAAACCATAAAATCTAGGAAATTGAAAGGAAAGAATACCCCAACCTGTAAGTGAAAAACTTTAACATTTTTTTCTCAAAACCAGTGCATTTGCCGTAAAAACGCAAAAGGAAAATTGTGATCAGCTACCCTCAATTAGTCTATATACGAAATTTTAGCACAAAATTCAACATTAATTGCACTAAACTAAACAATTACCATTCCAGCAGTTTGTCTTGTCAAAAACACATGTGTTCAGGGGCATTGAACTATCATGGAAGGCGCACATAGTCCGGTTTAAGGGTATTTTACAAAATTCAAAATACTTCCGATTTTAGAAAAAAAAACTATCAAGTGTAACTCTAGACCACCTCAGGAGTGGCCCCTTAAAATATAATAAGTCATTTCCATAACACCCTGTATATTAAAAATAGTACTGGACCGAGAACTGAACCTTGAGGTACTCCACAATCAATTTTATTACTTCTTGATTTCTTACCATTTAACAATACTACTTGCTTGAGATCTATTTTATCTATTTTACAAGACGGATTTGCCCCTATACTCTATTTATTAATGGTTAAAACCGCGATAAACCACAGGCGTGACAATAACAGGTAACTGGTCTTAATAGCTTGTGGATTTATTATACAAATGGCAAGTAATTATTGCCCAATATATTTTGTAAGGGTGTGCTTAATATAACAGCAAAAACAATTGTTTTAAATGTACAGGGTGTTCGCGTATATTTTGCCCAATAGATATCTCCATTATTATTGGTTTCAGAGAAATGTTTTAATTAGCAAAGTTATAGCATTTTCACCAAACCTTCAGAAAATGAAATGAATTATAGAATAGAATTATCATTATCCTCATTAGGTTTTGTAAATGGCTCATGTTACTCATAGCAATACCTGTCACCTTGGCTAAATTGTAACTTCTGTCTTCTTGACAAATCTTAATAAACGTTGTCAAAATCAGAGTCTAAATGGGATACTCTGAAGTTCGAAATTCTTAAAATATATATCAAATGTGGACAAGACAAGCGAAAAGCGCAACGCAAATTGATAAGGCGACATCCACATTTAGTAATTGCTAGCCAAAAGCTTTCCGAAATGTGTTACGTCAACTTTCTGAGCGAAAAACATTACAAAGAAAGAAAAGGCATTGTCGGATACTTGAGGATGAAGAACTTGCTGTTCTTCTATACTTTCAAAGTACTTTTTATTTGTTTTTATATTCGCTTCGTATCATTTAGAAGCTTAATTTGTTTTCAGAAAATCCAAAAAATTCGATAAGGGAATGTGCAAGATATCTTGGCAAATGTTGCACAGTAATTTTTAAAATTCTAGAACGGCATAAATTTTACGACTTTAAATTCAGAAAAGTTCAGAAATTACAGAAGAACATAAGCAAGGACGTTTGGAGTTTTGCCGTCACATGACACACATCCTCAACAATAACGCCAATTTGTTTGAAAACATTATATGGCCGATGAATCTTCTTTTAATACGGCAGAATTCGCATCTTACAGTTGAAGTGATACGTTCTGGGTGGATGTCAGTAAATGTGTGGTGCGGCATAGTCTAAAATATAATCATCGGTCCAATTTTCATTGATGGATCTTTAAATGGAGTTAGATATCGTGAAATGCTTGCACATGAAATAGAGGATATTTTTAAAACTTTTCCTCTAAACGCCGCAAGGAATTTTATATGGCAGCAAGATGGTGATCCATGTCATAGTGTTCTTTCAAAGAATAAGTCACTGAGAATTATGACGTTTGGATTAATCGTGGCCTCCCAATAGTCCCAACTTAACACCATTAGACACATTTCTTTGGGGCTAACTCAAAGACAAGATATCTGCATCCAGACCAAATAGTGTTGCCGATTTGCGAAAACAAATCCAAATTGAAATTGACTTTCTCAACTTCGGTAGGCCAGATATGATTGCTAATGCAATTGAAAAACTAAAGCTACGAATCCTGCATTTTAATGAACGGTGACAATTTGGAGCAATTATAAAAATAATATATATGTGTTGTTATGTTTTATTCCAAAACGGTAAAAATAACCCCAACGACCACTATATATTTTAAAAAAAAAGATAAAATTCTTTAAAGGATACAATGAAAAAATATATAATTATTGATACATGACGTACGGGCAAAGACCTAGCGTGCCCATGGTATGTTTGATTCGAAGCTGTCAAGTTACCTACTTCAGGATTTTAGGTATATCAGTACTAAAATTTTGAAGCAAATTTTGCCAATCTGCAAATAAATGTAAAACCAGTTTGTTTACTAGTGGATAGTAACATCACATGCGAAACCATTATGGTTGTTATCGTTTTGCTACCTTTTACGTATATACAGTGACCAGCAGAAAGTGCACAGCATATGGGAAAATTTTTTATCTATAAATTTAGTAAATTTATTTTATTTCAGAAAAGTTCTGAATATCTTCAAACCAAAATTACTCCCACCAAATCCGCTAAAAGTCTTATGGTATACGAGGGAGAGTCATAAATTGGAAATTCCGCCAAAAGAAAAGTACCTCCATTTTTAAATTTAAAAAAAAAGTAATAAGAAATATTGTTTCAATTCCAGAGATATACTTTAATACCAAATTTTGCTTATTTTGGACAAAAAATAGGATCTAATCGTTTTCTCTGAATTACCCTGTATAAATAGTACCTCCATTTTTCATTTAAGACAAAGTTTTTATTAAGAAATTTTGTTTTGATTTCAAAGATATACTGAAATAGGTACCATATTTCGCTTAAATCGGACAAACAATAGGATTTAATCGTTTTTTTCTGAATTACTCTGTATAAAAATTACATCGCAATCATACAAAAAATATTATTGCAACATTTTGTACCGACGCCACTTGTTAAAATTACGAACATGTTGAACTTTGAAAATAAATGTACTTAGATGCTTATTTAACTCACTAAATTTTATAAAAAAAAAATGTTGAACTTTGAAAATAAATGTTCTTAGATGCTTATTTAACTCACTAAATTTTATAAAAAAAAATAACTAAGGAGTTATTTACAAAATTATTACTATTTCTTCTAACATTTCAACACCCTGTATCTCCGTAACGAAGTCGCCAAGGACCACTGTTTATAAGAACTTTTCATCTTAAAATATTGTCGGCTATTACCTCCCAAAGTTTGTCAAAGTACTTTTGAATCACCCTGTATAGACTAAACATCCCACTTTTTAAACCTTGAATATTAAATTAATCTTGTATTTTTTCCATAATGTTTAGGTTTCTTAATGCACAGAACATCGCAGTTTCATGATTTCACATTTATTTTCTCATAGTCTTATATACCCTATTGTATTGTTATCTGATTAGGGTTTAGGGATAACATAAAAGACATCTCCAACCATATAAAAGAAAGAAATTCATATATTATGTAAAATCTAAATCGTAAATTTTAAAAATTCTTGTTGCAGGATGACACATTTCTCTCGGCTCTCGAAGTTACCTTTGTGAATATTGAAACATAAAAAAACTTCATAAAAATTTATATATTTCACGCATTTGCTTTCGGCAACCATTTATATAACTTCTAAGGCTTACAAATCTCCTTCTTATCGTCAAATTGCCAAAAACTCAATGTATTTTAAGAAAATTGAAAGCGCTCAACATTTTATAATGCTAAGGTTTTTTTTTAACTTGCACATTCTCTATTAAGATGTGTATAAGAATCATATCATGATTATTTAAAACAAAAAACTTGAAAACAGTTTTATTCCTTGACTTCCAACACTGTCTCATAAAAGCACAAATATAAACATTTTTTAATTTAACAGTTCACCGTTACCATTGTCGATCGTCGACCTTTTTGGCTTAAACGAATATTTGAAGTTGCGTGTTGTAGGCAGTTCATGTCAGTCACTAAAGTCCAAAACATTCAAAATACCCCTTGCAATTGTGTGAGGTGCTTAACCTAAACAAATACAGCCAAGGATACCCGACGATAAATACTCATACAAAAGGCATATTACGGTTTAGTTAGTTTTAGGGGTAGTTAAATAGATAAGTTCTAAGTTAAAAGTCAAGTCTACAGGGGTGAGGCGTATGGTCATTGGCTACTGACACGTTTAGCTTTGGGCAATAAAAGATAATGAAATAGTTTGTCACTACTTCTACTTCTACGTCTTGTCGGCGCCTGATATTATCGTTTTTATTTCTATCTTTCTTTTAAAATGACAAGATTGTTGTCATTTCAGTCAACTCATCTCTATCTTCAACTGAACTACTTTTACCCGCCTCTGCAGGTACATGCAATATTATTATAATACAATATTAAATAAAAGTTTTAACATTTCTTCTCCTCGTGTAAGTTTTAATTTACTTCCCGGCATAGCCTTGTAACTGGTCTTCGAAATACTACCTTACTACATCGCCTACATGTATGGGCTTTAAATCGTCAGTCCATTTTCTTCGTCTGTCTTTAATAATTTTACACTTTGCCTCAGTTTGCTTGGCCTCTATCTCCATTCTGTAAATTTCCAGGAATTCTAAAAGCTTCTGTTCTTTCAGTTTTCTTTCTTCTCCCAATGGTTTTAAGTATTTTCTATACATGGCAACTTCTCTCTTCGTTTCCGGCATTCTCGCGCTCCATTTCCAACTGAGATAACATGTTAAATCCTTCATGCAATGCCGTTTCTTCTTTCTATCTTTGAGCTTTCAGTTGTGCTTCAACTTGCATTTGATCTATGATTCCTTTAGCAATTTTGTCTCTTTTTTCTCGTTAGCATCCAGTTCTTCTATTTCTTCTCTATGCAGTTTTTCGGTAAGCTTCTGCACCTTCTGGCCCAACTTTATTTATTTCAACTTTGAGCAATTCTTTATTATCTGCTTCTCCCATATTCTTACCATGTCCTTTTCTTTATCTTTCTTTATAAATACTTCCTGAACTTTTCGTTATTCCTTTGTCACCACTTTCTCCATGATAAGCTCACATTCGATTAAATTCATTGTCCGTTTCTCTTCTGGCCTCATTTTCGCTTATACTTCGCTAAAACAACAAAAAACTTACCGGGTTGCTTTTTGGAAACCTGTGCATTTTCACACGTTTCCCGCTTTGTACTTTACATCCGGGAACGCAACAATAAATCACCATTTTAGCAGAATAAACTTAATAAATTTATACGTCGCGCCACTTCGTTTAAAAATTTAATTTTAAAATGTCAATGTCGCTTGGGTCCGACTCCGGAAGATATTTTTATCATGGATCAGCACATAAGTCATATTTTTATCTTTATCGCACCTTAGCTGATACGGTTGAATTCAGAGAGAGAAAGATAGAGAAGGTTCCCCACGCTCATTCTAAATACATGTTTTGCCGCTACCAACGTTAGGATATGAACAACCTTATAAAACAAAATCCCTACAATAGCGCCATCATCGTCTGGTTGAAGAACTAAACGAACAAGAAACGATCTTCACCATTTAAGTTATCCTAGCCTGATTCAACTACTTTTACCCACCTCTGCAGGTACGTACATACATTATTATTCGCCATTCGCTTGATCGGTGACCGTTATCTGACAAACAATCTGGAAAGGCTTGAACATCGAAGGCAGGTTGACGACTTGAGTCTATTTTACAAATATTTTCATGGAAAGTGCTCAACTGAGGTTGCCCGCTTAATTCCACCCAGAGCGGTGCATGGTAGAAATACACGACGAGCCACTGCAGTCCACCCGTACGTGGTTCAGCTTTGTGTCCCTCGAACGACACTGTTTAAAAATTCTTTCATCTGGTCATTACTCTGGAACGACCTCCCTAATGCCGTGTTCCCCAACGAGGATAATCTCCAAAGATTTAAGACCAACGTGAATCATTTCCTGTGCACACGCACCGCTAGCAGAGCGCCATAAAGGATTAATCCTGCAGTGCGGTGCCCTATCATAAAAAAAAATTGTAATACAATATTAAATAATAGTTTTAACACGTCTTCCAAACCGGTAAATCCAATAAAATGGTATGCCTAACTTTGATCTATTCTGAGGAAGTTCCAGTTTAAATTCTTCGCTTACTCTATATAAGTACGAAGTATGGAGGGCTTTAGGAAGGAGACCGATCGCAATACATCGATTCCGGTCCCACTTTTGCATTGCTTTAAAAACTGCCGCCAGGATCGCATTGTTCCATTAGCGCTGCAAATTTCATGGGTTCTTATGGAAGAATGAACTGTTTTATCGAAATTAGTTAATTTAAACAGTCTACAGACCGAGATATGTGTGAGAGGCGGGTGCGGGATACTCCCTAGATACATAATTCTAGCATGTAAAAGGGTGTATTGCATTCTAAGACACTGTCACAGATTAACCTAATACAGATACGTAAGTAAGCGGCAGCGTCGTATTCAACCCTTGTAAAAACCACGCCCCCCGAGAAAGAGCCGGCTCCTTGTCGTATAGTACGGGTATCAGTTTAGTGCTAGTGATTATCGGTGCAACACGATCGGTAATAAACTGTTGAGTGTAGTACGTGTGCCTATGTTATTTTGGTTGTTATTTTAATAAGATGCCTTGACATAAGTGTGTTTATTTGCATTGTTTTACCAGAAGCGGTAGACAAAAGACACTTTTTGGGTTTCCAAAAGATAGTTTAAGGTAAGATATTCCTATAACATATTTTTGATCTATTTTTTGTTTGGAAAGATGATTCAACTAACATAATAACCAATGTTGTAGGTTTTATTTTTTGAAATTATTAAAAATATAGGTATAATAGGATCACAATTATTGAAATCGAAAACTATTAAATTTGTAGGTCTTCAATCTGAGCTAAAGCAGTAGGAAGAGAAGTTACATACTATAAAATCTATTAATTATTATTATTATTATTTCGGAAATGTTAGACAGCAAGGTGGCAATTCGCTCAACCCAAGGCCGATTCAGTTTGAAAGGGCTTTTAGAAAGTTGTTTTGCCAAAGTTTTTTGCATTCCGAACATATGAATTGTGAGGACGATTTAGGTGTTCTTCTAACACAATTAAAACGTACTAATAGTGTTGTTTATGAGACAATAAGCGCAAAAAAAAGGCTCCTCAAGCAATAACTCTGCCTGATTATGACTATAGGACTGAAAGCATGACAACACAAAATCCGTTCGTTTATGTTTGTGGCTATTTAATGAGTAAAGCTTTACGAATACATTTATGCGATATTTGTATCCAATTTTCCAAACAGTCTCAGGCTCTAGACAAAAATAAAATATTTTTACAATTAAAAGCTTATGGCGACAAAGAAGACATTTTTGGAAGCTTAAAATCACCAAGTGAAGAATGTATTCATTATATTTATAAACTAGAAAATTTATTCTTAAAATTATTTGATGATGTCTCAAATAATGAGAGAATTTCTCATTTTTTGCTTAATTAAATGAGCAAAATCACTTTTGTTCATCCATGTAGAAACTTTCCCACTATATATATTGTTAAATTATTTGTTATATTAAAGATATTTTATACGTTATAATATGCAAATCGTAATATATATAGTTAAAAAAAAACAGATAAAACGAAGCGAAAAATAAAAATATTGAGTCATTTGTAATATTACCATTTTTTGTTTATTATGTCTAAATAAATATTTCGTTGTCAATTCATGAGGTTTTATTTAAATTAGTTCAACACAATAACAATTAAAATGTATGTAGTATAACAATATAAAAACATTCCATATTTTGAACACATTGGTGCGGTTAATCTGTCTCCTGAGACATCTCGAATATATAAATGCATTGATGCGGCCAACACGTGTCCATTAAATCTAGTGCGAATCGCTTAATCGCCGCTCTTACGTATCTGTATTAGGTTAATCTGTGACACTGTATTATTATTACCAGGAGGAATAATTTTTTCAAATACTGGCGGTCTTTACTCTTTATAGACACTCAAACAACTTTTTTATTTGGAAAGGAAATAATTACACAATCTGCACGTTACTATATACATTTTTTATTTAAATTCAAACTAAAAAAAAATTAACATATGTTCATTCAAGGTAGTACGTACACCTTTTAACAGACCTGAAAAGAAGACGATTCTTAACTTATTTATTTCCCAGCTAACTTTACAAAAGATTATAAATGGGGATTTTAAAATTAAACCGAAAAGAAACGGAATAAAAATTATAGTATACTAACAACCAAAAAATTAAATTAAAAAAAAAATTTTTAACGATAAAATAATTAATATATTAATAAGTTTCTAAAACTTTTTTTAAAAAGTATAACAAAAATAGAAATATCTTATATTTTCGATAAATGTTTTTTTAATAAATATTTAAACCTTTTTTATAGGTATTGATTTAAATTGAAATTGATATTGTTTATTCCATCAGATATTACATAGATATTACATATTATATACAAAAATGCAGAAATACAGCTTTCCTATACATACAATAATATTACTGCTTAAGTTTATTGGAGAAAACTTGTAATCAGAAAGATTGTAACAGATTTCTCCGAATAATCTTATTATATTTCTTATACCTACTATATAAACATTTTTTCATAAATCTATAATCCTAGTTCCAAAATCCATGTCTTTATTAATTTTTTATATTTTTTAATGAAGATCTCCTCCTTAATTTCCTTGGGAAGGGAATTATAGAGCTGTGGTGCAGTATACAAAAAGTATTTATTAATTATTTTTGGAATATTAGTTATAAATTTTATTATTCTATCATATAATATTATACAATAGGTAGATATATATAATTGATTGTTTTCCAAAATTGTAGGTAGGTAATATAATTAGGCGCGGGGGGCCTTGAATGCATTTTATGGTTTTTTTTTGTAATTTTTTAAAGAATTAATATTCGACGAACTTGCAAACTGATATTAAATATTGAAATTTTGAGTACCTACCTACCTATATTGTAAAGTAAATATTTCTTAAAAGTTTTAAGGGGACGTAAGTAGGTACCTATTATAATATCTTAATTTGTATAAAATACCAATTAAAGGAGAAATATTATTTCTTAAATTATTAATACCTTTTTAAAAACAGTTCGTAACAATGAATAAATTTTAATTAAATTTTGATTAACATTATCAAAAATTTGGTTAATAGAAATACGTCCATTGTCGGATAATCTATCTTTAAGATCTATGATGACAAAATCAAGGATGGACGACACAGCCAGACGAGTAACGAAAGACCACTATTAATAAACAATATTGTGAACCTTTTGTGGTTTTTGCTTACCTTAGGGGCTTGAAAGAGACTAGGATTTTTCTCACCACGATTTTTCCTGAGCTTTCTATCAGACGAATATCCATGTTTTACACCCCGGCACGAAGCAAACGCTACTTGTAAAACATTGTACGCCACTCATTGTTTATATTAATAACGCAAAAAAATGATTCCAAAGCTTATTTTTCAAGATATTCGAAAAAAATACCGCACTCGCCTATCAAAACCTGCAAAAAATAGCCGGGAAGCGTGCAGTGGCGCCCTCGACGGCCAACCAGCGAAGTAACAAAAAACAGAGACGTAAATTTAAAATTCGGCCATATTCGATCGGCCTCCTTCCTAAAGCCCTCCATAGTACGAAGTACGGTTGCATTATTTGGTTTCTTCTCGTGATAGGTCACGATATATCCAGTGATTACAAATTGTCGATGGAACCGCTGTACTGTTGTTTTATTTGGACTATCTGGATTATAGAAGCAGTAGTGTGACCCCGTTTGTCCAGAAAACATTTTGAAGAGATTTTGGACACTTATGTGGACAATTAGGTAATATGTAGGTATAAATATAAAAACACCTGATAATGTCAGGGCCCGCCCCCCCCCCCCGCCCCCCCCCCCCCCCCGAAATCCCGAAATTTGAAAATAATTATTTAAGTTTTAATGTGTGATTCGCTTTGCTCTGAATTAATTAAAATAAGTCCACATTTTTGAATGATTTTCGTCCTTGAGCCCCCCCCCCCTGAAACGAATTTTTGGATACGGGCCTGTCTGATTATATGTATTACTAAGCCTGAAATAGACAAAATATTTTTTTTTTAATTTTGCCAGTAGTCGGCTATGTTGGCCGATCACAAGCAACTTTATAATAACTTAATGCCAGTAACCGGCCATACTATTTTCGTACCTAAAAATAAAAATGAATATATTTGGGACTTGTTACTAGTTATTTAAACAATAAAAATATCTTACTCCGGTAAACATATCTAGTAGAGAATTAGTTTAACTTACCTTTAAAATTGCCCTGTTTGATCTTCACTGGCTTTTGTAAATTGTTTTTGGAGACACAATGACCAACACCTAATTTTTCGCGCCAATTTACGGAAGTAAGGTTCTACTTATAATAAAGAAATATTGATATAATATTATGTGCTCTTGGAAAGTAAAAGTAGATAGCAAATGTAAGAGCTAAACCCGCGCGAAATTCAATTTATAAGTGATTAAAGTCATTTTTGGCCGACTACTAGAGGTGGCCGGCTTACTAAGTAGGGTGATACCTATACTTTAGTCCCGCAAGTACAAAAAATACATTTTAAAGATATTTCTGATTTTTTTGGCTCTATAAATATTACAACCAAAATAAACTTTCTGCCTTCTTGATGCTTATGTCAACTTAACTGGATAATATATTTAAAAATAAAATAGGCCTGCTTTTTAGACACTTTCTTTATTGGACATTGATTAATCCCTGCAAAACTGTAAACGGCTTTTAAAATAACTCAAGTAACTAATATAAGGCTATTTTTAATCAACACGAGTTTCTTTCCTGCTGTTGCAAATTGTGAACAAGCGTATCGGGCTGTGATAAATTTTGGAGAGTTTAAGCAAAGTGTGTCCCAGTAAGAGCAATTTCATCTTTTATGTAGATACCGCGCATTGCGATAAAATCAGACCACGAAAATCAAGGATATGAGCCAACAAAATGTACAATTTTTACGCACTAAAAACTTATTTATATTGTAAATAAATATTTTAAAATAATTAACTAATAAAACACAGCAAGCAAAAAGAGAAAAGGTTTATCGATTAACCGGACGAAAAGTATTCAATATAAACTATGGATTGCGCCACTGACCCCTGTTCAATTATTGCGTAGTTTATTTCATAATATTTCTCGTATTATTAGAATAATCCAATAGTTCTCAATAAAAATTCGTTTCATTTGACTTAGCCTAGCACTTGACACCACTAAAATCGATTCAATATCGCATTTTCCGTGTGCAGCGAACTGTTAATTGAATTTTCCTGCTAAACAGACTGCTTTTTCGATTACTATAACTCATTAATTAGATTACATTATACGTTTATTTTCGCAGAAGTTCCATTCTTCGGTGCAAATCTTTGGAAAACAAAATTAATTGAAATGCTTAAAATGTAATAAGATGTGTTTCATCGACGTCTGTTTAAAGAAAATGTGTTAGAAAGGCATGATTTTCAATTAGAACGGTTGATTGTGGAATCCATAAAGAGCTGTCAGATAAATTTAATTTATTTTTCATTTCACACCATACAATACTGGCTTGTAATTTTACAAATAAATATCGTATAAGGGTATTTAACCACGTTATAGGAATTTTAAGCTTCTATAAAATTTATTGCATAGCGGTTTATACTACCTTTATAAAATTTATTTTGCTAGTTGGGATGTTATTCTTATTTACTTGTGACATCTGAAATAAATTCCTATACACACACACACACATACGCACCATATACAACGTAACATTATGACAAAATGATTACTAAATGTTCGAAATGGAAGTCATCATTACTTCCTAAAAGAGCACTAATTCGCATGTGTATGTTTACCGCCCTTATTTTTAAAATATGGAATCAACATATTTATTTATATAATTTAATTTTCCTTTTACAAATAACACAGCCCAACAAAAAAAAATGTTGTCTTGGTGCCGAAGAAAAAACAAGTGATTTTAGTTATTTTGAATGCGGTGATTCCAAAAACACTTAGCTTTTCTTCGTATCAGCTCTAGTTCTTGAGATAGAGCCTACTCATAATAAATTGTAATATTAATATATTTGACAATTATAATGACCATACATTTTATCAAAAACTTCACTAATTCCAAGACTAATGCCTTTTTAATTATGCCTATTTATTCATAAATCACTGGAAATACCTAATCTTATATTGGCAAAAGGCTATATAATTATTACAGATAAGAAATAATTTTTCCTGGAATTTCTTTGCACCTGTAGATTTCTTATTTTCGTATTTGCAATTAGCACGAAATATAAAATAGAAGGCAATAAAAGTGAATAAAATTGTATACCGTAAGCCTCATTAATTAATTCGTTAACTTGGCTTGTGTCCTTGGGTATTAGTACCTATATAATCCCCATAATATGGGGATTAAATTATGCGGAATATTGCCTGCATGCATTTAGTTAAAACTTGAGCTTCATTGCAAAAGTGTGTTTTTTGAAAAATCCTATTTAAACATGGCTTCTACAAGTAGGCGCAGTTGCGTAAACCATCCGGACGTATTTTGCTACATATGTGGCGAGTACATTTCAACAGAAAGTAGAAAAGTGATTTGTGACTTTGTGAAAAAAGCTTATTTGGCCTATTTTGGTGTTCACTTAGGAGACCAAAATAAACCCTGGGCTCCGCATGTTGTATGCAAAACCTGTGTCGAACACCTGCGACAATGGACAAGGAAAGTTTTTAACGTTTGGTGTTCCGATGGTATGGAGGGAACAAAAAAGTCACTTTTACGATTGTTATTTTTGTCTTGTGAAGATAAAGGGCATTAATCGTAACAATCGGCATAAGTGGAACTATCCTCACCTGAAGAAATACTACCAATTCCAACACATAACAGCCTGCCTACGTTACCAGAGGATACAGTCGAAACGTCATCTGACGAGTTGCAGAGTGACCGATTTGAAAAGAGGACAGCGATTTTGCAGGAGATTTAACAACTCCCGAACGCTTTACTCAGGAGAAGCTAAGTGACCTTGTCAGAGATTTAAACCTCCCAAAAGAGTCTGCCGAGTTACTTGCCTCCAGACTAAATGAAAATAATCTTCTTTATCCAGGTACCAAAATTACGTACTACCGTAACAGAGAAAAGGATTTTTTGCCATTTTTCTCTCAGGAGGATAATATGGTTTTTTGTAATGATATTAAAGGTCTGTTAAAGAAAATGGGTATAGCAGAGTACACACCAGACTATTGGCGTCTCTTTATCGACAGTTCCAAACGAAGTTTAAAGTGTGTCCTTCTACATAACGGTAACATATATGGAAGTATTACAATTGGGCATTCTACAAAATTAGAAGAAAAATATAAAACAATATCGTTAGTGCTTAGAAAAATTAAATATGACGGACATCAGTAATCTGTGTTGACTTAAAAATGGTGAACTTTCTTCTGAGACAGCAGCGAGGTGGTTATACAAAATATCCTTGTTTCCTGTGTCTTTGGGACAGCAGGGCTAAGGATTAACACTGGATTAGAAGAGAGCGGCCTTGTAGAGATGCTTTAGTACTAGGAGAAGCTAACGTAATTAATGAAGCGTTGGTTCAACGGGAAAAAATCATATTTACTCCCTTGCATATAAAACTAGGAATAATGAAACAATTTGTAAAGGCCTTAGACCAGAATGGTGCGTGTTTTGAATACTTGTCCAGTAAATTTTCTGCACTCAGCAAGGAGAAACTAAAAGTCGGAATATTTGATGAACCTCAGATCAGAGAGCTGATAAAAGATTCACATTTTCAAGATTCGATGACCGAAACTGAATTTAATACATGGTGCTCTTTTGTTAAAGTTGTGCAAACTTTTCTCGCAAACAAGAAATCGGAAAATTACCTACAGATAGGGGAAGATATGCTCAACAACTTTAATCAACACGGGTGTAATATGAGCATTACGATTCATTCTCTCCACAGCCACTTGCAACGATTCCCAGAAAATCTTGGCGACCTTAGTGAAGAACAGGGCGAACAATTTCACCAGGATATAAAAACTATGGAAGCGAGATATCAGGGTAGATGGGACATTCAAATGACGGCCGGTTGCTGCTGGAGTCTTCAACGAGGCTGTCCTTTTCAATCGCATGCGAGAAAATCTTAGAAAAGCTTAGGTTAATTCAAATCAATAACTTAAGTTAATATTGTTAATGTTATTGACAGATGATTTTTGTATTTTTTGTGGTGTACAATAAACATTTTTCTTCCATTCCTGAGTAGTTTTTTTGGTGGTGGCAGTAATACATTTATGCGATATAAAATACCTCGAAAATATAGCTTATGGCCCCAGTTTTTGAAAACGATCTGATAAAGCAAATTTGAGGTTATTTTAAGTTAAGCAGACCCAAATTACCTAGAAACAGTAAAAAAATTGCCGGCACCAAATTATGTGTCGACCAGTGTAATATAATATGGTAAGTATCTGTATTACATAATTATATTATTATTGTTATTTGTGTCATTGTAATCATTGTTTTGGAAATAAGATTATTTTTTAGTATTATTTCCTATAATGTCCGATTTTACCCTTACCATTTTCTCATACGTTTTTCAAAGCAAAACACGCAAATTAATAAATATTTAATATGTATGTACATGAAACACGAAAATGAAAGTATCGAGCAGTGGCGCAATTAGAAAGCGGCATATGGGGCTGCAGTCCCCCCTCCCCTAGGCTTTAAACAAATTTCATTACGTTTGTAAGGGTTTAAACGATCTGTTTCTTTAATTATCTTGCATTTTTCTTCAAGAAATGTCTACATTTTATCAAATTGTTTCCATTATTCATGCATGTGCCGCACTCCCATGCTTCTCCGCATTAATATTAAGATATATTTTACGAATTGTCCTCAAAATAGGTATGGTATAATCATCCCTTCAGCCCCTCCTCTCTCCTAGCCGAGAACCCGGCTGCGCAACTGAGGCCTCATCTAATTAACTATTAACTCGGCATGCTATCGATGTACGCAATACATATTTTATTAAATAATAATTATAATAGGTAATTAGAAATCTAAAGTGCGTTTTTTTTTAAACTCGAATCGCACGATTTTGGATTCTAAATTTTCAACCACATGTTCGGACCACTTCTACTGTATCAATAAAGCTGCCATTTTAAACAGATAAAGTTTACGGTTCTTAAATTGGGCTAGCTGAATTTTACCTTATAACCTAGAGCTAAAGTTATCGACCACTCAAGTCCAAATATTCCCATGATGAAGTTTAAGACCGTCTGAATACCTTCCTCTGTAAAAATAAATTTTATAATGATTGTATAAACTGTTATACCATCAGTTTTATAAGTGCTTAAAATTCCTATAATAATATGCACAGGATCAAGAAAGGCCTACTTTTATAAAACATTTTGGTAACATGGAAAGTGTATTCAACACTATTTAAAACAATTTTTTCTAATTTTGACATATAAAGTAACACTTTTTAAAACTGATTGCATTATGAAATGTCTTACTTTTTGTAACTAGTTGCATAAAGTAAAATTTTATGCAATTGGTGACGAAATAGTATATTATGTTACAAGGACGAAAAATGCAGTATTTCGGACGTATTGCGGGAGATTACTGGACGAGGCAAGGCCGAGGCCAGTAACCCGCATAGTCCGAAATACATTTTTCGTCCGTATAACATACGTTATTTTTTATCCGATTGTGTTTTTGCTCGGATTATAAAATAATGTAAAAATTAAGAAAACCAATATATTTCATCTTGCATTGTAATTTTTTGTCCCTTGAATGTTTGAACAATGAAACCTGTAATATGCGTATCCATGGATCTAACAAATAATTAAATTAATATTATCAACTGACGTTTTATCAATCAGGCGATAGTTTTAACTAATCTTTCGTGTTCTGCTAGTTTTAAAACCTGAAAAACACAATTAAAAATGGAAATAGACGATGATCTTATAGAAGGTACACCACCTGACATTCAAGAAACTGCCAAGGAAGTAATGTTACATTTGTTGCCACAAAAATCTAAGGAAATATATGAAAGAGCTTATAAAAAAATTTATGGATTACCGGCAAGAAAAAAATATACAGTCGTTCTCCGAAAACGTCTTCTTGGTCTATATGGCGGAATTATCGAAAACTATGAAGTCATCTACTCTGTGGTCGCAGTATTCTATGCTACGTGCAGTGGTAAATGTAAAACAGAATATTGATATATCTAAATACATGAGATTACGAGCATTGTTGAAACAAAAAAGTGTTGGATATTGTCCAAAGAAATCAAGGATCCTAACTAGAGAAGAGGTTCACAAATTCCTTTGCCATGCTCCAGATGACAAATACTTAATGTTGAAGGTAAATGTAACTATATAATAGTATTTTAAATTTCTGACTAACAATTTTCTTAATTACAGGTTGCTTTTATTTTTGGAATCGCGGGCGCATGTCGTCGAGAAGAACTGGCTCATATGAAAATTGATGACATACAAGATTTGGGAACGGCTTTGTTAATAAAAATTCCCTATAATAAAACAAACAAACCGAGATCATTTACGGTGACTGGAGAATATCTAAAGTATTATAGAAATTATCTGGCTTTACGTCCAACAAATATGAGTGATGGGCGATTTTTTGTGTCTTATCGCAATGGAAAATGCCATAAGCAAGTTGTCGGTATACACAAATTTGGCTCTATACCTCAGGAAATAGCATCTTACTTAAAACTGCCGAATGCCAAGGAATTCACGGGACATTGTTTCAGAAGAACATCGGCCACATTACTTGTAGATGCGGGAGCAGACATAACATCTCTAAAACGGCATGGAGGCTGGAAGTCTTCGGGAGTAGCCGAGGGCTACATAGATGATTCCTTAAGTAATAAGTTAGAGCTGACCAAGAAAATATTCAACATTCCACAATCTGACCTGCAGTCAGTCTCGACTCAGGTGTCGCAATCCGTCTCCCAATCGAGTTCAACATTGGAGAATAATATCATAACGGAGACCAAAAATAATAACACATCCTCAAAATCAAATTTACATCACCCCGTTCTTGTTCAAAATTGTTCTAATTGTACATTTAATATAAATATTGTAAATAATTGAATAAAATAAACTGTTGAAAATATTTTAGCGTCCGACAAAATGTTTTTCGGACTAGGACGACAAAGGTTGCCTAGCTACCAGCGCAATAATCAATACCTTATTGAAAAGGTTACCTTTTCGTCCAAATATCTGATCTATAAAACGTCATTTTTTGACACAATCGGATAAAAAATGTATTTCAAAATTAGTGACAAAAAGAATTATTCTATTTATTAAACTGTTATAATACAAGTTAAAAACATAAATTATAAATTAATTAATTATTATAAATATTGATAACACAATTATTGCAATTATTCAAATTAATTCCCGACGACATATTTTTTTCATTGCTCGAACTTGCTGTTATTTGGGAAGCGACGCACATTGCATTAGATGTTTCACCAAATATTTCTTGCGCTATACGTTTTTTATTATTCATGGAATTTTCAACATATCCCTCCGCAACAGAGCTAGATTTCCAACCTCCGTGCCTCTTTAATTTTAAAAGATCAGCGCCACTGTCTGCTAGGAAAGTGGCAGAGCTTCTTCTGAAGCAGTGGCCAGTATATAGAACAGGATTTGAAAGACCAAGAAATTGTGCAATAACTTTTGGCAGACTGCTAAATGTGTTAATTCCCACAGGATTTCTGGTACATTTTCCATTCGCACATTTTACAAAAAATCTGTTGTGTTTAAGAATCTGGGGACGCAACTTAATATATTTTCTTAATATTTCAACAAGATTCGTATTTTCAATGTCTCCAGTGGTAATTGCACACTGCCGTATAACTTTTGTTTTTGAAGGTGGGATATCAACACGAAAATGGCTTCCTTCGTCTATAACATTTTCAACTGGAAGAAATGTTAATTCTGCTTTTCTGCATGCTCCTGCCATTCCAATTATCATTGCAACCTTAGCCATTAAGTATTCTTTGTCATCAGCTTCCAATAAAAATTTGGCAAAATCTTTTTTAATAAAAACTTTTGACTTTTTAGCACTGTACCCGTCCGCTTGCCTTTTAATATATGCTACCAAATTTGTATATTTTTTAATATCAATATTCCTTTTCAGATTTAGTTCAGACCTTAACATTGAGTAAAGTGTCCATAATGTGGAAACTTTTAGATCTTTCTTACCCTCAAAATATGCAAGTAAAACTTTCTCATTAACATGTTTAATTTTCTTCTCATCACACCACGTAACAAATTTTTCGTATGCCAAATCATAAACTGCCTTTGACTTTTTGGGAATTACTGATAATAGAGCATTACCTGCTGCCTCTTCAATATCGCTTGGTAGCTCTTCAGAACTTGAATGACTCATTTTTTAAAAATAAAACTAAAAATATATCAATCTCGATAAAAACCTTCCGTCTAGACTTTTTTACAAAATGTCAAACTGACAACTAGCATGAAGTAACAGCAACAATAGTTATTTACCTAACAAGTGCGGAAAGTGGTCCTTTACCGCACGCGACGGCAGTTGCACGAACGACGCGAAGCGGAGTTCGGGCAAGCCGTTAAGGGCGGTAAAGACACTTTACGCACGTGGTAGGTACACAATTTTTCCTTCGAGCAATAATATTTGGAACAAAAATCAAATTTAAAAGAAAAAATTTATAAAAAGTAACAAATATTAATTGTTAAAAGCTATAAATATTTTTATATTATGCATTGCGCGAATGCAAGTACATCAATTGCATTTTTTGAATAAAATTAATACAGTGCGGTAAAGAATCTTTACAGCACTGAGTGCGGTAAAGAATCTTTACCGCACCGGTAAAAAAAAGAAGTATATTACAAAATTAATACAAAAAGAAACAATATTTTTTAAAAATATTTATTACATACAAACATTATAATATAAAAATATAGCTAACGATAAATATTAAAATTAAATGTACAATTTGTAGCGCAATGCAAATTAAGTGCTGAGCGAGCTTGATTTTGTTCATCAGATGTAGTTGAGCAGTTTTTGTAAATTACAGAAGCGTTATTTTCTTGCGCCATGCATGGTACAGTAGATTGTTGTGACCTGAAAATTGCTAAAGGTGTAGGCGTTGGGTTGTTTCGTGTTGATAGACCAGGAGCATCCTCTAAAGTCTCTGTCACTGCTACTGACGTTGATGTTAAAGTTGAACACTGCTCAGTGCTTCTATTTGGGGTACTAAAGCTTTGCAGAATGTTTTGAGCAATCCTTTTTTTATTTTGCAAGGAATCTTCTATGTACGACTCTGCTACAGAGGTGGATTTCCATCCACCGTGCCTCTTAATGTTTGTTATGTTGCTGCCAGATTCTGCAAGCATAGTTGCCGATGATCTTCTAAAGCAGTGCCCGGTATACATCTCTGGATTGGATAGATGTAAAAATCCAGCAATATTTGCTGGCATTTTTCCGATAGTGTTAATGCCCACGCATTGTTGTGAGCATTTTCCAGCTTTATATTGTATAAAAAAACGTCTATGCGGGGTGGCACCAGGGCGCAAAGCTACATATTTTCTGAATAAGCCTAGGTAACTTATTCTTATATTTCCAGGATCGCAGACGACAAATTTTCGTGAAATATTTGTCTTTGTCGCCTTTATTGATACAACCAGCAAATCTTCTTTATCTTCAACGTCATCAACCGTTAATTTCATTAATTCTTCACGGCGACAGGCGCCTGCAATACCGAAAATGGCAGCTACCTTAATCATAAGGTAAACTTCATTGGGTGCTTCGATTAGAAACTGCTCTGTCTGTTCTTTTTCCAAAACCTTGGATTTTTTAGGCTTATAACCTACATTTAGTCGCTTTATGTATGACGTTAACTTATAGAATCTTTGAATATCAATGTTTTCCTTTACTTGTAACGTTAGTTTTAACATAGAAAACTTTGACCATAAGCTTGAAGGTGAATATTTTTTCGATATTTTATAAAAATATGCCAAAAGTACCTCTTCGTTAATTCCTGACGCTTTTTTTTCTTTGCACCATGTTTGTAATTGTTCATATTCTTTATTGTACCGGTCCTGGGACTTTTGTGGAATTAAAGAGCCGATTGCTGCATTCGCTGCTTCAGATATTTCTTCATCGGAGCTCTCCATCTCTCAAGAATAAACGTTATACCACAGCTTTATATTAGAAAATGAAAAATTTGAACCACGAAACACGCGAAATTAACTGAACTGTTTAGATGGTATCTACAGACGCGAAATATAATAATGAGTTGTTGCTATGGGAATACAATGCAATGCAGTCGAGCAGATTTTGACTAATACCATCTAGATCAGACGTTTAATCAAATTCCTGTCATAAAAATTATGACATAAAATTATTTATAATATTTTAGGTACAGGGTGTTTCATTATATAAGTAGAGAAGAAACGTATAAAAGTATGAGACCAAAAATAGGTACCTAGTAAAAATATTCGTAATGATGTGATACTTATCGCCGTTAGTTGTGGTTAGCATCATAATGTAGTAAATTAAATAGAACATATTACGCATATAATAAAATTTATAAGAGTGCGGTAAAGAAATTTTACCGCACTGAGTGCGGTAAAGTACTACTTACGACACGAAAATGAGTGCTGTAAAGTGTACTTTACCGCACGCGAGTAGGAAATAGCTATTTATGCCATCAGTTATATGTCAAAATTAGAAAAACTAAATTTATGTTTTCCAAATTTTTATCAATTATATTAAATTTTATTTTTTTATTACTTTCTTCAAAATTAGAAAAAATCTTGTATGCAATACGTTACGAAATGAAATTTTGTGTAACTTGTGAGTTTTTAAAATCTCACGCGTTACACAAAATTAGGCATTTCGTAACTGATGGCATAAATAGCTATTATGCAATGACTGTCAAACTGTTTTATAGTGTGTATTTGGTGATATTTATACAACATCGTAAGTAAACATAGTGATTGTATAATGCATGCAGATATATTTTACTTTTTAGTTCAGAATATATATGTATGCCAATATGTAGGTACTTATCTTTAAAAATGGGTCAATCTGAACTCAATAATGGCGTTTGTTCGTAAAGATGATGGATACTGTTTTATTATTACCTTTACCGTTTCAACAATCTTGGTGTATCGTTAATTTTATTGGTAAATTATGTAGGTATATGTTTGTGGCAAAACAAAGATGCGCTTTAGTATTTCCACATTTGTTTTCAAATCATTAAAAAAATTAATATTATATTTTATTTAAGAATGTCATTAGACAAGAATCTCCCAAAACTAATAAAATAGAGTAAAAATATGTTAACGTCGCCGACTTAATTTTACATAATGGTTGCGGTCGGGGTCTAACAAATCATTATTTAAACATTGCGAATTATAATACAACCGTTTTTGTCAAATAGGAACGCGAAAGAATATTTGGTTGTAAATTAGACCTGCATACGACAAAATGATTTTATAATGTTGCATATTTCGATATTTTAATAAAATTTTAACCTAAAAGCTAGATGTTGGTAATACAACGCTTTATAAGTTGCAAGATTTCGTAATTTAGAGTTGAAAATATAATAATCATTATTATATTGTTATTATTATTTTCCCACCATTGTTTACAGGGTATCCCATAGGGATCTTGTAAACCATCGGACATACAGAGATGATTATAATAATAGAGAAGAGTTACGCTCTGAAACGTTTTCAAATTTCAAAAAATCTGAATACTTCCGAAGATATTCGGGAAAACCGTATATCGTTCTTATTGTTTTCTGATTCTATTTGTGTCAAAATAAATTTTACACGCTCATTGCCACTTTTTATCCTCTATATCTACAACAGGGTTTAATTAAATTTTCAAGCCGACATTTCGTTTTCTCGCAACCATCATCAACTTGTTTTTTTTTTAAATAATTAATTTAAAAAATTTTACTTTACGCTTTAAACTCTATTTTTTACTCTGAAGCCAACGACCTATTACATTTTTTTTTTGTTAGACGTTTGGGACTAAAAAACTTACTCAATGCAAATGAGCTCCTTATTTAATTTTTTTGTTTTTATTGTCATATTTAAACTCTAGTTGGTTTTAAAATCAATTTTGTTATTTTACATTAATAACAGTAATATAAGATTCAAATGCATACATATTAAACATGATGGCACATAATTAAAAGAAACTAATATAAAATCAATCATATTTCTTCCATATCGTTATTTAATACTTCTGGAGTTAAAAAGTTGAATCGATGTAGTATCTGGGAATCGCGGAGGCCAGTTTATGGGACCACGCGTGGCAATGAACTTGTTTTGAAAGCGTTTTAAGGTTTAATATTTCCATAAATTTAAATTAGTAACGAATTTTTTCAAAATGTGAACAACTAAGTTTGATTTTATTGTAAATTGTGTGTTTCTTCGTCCATATACAATGTTTTTAATATTATCTCCAAACTGTAGTTGTATTTGTAATTGACTTGGGTTTTCAACACGTTTTCTTCTCGAATGTCTTTTATTAATTATATTAACATCTACAGTGTCACCATTAAATTCCGCACCATATGGAACTTTTTTTTATTAATGAGGTTAGTTAAAATTAAATTTCGGCAATCGTTTTTGCTTCAAATTAGACTAAAAATTATATAATCAAATGTCACCATCTTTCATTCGGTACCTATCTGTCAAAAATTACATTTTAATCAAAAAATGCTGAAAAATGGCATTGTTTTACCGAATTTCAAATATTTTATTAGAAAAAGTTGTTTCTAGTACAATTCTTGGCCTAAATACAAAGTTTTAGTTTTCTAGCTCAAAGTTGATTTTTTTGCCATTTTTTCTAACTAACTTTTTTTTTATTTAATGTAAGTTCGCTTAATGGATATTAAACTATTTGCTTATACCATACTCAATATTTTATTTAGTTTGTATGAGCTTTTTTTTACTAGAATGCCATTTTTTTTCGAAATTTAAAATTAGAGGCAAAAAAATTTGACACAGGTGGTGCAAAGTTATCCTAATTTAAAAATTTTAACAGATAGACGTCAGATATTCCATTTTTTTGATAGTACATACACCTAAGAAGTTTAAAAAACTTATAATAAAATTCCCAGATATCAGATTAGTTCAAAATTTAGACACATTTTCTTTTTATCCACAATAAAATATCAAGGCAATTTTGAATTTTATAAGTAGGCTATGAAAAAAAAAACGAATTAGAGTGCCGAATAAATAAAAGAAATGTCATAAATTTGAATATTTTCGCAAGTTATAGTTTTCAGTGTTATCACCAATGTTGTCCATTCAAGAAAAAATAGAAATTGTCTTAATTTGTGGAGAGAATATGCCTCACCGGCAAGTATCTGCCATTTTTAATGAGAGGCATCCAGAAAAAAATTTGCAGCATAGCACTGTTTCAAGAATAATGTCAAAATTTAGAGAAACTGGATCTGTTCAAAATAATTTTAAGAAACCTCACGCGGCAAGTAAATACGATGAAGCAGCACAACTTGATGTTTGTTTAACTGTTATTAACCACGGTCAAACTAGTGTAACCAAGATAAGTGATTCAACAGGGTGCAAGAGGGAAAGCGTTAGAAAAATTCTTCAGAAAAATCGATTTCGGGCATATAAACCCAAGTTTATAAACACATTAAAAGAACGCGATTTTGATATCCGACTTGATTTTTCGTTTTGGTATCAGGGACAATATGAGGAGAATATTCTTTTTCCATACAAGATATTATGGACAGATGAAGCCACTTTCTCTTCGAATGGTACCGTGAGCTCACAAAATTGCCGATGGTGGTCCCAAGAAAATCCTAACTTCACAATTGAATGTCGCGACCAGTATCATTTTAAAACCAATGTTTGGTGTGGAATTTTGAAAGATGAGCTTATTGGACCATACTTCTTTAGAGTAAACTTAACTGGTGAAAGGTACCTGAATTTTCTTGATAACGAGATTACCGAAGTTTTGGATAACATGCCCTTACACCATAGACATAACTTATGGTATCAGCTTGATGGTGCACCCATACATCAAACTGTAGCAGTGAAAGAACGCATAAACCAATTATTTCAAAACAGAGTTATAGGGCGTGATAGAGAATGTCACTGGCCACCCAGGTCGCCTGAGATAACCCCACTAGACTTTTTTCTGTGGGGTTATCTTAAGCAGAAAGTTTATAAGAATCGACCGTTTAGAAATATCGAGCATTTGGAACAAACGATAAGACAGTGTTGTGCCGATATAAGACCAAGCTTTTTACAAAATGCTGTCAAAGACGTTTATAGACGGACGGGTGTTTGTATAGAGCGAGAAGGACGTCACACTGAAATGTGAAATTTATATTGCTTTTGTGTTACCTATTTAAAATGATTAAAGTTCCTTTTTGTTCCTTTTAATAATAATGATAGTTTTAAGTATAAAATAAAATTTTTATCAAATATTTAGATGTATTTGTCATTTGAAAAACGAAACATCTGACGTCTATCTGTTAAAAATTTTAAATTAGGATAACTTTGCACCACCTGTGTCAAATTTGTTTGCCTCTAATTTTAAATTTCGAAAAAAAATGGCATTGTAGTAAAAAAAAGCTCATACAAACTAAATAAAATATTGAGTATGGTATAAGCAAATAGTTTAATATCCATTAAGCGAACTTACATTAAATAAAAAAAAAGTTAATTAGAAAAAATGGCAAAAAAAATCAACTTCGAGCTAGAAAACTGAAACTTTGTATTTAGGCCAAGAATTGTACTAGAAACAACTTTTTCCAATAAAATTTTTTGAAATTTGGTAAAACAATGCCATTTTTCAGCATTTTTTGATTAAAATGTAATTTTTGACAGATACCAAATGACAGATGGTGACATTTGATTATATAATTTTTAGTCTAATTTGAAGCAAAAACGATTGCCCAAATTTAATTTTAACTAACCTCATTAATAAAAAAAAGTTCCATATGGTGCGGACTTTAATGGTGACACTGTATATGAACAAATCTCCTAATCTGAATTTATATAAATTTGTAGTCTCCCTGAGGGTGGAAATGAAATATACGATTTCCGAAAGCTTGGAATAACTTTAAAGAGTACTCTTTCATTTGATGCAGTCCCCAATATTCACTAGTCTATACATATTTATATGTCATATTATGATTACCACTTGCCAAGTAGTATTATTTTGCTATTTATTTCTTTAATTGTTAGGGAGAAAACGTTACTAGTGTGCCTCGTATTTTGGTAGTCATAATAGAGTTAATAAAAAAATTTAATAAAATATCTTCTTCATCCCAATAATTTTATAGAAGGTTGATATTGTAATATAGATAGCGGAGTGTATGAGTTTGAAGTAGAACACTAAGAGTTGATAGAACACCGTACAACAATTAGCTGGTACTTTTTTTAATTCCATTCCATTATACAGGGCGAGTTCTTTATAGTGTTACAAGGCAATATCTCGAGAGCGGTTTTAAATATTTTCATGAAGTTTTGTTGAGGTAATAGGGATATGGGGGGGGGGGACAGACTTACCCATATCTTTTACATTTTACCCCTTTCATATATTTTTGTTGCTTAAATTCGAATCTACGTGAAAAACTACTTATGTTATCACAAAAAAGTTGACTTGCTGCCCTGGTTAGGAAATTATGATTAACCAAAATTTTATTGAATTTTAAAAAATACATAAATTTTACGAATAAATCAAGTTTACTTATTTCGGAATGAATATGCGCAATGTTTACTTACGTTAGTTGAAAATTTTGAAATTTTAATAATTATTTCTCAGTTTATTACTCAAAACATGAAAGAGAATTTTAATGTGCAATATGATTGATATGTTGTTTAATTTGGGGGAGTGCAGAAAAAACTACAGGCAACTACATTGGCGTGGGAGAGAGATTTCCTAGCAACCCGAAATCTCAGATGACATTTAAAAGGCTAAAAACCAGATGTCGTACCTACTATTGGCAGTTTGAGGGCGATACCACGAGTTCGGAGTAGAACTCAAATGAACGAAAACATGGCAGTTGGTGTATTAGGAGCGATAGATATTGACCCTTATGTAGATTTTAGGTAGCTTGCTAGAGCTGGAATGAGTTAAAAATAGTTATAACCATATTGCACTTGTATAAGTTGTATGGACAAAACTTTGAAAATCTCGTTACCGTTTGCAATTGGATCACAAGGCAAATACAAGATAATATTAGGTTATTGATGATTGTAATGTTTTCTGACAAAGCCAGGTAGGATTTCAATTGATTCCCCATTATTAGAAATTTAACTTCTTAGTTTTACTTAATTGTTTTTCTTAAGGTAAACCACACATAATATGCACTAGTAGGTGCCGGAAAATCCCCACTGGCTGAGAACTCTTCCAAATCAACATTCCTGTCTGGAGTGGAATTATCGGGAATAGAGTTATTGGTCTGCATTTCTTGGAAGGATATTTTAATGCAGAAATGTACACATATTTTTTAAGAAACCAATTACCCCAATTACTAAACCAACACATAAATCTTGACTTGTGGTTTCAGCAGGACGGGGCTCCACCCAGGCCCGTATCCAGAAATTCATTTCGGGGGGGGGGGGGGCTCAAGGACGAAAATCATTCAAGAATGTGGACCTATTTTAATTAATTCAGAGCAAAGCGAATCACACATTAAAACTTAAATCATTATGTGACGTTTAATCCATTATTATTTATCGTGCAATAAAAAGATGCAGTACAAGGTCTACAATAAACAAAAAATTTTCAAATTTTGGGATGATATGAAAGACCGAATCCATTCTGCCTGCTAGAGCGGGTATAAAATTCATTTAGACAAAGTGTTTGGAAGTTGAAGGAGAATTTTTTGAACAACTTCTCAAGCATGGTAGACGTTAAATAATTTGAAATTAGGTTATAAATTATTTCTTTATTCGTATATACATACATCATCTCATATAGAATTCCAAACTTGGCTCCTACCCCTCAAAATTGAGAAAGGGATTAAATGTAACAAATATGACCCCTCATATCCCTATTATCTCACCAAAATTTCATGAAAATATTCGATCGAGATATTGCCTTGTAACACTTTAAAAAACACACCCTGTATAACCTTAACAAAACCCGTTTATACAACTTTACCTGGTAATTAAAAAGCAACCCTAGTTTTTCATTTAGGTACTATTTTTATATAGCTTATTCAGTTATACCGGGTGATGCATGGCTTAGTTGAACATAGGAAATCCCATGTAAATTTTGAGGTGGCTAAATATTGGCTCCCCTGTACGTTTGAGAGAAAATTGTATTATCATTTTTTGAAGAGGCCGATATGATAAAGCCATGTGCCAAGTTTGAATAAATTTTAATAATCCAATCCTAACTTATTTAATTAAATGTGATGGCAATATTACAAATCTATCATAGTTTAGGTAATACAGCAAACACCAGCAAATAATTTCTATGACGCTATTGTCAAAAATTGACGTAAAGCTTGGACATAACGAATATAGTTATTTTCCTAACAAGTGCGCAAAGTGATACTTTTCCGCACGCAAGTATAGTTGGACGAACGACGCGTAGTGGAGTTTGGATAAATTCTTGCGTGCGGAAAAGCACTTTGCGCACGTGTTAGGAACAACATTTTTCCTACGAGCTTCATATCAGATAACAACAAAAATAAAAATATGATAATTTATTCAATAATTTTTAATTTAACTTTAAAAAAAGAACTAGGTATAGTACAACCTCGAGTACAACTAAAAATTACATAACAAAAAAAATAATAATAGAAAATTCAAAAATTACATAACAATAAAAAATAATAATAGGAAACTAAATTATTTGTTTATAACATTTATAACAAAAGAGCTATTGCTGACATTATGCAAATTGATAGCCGATGCAGTAAGTTCATTCAGTGGGTGGTTTATGGTATGGCTTGCACTGACTTGGCGTGGAAGGACAGTTGTTCAAATAAGTCGATGAAGGTGTTAACTCAGAAGGATTTATGTAGCTTGATGAAGAGGGGCAGTTGTTCGTGGCCAATATTTTATTCGACATGTCCTTTTTTTGATTTGTCAAATCTTCAATGTAGCTCTCGGCGACAGTCGTCGATTTCCAGCCTCCGAGTCGCTTGACATTAGCGATTCCTGTTCCAGAATCGGCCAACATGGTAGCCGATGAACGACGGAAACTATGTCCTGTCTAATGCTTTGGATTTTTCAATTGTAGATATGCAGCTATTTCCGAAGGCATCTTACCGAATGAATTTATTCCAATACATTAAGTACCGCATGTTCCTTGTCGATACTGCACAAAAAAAGCGCTTGTACGGAGTGGATGGTTTTCGCAAATTTGCATATTTATGATAGAGTTGTAAATAATATCCCTTATTTGTTTCATTAGATACTACAAAGATTCTTGAAATATGGTTTTTACTGTCAGGAATTTTCACGACTATCAAATTTCCTTTATCCTCTATACTCTATGTGATCAACCATTATCTTGCAAAGCTCATCGCGCCTGCAAGCACCGGCCAACCCAAAAATGGTGGCGACTTTTATTAGAAGGTAAATTTGATCAGGTGCTTCTTCCATAAATCTGAAAACTTCAATTTTGTCAAAAATTTTGGCATTTTTCGGACGATATCCCACATTTTGCTTTTTTAGAAACAATTAGCTTGAAATATTGACTTAAATCCAAGTTTATTTTGATTTTAAGGACACTTTTTAACATGAGTACTTGTCTCTTTGTTGCGGCACCAGTATTCAAATTGTTTATATTGCTTCTCGTATTTTTCTTGGGATTTAGCGGGCAATAAATTTAAATTTGCAGAGTTTGCGGCCTCTGGAATGGATTTTAACAGCGTTTATACTTTTTGAGGATTTGATGGAAAGAAAAGTGTCGGTGTTTGTAGATTCTTGTTGACATAGAAACGGAGGAAAAATCTGACATCATGTGCCAAAATCAACATGTGCATTTATTGTTGCTTGGCAATATTATAATCATTTATCACTATACGAGGTACTTAAAAAATATAATTTTTTTTCGTTTTAGGCTGAAATACGAATATCGTGAATTACGATTAAAAGGTAAAAGAGAATACACTTGCAACGGCTTCGCACATTGCATAAAATTGTCTACAGCTACTAAAATAAATATAAATATTCCCTGCCAAGGACATTTTTGAATATTGCTACTTTTCCGCACCCGGTGCGGATAAAAATCTTATCCGCACTAGTGCGGAAAAGTGTAACTTTGCGCACGGACATGCGTGCGCAAAGTACTACTTTGCGCACGCTCGTAGGAAAAAGATTTATTCACATTAAAAACATATTTTCGTTTCACCAATCCAGAATAAAAGTCACTCTTATGTTTTTTTACTAAGCCTTTAATTTAACATAACAAACCTATAAAAACTACAGATTTTCATAAAAATATCAATAAATTAAATGTTCAAACAACCCTCCATTAACAGCTTAACAATATCCTAACCGATTATAAAATCCATTTCTAACATTACTGAATTGATATTGAGAAATTCTGTCACATTCTAGCGAAATACAGTTTTTTAGCTGGTCTAGATTTTCAAATTGTACATCTTTATAAATTAAATTTTTAAATGACCCCACAGAAAGAAGTCATTTAGCGAAAGGTCAGGAGAACTGACTGGCCAAAGGATAGATGCCGTGGGCCAATAATATTTCCGTTAAAAATATTTTGCAAGTATTCCCTAACCATGAGAGAATTATGGGAGGACAACCATCCATTTGATACCAGATTTCCTGATTTTCGCGTAAAACTTCTTCTAGTGCGGGTTCAATTCGATTTTGTAGTAAGTCCAAATAGGTTACTGCTGTAAGATTGCCTTCCATAAAAAAATGGTCCAATAATGGGATGTCCTACAATTCCCGCCCAAACATTTATTGTTTGTGTATATTGCGTCCGGGTATAGACAAGACGATGTTCATTTTCTTGACTCCAATACCGGCAATTTTGAGCATTTGGTTCGTTGTTGAGGGTGAATGTACATTTATCGGTAAAACAAATATTTCTCAAAAAATCCCCATAATTATTTACTCTTTCCATTACCTCAAAACAGAATACCATTCTCCCTTCTTCATCACCTTGCCATAGCTCTTAATGTTTTCAGACTTGTAAGGAAACTACACTTTGGTTTGATGTTTTCCTACGGCTTGCCCAAGAATCCTCGTGCTAATCGTTTTTTTTTCTCCACGTGCAGTAAAATATTAAGATCTCTACTATCCGATTATTATAAAATTATTTGCTTCTTTTAGAGTTCTACTTTTCTAATTGGGTCTAAACTATACATGCTCCGAGTTATATTATATGGCTTCAATATAACGGCTTCTAGCGAGGGGTTGAAAAAAGAACAAAAAATAATGAATAAATAAAATAAATTGATGAAATTTGGCGAGAACACGCTCATGAGGTTTTGCGGTTACCACCGTATCATTGCCAATTTAATGCCATAGAGTTAATTTGGGCAGGCGCAAAATCGTTCGATGAAAAAAATGTTGGTAATGGTCTAAGTTCAGATAAGGTAGAAAAAGTTTGGAAAACTACCTAGCACACATTACGGGGGACTTCTGGAGGCAAGCTGTAGAACATACAGAAAAAATTATCCTGGACTGATGGAACAGAGAAAAAGTATTGGATGTTCAAGTAGAACCACTTATTATTTCAAATGCAGAAGATAGTAAAAGTACTACTGAAGATGAATTTGACGAATCAGAATTTGAAGAGTTTTGAAGCTGTGTTTATTTTGTTTTTTTTTTATTTTTCAACCTCTAATTTAAATTCTGTAATAAAAGTTCAATTAGAAAAATGCCCCACATAAATTACTGGTCCATGGTGGCCCTAAAGTTAGTTTAGTTACTTCTTATATTTTATCTTAACCAGACTACTTGGAATTTTATTTGGCCTTTTCTTCATTGGTATACTTCTACTACTTTCATGGACAATCCTCTGTGTAGGTCTTAAACTTAGTTTAAGAACTTTCCAAGACTTTTTGTGTAATAGATTGGGCATTTGATAACTCGCCGGTTTTCGTCGCTTTTTCTTGTTAATTTTTGAAGTAACCTATTAAATCGGGAACATTTTTTTTAGCCTGATATTACACAACAAAAATTTAGCCAATGTGTAATTCAATTTGAATTTTTTGATATCTAATATATTATCTGCTGAAATAAACCAAAAATTTTTTAATTTATCTAACATTCTATTTACTTTGTTTCTTTAAATTACAAATGATTAAAAAAACCACAATTATTAAAAAGATATATTCAAAATTCATATTACATGCAACCTTTTGCAAAAATACGATTGCACCTTTGTGACATTAATTTCATCATTATCCATGATGAGTTTTGCCATAAAAACAATTGCATCTGAAAAGTTTTCGCGTGTTTTGGGACTAGCGTGAATTTTTGAAATTGGCGGAAATTGAATACCTAGCTTACTGCGTCGTATATATAATATATAGTATTATATATATTTTTTGTTTTTAATTGTGACTTGTCTAAACATATTGTATGTATATTATGTAAGTACGAATAAATTATTTGTATTTGCAATAATACCGGGTGTTTCTCAAAAGACGCTCACCCCTATAACTTTTTTGTATTTATAGATATTAAAATGAAATTTTGGAATTGTGCATAAGAGATGAGTCTGCATTTATTGGCATAATTTTTAATTTGTTAGCACTTCCGGTTTAACCTGAAGTGACCTTGACTTTGGTATTTTAAATGGGACATCCTGTATATTTTTACTTATTTGGATTCAGCATGATATTCTGAGTAAAATGACATCCCATTTGTCATTTTTTGACGTGTTATAATATTTTTATTCTCATTTTTTGTATTGAATCTAGAGGGTCATGAATCAATTAAATAGGTTAATTTAATAGTCTAGTAGTTTACGAAAAATAAAATTATGTCATTTTAATTGACTTTCTAAGTTTCACAAGCGTTTAAAATATGAAATGACCTTTACTCCATTTTTCCAAATGGAACGATAGTGGTTCAATAGGATATTTGAAACGAGCATTTTTTTCCCGACAATTTGATACCATTCCTATGCCATTTGAAAATTAACACGAAAAAATTTAAAACTTACGCAGGTGTTAAGGAATTGATCTAGGCAACTAGGCTTAATTAAAACTAAACTAAAAGAACTAAACAGTCAACTAATTCATTCTCAACAAACAACTAATAGTAGTTAGTAATTGTTTATTATTATTAATAATACAATCTAGGACTTTTATTATAACACCAATTATCATCGCTCTAAATGTTCGAAATGCCCTCCCTGTTGATGAAAACAATTTTCCACTTTTTCGACAGTTGCCCTCATTACATTTCTCAACTGGTTTACATTCATTTCTTGAATTGCTGCTCTCACTTTATTTTCAAGTTTTGCACGGGTGACTGGTGGAACCTTGTAGACTTTGTTTTTGAGAATTCCCCATGCAAAAAAAGTCCAACGGAGTTAGGTCGGTGGATCTCATTTAGAAAATAAAAATGTTAAAGGATGAAAAGACATACCTACCAAAAAGTAAGAATACCTTGCTGGCCATCTTATCGATCCGTTAGTGCCAATCCAATTTTCCCCATACGTGTTATGAAGGTATTCCCTAACAGCACGAGAATTATGTGGTGAAGCCCCGTCTTGTTGAAAAATAATAGCCATTTGTTCAACTACAGGCAAATTTTCAAGAAATGGTTCTATTTCTACTTGCAAGAAACCTAAATATCTTTCGCCGGTAAGGTGACCATCAAAAATAATTATTGGTCCCTCAATTCTGTCTCCAATGATACCTAACCAGCAATTGAATCAAAATCGCTCTTGAAAATTGCCTTCTTCCATTAAATGCAGGTTATCTTGTGACCAACAACGCTTGTTGTTTCTATTAAACATGCCCAAATTTGTGAATCGACTCTCATCCGAGTGAAGAATTTTCGACGGAAATGTTGGATCTTGTTGATGTCTTTGTAAAAACCAGTTACAGTATTCAAGCCTTCTGGCATGGTCATTTTGATAGAGATGTTGATGAATCTGGTATTTGTATGCATGATATTTGTATTTATGTAAGATCCTCCATACTGACGAGCTACTAATATCACATTCAACAGCAATTTCTCTGACTGAGGCAGTAATATTTATGTTAACTAATGATAGTACGTCAATTTCTTTCTCTTCACTTACAGCATAGTTATTGACCGCATCCTCATTGAGTTCTGTACGCATTTTTTTTCCAGTTTTGAAAAATAATGCCGGATTGGAAGTCGACGACCTGGAAATCTCTTTGCATACAATCTTGCGGCCTCAGAAGAATTTTTTCTGGTCTCTCCAAAAATTAAGAGCATATCAATTCATTTCTATTAAAACTAACCATTTTATCTGATTTACAATCTAAGTTTTATAAACAAATGACATTTAAACAACTTTTAATTAGAGCCATATTGGTTTTGATATTAAATTCAATTGTTTTTCAAAGCCGCCTTTATATTTCTTTTCTTGCGGCAATAATAATACATAACGCTTTTAAATATGTGATTGGGATTTAAGGCCAATTTTTTCGTGTTAATTTTAAAATAGCATAGGAGTGTATGGTATCAAATTGTTGGGAAAAAATGCTCGTTTCAAATATCCTAGTGAACCACTATCGTTCCATTTGGAAAAATGGAGTAAACGTCATTTCATTTTTTAAACGCTTGTGAAACTGAGAAAGTCAATTAATATGACATACTTTTATTTTTCGTAAACTACTTGACTATAAATTAACCTATTTAATTGATGCATGGCCCTCTAGATTCAATACAAAAAATGAGAATAAAAATGTTATAACACGTCAAAAAATGACAAGTGGGATGTCATTTTACTCAGAATGTCATGCTGAATCCAAATAAGTAAAAAAATACAGGGTGTCCCTTTTAAAATATCAAAGTCAAGGTCACTTCCGGTTAAACCGGAAGTGGTAACAAATCAAAAATTATGGCAATAAATGCAGACTCATCTCTTATGTACAATTCCAAAATTTCATTTTAATATCTATAAATACAAAAAAGTTATAGGGGTGAGCGTCTTTTGAGAAACACCCGGTATATACAGTAATTTAGTTGAGATAAATGTACACAAAAACATTGAAGATTATATACAATGTAAAATGCAGACCAGTTCTGATGTTTTAATTTTTCTCTATTAAACAACCACCCCTACTTACCGACCAACATTTGATTCCCGAGGGTGGTCGCTAGTCAGAGGTTTTACTGTATATTGTTTATCTAATTTTCTACCATCATTTTAGTTATTAAATTTTGAAATATAAAATTATTGTGTCGACCGTGTGCAACAATACGAACGCACCCCTGAGAAATTAATTTTGGAACGAGACCCGTCACCCGTCATTTTTATTATGACTGATAGTTTCAAATTAATTGTTAAGCTGGATTTATAAACTCGAAAAGTTGACGAGGTTGAGGTTCAGTTGGTGTTGGAAATAGGAGTTCAATTTAAACTAAAGGGAACACTCAATTCCATTTATACACTCGTTCATGTTGTTCATGTAAGGTTCGAAAACTTCCCGGGTAGTTCCAGCTAACCAATTTTTATGCTCGGACTTCGGAATATCTAACCTCGCAAACTTGATCATAACTTCAACCTCGCCAACTTTTCGAGTTTATTATAATTAACATTCAATTTCAAGAAAAATCATTTGTCTATATACCGCCATATCTGTTTTATGTTTTGAAACATTTTTGAAACCTCTGATTCTACTGATTTGATTCAGAAATCATATGCGCCTAGTTAAGTGGAAGCCGACTTTACCACGTGATATTCCCGGGTACATATTGTATAAAATAATTCTAATTTTCTTCTAGCCCCTCCAAATCCTCACTCTTTTATTTTAACGCTTATGCTGAGCAATCTTTTATGAATGACACAATTAAATAGTTAACCGATCTGTTAATGATCTAATAAAGGCTTCTGACATTTCTCGCCAAACAGAATAATAATTGATACGAAATAACAAAGGGAAAACGGTCGAGATTGCGCGTAGGAAGATCGCGTGGTCCAGCTCGCGTTTTCAGTGCCTTTTCAGCGGATTTTCAGCAACGGGCTTTCAGTCTTCGTCCTGAAATTCAAGCGGAATACGAATCAGTAGTAACGCTCCGCTGCGTCAGTTTTTTTTACCGCGAAGTCCTGGAAAAGCTTTTGCTCCATGCGGCAAATCGACTTTTTGTTTCTGAATAAGTATATTGAACGGAATGTGGTTTCAGGACTATGTTAAACTAAGTAGTGAGGGTAGCTGGTTATCATATTATGATTGGCTTTAATGTAAAATATATTAGTTGGTGCTGGTGGTCAAAATAATATTTTTAGAGGTAACATCATTCAAATGATATTGCAGGGAGATGTAATCACTAAAGCATTGCAAGTGTCTTTAATTATTGTACTATATGTACACAGTATATTTTAACAAATGGCTAAATGCACAGGATGTGCTTCTTGGCTTCATTTTATGATCCAAAATGCATATAAATATTTACAGTGTGTAACTCTAGTAAAGTTGTTATTTGTTATTTTCAATTTTTTAAGAAAGGGTTACTCCTGACAAGGTATAGCTTATCTTCGCAATTCGGAAGTTATCAAAGTCACAATAAGATATTCAAAAATGTTAATTCAAGTTTAAAATTAAAAGAATGTATTTTACAAAGTTGTTCTAAATTAACTCTTAAGCGTCCGAATTTTAAAATTCCTGAAGTATTTTTTGTTTAATGCTGTAAAGTAGTTCATATGCATACCTTAACGTCATATTTGACAATATTTTTTTTGTTCTTTCTTGTGAGGAGCGAGAGTTTCGACGTTACATATATGTAACGCTATAGGACATTATAAGAGCCAAATAGGACGATTTGTAAAATATGATTTATTATAATAATATGTACACAGTGTCCATTTTTAATGGTGTAATTGCGGGTTTAGTTCTCTGTAACTAGTAAGGATAGAGACTAGTGGTTTTTACATTACTGTGCTACTTTTTCGCAAAACAAGATTGTCATAGCTCTCTTAGTTTTTAAGCTACAGGGTGTTTTCGAAAATGTTTGCTTTTTGACCATCCTCTGTATTTCAGTTATCCTTCAGCTTATCGAGACATTGAAAACTGTTTCTAAGAGACTTTTTTAAACAGAATTCAGTAACGTGCTGGGAGTCTTAGTTTTCGAGATTTAAAGCAAACATATGATTTCTTAAATGGGAGCCCCTGTATATTTTTCACTTAATTGATTATGCTGTTTTTAAGCTTTTAAAAAATATATAATAGTTGATAATTATTATTAACAATAAACGCACAAATCAAAAAAAATTTGAAAATCTAGGGTTATATATATTATGTATAGGTATATAGGGTAGGCCAACATGGGCGCGTCGGTCAATAGTTGCTAAACTGTTGAACTTATGGGAAAATTTTCTTAATAAAACTTATAACGTTTCGCCTCTGCTATAACCTAAAATTATTTTTAAGAATACAGGGTCTCTCAAAAAAGAGTAATAACAAAAACTATATTTTTGTTAAATGGAATACCCTACATCTTAGAATATTTTTGAATTTTACATGAAATAGCCATTATTTTTTAATAAGTGCATTATAAGTCTAAACCTAATAATTTGCGAGATATCGACTTTTGAAAAATGACAGTTTTGAACTTTGACAGCTTCTAGGCTTCTAACGGTACGTCTTTGAGTAAAACGGCTTACATGTCCCTACCTTACTTTTTTATTATCTTCCCAAAAACATCAACTTCCGGTTTTGTATTTCCGGCCTTTGAGTTACATCCGGTTTAACCCGAAGTTGACACTTATAGGAAGAGAATAAGAAACTAAGGTAGGGACATGTAAGCCGTTTTACTCTAAGACGCACCGTTAGAAAGCAAGAAGCTGTCAAAGTTCAAAAATGTCATTTTTCAAAAGTCGATATCTCGGAAATTATTAGGTTTAGACTTATAATGCACTTATTAAAAAATAATGGCTATTTCATGTAAAATTCAAAAATATTCTAAGATGTAGGGTATTCCATTTAACAAAAATATAGTTTTTGGTATTACTCTTTTTTTGAGAGACCCTGTATTCTTAAAAATAATTTTAGGTTATAGCAGAGGCGAAACGTTATAAGTTTTATTAAGATAATTTGTTCATAAGTTCAACAGTTTAGCATCTAGTGACCGACGCACCCTTGTTGGCCCACCCTGTATACACAGGGTGTCAATTTGAAAATATTCATAGTAAATATCTCGAATACTACAAAAGTTAGAACAACGCGATTTGGCATAAATGTTATTTGGATAGGGGGAACTAGAGCCACCATACATTAGTCAAGGGGTCAGTCACCCCCTAGGCCCCCCCCCCCACCACCACTTTAAAATTTCAAATGGACCACCCCCTTTGTTATACCTCGAATGAAAGGTCTCACTGAATAGTATTTAGCTAAACAAAAAAATCGATAAAAAAGAGAATTTGTAATTTGAATAAAATTGAAAATGAAAAAAATTAAATATTATTTTATTTCATTAAATCTCAAAATGCATTCCATTTTGTTGTAAACAGTAGTAGGTACAGCCTATTTTCAAATCAAAATCAGCTGGATATTGCCGGAAATAGGAACTTAGATGAAAATTTGCTACATTTTCGACAAGATTTATTATTTCAATATTTCTATAAATTACAAAGTTTTGTTTTATTCAAATTACAAATTTTCTTTTCTGCCGATTTTTGTTGTGCAGCTAAATACTACTGTCACTTTTTTTCCAAGAAGACGTTAGTATTTTTTCGGATTTTCTTGATTGGTAGCTGGCATTATCCATGACTATACCAGACCCAGGAAAAAAAAGATCTAGCATTTGCTGGAAGTATTCTTCAAAAACATCAGCGTTCATGTCTTCATGATAGTCTCCAGTCCGTTTTGATTTAAATGCTAGTAAGCCGCCATCGACACATCCATTTTTGCTACCAATGTGAATAATTATTAATCTTTTACCTTTTCCCGAGGGTGCTTTTATTCCAGTGAACCATCCTTCCATGAAAGCTTGCCTCGCGCTTTTTTTATATTTATCCTGACATATTTCCCAATTTTTATTTAACCAAGTTTCGCCCATATATTAGATATTCCTATTTTGCCTTCGAAACTGTCGAATTGCCCTCAAATATCGTCGTCGCCAGCAGATGGTTTCGTCTTTCTTCATTAAAAGTGATATTCTGTTTTGAATTTTTTTATAACAAAAATTCATTTCCTTCAAAGTTATCCACAGTTTTTTCTTATCCATGGGTGGAATGAAATCATCCTTTTTCATTTCACACATTATTTTGTCCAAGGTGGGTATTTCTTTTTTTAAGTAAAACAAGTGTATTTAATTATTGATTATTCTAATGGCAGTCTTTTCATCCTCATTTTTTACAGTCTCCTTTCTTCCTGTATTTCCCTTTAGTGACCTGATGGGGCCGCGTTCATCCTCGTGCACAAGTCAGTATATTGTTGACCAGTGGCGCCACTAAGGGGGGGGGGGGGGGTACCGGGCTGCAGCCCCCTCCTCCCGAGCGAGCGTAGCTCGGGTCGTCTAACTACCTGTTTACAAGAAAAAGAAACTTATCACTACCTAAGATAGATAAAATTACACAAAAATTGAAACGAGTCTGGCTGTTTTTGTGATTTTCTGTTGTGTTTTTTATTTTTCTTACTTGAAAACCAAGCATCATCATTAAAAAAGGGCGTGGCACCCAAAAATCTTTCGTCTGCGGCGCTATTTTTTTAAGTCCCCCCCCCCCCCCCCGGACTTATTTTCTGGTTGCGCCACTGTTGTTGACTGTCCGATTCCAGTCATATTCGTACACATTTCAACTATTTTTGCAACTCTTAATGTTGAATTTTGGTGGCGAAGAGCGTTAAACACATTGAAAATAATAACTTTCTCAATTTTAGAAAGCACAGTTTTACTAATCGGTATATCAGCAACAAATTCAGAACACTAACCATTTTCAAGAAAGAAGTTTTCCAACAACTGCCGGAAAGTAACTAAACATTTAAATTTTTAAAACCTACCCGTTCTCGGAACCCCTGATAATAAATATAATTAAATAATATAAATTGGACTACCTACACTTATGGAATACGGCGAAGACCACTGGGTTTTATAGTTAAATAATGATTTATTACTCTCTCGCATTAAGCGACAGACTATACCTACAAATCTTAAACACAAAAAAATTTATCGCCAACAGTTCTTCAATTTTATTCAAAATTTCAAAATGACAAATAAATTACATGTATCCACAAAACATTTAGCATTCAGCGATAATGGAAAATAAGTTTGTCCCCAAACCAAATATGTACAGCAGGGGATTAAATTCCGGATGCTAACCATCTTATTCCACTCGCGATGTTATTATATCATTATATTTGAGCTGCAGGGCACATTTTGGAATTCATTTCTCCACAATATCCCAATACAAATATTTATTTCCAAAACAATAAAGTCGCATTAATATTACGTGACACGTCAAATTGTCTACTGGCAAAATAGTTACCTGCAACCACCCTTAACAAAACCAACATGATGATCTCCAGCGACAAAATTTTGTTGGGATAGGTAATCAATTAGTGACCAACAAAACATTAAAAAGAATTAGGTTTTAGTGTTTATTGTTCGTTGTTCTTGTCAAACTTCGAGAGAAAATTATGTTGTGTATTATGTATTATGTATTATGTTATACTTATTTGTTATCTGGCAATTTCGTGCATGACAATTTTGACGGTTCATAGCTTTGTCGTAAAAAAATGTCATTTACGAAATTGTCTAGAAAATAACTTTCATAAAAGTCAAAAATTTTCCCACAAAATTTTCTCTCCTATGAGACTATAGGGTGTTTACTAAACATATGGCAAAAATTGAAGGGGTTATTCACTGGACTATTCTAAGAATATTTTGTCCTTTGATGATGTTTGCAAAGCCGCTTTGTTTCGAACATACAGGGCGAGAATAATTTTCGGCAAAACCAATTTTGATACTTTTCAAATTATTACTATAGTCGAAATAGAAGTAGGTATGGCGTACTACACTAGGCTTACCGAATATAAACTTTTTTTTTAAATGCGTTGCTAACTTTTAAGCAAATCAGTTTAAACGTGAATCTTATTTGAATACGTCTCGTAATTGATCATTTTGTATAATATGTCGAGTTTGTTGAGACTGATTGGCGTTTTGTTGTTTGCCGTGCATTTTCTGTCTTTAATAGTTACTGAAGTCCTTTATCATAAATCGCTATACGAACGCCGAGATGACTAACATGCATTTTATTTACAGACTTGCTAGTGGCAATTCATTACAACCTATACTCCGGTACCAAAATAATTGACAGTGACTCATTTTTACCGGGGTGTGCAAGACGTAAGGGGAACGCCAATTCCAGAGGCGTGTCAATTTAAACAATAAGAATTCAAAAAATATATTAATTTTTTGTTTATTAGTATAATATATTTACATTTACTGTAATAAATATAATATTACAAATTAAACTGAAAAATAAAATAAACTTTTACATTTGGTTATCTAATGAAGTAATTAGAGAAACTAAATTACGCAGGTATAAAATCCAAAAAGAATAATAAAGCAACGGTATATGTTATTTTCATAATGTTTTTATTATACTACATAATAATAGAAACATATAATAGTGGATTAAGGGCAAAGCCTAAACCTAAATTATAAATGTTTATAAATTTACTAGCTATTGTTACCTAATGAACACTAATTGATAATAATTTGACACATTATATCCCACGCCGACATTAAAAAGTGTTATAATGACAATACGTTACAATTTTAAATTCATTATTACCATTACAGAGATTATTCACTATCTGACAATGAAAACATTTCATTACTGTCGCTACTGCTGTCATCTGCAGGATTTATAATAATAGGTTCTACCATGGCTTCAACGCGTACATGTAAGTACCACATTTTTTTTTCTACACCCTCGACATGTAATACGCACTTATGCCAATCTGCTGCTCATACATTCGCTATTGCCGTTACTAACAGTTCTTTAACATCTTTTAATTTAAAAGTTTTATTTTCACGCGCCACTTCGCCTTTTATCTGTGCCCATATAAGCTCGATTGGATTTTGTTCACAATGGTAAGGCGGTAAATGTAATATTATAACACCTCGTTCACGAGCCATTTCATCCACTACATATTTCGTATATTTTTTTTTGTGAAGTCTTGCAAGATCGAGCAACTGCACTTTTAGCATTTTTTTGCCAAATGCAATATCTTTTTCTTCGAGCCAGTCAACAATCTTTCCTTTTCGTCACGCAGAAGTTGGCAAAGCTTCCACCCGACGGTTGCGGTATGGTGCATTATCCATCACGATTACCGACCCACGTTCAATACGCAGTAAGATGAATTTATACCAATCTTCAAACACTCCCGAGTTCATATCCTTATGATAATCACCGGTTTTACGAGATTTAAACACGTTTAACCCACCTTCAAGAAAACCAGAATCACTCCCGATGTGGGTTATAATTAACCGACGACCTTTTCCTGAAGGAGCTTTCAATCCAGTGGGCAGTCCATTTATAAAGGCGTTACGTGCATCTTTAATGTTGAGATCTTGCCAAATGTAAATGAAGAACTCGCCTGCATTATAATATTTGCTGTTTTGAATAACCACCAAAATAACACCAAAATAATAAAACTGAATTGCTAATATCCTCTTGATTGAAACTTGTCTATGACACTGAACGTTGGTTAGAGGTGATAAGAAAGCGTGCGAGCGCCTTTAGACGTGGGTTTTTCCTATCTGCGTTGAAATTAAGTAAAACAGGTACCGTAGTGTGAAAGCCCTTAATGACATGCCGATTTCGGTAAATTTTATAGAAATGTCAGTGAAATCTATTAAAACTTGGCAACATGTAATGACCTATTTATGCACACCGTTAATGGTTATATGAACAGTTTTGCCAATTATTTTGAGACCGTAGTATAGGCGATTGTAAATTGAACGATTTCGTGACTGTAATGCTCCTGATAAAAACACCTACCAAAGTATTCATCAACGTCATTATAAAACAGGCACATTGAAACGAAGTAGAGGACCAGGTAGGTCAATGACGGTAGAAGTGGAAGCAGCCGTAAACATAACACCACCGGCAAACTAGCCTTTAACTTCCACTGCCATTAAATCCGGACTTAATCTTCTTTAATTCTTCAGTGAATCTCATTTTATAGACGTTTTATTTCACTGCAATCACACGTCAACCCCACGTTTTGTGACGCGTTTTTATTAAATACGCAAGTTGACTAAGTCTGGTTTAAAACACACTTTGAAGTTAAATTTTATAGACACATTAGCACCGATTTATATCGCTCTACTAAAAAATGAAACAGTTTAAGTTGCAACGAAAATCACAAATAGCTTTTAAATCAAATAAATACTGTTAAAACTGATTTATTTCCATAACCTAAAAATACATTTTATTGTCTCGCTCATTTATTTTCATGAATGTTTCGAGTAATTTCTAATTTCAACTAACGAGAACTCTTAATTATATTCTGCTTACAATTTAAGTGCTAACGGAACAAACATTTATATTTTTGGAAATATAAAATACATTTTACATTATTCTAGCTCCTTTTGTCTTATATCCTGTCCTAGTTAAATACAGCCTGTTAATTTAGTAAATGACCAAACTTTAGAGTACTGTATTTACTGAAGCGTGGTTCATTATTGTTTTCCGTGCTTTTCTTAGATCTTCCACAACAGCCTCTTTTCCATTTCCGTCAAGATCTCCCTCCCTTTCTTCTCCTGGCTTTCCATCCTTTTACTACCAAGCATTATGCCTAGGATTTTCCGCAACCATGTCTGTATTTATTTTCTATTTTTCATCGCCCACGGTGCGTGCAGCTACTGTTTGTAAATGGTTACTTTTATGTTTCGTGACGTCTCTTCCTTTCAGAAGCATGTGCAGAGGTAGAGATGCCACGCTTTTATATCTCTTCGCTAATCTCCAAACTGTTCCGCTCTTATCTTATATTATCTGTAGTTTTCTTTTTTTTGTCGTCCTATCTTTTGTATGGTGCTCTATAGTCTGTTGCTTAACGCGAGAGAGTAACCAATCATTATTGAACTATAAAACACAGTGGTCTTCGCCGTATTCCATAGGTGTAGTCTAATTATTATTTCATATAACATTCGGAGTTGCAATAATAGTTGAAATGTGTTCGAATATGGCTGGAGTCGGACAGTCAACAATATACCGACTTGTGCACGAGAATAAACGCGGCCCCATCAAGTCACCAAAGAGAAGTCCAGGAAGAAAAGAAACTGTAATAAATGAGGATGAAAAGACTGCATCAGAAGAATCATACACTCGTTTTACTTAAAAAAAAAATAATACCTACCTTGGACAAAATATCTGAAATAAAAAGGATGATTTCATTATATCCATGGGTACGAAGAAACTATGGGAAACTTGGAAGAAAATGAATTTTTGTTATGGAAAAATTCAAAAGAGAAAATCACTTTTAATAGAGAGAGACGAAATCATCTGCTGGCGACGCCGACGACGGCGACGGTATTTGAGGGCAGTTAGACAGTTTCGAAGGGAAAACAGGATATCTATTATATGGACAAAACTTGGTTAAATGAAGGGTATACTGTTGTTAAAATATGGAAGGATAAACATATGGCTTTCATGGAAGGATGGTCCGCTGAAATAAAAGCACCCTCGGGAAAAGGTAAAAGATTAAAAACTAGAAATAAATAAAAAGATTTAAAATTACTCACAAGCAAAAATGGATTTGTCGATGGCGGCTTACTAGCATTTACATCAAAACGTACTGGAGACTATCATGAAAACATAAACGCTGATGTCTTTAAAGAATACTCCCAGCAAATGCTAGATGTTATTTCTCCTGGTTCTGTTATAGTCACTCAAGAAAATCTAAAAAAATACCAACGTCTTCTAGGAAAAAAATTACATCATCATTGGCGTACATAAGAAGCCATTTCATAAAGATGCTGAAAAAGGAGCTACTGGAGATTGTAAAGTTGAATAAACCTCTTTGTACAAAATTTGTTGTCGACGAAATAGCTTCAAAACGAAATATAACAGTACTTCGCCTTCCGCCATATCACTGTGAATTAAACCCCATAGAATTGGTGTGGGCGCAAGTAAAAGGGTTTGTAGCACGGCATAACACCACTTTTAAACTAAGAGACGTTGGAAACCTCATGCAAGAGGGAGTAAAGGCAGTGAATTTTTAAAAATGGAGTAAGTGCATCGAACATGTGATTGAAATAGAAAAAAGAATGTGGGAAGCTGATGATATGCTAGAAAACACTGTAGAGCCCCTTATTATTTCTCTGGACCCAACGACGATAGTTCATCGGACTACTCGGAACATGATCACTAAAATTAAAAAATTAAGTTGTTGGATTGTACAGGGTTATTGGTTATAAATGTCAACCCACTCTAGCCCCTTCATTTTTTAAGATAGAAAGCTGATTTTTTTACTGAATTGTAGGGCATCGTCTGAATTTTTTTAACGATAATAGAAATATAATACAAAAACGCACCAAATCAAATTTATATATTTTTTAATAGAACGCCCTATATATTATTGCATATTCGGATTCTGCATAAAATTCTGATCATAACTCATGTAACATGTCCTATACCTAAATGTAACTGTTTTCCAATTAAAAGCAATCAAAAATTGGCTATTTATTTTTTTTGTGAAATCACTAGTAATCGGATAGGTATAGTTTTTGAAAGTTTTTTAAAGTTTAAAAGTAATAAAAACGAAATTATTGAATTAGATGTTCCACATGCTCCTCATTTTGCTCAATGCATTTCCTGTAAATTCTCTTCTGTCTTTCGATAGCTGCCAAAATAATTCCCTGATTGCGATGGTTTAGTGTTTCAACTTGTTGGGTTATTCTTTCTCTTATAATATTAACGGTTAGCGGACGTCTTTCTTCGACCAACTTTCCGTTTAAAAAGCCCCACAGAAAGGAATCCATTACGGTTAAGTCTGGGCTATTTGGTGGCCACCTCATCTGGCCAAAGCTGCCTATCCAAAACGGAAAATTTTCGTTTAAAAATTCTGTAACGGCAGCAATGTTGTGGACTGGAGCGCCATCTTGTTGCCAAAAAATTATGATGTTCAGCCAAATTTTGAATTACTGGTCTAATTAACTCTAAATAATTAAGCCCGTTCAGATATCCATTATAAAATATTGACCCTAAAATTTGATTGTTAAGAATCCCACACCATACGTGCACGGAATTTCGACCAGAATGCCGTATTTCCCGAATAGCGTAAGGATTTTCAGGAGCCCAATAGTGCACATTTTTCCTATTAAATTTTCCGGAGGTTGAAAACGCTGCTTTATCTGTCCAGATAATTTTATTGAAAAATTGATGTTGTTGATTCAAGCGTTGCATCATTTCTTGACAAAAGCGTAAGCGCGCGGCTTTATTATCTTGGCTCAACGCTTGAACGGGTAAAATTTTATAGGCATGGAAATTATATTTTGACAAAGTTCTCTGTATCTTATAGTATGTTTTGCCTAGAATATCAACAGCATTTGGAATTGAAGCAAAAGGATTTTCTAAAATAATAATTATTAATTATTAACAAGAACAAACGTTCAAAATGTGTAAAAAATACCTTGAAAATAGAGAAGGTTATCTAATTCGTCATTTTTATTTTGTTCATTTGGCTGTATTGTTCTCCTCTTTCGTTTGAAAGATACTTCATGTGAAGCTTTCTGATAGACTTTCAAAAATGTTTTATTAGTAGGAATTCTCCTTAAACCTTCATAAAGTCTTCTATATTTCCGTATGGCAAGTTTGGCATTATACCTAACCATTTTTGATATAAAGTTCGAAAATTTCGCGTTTTTCATTCTCTGAATAAGACATTTAAGTATACTATATTTTTATACTTATACTCACATAAGCAAATTTAATTGAAAATAACGTCAGTGTCAATATCTTTGCTTTATTTAAAAGCATGGCCAACTTAGACAAATTATAATATAGGGTAAAAGGAGTGTGATTGAGGTAATTTTAAATCCAATTTTTGATTGCTTTTAGTTGGAAAACAGTTACATTTAGGTATAGGACATGTTACATGAGTTATGATCAGAATTTTATGCAGAATCCGCATATGCAATAATATATAGGGCGTTCTATTAAAAAATATATAAATTTGATTCGGTGCGTTTCTGTGGAACACCTTGTATTATATTTCTATTATCGTTAAAAAAATTTAGACGATGCCCTGCAATTCAGTAAAAAGATCAGCTTTCTATCCTAAAAAATGAAGAGGCTAGAGTAAGGTGATATTTATAACCAATAACACTGTACAGGGTTATCCAACCAAGACTAGACAAGGCGATTTTTTGACTTTTCCTGTACTTTTATAAAAAAACTGAAATAGCCATCTTAAGTCATTTTCTCCCGCGAATTCGAATATCTTCAGCAAAAAACAATTGAACATCAAACAAAAGTACTAGGGGTCACTTTGATATTTTTTTAAATGGGATGCCGTATTTTTAATGAGCTTATCCGATTTCTCATATAAATTTTGATCTAAAATGTTGGATTTTTAATTCAAAAACGCCTTTTTTCTTCAGTTTTAAATTCGGAAAATGTTAAAAATAAAAAAAAAAATAAAAAAAATAAATTAAAAATCCAACATTTTAGATCAAAATTTATATGAGAAATCGGATAAGCTCATTAAAAATACGGCATCCCATTTAAAAAAATATCAAAGTGACCCCTAGTACTTTTGTTTGATGTTCAATTGTTTTTTGCTGAAGATATTCGAATTCGCGGGAGAAAATGACTTAAGATGGCTCTTTCAGTTTTTTTATAAAAGTACAGGAAAAGTCAAAAAATCGCCTTGTCTAGTCTTGGTTGGATAACCCTGTACATAATACTTTTTTTTTATAAAAATTAATATTTAAACTACCTGAAGTAACCCCGCTGTTACATTTCTTTCATTAACTAAACTCGGCTTTCCATTGTATGCTAATTAGGGTGACCTAATTTAGGACCAATTCGGGGTGGGTGGGCTGAAATACGAAATTTTAAAAAACTATTATTGCAATTTACCTGAAATTTACAATACAACCTTTAATTTGTCCACCCTGCTTAATGGGTCCTGTCATTGCAAATTTACATTTTATTACTCTCTGGCATTAAGCAACAGAGTATAACTTCATAAATTTGCATTTTTCTTGCCATCGTCATTAGATTCTTCGATATAATCGTTAGTTCTTTCTTTCTTATCTCTAGTTATCGTTATCAGTACCTACAACGTCGTCGGCTTTGTATTTTTGCCGCTTTCTTTGATTAAATCATCCTCAATTTTATCTAATAATATGACCGTCAACAACGGGTCTCCTTGTTTTAGTCTTTTTGCACTTTGAAAATTCTTTTAGGGCTCTGTTTACTGTGATATAATCAGCCTTAAAATGTAGAAATAACCCAAGTATTATAGGTACATATTTCATACTCATATCTCTCAAATTTCGTTTTTGTTTACTATCCTAATATTTACATTAAACAGATGTATGATAAATTATTTAATTTCACTTTAATTTTTTTTTATTTGTACGCAAAAAGGTCGGTTTGAGAAAATGTAAATCAAACATTCTTTATTCATGATAATGATAAAATGTAGTATCTCCTTTTTTTGGTCATGAACCCCATGACATTTGGCTCATTTTGAACAATCTTTTTTCAGATATTTAAGTTAGGATATTCGTACTTTTGGGGACAGAAAAAAATGATTTAGGCATTCCTTAATATTTTTCCAGGTATACAGTTAAATATGTTTCCTTTTAAAATGCAAGTATTCCAAAAGATGTGCTGCAAATTTTGAAAGACACAGGAACTACTGTCAGTGATTTACCCAAAATTTATTGGAAATAAATGATTTATTAGACCTGATATTTTTTTCTGATGAAGCCTGATTCCACCGCACCGGTTATGTGAAACTCTCAGAATGCACGCATGCGGAGTAGTGAAAATCCGAGTTCACATTGCACCCTCAAACAATTGGTGTCTGGTTGGCTGTTTCCCGAAGAATAATTGTTGCTCCTATTATTTCTATGACATAGTTACAGCACAGCGATATAGTGACAATATTTTAAATCCATTTGTGGAGCAATTACTTGACGATGAACTACGTTTTGGTTATTTTCAACAAGGCGGTGCAACCAGTGACGTAGCCACAGGGGGGCGAAGGGGGGAGGCGATTGCCCCCCCCCCGCACCCCTTGACAAATGAATTCCTTCGTTAGTTCTGCTTTTCTTCGCGATTGAGGAGGATTGAACAGAAACAGCAGCATGTCCAGTTGATGTTAAAGCATCGTCGTTTGTACTGTAAGCAATTTTCGAGCAATATAATTTTTATTTTCCAAGGAATTCACGATGTACCCTTCCGCAACGGTTGAGGATTTCCATCCCCCATGCCGCTTAATTGTCGTCAAATTTGCTCCAGCATCGGCAAGTAGGCTCGCAGAGGAACGGCGAAAGCAATATATATAGAGTATTGAATTTGGAAATTGCAGAAATCTTGCTATAGCAGCAGGAAACTTTCCGAACGTATTAATTCCGACCGGATTTCTGGTACATTTACCTTTTACATATTTTAAGAGGAGCCGCTGATGTACGACGTCTGCTGGACTAAGATCAGTATATTTTCGATAAAAATCCAAATAAAATTTTTCAACGATAGTGAAAATTGGTTTTGGTATCTGATATTTTAATAATAACTAATGAAGTCTTTATATCTTCCACGTTGCCAAGAGTCAACTAACAAAGCTCCTCCCTGCGGCAGGCACCAAATACTCCTACAATCGTAGCTACTTTCATCAGAAGGTACTCATCATCCGGCGGTGCGCACTTCAGAAACTGTTCAAGTAGGCAATCATTTTAAAATGTTTGCTGATATCTACGTCGTTATTTACACGTAGCATAGCTTTGATCATTGAATAATAGGACCAAAGAGAAGATGACTTCCATATCTTTGCCTTTTCCTCAAAATAGGCCAGGAATATGTTTTGGGAATACTTTCCAGAAACGCCTTTGTTTTCACACCATTTCATAAACTTATTATGAGCAATCTCATATTGAATTCTTGATTTTCGTGGCAGTAAATCCAAGGTAGCTCTGTTAGCAGCTTCTTCTATGTTTTTAAGTGGATCGATTTCTTGTATTTCTTGCATTTTTGGAAAATCACAACAGTCAGCGCTAGCGTTTTAATAAAACTGACAGAACTTTTCAAATTTTCAATTTTTCTTTAAACAAATCAGCCAACAATGATGGTTGCTAGGTTTTATTGACAAATGTGAACTAATTTAATATAAATATACGATGGTATTAGAAACTACCTGAATGTAAGAGATTCTAAACATTAAATTTTCAATTATTGTATGCTTTTTATTGCCGTTTGTAGAAAAAATATTGTATGATATTCCACATGCATGCCATAAAGATGTACTTTTAACACTTATATCATAAATAACTATTGTTGAATCAACTACATTTCTTTTACAATTAACAACAGATTGTTTATACTATTTTGCTTAATGTGAAAGAGTAATAGAATGTAAATTTGCAATGGCAATGCTTAATGGGTAAGCAGGGTGGACAACTTAAAGGTTGCATTGTAAATTTCAAGTAAATTGCAATGATAATTTTTAAAAATTCCGTATTTTGGATACTTAAAACCTAAACACCCCGAATCGGTCCTACATACAATAGAAAGACGAGTTTGTGAATGAAAGTAATGTGACAGCGGCGTTACTACAGGTAGTATATTAGAATAATAAGTATAATAATAATTATACTTGATTATAATTATAGACAGATAATTGAGATATTAATTATTGTAATATTAAATAGATAAAAGCTTATATAGAAGTAAGAATAATATGGAAATAGCTAAATTAAATAAAAAATCTACTATGCACAATACAACAACTTAATTTTTAAATTTTAGTCATCATGTTCCGAGTAATCCGATGAACTACGTCGTTGGAGTCCAGAGAAATAATATGGGGCTCTACAGTGTTTTCTAGCATGTTATTAGCTTCCCACATTCTTTCTTCTATTTAAATCACATGTTCAACGCACTTACTTCATTTTTCACAATCCACTGTCTTTATTCCCTCTTGCAAGAGGTTTCCAAATTCTCTAATTCTAAAAGTGGTGTTATACCTTGCTACAAACCCTTTTACTTGCGCCCACACCAATTCTATGGGGTTTAATTCACAGTGATATGGCGAAAGGCGAAGTACTGTTATATTTCGTTTTGAAACGATTTCGTCGACAACAAATTTTGTATAAAGAGGTTTATTCAACTTTACAATATCCAGTAGCTCCTTTTTCAGCATATCTTTATGAAATGGCTTCTTATTTACAGTAAGCCAATGAATGATGTAATTTTCTTTCCAAGCTAGCATTATCCATGATTATAACAGACCCAGAAGGAATAAGATCTAGTATTTGCTGGAAGTATTCTGCCTTTTTGATAGTCTCCAGTCCGTTTTGATTTAAATGCTAGTAAGCTGCCATCGACAAATCCATTTTTGCTACCAATGTGAGTATTTATTAATCTTTTATCTTTTCCCGAGGATGCTTTTATTCCAGTGGACCATCCTTCCATAAAAGATTGCCTCGCGCTTTTTATATGTTTATCCTGCCATATTTTACCAACGGTATATCCTTCATTTAACCAAGTTTAGTCCATATAATAGATATTTGTTTGTTTTTCCTTCGAAACTGCCCTCAAATATCGTTGTCGTCAGCAGATGATTTCGTCTTTCTCTATTAAAAGTGATTTTCCGTTTTGAATTTTTTTTTAAGACAAAAATTAATTTCCTTGAATGTTTTCCATAGTTTCTTCTTACCATGGATGGGAATGAAATCATCCTTTTTTATTTCAGACATTATTTTGTCCAAGGTAGGTATTTTTTTTTAAGTAAAACGAGTGTATGATTCTTCTGATGGTAGTCTTTCCATCCTCATTTATTACAGTTTATTTTCTTCGGGTGACCTGATGGGGCCGCGTTTATCCTTGGGCACAAGTCGGTATGTTGTTGACTGTCCGACTCCAGTCATATTCGAACACATTTCAACTATTTTTGCAACTCCGAATGTTGAATTTTGGTGGCGAAGAGCGTTGAACACTCAGACGAAGTTGAACACATTGAGAAGAATAATTTTCTTATTTTTAGAAAGCGCAGCTTTACTAATCCGTTTCTCAGCAACAAATTCAGAAACACTAGCCATTTTCGAGAACGAAGTTTTCCAACAACTCCCGGAAAGTAACTAAACATTTCAAATTTTTAAAACAATGAGGCACAGCTTGGTAAACTACCTATGTCTCTACCTACCCGATCTCGGAACCCCTGACAATATTCATAGGTATATAATAATAATTGGACTACACCTATAGAATACGGCAAAGACCACTGGGTTTTATAGTTCAATAATGATTTAATACACATTAAGCAACAGACTATAACCGTTTTAATTTGCACACGGAAACATTTTTACTCAGTCTTTATCTGCACAGTTTAGGTATATTAAGTCCCAAAGTCACTTAGTGTTTAAATGCGATAAAATGCCGATGTCATTTCATTAGGACCTATACCCACACACTAACTACTACGAATAAAAATACTTAGTCACCCATCATAAATTCATGTCCATCCCAAAAATGTCGTTTAACGTGACGAATGACTCCAAAAAAGACCCTTGATATTTACGAAATTAATAAAATAAAGTGCCCTTTATATTCTGACTATAATATAGGCAAACCGCTTAATATAACAAAGATAAAGTGACGTCGATGTGTGCATGCATGTGTATGTAGAGCCACAGTTAATTAACCATTTATTAAATTTTCGTCTTTTCTCTTCTAGTGTTCTATTAACAGCCGTTAGACCAAAATGACCCAAAGCTTATTACTCTAATTATTTAAAAAGGTTCAAAACCCCCATACAAACCTGAATACATCCCAAATAAACATTACTCCTGGGAAATAAGCAAGTAGTCACGACAGCTTATATAAGTTAATTTAATTTATAAAAGCATAAAATTTCTTTTAAATCAAATTACTTTTTATCAAAGGGTGAGTATAATAAGTCAGGTTTGTGAATGAGTCTTTTATATATGAAGAGCCGATGGGAAAAACGATGAAACTCACAATTTTATAAATTTTCAGGAGAGCGATTTCAAGATATAAAACGGCACTGATGTAATAATATTAGTAAAAAAAATACAAATCCTAATTTTTACAAATATATTCCCATATTTAGCGTTTTTACATTATAAAAATTCAGTAAAGTATGAAAAATATTACGAATTTCCTTAATACATGCTTAATGCTCCAAGCGAGATGCGGAAAGCAGTGAAACTCACACTCAGATTGTAATGGAGTATAATATTAAACGAAACGGTTTATTGAGTACATTAATATTTTGTTATGGAAACATAAAAGATATACTTATAATGACGTATAAAGGACACTTCTTCTTGTATGTTGTTCCCATGATCAAAAGTACATTTGCTGCACCTCTTCAACGTCAAATGGACTGGGCTTCACTCGCGCTGTCTTCACAACATCACACCAGTCACGTGGTTGTTCAGTTCTTGATTTCTGATTAATGATGCCGAAGTCCATATCACACTCTAAATAAGAGTGTCCACGGATGGGAAAAGTCATCTGAACGTGGTCAAGTTTCCGTTCATAATGGACAACATGATGCAAGAAACGATTTTGTCCTCCACAGGAGTCCGAAAATATCTGTGGGGTTTTTACGTTAGAATCTAAGTAGTTGTAAATAAAATTGTGTAGTAGTAAACACACATCGTTGCTTCCTTTCTTGCCTACAGTTTCTGGGTAGCAGTAAAATATACTTTGCTGTGTACTCAAGATGTGTATGTTGAACATGAACAAAAAGAGCTGACGACAGTAATACACGTCGTTAGTCGTGATGTTTGGCATAGGCAAATTTTTAGAAAAATCCATACAAATACCTTCCATGGCTACATTTTGTCTTGCTGATAATTTTACTTGCCGCTTCCTTTCATAAAACGTGTTCGCTTTTCGCAAATGCAGAGCTTTATCTGTTTCAAGATTTCGCAACTGAGAAAAATGATCTAAACTTCTGGTTCTGGCCCATTGGCATTAAAAGCATTGGCCACCTTTCCTTCTAAGCCTTTTATTTGAACCGCCATTTCATCACATTTCGAACAGGTGTCTGAGCGGGGATAGCCAAAGCTTATGTTAAATTTATCATTAAATATTTTTCTGTAGGAATTATATATAATATTTTTATGTTTGGATTTTGCGCCTTGAACAAATCATACATCTTGGATATATTTAAATCCTCAGGTAAGTATGTTTCATTGGTTCTTGAAATACTGTTATGGCTAGACCTTCCCTTAAACGATGAAATATGAGTGCAAACAGGTATTTCGATACCTTTCACAATTTGATGAGGTCTATTTAAAGGTAATTCTCTGCGATCTTTTGGTGGTATTGCAATCAATGTGAATTTTAAATAAACTGCATTTGACGAACAGTAATACCGTGTAGAGCTAGAAATACTTTATAACATACTTGAGTATTTTGTTTGGAGGCTAGGACTGAAACAGAGGTTTACATGTTCGACAGGGCCAACTACATGGCACTTAACAGCTACTTCTTTGCTGTAAACTGGGATTTCCTGAATTCAAATGAGGACGTTGACGTTGTGCTACAAAAATTCTACGACGTAATTTTCAGCGGTGTTGATAGATTTGTTCCTAAAAAAAAAGATAAAAAAAAGACAAATTTCCCAAATGGTACAGCCCTGAGCTCAAAAACATCATCAACTTTAAGAACAAGATCTATAAGAAATACAGGAAATCTGGATTACAAGTCGACTATGACAGATATTCAGAGGTTCGAAGAGATAGTAAGTACCTGATGGATCTATGTTACCTTATCTTCGTATCCAATAGTGAACATACAATTCCATCAAATATTAAGTATTTTTGGTCTTTTGTTAACTCCCTAAAGAAAGATCAAGGAATTCCAAAAACCATGGAGTATGGCGGTGTGACAAGGAGTACGGCTGAATCTATAGTAGAAGCGTTCTCCCAACACTTCGAATCATGTTATACTGATCACCCGAATATCAAAATACCTCTAGCGTACCTTAAGCACTTGGATGCTACACTCACACTACATGGTTTCACCGAGGAAGAGATTTTAACTAAAATTAATTCTGTGGATGTAAACAAGAGTTCAGGACCTGACGGCATATTTGAGGCCATATTTACAGACGAAATATTTAAATCCTTTAAGCGACTTCTGGTTCCAGAACAACATGGATTTTTTAAGGGGCGGTCAACTGCCACCAACTTGGCTCTCTTTTAGGATTACCTCATTCAAAATATAGAAAATGGATCTCAAATTGACGTCATTTACACCGACATTTCTAAAGCTTTGGACAGTGTTTGTCATGCTCTGTTGTTGAAAAAGCTGAAAACATACGGAATGGAAGGCTGTTACCTGGATTTCATCACGTCCTACGTGACTGAACGAAAACAATATGTCGGGATTAATGGTATAACATCCAGAGAGGCCGTGGTTAAATCCGGAGTACCCCAGGGATCACATTTGGGACCTATACTATTCCTGCTCTTTGTCAACGATGTTACTATCAACTTTTAGAAATGCAAATGTCTTTTGTACGCGGATGATCTCAAGTTCTATTACGTCGTAAATTCCTTGAAGGATTGCGAGGTGATTCAGTCTGAAATAAACAAGTTGGTCCACTGGTGCAAGGAGAACTACCTTAACCTTAACGTCGGAAAATGTAAAGTTATGTATCGTCGTAAGGAACCAATACTTTTCCAATATTTCCTTGATGGGGAAAATCTTTAAATTGTTACCAAGATGAACGATTTGGGAGTTACCCTCGATCGAGAGGTAACCTTCAACGAGCACATTTCTAATGTTGCCCTTAAAAGTTATAGAATGCTGGGTTTTTTGCGTAGAAACTGTAACCATATCTATGATATTTCCGCTATAAAATGTCTTTACAACTCCCTTGTTCGCAGTATCATGGAATATGGTAGTATAGTTTGGTCACCATCTTACCAATGTCATACAAATCGTCTAGAAGCAGTCCAGAACAAATTTGCTAAATTTCTTCTATACAAATACAGATTCCCATACAAGAATTTACCGTATAGTACTAGGATACAGCTAGTGGATTAGACAGTCGAAAATCGACGAAAGAATGCCATGGTGCTCTTTTTGCATAAAATTGTTAATGGTAAAATAGACTGCGCCGAATTACTTTGCAATGTTGATTTCTACGTCCCACAGAGATATACTCGTAGTAGGCAGCTGTTTCAGGAACCGCCTCATCGGACTAATTATGGATTTCACAGCTGTGTGGATAGATTAGTAAAGAATTATAACTCCAATTTCCTGGACTACGACCTATTTCACCAGTCATTCGAAACTTTTAGGAAGAACATTTTAAAATTTTAATCTGTTGTTGTTTTTTTTTGCCTTGTCTATTTTGTGTTTTTTCTTTTTTATACAAAATCGCTAATTTAGAAAATTTTATACCATTTGGAGATATATTTCTCTGTAGAGTATTGTGTAGAATAAATAAAGACGATCCCTGGCTGATGTACCTTACTCTAAAGATATACGAGGCATCGTTGAATTTGTTTACACCTTCTTTTTTATTCTTAGGTCTACGCCTTTTTACGGGATCAACGGTAATGAGTCCACCAAGATATAAGTTTTGTTCATCATATGTTCCATAACTATTAGTTAGTTTCTCAATATGTCCATCTTAATTTTTGAAAAACACTTTAGTCGCTGACATCGGCAATCAGGGCCAAGTTCATGACTATTTAGTCTAATTTTCTTACCGACATCAGATATTTCGCCATATTATTATGATGTTCTTTTTTAGTATTCTTTTCCATATTGAACAATGCATGTAACTCACAACTTTAATATGTACCATACAAAGCACAAAATGTTAGGATTCATGCAACAAAACGCACTGTAAACGTTTTTTAAAAAGAGTAATATTCTTATGCGATCTATAAAACTAATTGGTTGACACGTAGGCACATGTTCGGAATTTGGGAGCTTCAGCGTTTTTTTGTGTTACGCTTGGAACCTTATCATTATTCCGGAGTAGCCAGATTCTTCTAAGATTAAAATATTGTAACTCTTATTTTTCTTCGCGGTTTTAGATAGACTAACGTGTTAATCTCGTCGCTGCCTCCATTTTGATCTGAACAACTCGATTTAACCAAATAATGGAGTTTCATCGTTTTTCCCGTCGACTCTTCATATGACTTGGTTTTATTTTCAGAAAGTTGTAGTACAAGAGCTAACCGTTAGACTTTTTGTATCGATACATTTTGAGCATTATTGAAATTAGGGTTATTGAATTATCGAAACTAGTACCCTTTAATACATTATCGTAAATGTGTGTAGAACACAGTCAATCTAATTTTCATTTCTCATGTACGTAAACTGAGTTTTTTCGACCATTTTTTTAATTTCATATCCTAAGGTCTCCAAAACATCGTAAGGCGCAGGTTACGTGGTACGTAGTACAAAACATGTATTAGCAGAGACGCCGTCGCGCCTGTCGTCCGAAATAATGATAGGCGCCTTTAACCAATATTATAATATTGAGCTGAAATTACCACCCTTCTCTCATAGTTGATCGTTGAAATATTGGAAGAAAACTCTATACTTTTTAGTACTAATGCTTATATTTATTTGTGACAAACAGAAAGTACACAAAAAATATTAATATAATACGAAACAACAGTAACAAAACAAAAACGGTATCAAAGTTCTAAAACATTAATTCAAAATATTAAAAAAAAAAATAAAGAAATAAAATAGCGATCGTTTTGAAACAGATAATATTATATGATCATGATACATGATGGAGAGGTCTAACAAAAATAGGACTTTTCTAGCTTTACTTTTTGCAAATTCATTTACAAGATTTTCCATTTTAAGTTGCTTTAAAAAGTCAAACTCTATAGAAATAATATCAAGATTTTTTAACCGCTCTTGGCCCATTTTCGATCGTAAATAATTTTTAATCAACTTTAATTTAGAGAATGACCTCTCGGCTGTAGCTACAGAAACTGGAATGGTTAATAATATGCGCAATGCAATCGTAATGTTTGGAAATGAGTGGGGTAGGTTATTTATTGTAATGTAATTAAGTGTTTCTACTACAGACGTCACGTTTTTGTCGCCATTTTGCAGAAATTGTAATTCGTGAAAACTTCTGTTCCGTCTATATCTTTCTCGTTTCAATTTTGCTCAGCTAAGGTTTTATTACAAAAATTGAATTGATCTTAGTCAGAATATTTGCCGAAATTGTCAACATTCCACAAAAAATGAAAAACATCAGATAATAGTTTAAATCTTTCATGTACAGTTGAGTTCAGAAAGAAGTAGGACACGGATTCTTATCCTATGTAAACCAGTCTTTTAAAAAACATCAAAAGTTTGACATGACACTGACATCCTTTTTAAATTATTTAAAAAAATATATTTTTTACAAGTAGTTATTGATTCAAAGCATAATGCCTAGGCTTGACAATGTTCAAAGGACTCAAATAATTGCGTTTTTAAATGACGGAATACCTATACGAGACGTTGCCGCTATAATGCACGTAGCAAAAAAAACGGTAGAAAATATTAAGTACAGATGGGAAGCGGATGGAACTTTGGATAAGAAAAAGCCTCCTGGAAGACCAAGAAATACAACGCAAGAACAAGACAATGGTCTTGTGCAATACTTGGAGGAAAATCCCTTTCAAATAATGCGAGCTGCTATTCAGCAAACTAATTTTCCTGGTTCGAGACCGACAGGTTGTCGTAGGGTAAAAGAATCCCATTTAAAAAATTATGTTGCCGCCAAAAAAATTAAATTAGGGGAAGAACACAAACAGGCACGAATTATTTTTGCCTTAAATAATATATTGCGGCCAGACTGGAATAGAGTAGTCTTTACTGACGAAAAAGTTTTTCAGTCTACGGTCAACAGACATATCAGGGTATACAGACCTCGCAATACAAGATATACTGAAAATTTTATCAGTAATTCCGAAAGATCAGGGAGATTTTCGGTAAATGTATGGGCATGGGTGAGTTATCATGGACTTGGAGTGTGTTGGATTGTAAATGAAAGGTTTAATGCAGTCACTTATAAGAACATTTTGGAATATATTATGATGCCTAGTGTATCGCAACATTTCCCTAACCAGAGCTTTATTTTTCAACACGACAACTGCCCGGTTCACAGCGCGGGTATGGTCAAAGATTGGTTCCAGAGAAATAACGTGGAAACTTTGCCGTGGCCTTCAAAAAGTCCCGATATTAATATAATAGAAAACGTGTGGGCTCTAATGACACGAAAAATATATAAAGCAAATTTCAGACCAGCTAGCAGAAATGAACTTGTTTCATTTATTGAAGAAACGTGGAACGAGTTAAGTGATGATCTTGATTTTGTGAGAGGTCTATACTTATCGATACCCAATAGACTGAATGAGCTTTTACAAAAAAATGGAGCGATTACTAAATATTAAATAGTTGTAATTGTCTTTTTTAATTAATTATTGTGTACAATAAAATGTTGGATTTAAGTTAACTTGTTATTTTTTAATGAAACGAAGAAAAAATGGAATAAAAATTATAAATATGACACATTTAAGTCTAGCCCAATAAATAAAAAGTTTAGTCTGTTATAATTTGAACACAGTCAATAGCTTGTCCTACTTTTTTATGAACTTTCGGGGATTATGGGTAGGTTTACAACACACAATCGATGTCCTACTTCTTTCTGAACTCAACTGTACACTGCGTCATATAAAACTGGTACACTTTGATTTTATCAATGTAAATCGGGTTTTATAATATTCGCTATCAATCATGCTTTGCATAAGAATGACACCTAATACACCTGTCACTATGAAAAATAATAGGATATTATGTCAAAAATTTCCATTTTACGTTATAGCGATGCCAAGGCAGTTGAGTAATTTCGAAAAGTTGCAAATAATTTCCAAAATAGAGGCTGGTTGGTCTGTAAGAATATTGGCCGAAGAATATAATAGAAGCAAAACTACTATCCAGAATTTAAAAGAAAGATGGGATAATGAACAAACTGTTGAAAGAAGAAGAGGGACAGGAAGATCGTGTATAACTAACGAACAGCAAGATGCAAATTTAGTTAATTTTGTAAGAGACCATCCTTTTGATTGTGCAAGAAAAGCTAAAGTTGAAACAAATTTCCCCTCTTCTGTCACAGCTGCGTTACGACGGATTCGAAAAACGGAATTAAAAAATTGTGCAGCGGCAAAAAAATATAAACTTTCCCAAGAAAAAAAACGAGGTAGAATTATTTTTGCTCTTAATTACCTGTTAAATGATGTAGTAAATTTTTGGGGGAGAGTTATATTCTCTGACGAGAAAGTGTTTCAATCGTATCATGATGGTCATATTCGAGTATATAGACCGCCTCGGTCCAGATACGAAGAAAAGTATATTTCTCCAAGCGATAAATCGGGAAGATTTTCAGTGAACGTTTGGGCTTGGATGTACAGAGGGGGATTAGGAGTATGTTGGGACATTGACGGAAGATTGAATGCGAGGAAATATATAGATATTTTAGATAATGTAATGTTGCCTTTAGTCAGGGAGGTTTTTCCGAACAACAATTTTATTTTTCAACAAGATAATTGTTCAGTTCACACTGCTAACTGTGTGAGGAAATATTTTGATGAACACAATATTCAAGTTCTTCCTTGGCAATCAAAGAGTCCGGATCTTAATCCTATAGAAAATATTTGGGGAATTATGTTAAAAAAAATTCGAAAATTAAATATCGTTCCGCAAAATAGGCAACAGCTGTGGACTCTTATTGAGGATGTTTGGGAAAACCTGTCCGAAGATCCAAATTTAGCATTAAATTTAATAAATTCTGTGCCAATAAGGTTACAAAAAGTGTTAGATAATAATGGAGCTATGACTAGTTATTAACTTAAAATAATGTATAATTTTACTTAGCAGATGAATTTTTTTAAAATTAAACCGATTTAATTATCTTTTCTATAGTGAAGTTTATTTATTTACTCAGAAGGTTAAAGGAATTTTCGAATAGCTGACAATACTGTTTCTTAAAGCCATAACCAACAAAATTCATTGTTATACAAACGTCATAAACGACCAATTTACAAAGCTTAAAAAAGCTAATTTTTAGCCTACAACAGTTGTGCCAGTTTTATATGATGCGCAGTGTACGGATGAAAGAGTAATGTCTAGCATTCCGAAAAAGCTATTTACTTTAAATTTCATTTGTTGATTTTCAGTCGGCTGGTCGTCACCTTCGTAAGAAAATTGTTTTTTAATCTTTCGTGGCCTTAAAGTTTCCACGGATATAAATTTTGCATCAACTTCTAAACAAGAAGCTAGTTCTTTGGCATCTACTAATAAGTCACTAAAGCCTTTGTTAGATCGATATTGTTTTACAAATTCAATGAAGTTATTTAAACTTTCGCAAGCCTGGGAAATATTAAATGTTTTTGATTGCAGAATCTTAGTAACAACATCCACTTTACTTAGAATCTTGTACCACAAGACTACACACAAACTCATAATTTTTTATCTTTTTACCTAGGGAGGTAGCTAGATGTTTTGTAGTATTGTCAAAATTATTTCCGGATAAAATTTCATAAAGAGCATCGTACATTTCGCCCAACTGAAATCTTAGAGGGGTTATTGCATAAATTCTGAACAGACCACCTATTGGTTGAGGCAGAAAAAAAATTATATATTTCTTGAACAGTTGAAAAAAAATTTATACTAGAAATATTGGATTTCACAGCATCGAGACAGACACAATTTTCTCTAGAGATTTGACAAGAACAACGAACAATAAACACTAAAATATCTTTTTTTTAATATTATGCTTGTCAGTAATTGATTACCTAACCCAACAAAATTATGTCTCTGGAAATCATCATGTTGGTTTTATTAAGGGTGGGTCCAGGTAAATATTTTGCCAGTAGATAACAGCTCGCTGTCTACTGGCAAAAAATTTAATGATATAAAACGTTCTCTTGAAATTATTTAAAAAGTTTAATACATTTTTAGATAATTAACTCTTAGTGGTAGTTCAAGGTATTTTAACATTAATTACTTGCCGTTTAAAATCATGGAGACAAATCAGCTTGACAATTGCTTATTTCAAATAAATATTAAAACTATCCTATGAAACATTTAACCTTTTTTCAACAGTTGAAAGGAATTAATCTAATTTTTCCATTTTACAACATTGTTAAATAAAAACTTATGTATGGCGGCTAACACATTGCTATTACAGACTACAGTTTAAGAACGAATGACAACTTGTGATATGTCATTGTAAGTAATATTCATAATATGTGTGATGGAAAACTTGCATTGCTCTATGCCATATTTACTATACTAAAATTTCAAATTCCTTTGTTTAACGATAATGAAGTGGGGTTATGTCTAACGATGTCATCTGAATTTAGAATTTAATTTACGAACAAATATACATGCTTTAAAATATTTTACGTGTCAAGTCCAAGCAAATATATTATAAAAAGCTTTCTTCATAATCCGGCAACATGACGTTGTTTGTTTAATAAGAGATAAACGAAGACAGTTTTACGACATATTCTTGAAAGCCTCCGTTCAAACGAATATAGTTTTCAGGGGAAAATATCCCTGACCCATTTTCTGAAAAAAAGGGCTATCCTCGAGTCCCCATTGTTTTCGGCACAAGTTGGCCATATCAGCTTACACAACTTCTGTGCTCTTAGAATGAAATGGCAATGTCTATGGTATTTAATTTAAATTAATTTTATATAAAGTTTTAATATATGTACTTCGGATTTCCAAAAATATATTGAAGGATTTCGAGTTTATAAGACATTTTAAACCGCGACGATGTAAAAGAAATTTTTAAATAGGTTTTGTAAGACTAATAACCTAGCAGGTAGAACCATCTTGACATATAATTCAAGAATTCCGAAAATCCTCAGCAAATCAAATACCGAGTCCTATTAGGCAATCCAACGATGTGTCAAATTACGATTTGTCTGCCACGGCCATATTGAATTTGTTCCACAGAACTCAAAAACATTCAACACGCAATTGAGTATGGCCATTGAAGGCAAATATACACGAATTCAATGCTTAGTTTACAGTCGAGTTCTGTGCTGTGTGTAGATATACATTTGCCATTGTTAACATCGCCAATAACATCATCAACTTTAAGTGTTATTAAATATAAATTGCAGAAAAAAAACCCAAATTGAACAACAATAACTTAATAAAATACACAAAGCCAAAATCACTGTTTAAACTGACACTGACGTTCACACAAAAATAAAGGTTAGTTTTTCTGACGTTTGCCGTCGACGGAAGCACTTTGTGACTCCAATATGGCCGTGGCAGGCAAACATAACCTAGTTTGGATTGCCTAATCAGGCTACTACCTACCTATTTCTGTCTTTCTCTTAGATGCCCATAGAATGCGACGACTTATGTCATTGTCTCTTTAACTAACTAACCTGAACTAACCTCGTTGATGCAAATGCATTCCAGTTTTCAAGAGAATGCCCAGTGATGTGTTAGTCACTTGAAAGAAGGCTACGACCTATCTGCTTCTAAAGTTTCTATAAGGGAACCTCTGTCTAAGGAATGCCACGAGTTCTATTCATTTTATAACACTCCTGTCAGAACAGGTTTTCCTCAATAGAATCGAATATTATTAGGTTTATATAAAGCCCTAATAAAAACTAAAGTTAAGAACATGCCTAGTATTGAGTTGGGCGTAGCCTTTAATCTAGCTAGCTCATCTGCCTCCTTGCTCTTATACAGTGTGTCCGCTTAAGTTCTGTACATATGGGAAACTCTTTTAATATTATTTTACGAAAATAAGTTACTCTTTATAAAAAGTTCTGCTTACTGAAAAAATAATATTAGACTATTCAATCTTGAGATAGTATGTACAGGATGATCAGAAAGTAAAAAAATCAAAATTGACCTACGAGAAAAGTACCCTTAATTTTAATTTTAGAGCAAAATGGAATAAGTGTTTCTACTCTTAGTAGACTATTATTGAGAATAAACTTAAAAATTTAAATCCTAATTCTTCATGACATGTCCATTATCTTGCCACCATTTCCCACCTGAATTTGAATTTGAACTGTCAGCTATGTTATTTGTCTGAAACATCAGTTTGAATATTTAATTAGATAAATATGCCGTTGAAATTGAGTATGCAAGAAAAAATTGACATAATTTTAATTGTTGGTGAAAAATACAAAACGTATCGGCAAACTGCCGAAATTTTTAACTATAGATATCCTGATAAAATGATTTCTTTTACAACAGTAGGACTAAATTCAAGACCTTTGGAAGTGTGGAAAATAACTACAATAAGAAACGTAGACCAAGAGTTGAAAATAATGAAACTGTGAACCAAGTAATGTTGTCTAGTAGAAGATCCTAAAAAAGCATTGCGAAAAAGGTCAATAGCATTATCAAATGATGTAGGAAAAACTACGATTTCAAAAATATTAAATGTAAACAAATTTCGGCTTTACAAACCAAAATTTATACATACCTTGAAGCCAGGTGATTTTGAGCGACGCTTAGAATTTTGTTTTTTAATACAAGGAGAGTTAGAAGATAACCCTTTCATGACAAGAGATATAATTCTTACCGACGAAGCAACCTTTACCTCGAACGGGACTGTAAGTTCACAAAATTGTCGTTGGTGGAGTGACGTTAATCCAAATTCTACTATACAGACACGTGATCAGTACTCATTTATAACAAATGTGTGGTGCGGAATTTACAAAAATAGAATAATAGGACCTTTTTTTTTCGACAAAATTTAAGTGGTAAACGTTACTTGCATTTTTTAAATAATTATTTGTTTAATTTTATTCATGGACTTCACATACCCGATAGACTACGGATATGGTACCAACAAGATGGTGCACCATGCCACAGTACGAGGAATGTAAGACAATACTTAAATACCCTTTTTAATGGAAAAGTTATCGATAGATATTCTGACCTTTTGTGGCCCGCTAGGTCTCCGGACTTGAGCCCCCTCGATTATTTCTTGTGGGGCTACTTAAAACAGAATGTATTAGAGAGTAATTAGAGAGACAATTACAAATATAACTCCTGCCATGATTAGAAATGTTTAAAGAGAATTTTCTGCAAGAACGGCTAAATGTATTGAAATGGAGGAAGGATATGTCGAGGCAAATGTACAGTGAGGGAAAGTTAATGAATATTTTTATTTAAATTCATATTTTAATGTTTATCATTATAATTGTATTTTTCCAAAATAAATTATCATGTTTCTATCAATTATTTAAATGCGTCATAAAATTACTACAAAACAGGGATAAAGAATCAAAGGTTACGTTTTGAATAAAAATAATTGATAAATGTTTATTAGCTTGAATTGCATAATAAATACAATTATTAATTATAAATCATTTCAAGAAATGATATTTTTTGAAATGTCAAATTTATTTTCAATAATAGTCTACTAAGAGTAGAAACAGATATAATTTTTATTGCCAATCAACATTTTCTTATTCCATTTTGCTCTAAAATTAAAATTAAAGGCTTACACACACCGACGCGGCCGCGATAGCGGTGGCGGCCGCCGTGGCGATCATATTAGCGGTCGGGCGTATTCACACCAAAGCGGTGAGTGGAGCTGTAAGGTAGTTGCCCTTTATAGATTTTATGTATATACGAAAATATATTTTTAAACGTTCAGGTTTCATTTTTATCTCTATTATTTGTTATTATGATAAGACGATGTGGAAGAAGAGACTTTCTTACTATTAGCTCTTTGTCCCACACCTTGCATGTTTTTAGCCCTTATATTTTTATAATTTAGATGGCTTAAATCAAAAAGTATGGTATATAATTTAACATTTTCTATCACTTCCCGCAGTCAAAGTTGACACGTTGTATTTGACCGTCACCGCATATCAGAACGCTACTCTAGGCCGCTTGATCTAGACCTGCCCGCGCTGGTATGATTTCATTCATTTATTTCCATGTGTTTAGATTGGCCGCCACCGCGGCCGCTACCGTGGCCGTGGCCGCGTCTGTGTGTGGAAGCCTTAAGGGTACTTTCCTCGTAGGTAAATTTTAATTTTTTTTTACTTTTTGATCATCCTGTACATACTATCTTAAGTTTGAATAGTCTAATTAATTTAATTTAATTTAATTTAATATAATAAAAAATTTTCGGGGGCCGCGCCCATATATGGCTATTTTGAGGAACCAAAAAATAAAATTCGCCTCTTGAGCCTTAAAAAAAATAATAAAAAAAAATACTTTGTCCGGTGCACGGGTGTACTTACCTAATACCGTGAAAAAATTGTGCGAATAATTTAAAGAATATAGACTCACCTAAATTTACTATTTGAACTGCAACTCTATTCTTCTCGATTTTTGACAAGCAAACTTGTCTATCACTTTTTCGTTAAAGTTTGGAATGTTGTTAATCAACTGTTTTTCTATGGACAACATAGCCAACGCGGAAAGTCTTTCTTGGGACATAGTATTTCTTAAAAAAGTTTTTATTATTTTTAAGGTCGAGAAACACCTTTCACTTTCCAGTTTCCACAGTTGTTACGGGAATCGTACACAAAATATTCAGTAACTTAATGGATTCAGAAAACGTTTCAGACAAATTATTTTTAATAAAAGTCTGTAATAGAGCAAGTACACCACTATGTTCCTTCCACCTGTTTCTGTTTACAAACACTCAAATACGATATACGCCGGTCACGCCACGCGGGTTAAATCAGTTAAACTGAACTGTGAACTCTGATCTAAGAAACGAAATGCGGGATGACACTTGACGAATTATACGTCATAGAGAGAGGGCTGTGCCCAGACTTGCCGTATAATGCTGATCGAATAGCCACAGGCCACAGTAATTTACTATTATCCAGTACTCTGTCCTTATTTCGCATACGATTTAAAACAAAGAAGCATGCAGGGGCTCACAATAGTGTGCCAGGTGCCTATGTTCGTTCGTTGTACGTTGCCCGGTTGCCGTTCGTTCATAGTATGTTGCCCGTTCAACAAATAATGTAGTGCGAAATATCAAGAGTTTACTTAATAATAGTTATACCTTTATACCTCGGGAATTTTCTAGGTGATTTTTCTAGATGGGGCACGTGCCCCAGTGCCCTAATGGACGAGCCGCCACTGAGCAGAAGTTTTTATACAGAGTAACTTTTTTTCGTAAAATTAAGTTTCCCATATGTACAGAACTTAAGCGGACACACTGTATACCCAATGAAAGTTCCAATCTACTTATTTCTACCAGAGCCTCTTATAGATCATCCGCGTTTTGTCACAATAACAAAGTATGCTTTGCATCTAAGGCCGTACTAACCTGTTGGGTGTCAGTAAACACCAGCATTATCAATCGATCAGTTATTCCGTCATCTTTGACAGTTGTAACAAGTAATTTGATTCATCGCTATTTATCCAATTTCTTGAATAATTCACGCAATGGGTTTTACGAAGCACCACAAAAAACTCATGGTTGAAGCGTATTCTCGAAACGGGGTTAGAGTAAATGGTGAGCGGCAATAATTAGCGTTTGTGCATGAACGATTTTCTGGAAAGTTTTCCTAACGTCGCTTTCACTGCTAGGGATTTTTATTATTAAAAGAAAGATGTTTTCCCTTTTCTTTTCGTCAGACCCAATCCTTGGACGCGTTTTGCCGTATTACGGCTCATCGGCAAGGCTATAGAGTCTGACGAAAAAAAAAAGGGATCTTACAGTGTTTTCAACACATAATGTATAAATACATATGCGAGATGTTACACGTGGCGACATCTCGTAGCAATCGAGCTATATTATTATTGCCTGAGAAGAAGCGTGGCTCTGTATAGAAAAACAGGCTCTATACAACATAAAAAAACGACAGATTGATCAGTTTTCGAACAGACATTGAATCAGATCACCTTGTTTAACGGTTATGGATTACTTCATTGTTCCTCATTTGAAGAACAATATTTTGAAAACACCAGTTAAGAATTTAGATCAGTTAAAAGAAAGGAATATCCAAGAAGATGGTTACATTTATGCTTGGAGTATGGCGCTGGCCAATTTCAGCAATTTCTATAATTTCTTTTTTTTTTCTTCTTCTTTTGGCCTTGAGCATTGCTCATTTAGCCACAGCAGAATATATTATTGTTATTATATAAAAGTTAAAATATGATTACTCAAAAGCTTATATTAAAATAAGGTAGGTAGGATACATGACATAGAAATATGCACGGGGACTCTCGCTTCACGCCACTGGGGCCTATCAGGGCGACTTTTGGTTTACACGGGACAGTAAAGACCACTTCAAAAGGAACAAACATATAAGGATAAGCAAGGACTGTGTAGGGAATTTTTTAGGTTAAATAGTTTACACTTTAAATCTGGATAGTTTAATGTAACTAATAAATATACTTTCTATATCTGTATTTACATTAGCCATCGACATTAGAGAGATAAAATTGAGGGGCAATAAATTACGCTTAGCGAGTTCTGAACAGAGGAACTCTGTCGCTGTCCTGTTAAGGCTGCAGTTAAAAATCTTGTGGTTTATATCGTCGATAGATTGATTATCACAAGGGCAGTGAGGTGTTTCATTTATTTTTAGTCTATATAGATGCTTATTAAAATTGCCATGTCCAGTGATGTAACGAAAATATGCTGTGAAACAAGGTCTAGATATCTGCATTCTTTTTATTAGTGGATTGCTTGGAAGTTTTGAATGAATGGAGGTGTAGAGGTTTTTATTATTTAGTACATAGTTTTGATACATTGCCTTCCATGATGTCAGCAGATCTGCCCTTAGTAACGTGAATAAATCACTTGTAGGTACTTTGGTTAAAATTTCACCATTTTCAACTGCTTCCTTTGCAGCTCTATCAACCACTTCGTTGCCTTTTAATCCCGTATGCCCTTTGACCCAAATCAACTCTACCTGGAATTTTTTGGTATAGAGAATAGTTATAAGGTTTAGAATTTTTGCAATAAGAGGATGATTACAACCGTTGTTACAATATACTGCTTGTAGCACTGACTGCGGATCTGACAAAATAACTACCCTTTGACACATCGTAGAATCAATTACATATTCTAGGGCTTTTATAATAGCCTGGGCCTCGGCGGTGAATATTGATGCTCTATCATCGCACTTAAACTTATACACAATATTAGCTTCGGGTATAGCAAAAGCACTGCCAACTCCCATCTGACTCTTTGAGCCGTCCGTATAAATCTTGTAGTAATTTGTAAATTTACTTAGGTACTGGTTAAGTATAGCACGATTTAGGCTTGGAAAAAGAGTGTACTTCGGGAATGTGGCGTTCACTCTAATATATGAAATTTCGTAAGCAAATTCAAATAAAAAATATGTTTCCCTTCTTTCAACCGATTTTTCAAAGGACATTGTCTTAGTAAAAGCATCAGCTAAGGGTGGACTAGTTTTGTTTATCCAAAAAGGACATATTAAGTTAGCGATGCCTAGTTTTCCGATTTTATTGACAATAGAACTGTTTGTTTTAATTTCTCTTTCTCTATATTCTTACTTTGTTAATTTTGTAAACAACAAAAACAAATTCGTATTTGATTACTTATTTTAATATTCATCAGTTTGTCATTTTAATAAGATGAGTTTGACACAATTTTAACCTAGATTTGGTTACATATTATTTCGTCCCTTATAATTGTGATCTAAACCAAGCCCTACGTTTTTTAATTCCAGCCCTCTTGCATGAAAATAATTTTTACTCGCACGTTACAAATAGATGTGTGGCAGTCCGAGATTCCGTTATGCAGTAGCAAAAACTAAACAGTTTGTCTATTTTTGTTTATCGTTTAAAGCTAAAGTTTCTGTTTATCTCTTATAACATCTCCTTTGTGTTTAAATTTTCTAAAAATAAAAGTTCTCTTGTTATTTTAAGTAGATGGAAGTTGTACACTCTGAAAAAGTTACTTAAGATTCTAATTTTCCTTTTTGGTAATGTAAGAATAACTGGTAATAAATTATATGATTGATTTAATTAATTAATGTGCACCTACACTACGTCGTGTCGGTCCGTATACTCTGTTGCTTAATGCCAGAGGGTAATAAAATGTAAATTTACAATGACAGTGTTCATTAAGCAGGATGGACAACTTAAAGGTAGCATTGTACATTTTAGGTAAATTGCAATAATAGTCTTTAAAAATTCCGTATTTCAGACCTACACACACACCCCGAATCGGTATAAAATTAAGTCACCTTAATTTGCATACAAGAGAAAGACGAGTTTGGTGAATGAAAGCAAGGCAACAGCGGCGTTACTTCAGGTAGTTTATTAGAATAAAAAGTATACCAATAATTATACTTGATTATAATTATAGAGATAGACAGATCATTGAGATCAGGGCCATCTTTAGGTATGTGGGGGCCCCTGGCACTTTTGGCGTTGTGGCCCCTCTACCATCTCTGTTTGTTAAAGAAAGCGCCGCAAGTAAATTTTTTTAAGGTGCCACGCCCTTTTTTTGGACTATTAAAATCTAGAAATTTACTTTTCGATAGTCTTATAAGTGTCCCTAGTTAAACCCATCCACTCTGGATCGTTATGCCATATATATATCAAGCCAAGTCACAAATTTCTTTAGCTAGTTTACCTTGAAATAATTTTTTAAATATATTGGGGTAGTCCAATCGTCCCTTTTTTAAACCTTGCCGTACGCAAATAAAAACATCTTGCCAGTTAAACAAACATTGGAACTAACCTTAAGATTTTCCTATAATGATAACATTGATAACTAAAACTCGGGAAAATAACAAACAACGCATGCGTCAAGACTTGTCGATGCACTTTACAATCACAAGCATAAGAGCACAAACAAAAATAGCGAATCATCGGTCTACCTGCAACGTTGCCAGACTTTGTCCTTCATAGCTTGGAAGTAAAGGAAGCTGTGGCAACGGCCAACGGTTTTTAAAACAGGTGATATTATTATATTCCATTACATTCCGATAACCCGCGCCTGCCATCTATGATCTATGTGGGATAGCGATAGCGCCACGCCCTACGCCAAAGATTCTCCATACTATATATATACTGCCACTTACCAACAGATGTCGCAGATTACCATTATTCTAATTACAGACAAATTATTGTTGCCAGATTTTAAATGATTACTTTTTTCTTATGATTTTTTAAATAAACATTTTAGGCAAATTAATGTTAATTCCCAGTTAATAGTGTTAATACATAAGCCTTTTTAAGAAATTCTGTCAGCCGTAGAGGGATCGGCGGGGCCCCCCGTGGCCGGGGGCTTCGGGCCCATGCCTAAAGATGGCCCCGATTGAGATATTAATTATTCTAATATTAAATAGATAAAAACATGTGCCATCGCCCGTGTGGTGATTCTTTACCCAAAAATAAGGCGAATAGTTCTTATCAATATAGGCCCGCAGACGCTTTAATTTTGATACAGGATGCTGAAAATTAAAAAAAAGAAAAACGGTTTTTCCTTAATATTTTTGAGGCCGCTTTAGATATCATTTTCAATTCTAGTAAGTATTAACTCGATATAAAAACATATTTATTTCATAAATAAAATTTACTCTACTTCCACCAGTGGCGTCCGCGCTAACATGTATTTTAATAGTTTAACGAGAAAAATGTTACGCCACTAGTTTTCTTCAAAATAAATAATGTTTTTAAAATTGCGCTTTATTACTTAACCAAAACGGTCCTTAGACTTTTCTTCGTGTGACCAACGGGTTTCGATTAAAAAAATAAACAAGATTTATTTGCATATCGCTATGCCCAAGGGCGGTTTTACGGGGGGGGGTAATAGGGTAATTACCCCCCCCCCCCATGAATTTAGAATTTTAAGCATCATCATTGAAAAAAGGGCGTGGCACCCAAAAATTTCTCGCCTGCGGCGCTATTTTTTTTCTAACCCCCCCTCCCAAACTTATTTTCTGGTTACTTTTTTGAAAAAAAAATTGGATTTCAAATTACCCCCCCCCCCCCCCCATGTTGAAAAGCTAAAACCGCCCTTGGCTATGCCCATATCAGAGTTTAAAAAAAAAATGCATTTATCTCCTAAAAAAACACAGTGGCGTACATATTTTTTGCTCCGCCTAAAAATTATTACACCCTGTATCTCAAAGAAAAAGTGGTTGCGGGCCTATGTTGATAGGAACGATTTGTCTCGTTTTTGGGTAAGGAATAACCACACGAGCGATGGCACATGTTTTTTGAAACACCCTGTAGAAGTAAAAATAATATGAAAATAGATAAATTGGAATAAAAATTAATATTTATAAAAAAAATCTACTATGTACAATACAACTTAAGTTTTAAATTTTAGTCATCATGTTCCGAGTAGTCCGATGAACTATCGTCGTTGGGGTCCAGAGAAATAATAAGGGGCTCTACAGTGTTTTCTAGCATGTTATCAGCTTCCCACATTCTTTCTTTTATTTCAATCACATGTTCGACGCACTTACTCCATTTTTCAAAATCCACTGCCTTTACTCCCTCTTGCACGAGGTTTCCAACGTCTCTTAGTTTGAAAGTGGTGTTATGCCTTGCTACAAACCATATATGTATTGGTACTATATGGCGCCTTGCCCATTTAACCAATGTAAACGTAGTGAAGCCGAGGTTCCTTGTTCAGTCAGGGTAATTTCGCGCAGTACGCATGCGCGAGAAAAAAGAAAGTAGACGTTTTGAAAAAATTAGGTTATCACATATTAATAAAACTTTTATTAGATATTTTACAATTATTCTTAGAGTTTAACAGGTAAAATAACAGGTTTTTGTAGCATTCTTTGAAGTACATGCAATTTTCGGTAAAAATAGGTAGGTATCTACCTAAGTATATCAACAGCAGCAAAGGAAAATAATCTTTAGGAAATGAACTACCTATAGTTATTGTTCCCTCACGAAATTAACGTAGGTAAGTTAAAAGGAAGAAACATCCGGTCTAGGTACAGGGTTATCCAACCAAGACTGGACAAGGCGATTTTTTGACTTTTCCTGTACTTTTATAAAAAAACTGAAATAGCCATCTTAAGTCATTTTCTCCCGCGAATTCGAATATCTTCAGCAAAAAACAATTGAACATCAAACAAAAGTACTAGGGGTCACTTTGATATTTTTTTAAATGGGATGCCGTATTTTTAATGAGCTTATCCGATTTCTCATATAAATTTTGATCTAAAATGTTGGATTTTTAATTCAAAAACGCCTTTTTTCTTCAGTTTTAAATTCGGAAAATGTTCGTCTACCGTAAGATTTTTTTTTTTTTTTTTACATTTTAGATCAAAATTTATATGAGAAATCGGATAAGCTGCTGAAGATATTCGAATTCGCGGGAGAAAATGACTTAAGATGGCTATTTCAGTTTTTTTATAAAAGTACAGGAAAAGTCAAAAAATCGCCTTGTCTAGTCTTGGTTGGATAACCCTGTACATACCTGCAGAACGATAAATCTTTGTTTAAGTTTTTACGCCTGTTTAAAATAATGTAAAATATTCTGTTTTGCCTCGGCATCGTCACAAAATTATTACACTTCACACACACAATCAAAATTTGCAGAAAAGTAAAGATAAACAGTACACAAAAGCCGTTAATAATACCAAATCAACTCGATGAAGCGAACTGTTAAACAAATTAACATTTGCTAAAGATTTCGAGGTTATGTCGAGTAAAAATGAGACGTTGTCACCTTCCAGTTATATATATATATATATTTGACAATTTTTTTTCAGGGTAATAGCCATATAGTACCAGGGCCGTTCCTGGCGAGCGTGCAGCACGTGCATGCACGCAGGCGCAAAATTTTAGGGGCGCAAAATTGACGGTCATTCAGTATTCTTTATTACAAATTTAAAAAAAGAAATCTCTTATTTTATCATTTCAATATGTCTAAAAATGTTACCAAGCGTTTGCCTTAATAATAGCGCAAATGTGTTCTCTCCGTAGTTTCCTTGTTGGACACTACATGCCCCGACTTTTAAATTTATTTGTTCGATTTTAATCTGGCATGATATTTTAGAAAAAATTAATATAGTAAGTAAAATACTACAAGATCCGAATAGAAACTTAAATGACTGCCATAAAGAAATTGAAAATCTAAATCTTTATTTTAACGAAAAACGGTCAGAAAAAAATTTTGATTTGCTTATCAATAAAGCTAAAGAAGAAGCAGAAGAAAAACGATGTAGAGCAGATATTCCCAATAGTACGGCAATGAAAAATTAAGCAACAATTTTCATATGAAAGTAAGGATGAATCTCTATAGCAGATCCAAAGCAAAAATTTAAAATCGATTTTTATTTTCTAATTTTAGATACAACCATTTAGTCTTCACAAAAGCGGTTTGAGGGTATAAACAAATTTCAAAATTTATTTGGTTTCTTATGTAATTTTGAAAATTTAGAATCTGACTTAATTAAAGAATCATGTGTAAATTTAGATACCGTATTGCAAGTTGAGATTAATGGAGTAATATATAAAGACATTGACGGCTTAGATTTACATAATGAAATTTCAACATATAAATTCTTAATCCTAAAAATACTACTGATTCATCCTTTCCCATAGACATTTTAAATTATATAACTAAAAAAAATCTACAGTCTCTTTTTCTAAATTTATTTATAGTCTTAAGGATATACCTTACATTACCCATTTCAGTAGCTTCAGGTGAAAGAAGTTTTTCTAAGTTAAAACTAATAAAGAATTATTTAAGGACATCCATGAGTCAAGAACGCCTATCAGATTTGGCCATTATTTCGATTAAAAATAATATTTCTGAGGCTCTTGATCATAATCAGATGATCAACGAGCTTGCATCCGTGAAAGCCAGACGTGTTTTGTTTTAGGTATATCATTCCTCTTTTGTTTTGTTCATTACAAAAATAGTATTTTTTCATTTTTGAAACGTTTATTTTTTTATCATTAAAATATTTCTGTAACCTACCATATAAGCACTAGGTATAATATTGTTTCGTGTTTTTGTTATTGTTTATTTTATTTAGATTAATTTTATTCTCCTTTAATTTTCTTGTGAATGTACTGCTTTTAGTTCCCACTATTTATTATATTTCATAAACAATCTGGTAAATAATCTTAATGATATATTGATTATAAGTACTGTTTATACCGTTTTTTTTTGTTTCTTTAGGGTATATTTTTCTTTCGATATACTTACCAAATATTTTTTGAGATTTTGTTTGTTTTGGTAATTTAATAAATATTTTTTCTAATTATTTTTTATCAGTTTTCTTACATTTCAAATCATTGCCAGTTTTTCGCGAAATATATTATAAAAAAATAGGACCATTTTTTTTAACTAGGGGCGCACCAAAGAAACCTGCACGTAGGCGCCAGACACCCCAGGAACGGGCCTGTATAGTACTAATACATATATGCTACAAACCCTTTTACTCGCGCCCACACCAATTCTATGGGGTTTAATTCAAAGTGATGGGGCAGAAGGCGAGGTACCATTATACTTCGTTTAAAAGCGATTTTGTCGACAAGAAATTTCGTACAAAAAGTTTTATTCAACTTTACAATCTCCAGTAGCTCCTTTTAAGCATATCTTTATGAAATGGCTTCTTATTTACAGTAAGCCAATGAATGATGTTATTTTTTTTCCAAGAAAACGTTGGTATTTTTTCGGATTTTCTTGAGTGGTAGCTGGCATTATCCATGACTATAGCAGACCCAAGTGGAATAAGATCTAGCATTTGCTGGAAGTATTCTTTAAAGACATCAGCGTTTATGTCTTCATAATAGCCTCCAGTCCGTTTTGATTTAAATGCTAGTAAGCCGCCATCGATAAATCCATTTTTGCTACCAATGTGAGTTGGTGGCGAAGAGCGTTGAACACATTGAGAATAATAATTTTCTCATTTTTAGAAACCGCAGTTTTACTAATCCGTTTCTCGGCAACAAATTCAGAAACACTAGCCATTTCCAGGAACGAAGTTTTCCAGCAAGTGCCGGAAAGTAACTAAACATTTTAAATTTTTGAAACAGTGAGGCACAGGTAGAATACGGCGAAGACCACTGGGTTTTATAGTTCAATAATGATTTATTACCCTCTCGCATTAAGCAACATACTATAGCTAAGGGGGAAGCGAAGCCATAGGTTAAGCTCCTTCAACACGATCAATCCATAAGCAAACTATCTTTGTCTACACATTCTTTTCTTTAAATAGTTTTGACTGACACAGACTAAAACGACGGCCTATACATAGTAGCAAATAATTGTGTTCAATATGATTGACGTATAGCTATACGTCGATCTTCTTTCAACGGTCTATGTTTCAACTAATCATATGCATTTGTCTGAATCAGTCAATATAAATACCATCAAATATTTTCCCCTAGCTCGAATGCCCGAAATTATTTTCCGTCCCACCAGCCGTATTTATTTTTGTGTCAGAAATGCATTATTAATACATGTCATGTTTCGAATAGTAACCCTTGGTGGCTTTTGTTGCAATGAAGTTATTTTACGCTCATCAAATATTTGTCAAAGTAAATTTAAATAATGGCTTCACATTGTTTTGAAAACATTTACTTGCAAGATGTACGTATTCCGGTAAATATTGTAAAAACCAAAAAAAATTGTATGTTCCATAGAATAAAGTCTATGGTATGAAGATTTTAGTGTTTCGGAAGTGATGCTACCGAAACAGACAGACTGGAATATAATCCAATATTCTTAAAAATCACTCAAGGTGGGGACAAGATAATTGCTAACTGTACAGGGTGAGTCAACCATAGAGTAAAGCTCATTAACATGCACAGTTTAAAATTATTTTTGAGTATACAGGGTGGTTTAAATAGGCGTGGCGAATATACCATACATTTTTTTTTAAATGAATCACCCTATTTTTTCATTTCTTTTTGGATTCTGCATGAAACTCTTTAACTTTTTTGTTAATAGTGTTATATACCTAATTCTAATAGTTGTTCTAATATTTTAATTTTTCTAGAGAAATATTAGTTTTTACTCTTATAAAAAATTGACAGTTTCGCCATCGTTTCTGAAGATGGAATACTCATATTTGGTACAAACGGTCTATTGGGATGATAAAAAAAAACATGTCACGAAATTTGAGGTAGATGCTACAGGGCTTTCAAAATAAATTTATACATTTCGACTAATTTAAATTGAAAAATATCAACTTTTTTAAGCGGTACACCCTGTATATTATTATTTTTTCTGATAGGTTTTATAAAACTCTTCAATTTTAATTGAGTATGACATACATATACATTTTGTTAATAGTTTGCGTTTAGTCTTTTTAATATATTTCCCGTGATGCACGTTCCTTAGCATAAAGGATGATATTGTCCTGCAGGCATCCCGTATCCTATTTTCCATATCTTCTGGTGTTGTAGGGGGATTTACATAAACGCGATTTTTTTAATGTAGCACCACAAAAAGAAATCTAAAGGTGTTAAGTAACATGATCGAGGGGGCCAGCCAATGATCCCTACAGGTCTATTTTTGTGGGTAATGATTGTTTAAAAATTCCCGATCTGTCCGATGGTAATGAACAGGAGTTCCGTCTTGTTGAATCCACATTTGTTACTTTTTAAGGTCATCAACGTCTTCAAGAAGCTGCGGTAATTCATTTTGCAAAAAGTTTAAATATCTATGGCCGTTAAGTGGTTCGTGGAACAAATATGGACTAATAACTCGAAGATTGTTGATTCCAGACCATACATTAAGCGACCAATGGTTTTGATTTTGAATTTCCGGGACCCAGAATGGATTAACTGTCGAATAATAGTGCATATTATTGCGGTTAACTGCTCCATTACTGCGAAAGGTGGCTTAATCAAAAAACATTAATTTGGACAAAGAATTCGGATCGGCTTCAATAGCTTCATTTATGATGGTACAAAATTTTACTCGTTGTTCAAAATTACGGTCTAGAAGTTGTTGGTGTAGTTCCATATGGAAGGGATGATATTTGAATTTTCTAACCTGGGAATTATTTTCAACATAAAGTAAGATCTCCATTTCTTTTTCCTCATTGGTAGCATTCTGGCTTACCACTTTTCGTTTCTTATATTCAACGCTACCAATACCATCAAACCATTCCATTAACCATTGAGATAAGTGTTTAGTTGGTATGCGTCTATTAGGGTACTTCGCACCGTAAATCCTTACTGCCAAAAGACATTTTTTTTCTGCCTCGCCTCGTACATGAAAAAGCATTATTTTTATAGGTGCATCACTTACGACAATATATTAATAGTACATTATTTAACGAGCGTATAATGAAGGCTATATTACACGAGATTTTAAAACACGAGCCGAAGGCGAGTGTTTTAAGGATTCGAGTGTAATATAGCCATTATACGCGAGTCAAATACTATACTTTATCTACGACTATTCAGTATTCAAGAAGTTAGAAAATGGATTCAGAGCAACACATTTTATTACAATAGGATTATTATTAATGGTATTTCTTAACTAAAAAATACAATTCAACGATGTTAACCATAATTAAACAAAATACAATTGCAGCCCGAATTTCTGGAGGGGTACTTTGGATTTCGTTTTCGTCATCCGAAATCATGATATTTTACTTTGAAATCAACAACAAAATGTCACAGCGAAACTTAAATGACTGAGGAAAAAAATGATTCGTTTACTTGTCAATCGGTTGCTATGGTATTAATACCATTCACGCCTGCTTAAACTAGATCTGGTGCGTTTTTATCGTAATTCAGGTAACTTTGTTTTGTTGGGACCGTGGAATATGAAATCTCATATTCCACGGCTGTGGAATATGAGTAACTATGGTAATATTAACCACATTATATATGTACTAACAAACACATTATGCTTCTATTATTAAATAGTCGTAGATAAACTATTTTTACTTGCTTAATTGACATTTCAAAATTTACCAATGCCTAAATTTTTGTTTTGTCATGGCAAACTTAGAACAAGGTAGGTAAGATTTAATTAACCCAAGAGCATTTGCTCTGATACCAAAATTTTTAATCTTAGAGCACAGTATTTTGTGATTGACACTGTCAAAAGATTTAGAAAAGCTATGCTCTATGGCCCTTAGTTAGTTTTTTAATATTTGGTGAACCAAATATGTCGGATATTGCTTGATAAATAGCTCTTATGGGGATAGACACCAGTTTTTTTAAAACAAAGGTTAATTATAAAAGATAAAGGATCGGATATATGCAATCTCCTCAAGAATTTTTACTGGATGTCACCAATTGATTTAGATTATTGAGATTTAAAATTTCTTTATGAATTCTATATTTACTAGTTAGTCTAAGATACACACATTGCATTGAACTGGTCCACGGAAAACAATCATTGTTTCATGAACTTACGTTTGAACAACAAATCACAAAATTACTGTTTAAAATGTTAACTATTTTAAAAGGATCATGTGTAAAAAATTTTCTACAACTTTTTGCTGTTATTTTTATTAATAATATTTTTTACAAGTTGCCAGGTTGCCTTATCCTAATTTTTAGAGTTATTTAGGAAATTAACGTTCTTTTTGTTTCCTTGATTACCTTTTTCAGGACGTACTTCTTAAGAAATTATCCGATGCTAATGCCTCTATTCTTCTAAAATAAAGGATCCGTTTATGTCTACAAGAAGTTTTTATACCTGTTATGATCCAATGGTTTTATTTGATAAAGAACATTTCTTTACAACAATATTAGTATTATTTCAATATTTACTGACATTTTTTCGTCGCCAGTATCCAGGTTTTATTTAGTAAACATAAAGCATTGAAAATATATTCGCTTTAACTGAAAAAGAATTACTTTTTTTTTGTGCCCTTTAATGTTGACATTGTTCCGTTATGTGAAATACACCCTAAGCAGCTAATGAGCATACCCAATATAAGAACGTTTTATGAAGACAATAAAACGAATTCTATACAATATAACAGTGGCGGCTCTACCATAAGGTCATTTGGGCAATGACCTCCCACGACAAGTCACCAACCACCTAACATATTAATATTTAACTTTAAAATTAAAATTGATTCAATCAACCAAACTTTACTGCTCGGATACTATTACCTGTAAAATATCCCTCGTATTTATTAATGCAATGCACACGCAGCAAAACAAACTAGACGTAACGCTACTTGTTATGCGTCCCCGCAAAAATTTCAGGTCAAAATCGAGCTTGCCCCCGAAAAATAGCGTCACCCAACAAAGCCTGTGGGTGTAAAGAGAGGAATAAATAAATGTTATCACTCTCGCACTTGTATTAAATTCGAAGAAAAAGAGGTTTTGTCGGCTGTCTGCCGTTTTTTTTTTATTGAGCTTAGACGCACGTTGCAATTTTTAGAATGAATGGGAAAAAGACAGAAGACCGTTGATTTCTGCAGTCGGTAGTCTGTAGTTCTTTATAGGGATGTTGATTCTGATATCGAAAAAATATTATATCGTTACAGATTTTTCGTCATGCGTCACTGCGCTACCACTGCGCAAGCGGTGCCGTTGACGAACATACTATCATCGTTAAAAATATATCGCTATATACAGGGTCTCATAAACTCGATGGCACATTAGAAGTATCTCGAGAACTAATAGAAATATATTTTTGAAATTTTGAGAATGCATATAAGACATAAAATTCTAGCCTTTAAAAATAGTTTTAAAATGCGGCGTTGCCAGTTGTACCCCTCTAACCTGTATAGTTACTTTTTTCTTTTGATACTCTGATATATCGGAATAAAAATTAAAAAATTTAAAAACCAAAAAAAAAAAAAATATCATCCATTTGATATTATTGATATTACGATACATCCCTATATATATATATCCTGTCTCTCTGTCGTTCTGACAAAAACCTAACCTATAATATAATGAACCTGATTGTTTTTGTTAATTTCTTGAGGATTGGTGTTGTGTTTTTTACTTTTCCTGATTGAAAAGCAGGTAAATTACCATCATTGAAAAAAGGGCGTGGCACCCAACAAATTTTCGTCTGCGGCGCTATTTTTTTTTACTGACCTCCCACTTCAAATGGCCACGAGCCGCCACTGCAATATAATAAGTTAATAAGTACTCTGAAACAGTTTCATACTCAATGTAATACTGTATGTGAAAAGCTTAATTATCGTTAATACCTGTCCTAGCAGTCTCTGGCGTACAACTGCTATTAAAATAGTATTAAATAATCTTCTGAATAGTCAAAAGAATTTTTATAAGGGTTATTAGAGACCTTGTGATTTAGATTTAAAAACAAAGAATAGGCATCATTCACTGAAAGTGCATCGCACACTGGAGATCAATATATCCTGTTTGGAAGACAATAGTTTATCACTTGGAAAATCTCCTGTAGACATATCCAATCTTTTCATACACAGCGCATCGTAAAGAAGCGAATCAATTTTAAAAAAATCGAGAGGGGAGTTTAAAAAAAAAAAACTCTTGGACCCGTCGATTTGTATTTCAGTTTAAAGTTTTTTAACGTTGCAGCGATATATACAGGGTATATCAAAAAAGAGATATGACGTTTTTGTTTTTTTTTTAAGTGGAAACCGCCATTTTTTATTGCAGAATTAGAAAGAACACATTACTTTACATATACGGCAAGGTAAATAAGGGTAGTGATAACATCAGGAGATTTCAAAGAAAAATTGCCGTAAATATTAAAAATGTATAGGGTCTTCCAACGAGAACTGAACAGGGGCTCATTTTTGAGCTTCCTTGTATTTAAAGAAAAATCCAAAATAGCCAATCGATGTACTTTTTCCTGCAGAATTCAAAAATGAAACCAAAAATTTATTTGAACCAAAAACAAAAGAGTTACGCTATGGATAAGGTGTTTTTTAAATGGAACATAGCTTTTTTTATACGATTTTTGGAACGAGTGATTTTTTTTTGTCCGTTCTGATTAAAATATTTAATATTGTGACAGCTATTTTTATTAAATTTTAATGTTTTATCCAGTATAATTTAACTTTAACCTGTTTGAAACATACACTAGGTAATAAAGGTATAATCACCTTTGAATCCTTCAAAGTCAAAAAATTTGACAAATTTACTATAATATTGCTGAAATGAAATATTCATTAGATGAGAGATTGCAGATTGTTATCTTGTTCTACAAATGCCAAGAAAATGCAAGAGAAGCAAGGAGAAGATTTATTGCAAATTTTCACAGAAATATATCCGTCAATACTATTCTAAGGATAAAGAACTTATTTGAGGAAAATAAAACATTACATGACAGAAAAAGAACGCGACAAATATTTGCTTGACTCCAACTATATAAGTATATTTTTTAATCAAGTTACCTGCGCTTTAGAATTGGCAAAATGTTTTGTTGTTTTGTCAGGTGGCTTTGTTAATGTCAATTTTTGTTCATTTATGTCATCACATTTCACGAGTTTTCCGTTTTTTTAAAAAATGAGCGAAGAAAATGTTAGTGAAGCAGAAAAAATGTTGATTGTATCGATATTTTACAATATCAAGCATCTCTAATAATCTAATATGTATTAATAATTATCTGGTTGGCTAACCACAAGAAATCACCTTTCAGGTTATTCATGTTTATGAATTCATGTTGTAGAATCAAAAAATCAAGTTACCTACGTTCAAATAGATTCTTGAAGATCGGTCAATAATGGATTTCAATGCCTTATTATTGACCATGGTCAATAATAACTTATAAGGCAGAGAAAACTAGCGTTAATAATCGGTCAATAATGGCGATGTTATAGGTGTAAGTAGTGGAAAAAATTTATTACGCCCATATCATTTTACAGAACTGGTTTATTGTTGTTTATTATATTTTGAATACCCTAATAATAGCAGTCATTTAAGTCGGTTTCTTATATTTGTGAACACACTTTATCCGTATATGTCATTTTGTAGATAGTGCCTCTACCTTAATAATAGATGGGCATTAGCTTTTCGTTCCCTAAAATAACAGATAACCATTATATTTTTCACACCAATCTAAAAATGAAATACGATTGGTATTAGGTTTTCACCAAACTATAATTTGCCATGCCGATACGAAGTGACGAATAAAATAGAGGTCCAAACATCATCAGGTCAGTAATTCTGTTTTCTATCCAACGAAAAAAGAAATTTCCAAATTGTTTTGTGAGAAACTTAAATTGTCTTGTTTGCTGACTATTTGCACTAGTCTGGAAATCCTTTATAAACCGTCACTGCAACGACCTTGGTATATTGGTGTTTACATTTTTATATTCAGGCTACCAATCTACGATAAATTTCCATTGATATGCGATGTGTCAAATTAACGTTGAAGATTGATGTTGCAAAATTTGATTGAATCAAGAATACCTGGATACCAGAAACAAGTCGTATAGATTTTCAGGAGCTTGATATTTAAGTTTTTAATTAATAAAGTCATCGAACAAAAAATTATGTAAAATGTTGTGAAAATATATTTTATTTTACATCGTTAACTATTCAAACTTTTAAGTTTCCGTTCATGTTTATAATTTCTTCTTCATGTTTAAATTATATTTTCCAAAAATAAAAATCGATGCTCTAGTTATTTCAAGTATAGGACGTAAAGATATACACACATCTACACATCAAGTATATTACTGTATTACATAATATTTGCAAGGTTTATTTTAAATATTGTATATACAGTGCGCTTTATTTTAACTCGGGCATGGGAAGATAAAAAGTATCTTTCAATGCACCCTGTGAACCACTAGCAGGTAGACGTCAAGATCATAATGTCAAATTTTGTATTTTAATTGCGAAAAGTAATCTGATTGACATTCATTTCCATTGTCAGAAGTGTTTCAGGTTAGTTGCACTAATGTTAAAATGAGATTAGTCACGCATAAACACATATTGGCACACATCCAGTCATTTTTATCAAGAAAGCAACATTTTTATCAAGAATTTAAGTACACTGCTAAAAATATTGTGTAAAATTGCTTTCCATCAGGATTTATGTAATTATAAAATGTAGACTTGCTATGATATTTATTTATTTTTCAGATGTAATTACAATATTTAAATCAGTACTTTTACATAATATTATAATAAGTAAAATTAATTAGGTATACTATATTTACCATCCCTAATAAAAAAGGAATTTTTAATTATTTCTAAGATACCTAAATCGGATAATGTTATATTAATATACAGGGTGTCCGGAAATGATGAGCAAAAAGCTTGGGGGGTAATTCGGCTCGAAAAAATAATAGTACAAGTTCATATAACATTTTTTCGAAAACTCAAAAATAATGGAATTACAGGGTGTCAAAATTTGTTTTTTAAAATCATTTTTCCTTTATAACCTTTTTGCTAGCTAGATGATCCTCATCAAATATGGCACACTTATTACTACTATCCTTATGTATTATTGCTCCAAATCTGAAATAAATCTTTTAATGCCAAAGGGTCTTATTGGCCCCTACCATTAAGATAATGCCCCTTAACTTTCTTGTTTTAAGATTTTTATGAATTTTAATTGCTCGCCATTGAAGGCCATTGAAAAATCTTCAAAAAATATTCTCTTCTTTTATCACGATAAAACGAAATATTTTTGAGAAAATTGCCTTTAAACATTTTCATGCTAGGAATGATTACCAATCCACTTCTCATTTTTGTTATTATCAAAGCATGCATTTCCTTGGAAACGAATTTGCATGAAACTAGTGTATGTCATTGTTGTTCTTTCTAGTCATGAAGTAGTAGAATTAATTAACTAAAATAATCTGTCACATTATTATTTAGTTGCAATAATCCTAAGTTTACAACACAAATTTTGTTATAAAATATCATACTCAAATTAATAACATATTATTATCTTTATAACAAATTTTCACATAAGTTAATTCTTCTCAGAAAGTTCCAACCAACTCGAGCGAATATTCCTTCCTCTTGTCTAATTACCTCACAGTTATCTATTATTCTTTGCCGCAGTTCTTCAACGGTTTCACTGGAGCCCTGTATATAAGACATTTGAGATAGCCCCAAAGAAAGAAATCCATTGGATTTAAATCAGGCGATCTGGGAGCCCACGGTATAAATCCACCGCGTCCTATCCATCTCTTAGGAAAAGATTCATTTAGAAATTCTCTTACCAATATACTATAATGTGGCGGCGCGCCGTCTTGAAGCAGCCACATTGTTTGTCTTACTTGTAGGGGTACATTTTTCAATAAAACGGGCAGCCGATTTCTTAAAAAATCCAGATAAATCTTACCATTAAGCCTTTGTGGAAAAAAATGTGGCCCAATTAAGTGGTCTCCTACAATACCGACCCACACATTAACCGAGAACTTGTTTTGAAAACCGCGTTCTATCACCAAGTGAGAATTCTCATTAGACCAATAATGTTCTTTTTGAAGATTGATAGGTCCGTCATGTCCAAATCCAGCTTCATCCGTAAAAAGAATAGATTGTATAAAATTTCGATTTTCGTTATGGAGATTTCTATAAATATAAATTCGCACGAGAAACAGGATCTTCAGGAAATAGAGCTTGCGCCTTTTGGTAATGGTAGGGATAAAGGAGTTGCTCTTGCAAAACTTCATGTACCAGACTCCTTGGAATAATTTCCTGAGTTGCAATTCATCTTGTACTTATTTTGTGATTATTCTCAATTGAATTTAAAACACGAGCTTCTGCTTCTATAGTTCGTGTACTTCTCGGACGGCCTACATCATAAAGTTTAGTTTTAAATGATTCATATTCTCCAAGCCTTTGATGAATAGTACTGAACATTCGCGATTGTGGTATTCTTTTATATGTATGGATATACTTCACCATACAAACGTCTTGCTGCTAGTGCATTGCCGCCAGCTACTCCATAATAATAATGCATGTCACGTAATTCGGCGTTAGAATAATAATTAAAAAATTATTATTATTACAATTCATCTTATTTATTTATTTATTTTTTTTTTTCAATTTTTCAATTTATTCAAAAAATATATACAATACATATACATCAATAAGGCATCATGTATCCGGAGATATGTGTGAGCCTCATCAGCAATTAATTACTACAATATTATCTAAATAATACTTACATAATACTTACATAATACTTAGCAATAAAACAAACATTAAAAAGAAAGTCAACCCAGCTAAATTAGAATAATTAAAGCCAATGAATGTGGGTTGTTAATGCAGGAAAGCTACTCCCTAACCACTCTTTTATTTTAACTTTGTCGAAAGGCCTCAATTCTTGTTTTGCCAAATTTTTTGGTAATAGATTCGTTATATAGGGTGCCAAGTAATTTACATGCCTCTGTGTGGTACTAAAGTTGTGAAAAGGTACGTAGATATGACGTTGACTTACAGCTCTAGTTGTTATATGATGTAAAACATTTATCTGGCACAGTCCGTTTCTCAGCGCAAAAACAATAACCCTGTAGCAAAAAAGTTCTCTAATTGTGAGTTGATTTGATTCTTTAAATAGTATATCACTAGGATATCTTTTGTGTTTAAAAAACATAACTTTTAATATGTATTTTTGCGCAATCGTTAATGCACCAAGCACAGACCGTGAAGCCGAACCCCAACAAATTATACCATAAGTTAGAAGTGATTCCACCAATGCGGAGTAAACAGTTTTTAATATATATAGGGGTAAAATATTTCTTAACTCATAGAACTTAAATATCGTTTTTTTAATCTTAGATAATACGTAGTTAATATGCACATCCCATCGCAAATACCTATCAATATATACACCCAAATATTTGACAGAACTAGCTTGCATAATAGTAGTTGTGCATATACATTTATTAGTCATCAAAGAGCAAGATGGTTCATGCAAAAGCAAAGAATTAATGTTGGGCACCCCTCTCGAATTCATAGAGAAATTAACAAAAAATGTTTTGTCTTTGTTTAAAGTTAACTGATTGCTGTCCAACCAGCACCTGACTGCATGTAAGGCTTTTTCCGCCCTCAGATAAGCCAGATCCCAAGATAATGCCCTAACCAACAAAACAGTGTCATCTGCGAAGCACACTATTTCTCCCATTGTTTGGGTGTCAAGAAGACTGTTAACATATATTAGAAATAGTATAGGACCCAATACTGTCCCTTGGGGCACGCCAATTGGCACATTTTTAGTAACACTGTAAACATTATCCAACTTCACCTTTTGTATACGATTTGTCAAATAAGACTGAAACAAATTATTGACAATCCCCCTGACCCCAGCATGATTCAGCGCTTGCAATAAAATTGGGTGATCTACCGTATCAAAAGCTTTTTTTAGGTCTAAAAAGACGGCAATTGGCTTCTGATCCATATTAAAACTATCGGTTATAAAACTTGTTACCATATGCAGTGCATTTTCCGTCGAACATCCCGGTTTAAAGCCATACTGATTGGGTGACAAGATATTGTTTGCTTCTAAAAAGTCATAAAGCCTTAGTTTTAAACACTTCTCTACAATTTTGTTCAGCACACTGGTCAAAGCAATTGGTCGATAATTATTTACATCTGTTCTGTCTCCGGTTTTAAACAACGGAACAACCACAGATGTCTTAAAGCAATCTGGATAGACACCAGTAGTAAAAATAGTATTGGTGAGATGCAAAAGTGGACGCATCAAACTTAGATGATTATTTTTTACAATGTTAGACGTATTATTAACTTAATAAGTTTATGAAATAATGAATCAAATTATTATCTGTCACAATAACAAATTTCATGCAAATTCGTTACCAAGGAAATGCTTGCGTTTGTTTCCAAAGCATGCTTCGATAATAATAAAAATGAGAAGTGGATTGGTAATCATTCCTAGCATGAAAATGTTTAAAGGCAGTTTTCTCAAAAACATTTCGTTTATCGTGATAAAAGAAGAGGATATTTTTTGAAGATTTTTCAATGACCTTTAATGGTGAGCAATTAAAATTTATAAAAAAACTTTAAACAAAAAAGTTAAGGGGCATTATCTTAATGGTAGGGGCCAATAAGACCCTTTGGCATTAAACGATTTATGTCAAATTTGAAGCAATAATACATAAGGATAGTAGTAATAAGTGTGCCATATGTGATGAGGATCATCTAGCTAGCAAAAAGGGTATAAAGGAAATATGATTTTAAGAAACAAATTTTGATACCCTGTAATTTCATTATTTTTGAGTTTTCGAAAAAATGTTATATGAACTTGTACTATTATTTTTTGAGCCGAATTACCCCCCAAGTTTGTTGCTCATCATTTCCGGGCACCCTGTATAGGTAAGTAAACGAGGTAAAAAAAAAGTGCAACATTTATTTTATAAAGTTTTTATTATTATTATTAAAACAAATTTAACTTTTACGTTTGAAACACAAAAATGTTCTATTAAAGAAAAATAAACTTTTTAATCGAAAATGTTCATTTTCGTGAATGAATAAACATTTCAAGCAAAATAAGCAATAACTTTTTAAACTTAACCTAAACAACATTTTATAAATATCTCGTGATCATCTGAGTGAGTTGTTTAAATTGTTACAAGTTACAAGGCGATACCTTGGAAACGGTTATAAATTAGGAAAACGGGAAAATATTTTACTATACTTTTGACAGTTACCCCCTCACCGTTTTAAGGGGGGGACTTCTAAATGCAATGAATTCTAAATAAGACAATGTTAATATCCTATTTAATATGAAATGTATGTAAAAAACTATGTATAGGAACAAAAAATTAACAAATTATTCTACTTGTTAGATAATTATAATGTAATTATATATTATATAAAAAATTACCATTTTTTCTGACTTTACCTTTTAGATACAGAATTATTGTTTCTATGAATATTTCCCTCATATATAAAAAATCTCATAAGAAGTGTGGTCTTTCGCAAGAATTACAGTGAATAATTCCCTCATATATAAAAAATCTCATAAGAAGTGTGGTCTTTCGCAAGAATTACAGCGAATATTTCACTCATGTATAAATTTTCCCATAAGAAACGTTAAAAATAAAAAAATATCAGCGGATATACAACGTTGCCTAGACAACGTTGTATATCCAACACACAACAATCGAACCTATTTGACGAGACAGTTTAGTTAATATTTTTCAATTGTTTGTTGCTATTTGTTAAGTTTTTTTATAAAATAAAAAAAAAAATTGTTATTGGATTTCAGTTACAGTTTTAATTATGTTATATGAAATTGAAAATTGTATGACAAAAAAAAATTTTTATATATATTTCATTCTAGAAATATTCTCCCTAAATACCGCTCGTGCATAAAAATTAACCAGATAATTTTCATTCAAGCTTGTTATACTAATTCCACTCGTTCTTCGAACTCGTGGAATTATAAATAACAAGCTTTCATGAAAATTATCGGTAATTTTTAAGCACTCGTGGTATTACCCCCGATAATTCCACAGTAGAAGCGATAATTCCACAGTAGAAGCGATAATCCCCCAGTAGGTAGCTATCAATCATAATCAAGTTTTTACTACTACTGTGTACTAACAATCATACAAATCCATAAATTTTGACTGTTTATAAATATATTATTTATTATGTACTTTTTTTAATTTTAATACTAACTTAATACTTTACATTATATTTATAAATATATTTAAAAAATAATAATAATAATATTATATTTTCTTTACCAACATTGGAGGCGTCTTTTGCATATCCTGGTATATGGGTATTTAAGTGTAACCACGGTTACCGCAAAAACTTTTATTATTGAACTTACTTATGTCAATCTGCGACATTTAAAAAGTGAATTGATTACAAATCAAGATTTCTTTAAAGATATGGAACGTTTTGGTAGTCACTCTATAAAAGAAATTTATACAAGCATTACCAACTTCTTCGAAGTCGGGCTCTTTCGGATTTAATCAAAAATGAAAATAAACTCATTCAGTTACAATACAACACGCTTTCAATCAGAATTATCGGTAATTTTGATGCACTAGTGGTATTATACCCGATAATTCACCTCGCATTTATTAAACCAATCAAAATTCTTATTTGCATAGCAACCATCCTGGTTATGTGGTCTTATAGGGTAAAAACTTTTTCTTACTCGATAAAACCGCATGAAACTCTTTTTACGATGTCGATTCAATATACGCATATTTCAGGAAAAATATCAACCAAAATATTTTCTAGAAATATGATACTTGCAAACTTTCATAAAACATCGGTCTGTATTGTTTTCTTGCGATAATTTTAATTTTAAAAATTTATATTTTAACATTAAGATCGTGACAAAGTATCAAATTGTCACACATTCAGAAAATAAAAGTAAATTGACTTTGTTTCCGTGGAAACTCATAAGGTGTTTTTTTTTGTATTAAATAAGTCGTTTTGGCAGGAATAAAATTAAAGAAATTACTATTATACTCATGGAAAAACCTGTACAGGGTTGTTTTTTTTCGTTGATATTATAGGGTATAGGCTAAACGGTAAGAGATACAAAAAAACTAAGATATGTGCCCCGTTCTCTTTTTTAGTGTTTAGTTTAATGGCGCATACAGATCTACGCTAACTGCATTGGTTTAGAAGATACGGGGTGATTCTTAAAATCGGCGGTTTTTATTACCTCTTATGACTCGGTTATTTATTCAGATAAAAAGAAACTTTCAATACGAAAGTTTTATAACTTTTACGTAGAATCCAGTGGCGCACTTAAAAAAATATAGATGTTTTAATTTTTGAGATATTACCAAAACTAGCATTTTCTTAAATGGGACACCCTGTATCTGGGTATCTCAAAAAATTGATTTTTTTCTTGCGATTGCAACAATATATAACACTTAATATATTGCTTTGTTCTAAATAGCTGAAATACCAAGAAACAAAAAATTTTTTAGTTGGTCATGGATTGAATCATTTTTCTTTTATTTTATTATAGGTACATATTAAAAACCTAGTTAGCAGGAATATTAAAACATTGATAAACTAAAACAACAACAACAACTACAAAAAACAAACAAAAATTAATAATAACAGCTAAGCAATTATTTCATATGCTTAAATATAACAATTAGCATAGGTGCTTAATCACGAAATGTGCTCAAATTGTCTTCCATTCTGCTCGATGCATTTTTGGCTTGTAACTGAATGAGTCGCGTTATAGATGGGAATATTTGGCACTCTTCCAATGCAATTAATAAAATTTGCTCTAAGTTCTTGTTGTGTTGAACTATTAATTTTTTTTTCGGTTTTTCCTATTTATTTTATACGTGCTTAAAGATTGTTTATACAAATTCTGTACTTTTGTTACATATTAAAGTATCTAAAGAATGAACCTATTGTAATTTAAAACTATCTACAAAATGAAAATGGGTTTATTGTTAATATTTTTGTGATGACTAAATTATAATTTATAATGTACAATTTTTTTTATTTGACCAGATTAAAAATGTAGCTCTGCTTTAAATCATATTTTACCAAATATCAGCCGAACCGTATAAGATATCAAAATAGAGCAAGAAATAAGAAAGGTAAATGATAAACAAAAAAAATTGTTTTTATATTGAAGGATAGTCAGTGTCGTATCAAAAAAAAGTTGGGGGGGGGGGTCGTAGTGGTCGTGACGCCCAAAAAAAAAACACACTGCAGATAGTTTTAAATGGCAATAGAATAATTCTTTGGATACTTCAATATGTAACAAAAGTACAGAATTTGAATAAATAATCTTTAAGCACGCATAAAATAAATAGGAAAAACCGAAAAAAAATGAAAAGTTTTACACCCTGTATCTTACAAACGAGGGGTTTCTGGGCCTCCATTAATGGGAACTTTTTTCGATATTTTTTGTCAAGGATTCACCTGTTTCAATTTGTCGCTATAATATTGAAACACCCTGTATATCTCGCACATTATATCATTTGTCGCTTCCCGCCTCATGATACCAAAGGGTTCGCTATATAATAACTCACTTCTCAACCTCGGTATATAATGTGCTATTGATAGGTGCATAAAATATAGTTAAATTAAACAGTTTTTTTTGAAAATGTATTCAATGTCATTATTTTCTGCTTTGTATTTAACTGGAAATAGCAGAAACAAATATTTCGTTTCCGAGTAAACTAAAATTTGACCTATAGGGCAACGCTCTTGAGGCCAGAGTGACCCTGTGACATTTTGAAAATAGGTCAGGGCACTTCTGCAGCAATCTCTCGTATAATATGCGTTCGCGTAGCCAGAAAAAAATTATATATTTCGTGGTAATTGAGACTTTTTCCGCTTAACTGAGATACCCCGTTGTTCGTTATCAGGAAGTAAGGAGGGCTTTTAAAAACACCTATGATAAGTAATTAATAGTTATTTATGATGTTAGTGTTAAAAGTGTCATTTAGCTTTGTGAGAAAGGAAATTGGGATAACGAGCGTAGCGAGCCAGTGACCCAACATCTAAACAAAATAAGAACACTTTTAACACGCGCGTCATACAAATGAAGAAAAAAATTAATACCTATTCTACCAAATTCAAAATTAAACCATAAGAATCCAAAATCAATTGACTTAGCTGATTTCTTTATTGTTAAATACATGGCAACCAATATGTATTGTTAGTTCAGCTTAATTCGCTGTCAATAACGTGTAAAAAGCGTTATTATTTTTGAATTTGGGTAATTTTCGATGGATAATCTGGAAGAAAACGATCCACATGGGGAAATAAGTGAAGCAGCTAGTAGAGCCATCTTCTAGTTGTTGCCGAAAAAATCAAAGGAACAGTAGAGAAGATGGTACAAATATGGGATACCATTTACATTTTACAATCTATATCTTTAACTTTTGATTGTATTAGTTTAAAAATGGTAACAGGTATACTTTAATTTATTTACATAAAATTTATGACTTTTAAAAAGTTAAAGAATCATACATTTTTTTTTATAACCTTTGGACAAAACAATATACATTCTTTTCCTTGGTGCAAGTACGGGTACAAATATGGGCTACAGTGGATTTTACGTAAACAAATCTTTAATTCACAAATAAAAGGTCTCAAAATACCCTAAAATTAAATTATGGTAACATCCAAACTATAAAACAATAAGTAAGTAAGTTATGTTAAACAAATATGTATACTATCTTTACTGAGAACAAAAGTCGCAGATATAATTATTTCTTTCGGCACCAGAACATTCTACGTGAGCCCAAATACTGCACATCGGATGAAAATGTAGCTTCACAAAATAGACAAATGTCGTCGGCATCGCTTGGAGTATCAGTTCCCGGTGGGAATTCCAGATCAGAGTCATCATCAGCCAGAGTAAATTCATTTTCTTTATGTTCCTCACTATCTGAAGAATCCGCGGTTCCGGCTAATGGTGATTTCCTTTTGTTGTCTGCGGGGCATTTTGTTGTTGATTTTTGGCGGTTCTGGTTGATAATGCTTTTTTTTTTGTTTTTTTGCAGGGCATTTCCCTAGGCGATTGATCTTTAAAACTGAGCTTCTTCTTAAAGTTGTCAGAATGTGCTTTTTGAGATTTTAACAACTCTTCCTTATAGAGTGAAGATGTTATAATCGTGGGCGCTAAACCTTTTCTACCTCGGTTGGTAGCTTTTATTTTAGTAACTGGAACAGGTGAAATTTGAAATGGTGTTATCAAAACAGACCTCCGTTGTTCCGAAGATGTTGAAGGCATTACGGCATTGCCTAAATTTGACATTATTGTTCTAGGTTTTGGATTGTCTAATGCAACGTCTAGTGTTATTGGACCATGTAAAGTAGGTTCGTTAGCTTCATTTAATTTTGATTATCATAATAATATATATCATTTAAGTCAGAGGAAACTCGCTCATTAAGTTCAGCTGAACTAGTCTCTGTACTGCTACAGGTGTTAGCAGCTTCTATTTCTGCAGCAATAAATTCGGCATCAGAAAATATTTTATTTATGGGAAAAATACCTGTAGACTTAAAACCGTTTACTGCGTTTTCGGCGGTCTGAGATTTAAGATAGGCCTTACCAATTAACTCTCCAATATCAAAAGCAGTGAGTGGCCTATTATTCTGACGAATCCATAGACGTATTTCTTCACTATAAAATGCCTTGAATACCCCCATAAAAGTTTTGTCTAAGGGTTGTAGCTTGTGTGTACAATGCGGCGGCAGTGAAATAATAACAACATGGTTTTCCCTAGCGATATTAATAACATCAAGGTTTCGGGTATGGCTATAGTGGCCATCAAGAATAAGCAATACAGGAGATTCTTCGGATGGAACCACACACTTAATAAAATGATCTGTAAATAAGTGATTTTGCACCCAACCACTTGGATGAGCAACAGCAATGGATCCAGCAGACGTTCCTCTTCCAAGCTGTACATTCATATTTTTCCGCGGAAATATAAACATAGGTGGGACAAAGATTCCAGAGGCACTCATACACGCAATCATTGTAATCAAGGAGCCCCTTTCAGCAGATGTAAGTGAAGCGATTTGTTTTTTTCCCTTTTCGACCAATGACTTCAACGACTTTGTTTTGTACCACGGATAAACTGGTCTCATCGACGTTAAAAATACGGCTCTGAGGGAAATTATATTTTTCATAAACGTTTTCCAAATTTTGAAAAAAACTTTCACCATTTTCTTTATTAAATCGGTTTGCTCTTGAGAATGACGTTCCGGTGGGTCGTCTGATATGATAGCACATCTTTATTACGCTCCAAAAAGAGATCCACCCAATCTCGTCCAGCCTCATTGTATGTTTTAAAAGGATGATTAAGTCCATTTTGAGTTGCCAAAGCGTATCCCATCCGTTTCAGATCGTTTCGCGTTAGGCCATAAAATCTGCCTTCCATTTCGAGCACGTAATTCACCAGCTCTTGTTCTAGCTGTGGCCCTAAGACCGTTCTGCGTCCTAACTTGGTGTTTATCGCTTCATTTGGTGGTAAGCCCTTTTTTGCTAAACGCTGCAAAGTACTTCTTGGAACAAAGAATGTGTCGGCAGCTTTTTTTGTTCCCATTTGTTTCTGTCTTACTGCCAAAATAGCCCTTTTCATATTGTCTGGACTCCAATTCTTTCTCTTTTTAGCATCTAAACGTTTTTGTTCTTGCGGCATTCTGAAAATAAACATTAAAAAAATCAGATGTTTGTAATATGGGCTAGCTCATATTACAAGCGCTTCACTAGCCCATATTAGAAAATAACCAAAAAACAAATAAAAAATGATTTAAAAAGTAAATATTCTTGCCGCATTTGAAGTATTATACTCTTACTTTTCCAAAATTAAATATTTGGTCGAATTATTTCAAATAATTTCATTAATATTGATCAAAAATTACATACCTTCAAAACTTTAAAGACAATAACAAACAAAAAATGGCGCATCCTTTGTTGTTCACTATTTTACCGTTCAAACCGTCGACTAGATTTCATTTTCATACGCAGATATTGAGGTTCACGTTGTTATTAGATGACAACACTTTGTCACAGAAATATTGCGTTAGCCCGTATTAATAGCATAGCCCATATTTGTACCATCTCCTCTACGAAATTACTAATCGAAAATTTCTGCAATGATACGATTTGAAAGGCGTTTCTCGAAAATACAATGAAAATATATTTCTCGCATATTTTAAAAAGAAGTCTAAGGTATGAATGTCTTTGTCTCTTTGGTCTCACTACTTAATGATTAAAGCCATGTTGAAATTAAATTGTTTAAATTATTTAATAAGTGTCCCATATTTTACAGGACGATACCTCAGTGTGTAGTGGTATATTAACAAATGCATATGGCGTACCGCAGGGATCCGTCCTTGGTCCCCTGCTCTATTCCCTCTACGTACTAAATTTAAAGATAGCACATCTACGGGGTCAATACTTTACTTTTGCAGATGACACTGTATTGATATATATAGGATCTGAGGGGCAAATACTCAATCAAGTAGTAAGTGCTAACTTGAGGGTCTACATGCAATGGTTGCTTTCTAATAAGATTAAAATAAATATTGAAAAAACAAAATATATGGTATTTAAACAAAGAAATAAAATAGTAGAAGATATGGCTATTGAAATCAAAGACTTCACTTTACAAAGGGTGTCGGTTATGAAGTATTTGGGTTTGCACGTGGAATTTTTTAACGATACCTCAGTTATTTATAAGGTGAAAAGTTTATATGTATAAGCATGGGTCCGCAAGCCCTTCATTTTTGAAATACAGGGTGTTAAAAATTTATTTTTAATTTTGGTTTTTCGTACATAATTTTGAAAATAATGTGTAATTGGTATTTGGGGATTTTCTAATATGAGAAATTAATATTTGATTAGTTTGGCCCTTAATTGTAGGGGACGCCACCTACAGGTCTTTTTCTCTTTTGAGGAGTCACAACTTTTTCGTGCATGTATGTATCACATTTTCTAGAAGAAAAATCGATTTCTCTATCTTTTTTACGTGAAGATGGTATGCTTGTCAAAAGTCGCTACAAGCAGCCGTTTTCAAGATATTCTGATTTAAATTAATCGATGCATGTAGTTGTTAAAAAGTGAAACAATTTTAAAAACTTAAAAAATAAAAGTATCAAGAAGGCTAGTAAGTATATTCCAATGTTTATTTTGTGTCATGTCAATAATAAGATCTTGACGGGAAGTAAATAGTTTTATTTATTATTATTGTGATTATTTGTTACAAAAATGGTAAACTTTGTCAATGCTGAATATGTTGACATACATTTTACATACGGACTTGCTAACGGAAACGCATATGAGGCTAAACGTTTGTATCAGGAGCGTTATCCGAACCGCACAACTCCTACTTCAAAAAACGTTTTCAAAAATTCACGCTCGATTGAGGGAAGCAGGAAGGTTTGAATAAGCTACTCATCTGTCGGGTTCACATCGGACGGTAAGAACCCAAGGAATCGAAGAAGCAGTTCTTAATCTGGTAGGAGAATACCTGGAAACAAGCACCAGAAAAATAGCGCTGACGTTAAACATATCTCATGGTCTAGTATGCAAAATTTTAATTGATAATTTTTTATATCCCTACCACCATCAGAGAGTTCAGGCACTTCTCCCTTGTGATTTTTCATTACGTATCAACTTCTGTCGTTGGTTTCTCGAATTCCTTATTTAAAATCCTTTATTTAAAAATCAAATCCTTTTTACCGGTGAACAAAATTTCTCACGCAACGGTATACGCAATTTTCACAACAATCATTTGTGGTCAGAGGAAAACCCCATGCGATACAGGAATCACATTTCCAAGAACAGTTCTCTCTTAACGTGTAAGTAGGAATCGTTGGAGATTATTTAATAGGCACATTCTTTATTCCAGGAAGATTAAACGGAGAGAGATATCGTCATTTTCTTGAAGAAGATTTGCCTATTTTACTGAAAGATGTGCCGCTTAGACTACGAAATGAAATGTGGTTTATGCATGATGGTGCCTGGCATATTTTAGCATCCTAGCGCGAGAATTTTTAGATCGTACTTTCGGCAGTGGCGTGTTTACCATGGAAGCTAGGGAAGCACAGCTTCCCCTAAACGATTTACTTAAAAAAAGAAATAATCCAATACAATCCTACTAGAACTTACAATTAATTTTTAAAATTGTCCTAAATTTTATTTGTAAATCGGGCGAATCCGACCGCATTTTCATAAAGCACCCTTGATGAAAGAACTCCATAATCTAATTCTCTGCCTCGATGACCACTTCACGGTGATGCCCGATTGATTTCGAGACATACCGACGCGCCATTCGCGCTGGCCGCCTCCCGCGGATTGTTGGAAGCGATTGGAAGGCAGCGTACTGCCGTATATTGTTTTAATGCATCAAGCAAATTATAGTTGCGCGTGTCTAGGCGAAATTTAAAACCGTGCATAAATATTGGGAAAAGTACGCTGTTTTCAAACAGATTATTATTTTAATTATGGAAACAAACAGAGGAACACAAAAAAATAGTATATATTATATTTACTTTGCTCATATTATTTTCCAATGCATGATAAAATTTAATTATGTTGATCCGTAAAATGATTTATGAAAACTTCTTTTATTATTTTGAAGATTTATTATAAAATAGCATTAATACACAAAAGTAAAATATATTACTTTTTTGTGAGTGACCCCCCCCCAAAACGAAGTTCTGGATCCGCTCCTGAGTTCAAGTTCGGCTGAAAGTGAAAATAGACTTTTGTGTGAGTGTATTGTGTGTCAGATAGTGGTAAAAGGATTTTCCACTTATATTTTTGAGGAAAATTCGAAATATCATCCCCGATGGGGAAAAAATTTCAAATTTTTGTTATTAAAATATTTAAAAATATATTTTAAATTGATGCACTTCATATTATGCGTAATAATTTGTCAAGATTTACCCAAAAAAGGGCGTGGCACCCCGCAAGAAACAGCACCTTCGCGGCAAGAGAATGCAACACTTTCGCCGGCCCTGGTTACAGCTTCCCATTGTGTTAAAGTCTGGACACGCCACTGACTTTCGGTAACCGTTGGATAGGTCGGGGAGGGCCTCAGCCATGGCCCCCTAGGTCACTAGACCTTAACAGTTTGGATTCTTACCTTTGGGGACATCTAAAATCCTTAGTTTACCAGACACACATCCAAAATGAAGAAGAAGTAAGAAATCGAATAATTTACTCTTGTAGAAAGATTCAAAATACTCCAGGAATTTTCCAAAGAGTGCGCGAATTAATGAGAATAAGATTCGATGCGTGCATACAGCAAGGAGGTGGACATTTCCAACATTTATTGTGATTTTCATTTAGTTTTATATCTAGTGTTTTGTTGTTTAGAAATTACTGTTTGAAATGTTTCCTTGTTGATTAAAAAAAAAGTTTTTCAAATTGTTTCACTTTTTGACAAACACATGCATCGATTAATTTAATTCAAAATATCTCAAAAGCGGCTGCTTATAGCGACTTTTGACAAGCATACCATTTTCACGTAAAAATGATAGAGGAATCGATTTCTTTTCTAAAAAATGTGATACATACATACACGAAAAAGTTGTGACTCCCCAAAAGGGAAAAAGACCTGTAGGTGGTGCCTCCTACAATTAAGGGGCAAATTAATATAAAATTTCTGATATTAAAAAATCCCCAAATACCAATTTTCGTCCAAATAAAGACATTATTTCAAAAATTATTTACGAAAAACAAAAATAAAAATATATTTTTAACACTCTGTATCTTAAAAATGAAGGGCTTGCGGACCCATGCTTTTATGAACTTTTCACCTGATAAATAACTGAGGAATCGTCCTGTAAAATATCGGCATCTATTAAATAACACCCTGTAGATATTAGTAAATATTTTAAACTTGTCGCTTCTTTGAAGCGTACAGAAGAAGGCTATTAATCAAAAAGTCTATGATTTTTACGAGAGACCCAATGGAGCGAGTTGTAAAACCTAGGTCTATTATTATAATAATAATGAAAGTTAGAAAGGTCCTTGTATCTATTTTTAACATTAGTGTCAGAAATAACATTTTAGACACTGACAACAAGCGTTAAATAGTTATTTATACTACAAGGGATGTAGGGTAGGATCGCCTAAGAGTACGCGTCCCCTAAGAGTACGCGTTAGTGATATTTTCATATTGGCAACACTGTAATTAAAAAATTTCACATCAGGTGTTTATTTACAACCAGTACAAGAGTGTGTGGAGGTTAGAACAGGGCAGCGTTTATTTTGTTAGAAGTACGGTAAGAAATTCAATTTATTGTATTTGTTTATAATATTTATGAACTCTAGAGTAAGGCATAGACTCTCAAATATCGATTTTTGCTAAATATTTTATTGAACATGATAATAAGTATGGTTCTTGCGCAACACATTCCTGTGTTTAGATTTTTGTTAGTTTGCAGGTTATGTTTCTGAAGCCAGATTTTTATATTTGTTGCGACGCCCATAAGAGTACGCACCCAAAGAGTACGCGCGCGTACTCTTACCTCCCATGCGTACTCTTAGCTTTTATATTTTCTATATAATTGTTTTTGTTTTTTTTTAAGATTTTTTCCGCTAAATTTGTCAAAATGGGAAAATATAAAAGGAAGAGTAAGAGGGAGTTAAGGTTTACACAAGATATTTTAAATCAAGCAGCTGAACGAATAGCAAATGGAGAGAGCAAGAGGTCAGTTGCAAAGTCGCTAAACCTCAATGAATGCACACTAAGGAAAATATTACGGAAGGTAATTTTTTATTTAGACTCAAACCAACATAGATCTTAATTTTGTTGTTGTTACAGGGTACAGTGCCTACAAGCCTTGGTAGGTTTAGGCCCATTTTCACGGAAGGTCAAGAAAACGAATTGGCAAATCATATTCGCGATTTGGAAATTCGACTTTACGGTTTAAGAATGAAGGACGTTAGGTCTTTAGCCTTCCAATATGCCGATTTGAATAAAATTCCACATCGGTTTAACTTGGAAACAAAAATGGCAGGCAAACATTGGACACAGAATTTTAATAATTTAATATTTTTAATATTTGCCAGGAAACGTATGAAGGAGGAGCTATTCTATGGAGCACCTCCAGGCACTCTTAAACTCATCTCTGATTCTGGATACATGAATACGGAATTATTTATAACTTGGCTTAGGCATTTTCGTGATTTTGTCAAGCCAACAGAAACTGACCCGGCAATCCTAATATTAGATAATCACATTTCCCACTGCTCTCTGGAAGCGATTCTTTATGCAAGAGAAAACTTTATTATTCTTTTAACTTTACCGCCCCACTCCAGCCACAAGATGCAACGGATAGAAGTTTTTTCTTTCCGCTTAAAAGCGCTTTCTCTTCTGAATGTGATAAATGGATGGTAAGCAACCAAGGAAGAGCGATCACCGTTAAAGAAATATCGGCGCTATTTCACGCAGCCTATGCGAAAGTTGCTACTCTTCATATTGCTGACAAATCATTTGCATGTACAGGGATATACCCTTACAATCCCGACGTTTACACAGAAGCTGATTTCGCCCCTGCTGAGGTAACTGACAAACCTGCAACCTTGCTTGCAACTGAAGCTGAGCCCGTTCAAAATGAGTTTGAGCAAAGTGAGTGATTGTGATGATGAAGAGGATTTAGTACCTCTGGCCACCTTGAAAACAAAATACAAACAAAACTCACAAGAGAGAAATTAAGATATAACACTTACTCAAAGCCCTGACCCTAGCGGGCAAAATGTCATTGAAAGAGTTGGAAATTTATCCAGCAGTCCAGTTTTGGATAAAACCCGTCTATACTACGACCCCGGCCCTTCGTGTTCCCACTATGATCCGGGCCCTTCCTGTTCGAAAATATCGCCAAATATGATCATTCCTTTGCCAAAGGCCAAACATCAGCAAATACGAAGGCAAAAGTCTAAAAAATCAGAAATTCTTTCGTCAACTCCCTATAAAGATCAAGTTATAGCTGAACAAGAAGAAAAGACTAAAAAGCAAGGTGGAAAGAGAAATGTTTTTAGTTCTCGGAAAACTGAGCCATTTAAAAAAAAAAGTTATCCCAAAAGAGTTCACAAGGAGAGGAAAATACAATTTGTCCCGGATGCAATGAGCATTTTAGCTCATCAGACTGGATAAAATGCAGCAATTGTGGAAACTGGTGGCATGAGGACTGCACAAGCTATGTGGGTATAAATGATTTTGTTTGCGATTTGTGCGAAGGTTAGCCTATTATTCTTAATTGTTGAAGTTATAATTACAGTTTTTAATGCGTACTCTTAGGCATATAGGTCGCGTACTCTTAGGACACCAGTCATCAAAGAGTACGCATTTTCAATTTTTTTATTTTTAATACATAACTTTGAGAAACGTTTTTATTTTGCCAATATATGTTATTTTTCTATTATATTATAGTGTAACACACCCGTGTTTGGTATTGATAAATAATTTGAAGTAACAGTTTGTGTTTTATTTACTCTAATAAAATAGGTGCGTACTCTTGGGCGATCCTACCCTAAGTAATTATACTCGTTATATTGTCAGTTTCTTAAGTTAGCCAGATTTGGCTTTTACTTTTATTCGTTATTCGTGTCTTCCTTTTCGGTGACTCTTGAAGCTGGGTTTGGGTGTTCTTTTTTCATTGTTCTTCCGGATGGTTATTGCTTCTTTGTTTATTTTCATTATTTCTTGAGATTAATTTGATGTCATTTTTGAATTTGTTCTATTTCATTTAGTTGAGCTAGGGTGGGAGCCAATCTTTGGGGAAACGATATGAGTGTAGAGGATTTGAGCGTATGTGTGAGTTTGTTATAAGTGGGTTGGTCTATACGTCTGTCCGTCTATGGTAGTTTGTTATTAGTTTAGTCATGTGTTGTTCCATTGTCTCTAAGTTTGCATCGTTATGAAGTACTGTCACTGGTACATGTCTTTGTGAGTTAGTTTATTATTCGTAACGTCTTATTTTGCATTATTTGTAGTTTTTTCAGTCTCGTCTTGTTTACTGTGCACCATGTTGATGCTCCGTATGTTAGGACAGGTCGTATTATTGTCTTGTATATTGTGAGTTTTGTCGAGTTGTTAACTTTACTACTTCTAGATATTAAAGGATACACTGCCCCCATTTGCTTTTGAGCTTTTTTCAGTCTATCATCAATGTTATCATTCCAGGACATTTTCTTGTCGAAGACAAGGCCCAGATACTTAACTTTGTTGCTCCAATTAATTGGTATATTATTGACTTTAACCCTGGTCTCGGGTAGTCTTAGCCTTGCCTTCGAGAAGTAAATTGCCTGTGTTTTATCTTCATTAAGTTTGAGCTTCCATGTTTCGAGCCACTTCTGCAGAATCAGAATATGGCGTTGCAGACGTGAAACCACTCTAGAGGGCGCTCTTGAGGTGGTAGTCATGGCAGTATCATCAGCAAATAGATATAGTTGCGTAAATGGATCACGCGGTACATCAGCTGTGTATATATTATACAGAATCGCTGCAAGGGGCGATCCTTGCGGAACCCCCGCTTTGATAATTCTTATTCTTGATACTGTGTTTTCTGACGATACCGCGAATGACCTGTCCTCAAGATATGATATCAACAGCCTGATAAGGTAATCAGGCATGCCTGCCCTTATTAATTTTATTACAAGTCCGTTGTGCCAGACCTTGTCAAATGCTTTAGAAACATCGAAAAAGACTGCTCCTGTCGACATGCGGCGGTTAAATCCACTTAGGATATTGGTTGCCAGTCGTGTTGTCTGGCGCACTGTGCAATGAGCAGCTCGAAAACCAAACTGCTCTGGTGGTAAAATGTCGTTGTTTGATACAAAATCGGTTATCCGATTTAGTATCAATTTTTCAACTACTTTGCCTAGACACGATAACAGACTTATTGGTCTGTAACTGGCAGCTAATGTCAGATCTTTCCCAGTTTTTGGAATTAACACCACCTTGGCCCTTTTCCAAGCGTCTGGAAAACAGCCCTTTTCGTGTATTGCTTGTGCTATGTTTACTAAGTCCACTGCTGTTTTTTCGGGCAAGTTTTTGAGCGCTTTATTACTTGTGCCGTCAAAGCCGGGCGCCTTTTTTGCGTTAATTTGACTCAGTACTGAGCGAACTTCCTCAACCGATATACGTGGAATATTTCTCACGTCCCTCTGCGTACTTTTGTGTATATTGACAGTCCTGACGACTCGCGCGTCTCTTACAGGGTCTGTAGAGGGATTTTCACTGAACTGTTCGCTGAGGCTGTCAGCGAGCAGTTCAGCTTTCTCTCCGGGGTCGGACAATGTTTGACCTGTTTCAGGATTTCTGATATATGACATAGCTTTCCTCCCTCCTTTTGTTAACGATCTTGTGAACTTATAGACTGAATTGTCTTCATGTCTTAAATTTTCTGTTTTTCTATGCCATACATCAGATTCCTTTTGCCTTAGTAGTGCCACAGAATTAACAAGAATCAGAATATTCACTCCGCCTCTCGGCGTAAGCTTGAAACGCAAGCGAATCGGCAATAAACTCAGATTATTGAGATTAACCCAGTGTCGTACAGCGTCAGAGGATTGTTTCTCTTTAGCCGTTGCCAGTGGTAGAGCGAGAAGTGTGCTATTGACAGATTTTTGAATATTTTTGATTATATTTATTTTAGTTCGTTTTAAAATAGTGTTATAGTGTAGATATTCTAATAGAAATATAGTATATAATAAATAAAGACACACTAAGTCTCGGTCTCAGTCATCACATGTGACTGAGACCGAGACTTAGTGTGTCTTTATTTATTATATTTAAATCAGGTCTCTTTGAGAATGGCGGACTATTTCTTTGAAGTATAGTATATTGACAATATGAACAAAGGAGGTTTTACTGAAGACGACAAACTTTGCATGTTATGCGTAGATGAAATGAGCATTAAAGCAAATTTAATTTATGCCATAGATGCCGATAAAATAATTGGAGTGGAAGATGATGGTAGTGAAAAAAAAGTATTTAAGTCTGCTTTAACCGCGACAATTTTTATGATTAGGGGCATTAAAAATAAGTGGACCCAGCCTATTTACTTTAACTTTTTTCATTCCTGTTGTCCTGCACAAAAACTAAAATTAACCATTTTTGAGCTAATAGCTAAGCTAAAAGATATTGGTTTAACTGTATGTATTTTAATCAATGACATGGGATCTAACAATATTCAATTGTCAAAAAATCTTGAAATAACTCCATCTAGGCCATATTTTTCTGTTAACGAGCAAATCATAGCCTACATGTTCGATATTCCACATTTAATTAAAGCTATTCGAAATATGTTACTAAAGTATACATTTTTAAATACTACTGGGGTTAAAATATCTTGGAGTTATATTGAACAATTTTATAGTCATGATAAAAAATATTCACTACGAGCGGCACCTAAACTAACAGACTCCCACATATTCCCGAATAATTTCGAAAAAATGAAGGTCAAATTAGCGACACAAATTTTTAGCCAAACAGTAGCTGCTGGTTTAAATTTGTATATCAGATTTGGATCAATACCTCAAGCTGCCACTGCAACAGCTGAATTTATTGACATGATGGATAAACTATTTGACATTTTTAACTCATCTCATACATCAAAAGCAAAAAAAAAATATTCGAGCTTTTACAGGGGCACAATATCAAATTGAATTTTTAGATAAATGTTTTAATTTTTTTGATACTCTTAAAGTAGTGGATAAATTTGGAAAAGATGTTACAAATAGGATAAAGTGTATAAATGGCATTAAAGTATCTATTAATGGATTAAAATACTTATGGGAATTTTCACTTTCTAAAACTTATAATTTTGTGGTAACTAGAAGGCTTAATCAGGATTGTTTAGAAAATTTTATTGGGTCGCTTCGTCAACAAAATGGCAATTGTATTAACCCCACTCCAATCCAATTCCAGAGATCATTTAAAAAACTGATTTATGTGTCAAATTATTTCATTCTGGTACAGAAAATCGTGAGGGAGATCCTGAAAAAGTGTTATTAAAATTGAATGACGTAAGTGCTGCAGTACCACGTTTTTTACCAACACAAATTTCTGTGACTAAAAGTGAACTAAAGATTGATAATAATTATCAAAAAAATGATATTTTGGAAAAAAATTTTAAAAGATATATTTGCGGATATCTCATGAAAAAATGCTTACAAATTCATTCCTGTGAAACTTGTGTTAGTTATGCCAATCAAATTAATGTTTTGGATGACACAAGTTTGTTTTGTCATTTTAAGGCATACAAAAATAAAAGCCAGAGTGTTTTTGGAAATTTGATGATGCCCCATAATGATTTTTTTCTTTTTGTATCTAAATTAGAAGCCATATTTCAATATAAATTTGAAGAACTATATATTAGCGAAGGGATAGTACGGCATTTAACTGATTTGGGAAAAGAGATTTCATACCAGCATTATTGTAACCAGTTTCCTCTGCTTTATGTAATTACACTTTATTTTAGATTAAGAGTATTTTATACATTAAAAGATATAAATAGAAATTTTAAAACTATTAATAAAAATAAAGTTATTATATGGAGACATCAATAAATTATATGTAAAAATAGCACCGGAGTTTCTTTGATTAACTTCGTAAAAATAATAATAATACACTATAAAATATTAGCAACTTTTATTGTTAATAAAACAAATATAAAAACAGTTAATGCAATTTATGTATTCTTGTAAAATATGCACAGTACATATCTGTGCAAATTATTATATAAAGTTAAAATACGGACCTGAAATATTACCGAATTCTCGCACCGACTGGAGATCTGGCGCCGAAAGATTTTGTCTGACCGACTTCAAAGGCGGCATGGGCAAGTGAATATTCTGATTCTTGTTAATTCTGTGGTAGTGCCCTTATTTCAGAGAGCGCTCTGTTTGCTTGTATTTTAATACGCGGGTCGCCACTTCTATATGCGTGTCTCATTAATGTGTTTTTTGACCTGATCTTTTGAGCAAGTTCACCCCCAATGACGCCCCACTTTGAAAATCTGGTTGTTGTTGTCACCGAGGATTATTATACTTACATCTCATGAAGTATATAACATTTTTTCTCCTCCCCGCAGAATTTATTTTTGGATTGTTATTAATTTAATTCGATACTTTTCGCATGAAATTATGGACAGATTTGACGGGTTTCTATTTTTCTATAGCATCATAAGCATTGTTATTTTATCAAGAACGTTTATTATCAAAAATTGAGAGAAATTGAAATTATTGATTTGTATAAACAGCCAAATGGATATAGAAGAATCAGCAAATATCGCTTGTCTGTCGCTGCTGCCAGAAAAATCGAGAAAGAGCTATGAAGCAACGTATCAATACTTCAAGAAATGGTGCCAAACAAAGACTCTACTGCAGTTTCAGAAACCGTGCTTTTGGCGTACTTTCACGAAATATCTGCTGTATTAAAGTCTCTAGTCTCTATATATTATGGTGTGAATATTCCATGCTGATGTCCACCCTTTTCATAGAGGAAAACATAGATATTTCCAAGTATGCTAAACTTCGAGCATTTTTAAAAAGAGAAAATGATGGATATAAACTCAAACAATCTAATTTGACAGGGAAGATGTAAATAATTTCCTGTTTGAAGCCCCGATGATATTTATTTAATGATGAAGGTTGCAATGATAATGGGAATTGCTGGAGCGTGCCGTTCTAGTGAACTTTGTGCAATGAAAATGGACAATGTTGAATTAAGGCATGAAGTCATATTTGTTACTATTCCTGATTCCAAAAATGGAATGGCACGTAAATTTATAGTGACTACAAGTCACGACGAGAAGGTTTGTTATTTTAAAATAGTTCGAAATTACATTGATATAAGATAGTAGAGGAAAACTAAGAGTTCTGGATCAGGTGGTGCTGGTGGTGCTGGTGGTGCAACTAACCCAGGTGGTTCGGTGGTGCGTTTTACGATCTAACCCGGGTGGTTCGGTGGTGCGTTTTATGATCTAACCCGGGTGGTTCGGTGGTGCGGTTTATGACCTAACCCGGGTGGTTCGGTGGTGCTGTTTTACGAGACCAGTGGTGCTGGTGGTGCTGTTTTACGAGATCAGGTGGTGCTGGTGGTGCTGGTGGTGCAACTAACCCAGGTGGTGCAGGTGGTGCGTTTTACGATCTAACCCAAGTGGTTCGGTGGTGCTGTTTTATGATCTAACCCGGGCGGTTCGGTGGTGCGTTTTATGACCTAACCCGGGTGGTTCGGTGGTGCTGTTTTACGAGACCAGTGGTGCTGGTGGTGCTGTTTTACGAGACCAGTGGTGCTGGTGGTGCTGTTTTACGAGACCAGTGGTGCTGGTGGTGCGTTTTATGATCTAACCCAAGTGGTTCGGTGGTGCGTTTTATGATCTAACCCGGGTGGTTCGGTGATGCTGTTTATGAGCTAACCCGGGTGCTTTCGTGAGGCGGCTCTGTCAATATCTCTCTACTGTGTTAATTTATGCGGGTAATAAAACCGACAAGGGTCGGATCGGCCTGCATGCTTATAGAGGTAAAAAACCGCTTTAGAATGTTTTTGGTATATCTTTTTTAGATAATTTTGGGGGAAATAATTTGCCTGAGATGCCAATTAAAAAAAGACTACATTTAATTGTATTTTAGATTCTTGAATTTTGTACATGGATTAAAAATCTACTATTTCTTGAAATTGTATACATTATGTTAGATAATTAAGGAATAAAAAAGATGAAAATAGCAATTATAATTAGAAAAAAAATATTTTAATGTTATTAAGACTTTGTAAATATCTGTAAAAACTATTCTAAATCCTGTCATTTCTGAAACTTGTATACTGAGTGTTTAGAATTTAGTAAAAAATTAAAAAAATGTTTTAACGTTATTAAGCCCTGTGAAACTTTGTAAAAATGACTAAAACTGTACAGAATCGTCCTATTTTCTTAAAAGTGTATACTGAGTGTTTAGAATTTAGTAAAAATTAAAAAAAATGTTTTAAATTTGTTAAATCATGCGAAATCTTGTATAAAATGACTAGAACCGTTCTTAATCATGGCATTTCTGAAAATTGTATACTGAGTGTTTAGAATTTAGTAAAAAATTAAAAAAAATGTTTTAACGTTATTAAGCCCTGTGAAACTTTGTAAAAAATGACTAAAACAGTCGCAAATCGTGCTATTTTCTTAAAAGTGTATACTGAGTGTTTAGAATTTAGTAAAAATTAAAAAAAATGTTTTAAATTTGTTAAATCATGTGAAATCTTGTATAAAATGACTAGAACCGGTCTTAATCATGTCATTTCTGAAAATTGTATACTGAGTGTTTAGAATTTAGTAAAAAATTAAAAAAAATGTTTTAACGTTATTAAGCCCTGTGAAACTTTGTAAAAAATGACTAAAACAGTCGCAAATCGTCCTATTTTCTTAAAAGTGTATACTGAGTGTTTAGAATTTAGTAAAAATTAAAAAAAAATGTTTTAAATTTGTTAAATCATGTGAAATCTTGTATAAAATGACCAGAACCGTTCTTAATCATGGCATTTCTGAAAATTGTATACTGAGTGTTTAGAATTTAGTAAAAAATTAAAAAAAATGTTTTAACGTTATTAAGCCCTGTGAAACTTTGTAAAAAATGACTAAAACAGTCGCAAATCGTCCTATTTTCTTAAAAGTGTATACTGAGTGTTTAGAATTTAGTAAAAATTAAAAAAAATGTTTTAAATTTGTTAAATCATGTGAAATCTTGTATAAAATGACTAGAACCGTTCTTAATCATGGCATTTCTGAAAATTGTATACTGAGTGTTTAGAATTTAGTAAAAAATTAAAAAAAATGTTTTAACGTTATTAAGCCCTGTGAAACTTTGTAAAAAATGACTAAAACAGTCGCAAATCGTCCTATTTTCTTAAAAGTGTATACTGAGTGTTTAGAATTTAGTAAAAATTAAAAAAAAATGTTTTAAATTTGTTAAATCATGTGAAATCTTGTATAAAATGACTAGAACCGTTCTTAATCATGACATTTCTGAAAATTGTATACTAAGTGTTTAGAATTTAGTAAAAAATTAAAAAAAATGTTTTAACGTTATTAAGCCCTGTGAAACTTTGTAAAAAATGACTAAAACAGTCGCAAATCGTCCTATTTTCTTAAAAGTGTATACTGAGTGTTTAGAATTTAGTAAAAATTAAAAAAAAATGTTTTAAATTTGTTAAATCACGCGAAATCTTGCATAAAATGACTAGAACCGTTCTTAATCATGGCATTTCTGAAAATTGTATACTGAGTGTTTAGAATTTAGTAAAAAATTAAAAAAAAATGTTTTAACGTTATTAAGCCCTGTGAAACTTTGTAAAAAATGACTAAAACAGTCGCAAATCGTCATATTTTCTTAAAAGTGTATACTGAGTGTTTAGAATTTAGTAAAAATTAAAAAAAATGTTTTAAATTTGTTAAATCATGTGAAATCTTGTATAAAATGACTAGAACCGTTCTTAATCATGACATTTCTGAAAATTGTATACTGAGTGTTAAGTATTTTAGTTGAAAATAAGATCATAAATCATCTATACAAAACAAGCGTCCCTTATGGATTTGAACGAAAATCATAGATTCGACTATTTTCATGAAAAATAAATCTAAGTACGGAATAATGCAGGAAGATTATCTATTTTCTTGGTTTAGAAAGTGATGTAGTTAAGATTTATAACTTAGGAATAAATAAATTATTATTAATCTTTTCGACCTATTTCTCTTGCATATTTAATTTCTTTGATAGTAAGAACTAATCTTTTTATTTTACAAAGTAAAAAAAAGCTAAAGATCGGCGTTGTCAGTCAGGTATAAGAACTGATTTAACACGATGGTTTTTGTACAAACGTTCACATACAATTGTATGCTTTTTAACCGATTGTGTTGGAAAAAATGACGATTTATAGATTAGATATTTAGACGAAGAGCTAACCTTCTCAATAAACTATTGATTATTGCCCTGCTAGCTAGACAACACTTTTTATGTTAGTCAAAAAAAAAATTTTTTTTTTCGGACGCTATTACAGATTTCATCGTTAACTAACAAACATTAAGACCAAAAAATTAGCGTGCAAGATGAAATGTATAGGTTCACTTCATTTCTACATTATTTTACAACTCTCATTCGCATTAAAAACAAGATCGAATAAAAAATAACTTATGACATATGGACGAAAAATGTTTTTCGGGCTATTTAGGTTAGCGACCGCATTACGTCTGAAATACTACATTTTTCGAGCTTATAACATAATTTACTATTTTAACGTTAAAATAGGGGAAATGACGTATCGAAATGGTTACTTTTTTTTTTGTCGGTCACGAGATTATAGTTTCTTTTAAAATGAACTCTAATATTTACAACACAAATTATCCTTTAAGCCACATTAGTTTAAAACTCGTCTGTCGCTTTCCCTCTATTGTGAGTTTGATTAAAGTATAGCGTAGTATATATTTAGATGAATTTCGCAAATGTTGAATACTTTCAAAACTGAAAAAGCCGCCCTTTGCAATAAATATCTCCGTAGAGTTAGATACCCTGCAGATTAAGGGTATTTCAGCGGATAATCATATACAAATTCAAAGATTTTGTCTATTTTAATGGATTAACAAACAATATCTATAGGATGACTTTACTGATAAAAAAAAAATAACAAAAATCTATAAAGTCTAGGCTCACATGAAATTCCATAAAGAGCAGCTGCATAGCCTTATCACATCAAACTATATTTTTATTTCGTTCTATTGTCAAAAGTCTGTGTTTAGGAGATTATCGTTCATTTTAAAATGAACTCTAATATGTACATCACCATAAACTACCTCTTAAGCCGTCGTAAAAATACACTTTTCGATTTACCTCTATATTGATTTTCTAATATTAAATATCTACAATAGTCGAAATTCGCTCGCTAATACCTATGTATGCAAGGTTTCTTCAAAAAATGACAATTTTGTTGTTTAATGGCTTGAAAAAATGGAAAAAGGAGGTTTTTGCATCCATTTATTTCCAGATGAGTGTTAAAAATACTTATAAAACTCGGTATACCGAAGATCAAGCATTAATGAGAGGCTTGAGTCCTGTTTGCCAAATCCTGATTTATAATTTGACGTTGGCAACGGTACATTTTTTTAACATTTATCATAAGAGGCGTATATTTTTGGGGCTTAGATCTACCAGTTTATCCACGCCCCATTTATTGTTAGTGCTTTAGTAATTTTACTTTCCAATTATTTTTTACCAAAACGCGTAGCTGAAACAGTGTCTATATCAGACGATATAATAAATTTTAAGGATTAATTTGCTTACAAATACACTTCAATTTATTTAGGCTAAAGCAGCCAGACATATACTGGAACTACGAAAACCCTATTACAATTTGGTTGCCTAGAGAAAATTTTGTAAAAAACATAGCTTTCTACACAAATGCTTGCACATTATGTACCTATCATTTTAAGATACCTGGCGACATCAATGTAAGCATTGACATAATGACGCAAGATATAGGTAGCTACTAGAATATTCAAGATTTCTATTAACGATACACTTCAGCATACATGCGAGATGTCATTAATGTCTACGGAAGGCAACAGACATACCAGCTATTTTTACATGGGATTCCATAGACTTGAACGCTTCTTGTTTAGAAATATTTGATGTCATCTTGAGGAGTTCCGTATTGAAGCATCAAACCTACCTGCCAAATAATTGACGAAATATGGGATATCATAAAATATGTCCCCCATCGAACTAAATGATCCTATAAACCAGCTTCACAGACCGTAATTTGTGATGCTAACACGATTAATACGCAATAGAACAAGATTAAGAAACAAAATTTAAAGTAGCTCTTTATCACACGAAAATAATTAAATAATTTACGGTTACAGAACAATAATTATTTTAAAAAGCTGTATAACTAAATATATTATGTTATTAGGAATATTCTGTCTAAAGTAACAGCTGATCTTAGTCGAAAATGAGATCGTATTATTGATTGTTGAATTCGTTAGGTATGAAATAAAATTAGAGATTTCGTCTATTTTTTTCACGATTAAAAAAGAATACCTCTATTTAGCTAAAAATGAAACGATTACAGTGGTAGATTAATTCACTTTACCAAGCATGTAAACTACTAATTTTGCAATAAATATCTTCTATATTTCTAGGTAGGTTTACTCGAAAATGTTGGGCTATTTTCATCAAAAATCCCGATACGAAATTGAAAAATTTGCCTATTTTTGTCGGTTTACAAAGTGATAGTGGAATATTGATTTGATCAAAGAACAATAATTATTTTAAAAATGTTGTATAATTAACTAAATGTCGGTGTTATCAGGCAGGCAAGAAGTTATTTATCTGAATCTTATTTGTACCACTAGCGTTTATATACAAATGTTAGTGGTTTTCAAAAATTGATATCTCGGAAATTATTAGGTTTAGACTTATAATACGCTTATTAAAAAATAATGACTACTTTATGCAAAATTCAAAAATATTATAAGATGTAGGATATCCCAGTAACTTAACCAAAGATTTTCGGTCTTCGTAAAGCTTTATACGTTTCTTCAGCGTACCAAACATTCACTTTTTTTAAATATTGACATCGGGTTAGGATTCTGAACATAGGATTAACATCACTCCAATAGTGAACATGTTGCGTTGTCACAGTTCCATTCGTCGAAAAGTAAACAAAACCGTTTGAGCTACGTGGGGAATAAATAAAGTTGGCTTGTTGAAAAATTTTAATATTTATTAAGGTAAAAGACTATAAATATATCGATACAACACTTTGGCATTTCTAATACTACAAACATGAATATCTAAAATGTGATATTTAAAACCATCAACTCTCTCTCCCTTCTCTAATTTTGATACACCAATGCTGTCTTCTAAGTTTATAATATATGGCGTCCTGCAGTTTAATTCCAAAAATGTTTTAACTAAAAATTCCTCTTTAACACGTCCTTTAACGTAAATAATGTCTGCGTCTATCAGATTGTTGGATATGATATTATGTAGTTCCTTGTAATCGGTATCACCATAATTATAAAGGATACCATGATGATTTCCAAATAGATATTTGACTTGTTTCTTGCAAGCCTTACTTAAGGTGTCGAATGGTTTAACTGGTTTAAAAAAGTAACTTTTCATACTATTTCCATCATAAATAGCCAATTCTTTCGCGTAAAATTCAAGTATGTTAAATCCTTGAATATCGACTACAACGAACTTCATTGTCTGAAGACTCAAATCAAGCAAGTATATTTTCATATTTTTATCGCTCTTAAGTTCGATTTCAAAAGCACACCCCCACTTTTCGATAATTTCACAGTCTTAGCACATAGATCTTATATTTTTATTTACGATCAATTCATCTTTATTCGCCAATCGTCTCAAACGAGTCTGCTTTTGAAAGTAATATAGCCTTAGTATTCAGAAAATATTAATAATATCGGAGCTTAAAACATCCTTGACACTAAAAAATCATTGTGTTTCCTAACAAAACCCATCATCTTGTCTATTTAGCTTGCTTTCCTATTGTTTAGCAGGTTAAATAAAATTATTATTTCGCTCTTTTTGTCGGTACTGAATCGTTAGGGGAATACGTTTCTAGTTCTATAAGAGAGACAGTTAAAATTTATGTAAGCAATCAAAAATCCTACACTATGAGCTACTTAGTTAAAATTTCATATTTCCTTCCTGGATCAGGCAAAATTTGTGATGTGTCGGACAAAATTTATAAAAATACGAAAAAAAATGCTGGATGCATTTTTAGCGTGACTTTCTATTTAATACCATCTTATTTCAAGCTATAATTCGGTTGTCAAAATGAGAATAAAATAATTTTCCCATGGTTTATGTCATCTTAAAAAAGTCAAAAGGTTATATTCTGTAGAGGGTCAGATACATTCAAATTTAAATATTTTCTCCAAGAAGAATTTTAAGATAGTATTATAGTAAATAAAAATTCTATACCTCCAATATTTCTTGGAAACATATCGTGTTCTAGCGACATAACTCAAAAGTACCTCTATTCAGAAACGCATCGTACTTTTCTTGTCAATAATTGTCTCATTGTCCCATCCATTACATTATTATAATCTTAAAGCACCTGTTACCAGCATTATCTGTTTTTATGGTTTTCATAAAACATAGCGATTACCGATGAAAATTAAACGAAAACTTAATAAATAACTTTTTTTTCAACTGAAATAGACTGATTTTCGATGGAAAAATGTTACTTATAACTAAAAATGAATATAAGACATATACGCAATGATATTTAGAATAAATCAATGTTTTCTAAAATTACTATGAAATATTCACAAAATCGTTTCGTTATAACCAAAGCAGCAAGGCTTGCAGATTTCGTATAGAGTTCAAACGCGATACTGAGATGATCTTTTTTTTTTTTATATTTTTGTAGAATAATGCACCACTACGTTGTAAGTACTTGAGAGAGGACTTTCTTGAAAAATCCTCAAATTTCTCTGCAATTTTGTTCCTTCTAGAGTTAAATTCACACAGAAAACCCCGTATTCTTATCTTTCAGGTTGGTATATTAAAAAGGGCTTATTAGTATGGTTTAGAAAACAAGCAATATTAATTAACGGATGTTTTTTCGTCGTATGAAGAGTTAAAAAATTTTTTTTTTCCACTCCAATGGTTGCGATGCAGAGAGTCGGGTTTCATCATAATCTTTCAGGGTAGCTCAGGTTTGATTGCATGTAGAGAGTCGGGTTTCATCATAATCTTTCAGGGTAGCTCAGGTTTGATTACATGTACTAAGGTTAGTGCTCCTTGCAATCGGTTTCAGGTTTGACGCGCCCCCCTCAGGTTTGTTCAGGTTTCTCAAACGTTTGAGAAACCTGAACAAACCTGAGGGGGGCGCGTCAAACCTGAAACCGATTGCAAGGAGCACTAACCTTAGTACATGTAATCAAACCTGAGCTACCCTGAAAGATTATGATGAAACCCGACTCTCTACATGCAATCAAACCTGAGCTACCCTGAAAGATTATGATGAAACCCGACTCTCTGCATCGCAACCATTGGAGTGGAAAAAAAAAATTTTTTAACTCTTCATACGACGAAAAAACATCCGTTAATTAATATTGCTTGTTTTCTAAACCATACTAATAAGCCCTTTTTAATATACCAACCTGAAAGATAAGAATACGGGGTTTTCTGTGTGAATTTAACTCTAGAAGGAACAAAATTGCAGAGAAATTTGAGGATTTTTCAAGAAAGTCCTCTCTCAAGTACTTACAACGTAGTGGTGCATTATTCTACAAAAATATAAAAAAAAAAAAGATCATCTCAGTATCGCGTTTGAACTCTATACGAAATCTGCAAGCCTTGCTGCTTTGGTTATAACGAAACGATTTTGTGAATATTTCATAGTAATTTTAGAAAACATTGATTTATTCTAAATATCATTGCGTATATGTCTTATATTCATTTTTAGTTATAAGTAACATTTTTCCATCGAAAATCAGTCTATTTCAGTTGAAAAAAAAGTTATTTATTAAGTTTTCGTTTAATTTTCATCGGTAATCGCTATGTTTTATGAAAACCATAAAAACAGATAATGCTGGTAACAGGTGCTTTAAGATTATAATAATGTAATGGATGGGACAATGAGACAATTATTGACAAGAAAAGTACGATGCGTTTCTGAATAGAGGTACTTTTGAGTTATGTCGCTAGAACACGATATGTTTCCAAGAAATATTGGAGGTATAGAATTTTTATTTACTATAATACTATCTTAAAATTCTTCTTGGAGAAAATATTTAAATTTGAATGTATCTGACCCTCTACAGAATATAACCTTTTGACTTTTTTAAGATGACATAAACCATGGGAAAATTATTTTATTCTCATTTTGACAACCGAATTATAGCTTGAAATAAGATGGTATTAAATAGAAAGTCACGCTAAAAATGCATCCAGCATTTTTTTTCGTATTTTTATAAATTTTGTCCGACACATCACAAATTTTGCCTGATCCAGGAAGGAAATATGAAATTTTAACTAAGTAGCTCATAGTGTAGGATTTTTGATTGCTTACATAAATTTTAACTGTCTCTCTTATAGAACTAGAAACGTATTCCCCTAACGATTCAGTACCGACAAAAAGAGCGAAATAATAATTTTATTTAACCTGCTAAACAATAGGAAAGCAAGCTAAATAGACAAGATGATGGGTTTTGTTAGGAAACACAATGATTTTTTAGTGTCAAGGATGTTTTAAGCTCCGATATTATTAATATTTTCTGAATACTAAGGCTATATTACTTTCAAAAGCAGACTCGTTTGAGACGATTGGCGAATAAAGATGAATTGATCGTAAATAAAAATATAAGATCTATGTGCTAAGACTGTGAAATTATCGAAAAGTGGGGGTGTGCTTTTGAAATCGAACTTAAGAGCGATAAAAATATGAAAATATACTTGCTTGATTTGAGTCTTCAGACAATGAAGTTCGTTGTAGTCGATATTCAAGGATTTAACATACTTGAATTTTACGCGAAAGAATTGGCTATTTATGATGGAAATAGTATGAAAAGTTACTTTTTTAAACCAGTTAAACCATTCGACACCTTAAGTAAGGCTTGCAAGAAACAAGTCAAATATCTATTTGGAAATCATCATGGTATCCTTTATAATTATGGTGATACCGATTACAAGGAACTACATAATATCATATCCAACAATCTGATAGACGCAGACATTATTTACGTTAAAGGACGTGTTAAAGAGGAATTTTTAGTTAAAACATTTTTGGAATTAAACTGCAGGACGCCATATATTATAAACTTAGAAGACAGCATTGGTGTACCAAAATTAGAGAAGGGAGAGAGAGTTGATGGTTTTAAATATCACATTTTAGATATTCATGTTTGTAGTATTAGAAATGCCAAAGTGTTGTATCGATATATTTATAGTCTTTTACCTTAATAAATATTAAAATTTTTCAACAAGCCAACTTTATTTATTCCCCACGTAGCTCAAACGGTTTTGTTTACTTTTCGACGAATGGAACTGTGACAACGCAACATGTTCACTATTGGAGTGATGTTAATCCATTGTTCAGAATCCTAACCCGATGTCAATATTTAAAAAAAGTGAATGTTTGGTACGCTGAAGAAACGTATAAAGCTTTACGAAGACCGAAAATCTTTGGTTAAGTTACTGGGATATCCTACATCTTATAATATTTTTGAATTTTGCATAAAGTAGTCATTATTTTTTAATAAGCGTATTATAAGTCTAAACCTAATAATTTCCGAGATATCAATTTTTGAAAACCACTAACATTTGTATATAAACGCTAATGGTACAAATAAGATTCAGATAAATAACTTCTTGCCTGCCTGATAACACCGACATTTAGTTAATTATACAACATTTTTAAAATAATTATTGTTCTTTGATCAAATCAATATTCCACTATCACTTTGTAAACCGACAAAAATAGGCAAATTTTTCAATTTCGTATCGGGATTTTTGATGAAAATAGCCCAACATTTTCGAGTAAACCTACCTAGAAATATAGAAGATATTTATTGCAAAATTAGTAGTTTACATGCTTGGTAAAGTGAATTAATCTACCACTGTAATCGTTTCATTTTTAGCTAAATAGAGGTATTCTTTTTTAATCGTGAAAAAAATAGACGAAATCTCTAATTTTATTTCATACCTAACGAATTCAACAATCAATAATACGATCTCATTTTCGACTAAGATCAGCTGTTACTTTAGACAGAATATTCCTAATAACATAATATATTTAGTTATACAGCTTTTTAAAATAATTATTGTTCTGTAACCGTAAATTATTTAATTATTTTCGTGTGATAAAGAGCTACTTTAAATTTTGTTTCTTAATCTTGTTCTATTGCGTATTAATCGTGTTAGCATCACAAATTACGGTCTGTGAAGCTGGTTTATAGGATCATTTAGTTCGATGGGGGACATATTTTATGATATCCCATATTTCGTCAATTATTTGGCAGGTAGGTTTGATGCTTCAATACGGAACTCCTCAAGATGACATCAAATATTTCTAAACAAGAAGCGTTCAAGTCTATGGAATCCCATGTAAAAATAGCTGGTATGTCTGTTGCCTTCCGTAGACATTAATGACATCTCGCATGTATGCTGAAGTGTATCGTTAATAGAAATCTTGAATATTCTAGTAGCTACCTATATCTTGCGTCATTATGTCAATGCTTACATTGATGTCGCCAGGTATCTTAAAATGATAGGTACATAATGTGCAAGCATTTGTGTAGAAAGCTATGTTTTTTACAAAATTTTCTCTAGGCAACCAAATTGTAATAGGGTTTTCGTAGTTCCAGTATATGTCTGGCTGCTTTAGCCTAAATAAATTGAAGTGTATTTGTAAGCAAATTAATCCTTAAAATTTATTATATCGTCTGATATAGACACTGTTTCAGCTACGCGTTTTGGTAAAAAATAATTGGAAAGTAAAATTACTAAAGCACTAACAATAAATGGGGCGTGGATAAACTGGTAGATCTAAGCCCCAAAAATATACGCCTCTTATGATAAATGTTAAAAAAATGTACCGTTGCCAACGTCAAATTATAAATCAGGATTTGGCAAACAGGACTCAAGCCTCTCATTAATGCTTGATCTTCGGTATACCGAGTTTTATAAGTATTTTTAACACTCATCTGGAAATAAATGGATGCAAAAACCTCCTTTTTCCATTTTTTCAAGCCATTAAACAACAAAATTGTCATTTTTTGAAGAAACCTTGCATACATAGGTATTAGCGAGCGAATTTCGACTATTGTAGATATTTAATATTAGAAAATCAATATAGAGGTAAATCGAAAAGTGTATTTTTACGGCGGCTTAAGAGGTAGTTTATGGTGATGTACATATTAGAGTTCATTTTAAAATGAACGATAATCTCCTAAACACAGACTTTTGACAATAGAACGAAATAAAAATATAGTTTGATGTGATAAGGCTATGCAGCTGCTCTTTATGGAATTTCATGTGAGCCTAGACTTTATAGATTTTTGTTATTTTTTTTTTTATCAGTAAAGTCATCCTATAGATATTGTTTGTTAATCCATTAAAATAGACAAAATCTTTGAATTTGTATATGATTATCCGCTGAAATACCCTTAATCTGCAGGGTACCTAACTCTACGGAGATATTTATTGCAAAGGGCGGCTTTTTCAGTTTTGAAAGTATTCAACATTTGCGAAATTCATCTAAATATATACTACGCTATACTTTAATCAAACTCACAATAGAGGGAAAGCGACAGACGAGTTTTAAACTAATGTGGCTTAAAGGATAATTTGTGTTGTAAATATTAGAGTTCATTTTAAAAGAAACTATAATCTCGTGACCGACAAAAAAAAAAGTAACCATTTCGATACATCATTTCCCCTATTTTAACGTTAAAATAGTAAATTATGTTATAAGCTCGAAAAATGTAGTATTTCAGACGTAATGCGGTCGCTAACCTAAATAGCCCGAAAAACATTTTTCGTCCATATGTCATAAGTTATTTTTTATTCGATCTTGTTTTTAATGCGAATGAGAGTTGTAAAATAATGTAGAAATGAAGTGAACCTATACATTTCATCTTGCACGCTAATTTTTTGGTCTTAATGTTTGTTAGTTAACGATGAAATCTGTAATAGCGTCCGAAAAAAAAAATTTTTTTTTTGACTAACATAAAAAGTGTTGTCTAGCTAGCAGGGCAATAATCAATAGTTTATTGAGAAGGTTAGCTCTTCGTCTAAATATCTAATCTATAAATCGTCATTTTTTCCAACACAATCGGTTAAAAAGCATACAATTGTATGTGAACGTTTGTACAAAAACCATCGTGTTAAATCAGTTCTTATACCTGACTGACAACGCCGATCTTTAGCTTTTTTTTACTTTGTAAAATAAAAAGATTAGTTCTTACTATCAAAGAAATTAAATATGCAAGAGAAATAGGTCGAAAAGATTAATAATAATTTATTTATTCCTAAGTTATAAATCTTAACTACATCACTTTCTAAACCAAGAAAATAGATAATCTTCCTGCATTATTCCGTACTTAGATTTATTTTTCATGAAAATAGTCGAATCTATGATTTTCGTTCAAATCCATAAGGGACGCTTGTTTTGTATAGATGATTTATGATCTTATTTTCAACTAAAATACTTAACACTCAGTATACAATTTTCAGAAATGTCATGATTAAGAACGGTTCTAGTCATTTTATACAAGATTTCACATGATTTAACAAATTTAAAACATTTTTTTTAATTTTTACTAAATTCTAAACACTCAGTATACACTTTTAAGAAAATATGACGATTTGCGACTGTTTTAGTCATTTTTTACAAAGTTTCACAGGGCTTAATAACGTTAAAACATTTTTTTTTAATTTTTTACTAAATTCTAAACACTCAGTATACAATTTTCAGAAATGCCATGATTAAGAACGGTTCTAGTCATTTTATGCAAGATTTCGCGTGATTTAACAAATTTAAAACATTTTTTTTTAATTTTTACTAAATTCTAAACACTCAGTATACACTTTTAAGAAAATAGGACGATTTGCGACTGTTTTAGTCATTTTTTACAAAGTTTCACAGGGCTTAATAACGTTAAAACATTTTTTTTAATTTTTTACTAAATTCTAAACACTTAGTATACAATTTTCAGAAATGTCATGATTAAGAACGGTTCTAGTCATTTTATACAAGATTTCACATGATTTAACAAATTTAAAACATTTTTTTTTAATTTTTACTAAATTCTAAACACTCAGTATACACTTTTAAGAAAATAGGACGATTTGCGACTGTTTTAGTCATTTTTTACAAAGTTTCACAGGGCTTAATAACGTTAAAACATTTTTTTTAATTTTTTACTAAATTCTAAACACTCAGTATACAATTTTCAGAAATGCCATGATTAAGAACGGTTCTAGTCATTTTATACAAGATTTCACATGATTTAACAAATTTAAAACATTTTTTTTAATTTTTACTAAATTCTAAACACTCAGTATACACTTTTAAGAAAATAGGACGATTTGCGACTGTTTTAGTCATTTTTTACAAAGTTTCACAGGGCTTAATAACGTTAAAACATTTTTTTTAATTTTTTACTAAATTCTAAACACTCAGTATACAATTTTCAGAAATGCCATGATTAAGAACGGTTCTGGTCATTTTATACAAGATTTCACATGATTTAACAAATTTAAAACATTTTTTTTTAATTTTTACTAAATTCTAAACACTCAGTATACACTTTTAAGAAAATAGGACGATTTGCGACTGTTTTAGTCATTTTTTACAAAGTTTCACAGGGCTTAATAACGTTAAAACATTTTTTTTAATTTTTTACTAAATTCTAAACACTCAGTATACAATTTTCAGAAATGACATGATTAAGACCGGTTCTAGTCATTTTATACAAGATTTCACATGATTTAACAAATTTAAAACATTTTTTTTAATTTTTACTAAATTCTAAACACTCAGTATACACTTTTAAGAAAATAGCACGATTTGCGACTGTTTTAGTCATTTTTTACAAAGTTTCACAGGGCTTAATAACGTTAAAACATTTTTTTTAATTTTTTACTAAATTCTAAACACTCAGTATACAATTTTCAGAAATGCCATGATTAAGAACGGTTCTAGTCATTTTATACAAGATTTCGCATGATTTAACAAATTTAAAACATTTTTTTTAATTTTTACTAAATTCTAAACACTCAGTATACACTTTTAAGAAAATAGGACGATTCTGTACAGTTTTAGTCATTTTTACAAAGTTTCACAGGGCTTAATAACGTTAAAACATTTTTTTAATTTTTTACTAAATTCTAAACACTCAGTATACAAGTTTCAGAAATGACAGGATTTAGAATAGTTTTTACAGATATTTACAAAGTCTTAATAACATTAAAATATTTTTTTTCTAATTATAATTGCTATTTTCATCTTTTTTATTCCTTAATTATCTAACATAATGTATACAATTTCAAGAAATAGTAGATTTTTAATCCATGTACAAAATTCAAGAATCTAAAATACAATTAAATGTAGTCTTTTTTTAATTGGCATCTCAGGCAAATTATTTCCCCCAAAATTATCTAAAAAAGATATACCAAAAACATTCTAAAGCGGTTTTTTACCTCTATAAGCATGCAGGCCGATCCGACCCTTGTCGGTTTTATTACCCGCATAAATTAACACAGTAGAGAGATATTGACAGAGCCGCCTCACGAAAGCACCCGGGTTAGCTCATAAACAGCATCACCGAACCACCCGGGTTAGATCATAAAACGCACCACCGAACCACTTGGGTTAGATCATAAAACGCACCACCAGCACCACTGGTCTCGTAAAACAGCACCACCAGCACCACTGGTCTCGTAAAACAGCACCACCAGCACCACTGGTCTCGTAAAACAGCACCACCGAACCACCCGGGTTAGGTCATAAAACGCACCACCGAACCGCCCGGGTTAGATCATAAAACAGCACCACCGAACCACTTGGGTTAGATCGTAAAACGCACCACCTGCACCACCTGGGTTAGTTGCACCACCAGCACCACCAGCACCACCTGATCTCGTAAAACAGCACCACCAGCACCACTGGTCTCGTAAAACAGCACCACCGAACCACCCGGGTTAGGTCATAAACCGCACCACCGAACCACCCGGGTTAGATCATAAAACGCACCACCGAACCACCCGGGTTAGATCGTAAAACGCACCACCGAACCACCTGGGTTAGTTGCACCACCAGCACCACCAGCACCACCTGATCCAGAACTCTTAGTTTTCCTCTACTTAAGATCCCACATGACGAATTTTAATCCTCGCTTCTTCATACGATATCAAAATGGAAAGTGCTTAAACCAGCCTGTCGGGAAAAACTCGATTTCTTCAATCCCAAGTAAAATTTCTGAATGAACTTTCAGAACTCTAAGGAGTATACTGGACACTCCCTTAAAAGAACGTCGGCCACTTTATTAGCGAATACTGGAGTTGATGTCACAAGCGACATAGCGGATGGCACTCTGCAACTATTGCGGAAAGTTATATAGCGGAGAGCGTCAACAATAAAAAGGAAGTTGCAAATAAAATTGTATACAATAGAACGAAGCCAGAAGTCTCCTGCAGTACTTCAAGAGTAACAGAAAACTTGGTTAGAGATGGAGAAATTATGAAGTCAGAACATTTCATAAAAACTGAGAAAAAGCGAGAAAACATTTATCCAAATTTTGTAAATAATGTTCATAATTGTAATAATTGTACTATTAATATTCTTATCACTTAATATTACTCAATTTTTATAAATCATTGTTTTTATATGGCATAAATTATTACCACCCAAGGGTGGTAAGTTGACTTACAACCCGTCGTCAAGGGCAATCGATACCTTTTTGGTAATTGTTACTTACGTCCTTTAAAACAGTGTCAAAATGCGTTGTTTGCAATATAGGGAGGAGAAAAAAGTCTTCTTTTAACAGTGTTTCTAGATAAATACTGTGCGAGCAAAAATTATTATTATCAAAGTATGCTTTGCATCTGAGGACATACTGCTTAGCGGTAGATCTTAATACCTTGGTTATTGTCAACAGGACGGTACAACATCCGCCGAAACTATTAACTACTTTCGCAATTTCTTCGACGACAAATTGATCAGTTTTTGAACAGACATTGAATTCTTACCCAGATCTCCTTGTTTGACGGTTGTGGATTACTTATGGATTACATTTTTCCTCATTTGAAAAACAATATTTTTAAAACACCAGTTGAAAATTTAGAACAGTTACAAGAAATGATTATCCAAGAATGTGGGAACATTTCTCCAGAGATGCTGGTCAACGCTTTCAAAAATATGAAGAGACGTGTGAGTTTATGCTTGGAGCATGGCCAATATCAGCAATTTCTAAAATTTTTATTTTCTTTTCTCTATACCGGATTTAGGTTTATTAAAGAGCACTAAACCCCACATTCAAAAGAATAACTTTAGATAGATAGAGATAGAAGATTAGAACCCGTTTACGGGTTATCGCCGATTTCTTTTTAACTATTTCTCCTTTTTATGGCCCCGTATTTGCGGGCACCAGTCAAGGTAAAAGATGACTGTCAAATAAAGTTGTCATTTTGAAATGTGTGCTTTATTGTTATAAATGAATTACACTTCTGAAGAAAAAATATTGATGATTAAATGGTATTATCAAGGAAATAGTTATCAAAATGTGTCAGACATGTTTGCTGCTCTGTATCCGAATAGACCGATACCTGCAAAATCTACAGTCGAAAGGACTATTAAGAAATTTGAGACAAAAGACACTGTAATAAATAACTGCAGATGTGAAGAAAGGCAGGAACAAAGAAGAGATGCAAGAAATGATAGGGACTTGCAAGTTTTATTGTGCGTGAAAGAAAATGATGGGAAGATCAGCACAAGGAAACTTGAGGATGACATAGGATTAGATCACACCACAGCGTTACGAGCTTTGAAACGACATAAATATTATTCATACAAATATGAAAAGCACCAATAGGGACGAAATACGACGACAGGAGTTTTGTTTTGGTATGATGGAAAGAGCAAACATGGATAGGGAATTTTTAAAAAACATTTGTTTTACTAACGAATGCACATTTACCTTAAACAATGAACCCAATGTTCAAAATTATCGATATTGGAGCAAAGAAAACCAACACAGGTTTGTGGAAACAAGGACGCAATATCCACAAAAAGTTAATGTATGGGCTGGGATTTTCGGAGAAAATATTATCGGGCCATTATTTCTTACACGAAATTTACATGCAGAATATTTTTTGGAACTACTTGAAGATCATATTTTACCTACTTTACATGATGCCGCCAGGGAAAATCAGGAAGTTTGGTACCAAATGGATGGCTGCCCGGCACATAGTACCCTGGCTGTCCGGGAATATTTAAACCGTGCTTTTAATGGAAATGTTATTGGCTTAAATCATACAGTAAATTGGCCAGCCAGGTCTCCTGATTTATCGCCAAATGATTTCTTTCTCTGGGGCCATTTAAAAAACAGGATATACAAAGATAAAAAAGTACCCAAATCTGGACGAGTTAAAAAATGCTATTTCTGCCGAATGCAATAGAATTTCAGTTTACCAACTAGCGAATGTAAGAAGAGAATTTTATGATCGCCTCGGTTATTGTCTAGCAGTCAATGGAGGAATATTTGAACATCTTCTTAAATCCTAAAGTTCTAACAATTTAATAGTACCTACCTACCTATTAATTAGTAAAATATTGAAACATGTAAAATGTCATAATTAACCTTGTAATTGGATACTTTATTTTAGTTTTATTCAGATTAATTTGTACTCATAAATACACCTTTAATATTTTTGATGTACGAGTTTTTATAACAATAAAGCACACATTTCAAAATGACAACTTTATTTGACAGTCATCTTTTACCTTGACTGGTGCCCGCAAATACGGGGCCATAAAAAGGAGAAATAGTTAAAAAGAAATCGGCGATAACCCGTAAACGGGCTCATCAAAAATATCTAAAGTTATTCTTTTGAATGTGGGTTTTAGTGCTCTTTAATAAACCTAAATAGAATTTTTCTCTAAAATAATTAGGGAAGCCAATAATTGACCCCATTTAAAATTACATGGGATTTCCTATGTCCCGCTCGACGATGCAATGTATTCTTACTATGTTAATTTTGTCAACTACAAAAATAAATTTGGATTTGTTTACTTATTTTTATATTTATCAGTTTGGCATATCATGTCATAAAATGAATTTGACACAATTTTAACCTAGATTTGGTTTAAACATATCGTCCCCTTATAATTAGGCAATCCAACGATGTGTCAAATTACGATTTGCCTGCCACGGCCATATTGAATTCGTTCCACGGAACTCAAAAACATTCAACGAACAATTCAGTATGACCGTTGAAGGCAACTATATGGCAAATATTCACGGATTCAATGCTTAGATTACAGTCGAGTCCTGTGCTGTGTGTAGATATACACTTGCCATTGTTAACATCTCCAATAACATCATCAACTTTAAGTGTTATAAAATATAAATAACAGAAAAAGAACAGAAATTGAACAACAATAACTTAATAAAACACACAAAACCAAAATCGCTGTTTAAACTGCCACTGACGTTCACACAAAAATAAAGGTTAGTTTTTTTGACGTTTGCCGTCGACGGCCATATTGGAAGTACTTTGTGACTCCAATATGACCGTGGCAGGCAAACATAACCTGGTTTGGATTGCCTAATAATTGTAATCTAAACCAAGCCCTATGTTTTTCAGTCCAAGCCCTCTTTGATGAAAATAATTTTTGCTCGCACGGTAAACAGGGTGTCTCGAAATTAGGTGGCCAAAGGAAAACAGTGAAATCTGCATCGGAAAATAATACTAATTTGTTTAATAAAGAAGTATCGGAAATTGCCCTCTAAGGGAGCTACAGCCCCCTAATAGGGAACCCATGAAGATGGTATTTTTCAGATTATTTCCAAACAGTTGAACATAGAAACATGAATTTTTGGTATTTTAGTAACTTTTATATGCTGAATCTAGATCTAAAATCAAAACTATCTAAATTTAATCATAGGCGTAACATTTGGGGGGGGGGGGGGGGTTAAAGAACAAAAACAAAAGTAACTTTTTTCTAAGTTAATGTTTCACATTTTTTTTCTAGAATTATGAAAGCTTAGGGCTTTCTGGCAAAAAAGGTACTCTTGATGTACTTAGCTCAGATGCACTATTTCTGAAAAGAAGTCCTTAACGATAACTTTGTTTAGCAAACACGGATCAAATAAAATTATGAATTTTTTTAAAGTTAACAGCAACACTCATTTACTGGAGTAAATGTTCAAATAATTTTGTTGAATACACAGTCTGGACCGTTTTCTAATATTTGGAGTAGTACGAAGAATTTCGCACCGGTTTTCTTTAATTCGATTTCCAGCTGCATGAATTCGTCTTAAAAGATTTTCTGGGCTATCTAGTTCTGTGGCATAAACAATATTGCACATATTGCCCCACAGATATTAATCTAAAAGATTTAGATCGGGCGATCGAGCTGGCCAGTTTACTGGACCACCTCTACCCAAGGGCGGTTTTAGCTTTTCAACATGGGGGGGGGGGGGTAATTTGAAATCCGAATTTTTTTTTTAAGAAAGTAACCAGAAAATAAGTTTGGGAGGGGGGGGTCAGGAAAAAAATAGCGCCGCAGGCGAAAAATTTTTGGGTGCCACGCCCTTTTTTCAATGATGATGCTTAAAATTCTAAATTCATGGGGGGGGTAATTACCCTATTGCCCCCCCCGTAAAACCGCCCTTGCCACTACCTATCCACCTATTGGGAAAATTTTCATTTAGCCAGTTTCTTACAAGCTGGCCAAAGTGGGCTGACGCCCCATCGTGCTGGAAAAACATTCGTAACCGAGTACGTATAGGAACATTCTCTAGCAATTCTAATAAATATTAGATACTTACAATTGATTTGGGGATATTGATAATATTTGCCAGCGGTCTTAATGCTATTTGAGGATTTTCCTCAATTCTACTTAGCACTCCCTCAAAATTATAATTTCCCATAGGACAAGGCTGGTCCCTGGGAACGCCGAAATGATCCATTTTCTACTAAATTTCTATAGGCACGGCAGTAGAGGAAAACTAAGAGAGCTGACTCAGGTGGTGCTGGTGGTGCTGGTGGTGCAACTAACCCAGGTGGTTCGGTGGTGCGTTTTATGATCTAACCCGGGTGGTTCGGTGGTGCGTTTTATGACCTAACCCGGGTGGTTCGGTGGTGCTGTTTACAAAATAACCCGAAATTAAACCCGACTTTTTACGACCTAACCCGGATGCTTTCGCGAGGCGGCTTCTCATCTAACCCTAACTTGATCCTTAATATTTATGAACTGACCCGAGATAAAACCCGACTTTTTACGACCTAACCCGGATGCTTTCGCGAGGCGGCTTCTCATCTAACCCTAACTTGAACCTGAATATTTATGAACTGACCCGAGATAAAACCCGACTTTTTACAACCTAACCCGGATGCTTTCGCGAGGCGGCTTCTCATCTAACCCTAATTTGAACCTGAATATTTATGATCTGACCCGAGATAAAACCCGACTTTTTATGATTTAACCTTAGTGAAACGCCGCTGTTAAAGCGATATAGTAAAAAAAACTCGATTAAAATTTTATCTTGTTCGCTAGACCAATTAATTTCCAAATATTATAATTAAAACATACAATCACTACACTGGCGCACCGTCAAAAATCGTGCTTGCACTATCCCAACGTACAGAGCGTCCGCTTCAGAAAATACGGTGCCGTATTTTTTGCGCCGAACGCTCTGGAGGAACACACTCCGATTTGCAAGTACATACACGCTTTGTCGCGGCAAAGCTCGCCGTCAAATTACGGCCACTCTTTTGCGGTACCGCTTTGTAGGAAACCAAAGCTTTAGTGAAACGCCGCTGCCCCAGAACTCTGTCCATATTCCTCTACTGTGTTAATTTATGCGGGTAATAAAACCGACAAGGGTCGGATCGGCCTGCATACTTATAGAGGTAAAAAAACCGCTTTAGAATGTTTTTGGTATATCTTTTTTAGATAATTTTGGGGGAAATAATTTGCCTGAGATGCCAATTAAAAAAGCCTACATTTAATTGTATTTTAGATTCTTGAATTTTGTACATGGATTAAAAATCTACTATTTCTTGAAATTGTATACATTATGTTAGATAATTATTAATATAATGTTATTAAGACTTTGTAAATATCTGTAAAAACTGTTCTAAATCGTGTCATTTCTGAAAATTGTATACTGAGTGTTTAGAATTTAGTAAAAAATTAAAAAAATGTTTTAATGTTATTAAGACCTGTGAAAATTTGTAAAACTGTACAGAATTGTATTATTTTCTGAAAATGATATACTGAGTGTTTAGAATTTAGTAAAAATTAAAAAAATGTTTTAAATTTGTTAAATCATGTGAAATCTTGTATAAAATGACTAGAACCGTTCTTAATCATGTCATTTCTGAAAATTGTTTACTGAGTGTTTAGAATTTAGTAAAAAATTAAAAAAAATGTTTTAACGTTATTAAGCCCTGTGAAACTTTGTAAAAAATGACTAAAACAGTCGCAAATCGTCCTATTTTCTTAAAAGTGTATACTGAGTGTTTAGAATTTAGTAAAAATTAAAAAAATGTTTTAAATTTGTTAAATCATGTGAAATCTTGTATAAAATGACTAGAACCGTTCTTAATCATGTCATTTCTGAAAATTGTTTACTGAGTGTTTAGAATTTAGTAAAAAATTAAAAAAAATGTTTTAACGTTATTAAGCCCTGTGAAACTTTGTAAAAAATGACTAAAACAGTCGCAAATCGTCCTATTTTCTTAAAAGTGTATACTGAGTGTTTAGAATTTAGTAAAAATTAAAAAAAATGTTTTAAATTTGTTAAATCATGCGAAATCTTGTATAAAATGACTAGAACCGTTCTTAATCATGGCATTTCTGAAAATTGTATACTGAGTGTTTAGAATTTAGTAAAAAATTAAAAAAAAATGTTTTAACGTTATTAAGCCCTGTGAAACTTTGTAAAAAATGACTAAAACAGTCGCAAATCGTCCTATTTTCTTAAAAGTGTATACTGAGTGTTTAGAATTTAGTAAAAATTAAAAAAAAATGTTTTAAATTTGTTAAATCATGTGAAATCTTGTATAAAATGACTAGAACCGTTCTTAATCATGACATTTCTGAAAATTGTATACTGAGTGTTTAGAATTTAGTAAAAAATTAAAAAAAATGTTTTAACGTTATTAAGCCCTGTGAAACTTTGTAAAAAATGACTAAAACAGTCGCAAATCGTCCTATTTTCTTAAAAGTGTATACTGAGTGTTTAGAATTTAGTAAAAATTAAAAAAAATGTTTTAAATTTGTTAAATCATGCGAAATCTTGTATAAAATGACTAGAACCGTTCTTAATCATGGCATTTCTGAAAATTGTATACTGAGTGTTTAGAATTTAGTAAAAAATTAAAAAAAATGTTTTAACGTTATTAAGCCCTGTGAAACTTTGTAAAAAATGACTAAAACAGTCGCAAATCGTCCTATTTTCTTAAAAGTGTATACTGAGTGTTTAGAATTTAGTAAAAATTAAAAAAAATGTTTTAAATTTGTTAAATCATGCGAAATCTTGTATAAAATGACTAGAACCGTTCTTAATCATGGCATTTCTGAAAATTGTATACTGAGTGTTTAGAATTTAGTAAAAAATTAAAAAAAAATGTTTTAACGTTATTAAGCCCTGTGAAACTTTGTAAAAAATGACTAAAACAGTCGCAAATCGTCATATTTTCTTAAAAGTGTATACTGAGTGTTTAGAATTTAGTAAAAATTAAAAAAAATGTTTTAAATTTGTTAAATCATGTGAAATCTTGTATAAAATGACTAGAACCGTTCTTAATCATGACATTTCTGAAAATTGTATACTGAGTGTTAAGTATTTTAGTTGAAAATAAGATCATAAATCATCTATACAAAACAAGCGCCCCTTATGGATTTGAACGAAAATCATAGATTCGACTATTTTCATGAAAAATAAATCTAAGTACGGAATAATGCAGGAAGATTATCTATTTTCTTGGTTTAGAAAGTGATGTAGTTAAGATTTATAACTTAGGAATAAATAAATTATTATTAATCTTTTCGACCTATTTCTCTTGCATATTTAATTTCTTTGATAGTAAGAACTAATCTTTTTATTTTACAAAGTAAAAAAAAAAAAGCTAAAGATCGGCGTTGTCAGTCAGGTATAAGAACTGATTTAACACGATGGTTTTTGTACAAACGTTCACATACAATTGTATGCTTTTTAACCGATTGTGTCGGAAAAAATGACGATTTATAGATTAGATATTTAGACGAAGAGCTAACCTTCTCAATAAAGTATTGATTATTGCCCTGCTAGCTAGACAACACTTTTTATGTTAGTCAAAAAAAAATTTTTTTTTTCGGACGCTATTACAGATTTCATCGTTAACTAACAAACATTAAGACCAAAAAATTAGCGTGCAAGATGAAATGTATAGGTTCACTTCATTTCTACATTATTTTACAACTCTCAATCGCATTAAAAACAAGATCGAATAAAAAATAACTTATGACATATGGACGAAAAATGTTTTTCGGGCTATTTAGGTTAGCGACCGCATTACGTCTGAAATACTACATTTTTCGAGCTTATAACATAATTTACTATTTTAACGTTAAAATAGGGGAAATGATGTATCGAAATGCATACTTTTTTTTTTTTGTCGGTCACGAGATTATAGTTTCTTTTAAAATGAGCTCTAATATTTACAACACAAATTATCCTTTAAGCCACATTAGTTTAAAACTCGTCTGTCGCTTTCCCTCTATTGTGAGTTTGATTAAAGTATAGCGTAGTATATATTTAGATGAATTTCGTAAATGTTGAATACTTTCAAAACTGAAAAAGCCGCCCTTTGCAATAAATATCTCCGTAGAGTTAGGTACCCTGCAGATTAAGGGTATTTCAGCGGATAATCATATACAAATTCAAAGATTTTGTCTATTTTAATGGATTAACAAACAATATCTATAGGATGACTTTACTGATAAAAAAAAAAATAACAAAAATCTATTAAGTCTAGGCTCACATGAAATTCCATAAAGAGCAGCTGCATAGCCTTATCACATCAAACTATATTTTTATTTCGTTCTATTGTCAAAAGTCTGTGTTTAGGAGATTATCGTTCATTTTAAAATGAACTCTAATATGTACATCACCATAAACTACCTCTTAAGCCGCCGTAAAAATACACTTTTCGATTTACCTCTATATTGATTTTCTAATATTAAATATCTACAATAGTCGAAATTCGCTCGCTAATACCTATGTATGCAAGGTTTCTTCAAAAAATGACAATTTTGTTGTTTAATGGCTTGAAAAAATGGAAAAAGGAGGTTTTTGCATCCATTTATTTCCAGATGAGTGTTAAAAATACTTATAAAACTCGGTATACCGAAGATCAACCATTAATGAGAGGGTTGAGTCCTGTTTGCCAAATCCTGATTTATAATTTGACGTTGGCAACGGTACAATTTTTTAACATTTATCATAAGAGGCGTATATTTTTGGGGCTTAGATCTACCAGTTTATCCACGCCCCATTTATTGTTAGTGCTTTAGTAATTTTACTTTCCAATTATTTTTTACCAAAACGCGTAGTTGAAACAGTGTCTATATCAGACGATATAATAAATTTTAAGGATTAATTTGCTTACAAATACACTTCAATTTATTTAGGCTAAAGCAGCCAGACATATACTGGAACTACGAAAACCCTATTACAATTTGGTTGCCTAGAGAAAATTTTGTAAAAAACATAGCTTTCTACACAAATGCTTGCACATTATGTACCTATCATTTTAAGATACCTGACGACATCAATGTAAGCATTGACATAATGACGCAAGATATAGGTAGGTACTAGAATATTCAAGATTTCTATTAACGATACACTTCAGCATACATGCGAGATGTCATTAATGTCTACGGAAGGCAACAGACATACCAGCTATTTTTACATGGGATTCCATAGACTTGAACGCTTCTTGTTTAGAAATATTTGATGTCATCTTGAGGAGTTCCGTATTGAAGCATCAAACCTACCTGCCAAATAATTGACGAAATATGGGATATCATAAAATATGTCCCCCATCGAACTAAATGATCCTATAAACCAGCTTCACAGATCGTAATTTGTGATGCTAACACGATTAATACGCAATAGAACAAGATTAAGAAACAAAATTTAAAGTAGCTCTTTATCACACGAAAATAATTAAATAATTTACGGTTACAGAACAATAATTATTTTAAAAAGCTGTATAACTAAATATATTATGTTATTAGGAATATTCTATCTAAAGTAACAGCTGATCTTAGTCGAAAATGAGATCGTATTATTGATTGTTGAATTCGTTAGGTATGAAATAAAATTAGAGATTTCGTCTATTTTTTTCACGATTAAAAAAGAATACCTCTATTTAGCTAAAAATGAAACGATTACAGTGGTAGATTAATTCACTTTACCAAGCATGTAAACTACTAATTTTGCAATAAATATCTTCTATATTTCTAGGTAGGTTTACTCGAAAATGTTGGGCTATTTTCATCAAAAATCCCGATACGAAATTGAAAAATTTGCCTATTTTTGTCGGTTTACAAAGTGATAGTGGAATATTGATTTGATCAAAGAACAATAATTATTTTAAAAATGTTGTATAATTAACTAAATGTCGGTGTTATCAGGCAGGCAAGAAGTTATTTATCTGAATCTTATTTGTACCATTAGCGTTTATATACAAATGTTAGTGGTTTTCAAAAATTGATATCTCGGAAATTATTAGGTTTAGACTTATAATACGCTTATTAAAAAATAATGACTACTTTATGCAAAATTCAAAAATATTATAAGATGTAGGATATCCCAGTAACTTAACCAAAGATTTTCGGTCTTCGTAAAGCTTTATACGTTTCTTCAGCGTACCAAACATTCACTTTTTTTAAATATTAACATCGGGTTAGGATTCTGAACATAGGATTAACATCACTCCAATAGTGAACATGTTGCGTTGTCACAGTTCCATTCGTCGAAAAGTAAACAAAACCGTTTGAGCTACGTGGGGAATAAATAAAGTTGGCTTGTTGAAAAATTTTAATATTTATTAAGGTAAAAGACTATAAATATATCGATACAACACTTTGGCATTTCTAATACTACAAACATGAATATCTAAAATGTGATATTTAAAACCATCAACTCTCTCTCCCTTCTCTAATTTTGGTACACCAATGCTGTCTTCTAAGTTTATAATATATGGCGTCCTGCAGTTTAATTCCAAAAATGTTTTAACTAAAAATTGCTCTTTAACACGTCCTTTAACGTAAATAATGTCTGCGTCTATCAGATTGTTGGATATGATATTATGTAGCTCCTTGTAATCGGTATCACCATAATTATAAAGGATACCATGATGATTTCCAAATAGATATTTGACTTGTTTCTTACAAGCCTTACTTAAGGTGTCGAATGGTTTAACTGGTTTAAAAAAGTAACTTTTCATACTATTTCCATCATAAATAGCCAATTCTTTCGCGTAAAATTCAGGTATGTTAAATCCTTGAATATCGACTACAACGAACTTCATTGTCTGAAGACTCAAATCAAGCAAGTATATTTTCATATTTTTATCGCTCTTAAGTTCGATTTCAAAAGCACACCCCCACTTTTCGATAATTTCACAGTCTTAGCACATAGATCTTATATTTTTATTTACGATCAATTCATCTTTATTCGCCAATCGTCTCAAACGAGTCTGCTTTTGAAAGTAATATAGCCTTAGTATTCAGAAAATATTAATAATATCGGAGCTTAAAACATCCTTGACACTAAAAAATCATTGTGTTTCCCAACAAAACCCATCATCTTGTCTATTTAGCTTGCTTTCCCATTGTTTAGCAGGTTAAATAAAATTATTATTTCGCTCTTTTTGTCGGTACTGAATCGTTAGGGGAATACGTGTCTAGTTCTATAAGAGAGACAGTTAAAATTTATGTAAGCAATCAAAAATCCTACACTATGAGCTACTTAGTTAAAATTTCATATTTCCTTCCTGGATCAGGCAAAATTTGTGATGTGTCGGACAAAATTTATAAAAATACGAAAAAAAAAAATGCTGGATGCATTTTTAGCGTGACTTTCTATTTAATACCATCTTATTTCAAGCTATAATTCGGTTGTCAAAATGAGAATAAAATAATTTTCCCATGGTTTATGTCATCTTAAAAAAGTCAAAAGGTTATATTCTATAGAGGGTCAGATACATTCAAATTTAAATATTTTCTCCAAGAAGAATTTTAAGATAGTATTATAGTAAATAAAAATTCTATACCTCCAATATTTCTTGGAAACATATCGTGTTCTAGCGACATAACCCAAAAGTACCTCTATTCAGAAACGCATCGTACTTTTCTTGTCAATAATTGTCTCATTGTCCCATCCATTACATTATTATAATCTTAAAGCACCTGTTACCAGCATTATCTATTTTTATGGTTTTCATAAAACATAGCGATTACCGATGAAAATTAAACGAAAACTTAATAAATAACTTTTTTTTCAACTGAAATAGACTGATTTTCGATGGAAAAATGTTACTTATAACTAAAAATGAATATAAGACATATACGCAATGATATTTAGAATAAATCAATGTTTTCTAAAATTACTATGAAATATTCACAAAATCGTTTCGTTATAACCAAAGCAGCAAGGCTTGCAGATTTCGTATAGAGTTCAAACGCGATACTGAGATGATCTTTTTTTTTTATATTTTTGTAGAATAATGCACCACTACGTTGTAAGTATTTGAGAGAGGACTTTCTTGAAAAATCCTCAAATTTCTCTGCAATTTTGTTCCTTCTAGAGTTAAATTCACACAGAAAACCCCGTATTCTTATCTTTCAGGTTGGTATATTAAAAAGGGCTTATTAGTATGGTTTAGAAAACAAGCAATATTAATTAACGGATGTTTTTTCGTCGTATGAAGAGTTGAAAAATTTTTTTTTCCACTCCAATGGTTGCGATGCAGAGAGTCGGGTTTCATCATAATCTTTCAGGGTAGCTCAGGTTTGATTGCGATGCAGAGAGTCGGGTTTCATCATAATCTTTCAGGATAGCTCAGGTTTGATTGCATGTAGAGAGTCGGGTTTCATCATAGTCTTTCAGGGTAGCTCAGGTTTGATTACATGTACTAAGGTTAGTGCTCCTTGCAATCGGTTTCAGGTTTGACGCGCCCCCCTCAGGTTTGTTCAGGTTTCTCAAACGTTTGAGAAACCTGAACAAACCTGAGGGGGGCGCGTCAAACCTGAAACCGATTGCAAGGAGCACTAACCTTAGTACATGTAATCAAACCTGAGCTACCCTGAAAGACTATGATGAAACCCGACTCTCTACATGCAATCAAACCTGAGCTATCCTGAAAGATTATGATGAAACCCGACTCTCTGCATCGCAATCAAACCTGAGCTACCCTGAAAGATTATGATGAAACCCGACTCTCTGCATCGCAACCATTGGAGTGGAAAAAAAAATTTTTCAACTCTTCATACGACGAAAAAACATCCGTTAATTAATATTGCTTGTTTTCTAAACCATACTAATAAGCCCTTTTTAATATACCAACCTGAAAGATAAGAATACGGGGTTTTCTGTGTGAATTTAACTCTAGAAGGAACAAAATTGCAGAGAAATTTGAGGATTTTTCAAGAAAGTCCTCTCTCAAGTACTTACAACGTAGTGGTGCATTATTCTACAAAAATATAAAAAAAAAAAGATCATCTCAGTATCGCGTTTGAACTCTATACGAAATCTGCAAGCCTTGCTGCTTTGGTTATAACGAAACGATTTTGTGAATATTTCATAGTAATTTTAGAAAACATTGATTTATTCTAAATATCATTGCGTATATGTCTTATATTCATTTTTAGTTATAAGTAACATTTTTCCATCGAAAATCAGTCTATTTCAGTTGAAAAAAAAGTTATTTATTAAGTTTTCGTTTAATTTTCATCGGTAATCGCTATGTTTTATGAAAACCATAAAAATAGATAATGCTGGTAACAGGTGCTTTAAGATTATAATAATGTAATGGATGGGACAATGAGACAATTATTGACAAGAAAAGTACGATGCGTTTCTGAATAGAGGTACTTTTGGGTTATGTCGCTAGAACACGATATGTTTCCAAGAAATATTGGAGGTATAGAATTTTTATTTACTATAATACTATCTTAAAATTCTTCTTGGAGAAAATATTTAAATTTGAATGTATCTGACCCTCTATAGAATATAACCTTTTGACTTTTTTAAGATGACATAAACCATGGGAAAATTATTTTATTCTCATTTTGACAACCGAATTATAGCTTGAAATAAGATGGTATTAAATAGAAAGTCACGCTAAAAATGCATCCAGCATTTTTTTTTTTCGTATTTTTATAAATTTTGTCCGACACATCACAAATTTTGCCTGATCCAGGAAGGAAATATGAAATTTTAACTAAGTAGCTCATAGTGTAGGATTTTTGATTGCTTACATAAATTTTAACTGTCTCTCTTATAGAACTAGACACGTATTCCCCTAACGATTCAGTACCGACAAAAAGAGCGAAATAATAATTTTATTTAACCTGCTAAACAATGGGAAAGCAAGCTAAATAGACAAGATGATGGGTTTTGTTGGGAAACACAATGATTTTTTAGTGTCAAGGATGTTTTAAGCTCCGATATTATTAATATTTTCTGAATACTAAGGCTATATTACTTTCAAAAGCAGACTCGTTTGAGACGATTGGCGAATAAAGATGAATTGATCGTAAATAAAAATATAAGATCTATGTGCTAAGACTGTGAAATTATCGAAAAGTGGGGGTGTGCTTTTGAAATCGAACTTAAGAGCGATAAAAATATGAAAATATACTTGCTTGATTTGAGTCTTCAGACAATGAAGTTCGTTGTAGTCGATATTCAAGGATTTAACATACCTGAATTTTACGCGAAAGAATTGGCTATTTATGATGGAAATAGTATGAAAAGTTACTTTTTTAAACCAGTTAAACCATTCGACACCTTAAGTAAGGCTTGTAAGAAACAAGTCAAATATCTATTTGGAAATCATCATGGTATCCTTTATAATTATGGTGATACCGATTACAAGGAGCTACATAATATCATATCCAACAATCTGATAGACGCAGACATTATTTACGTTAAAGGACGTGTTAAAGAGCAATTTTTAGTTAAAACATTTTTGGAATTAAACTGCAGGACGCCATATATTATAAACTTAGAAGACAGCATTGGTGTACCAAAATTAGAGAAGGGAGAGAGAGTTGATGGTTTTAAATATCACATTTTAGATATTCATGTTTGTAGTATTAGAAATGCCAAAGTGTTGTATCGATATATTTATAGTCTTTTACCTTAATAAATATTAAAATTTTTCAACAAGCCAACTTTATTTATTCCCCACGTAGCTCAAACGGTTTTGTTTACTTTTCGACGAATGGAACTGTGACAACGCAACATGTTCACTATTGGAGTGATGTTAATCCTATGTTCAGAATCCTAACCCGATGTTAATATTTAAAAAAAGTGAATGTTTGGTACGCTGAAGAAACGTATAAAGCTTTACGAAGACCGAAAATCTTTGGTTAAGTTACTGGGATATCCTACATCTTATAATATTTTTGAATTTTGCATAAAGTAGTCATTATTTTTTAATAAGCGTATTATAAGTCTAAACCTAATAATTTCCGAGATATCAATTTTTGAAAACCACTAACATTTGTATATAAACGCTAATGGTACAAATAAGATTCAGATAAATAACTTCTTGCCTGCCTGATAACACCGACATTTAGTTAATTATACAACATTTTTAAAATAATTATTGTTCTTTGATCAAATCAATATTCCACTATCACTTTGTAAACCGACAAAAATAGGCAAATTTTTCAATTTCGTATCGGGATTTTTGATGAAAATAGCCCAACATTTTCGAGTAAACCTACCTAGAAATATAGAAGATATTTATTGCAAAATTAGTAGTTTACATGCTTGGTAAAGTGAATTAATCTACCACTGTAATCGTTTCATTTTTAGCTAAATAGAGGTATTCTTTTTTAATCGTGAAAAAAATAGACGAAATCTCTAATTTTATTTCATACCTAACGAATTCAACAATCAATAATACGATCTCATTTTCGACTAAGATCAGCTGTTACTTTAGATAGAATATTCCTAATAACATAATATATTTAGTTATACAGCTTTTTAAAATAATTATTGTTCTGTAACCGTAAATTATTTAATTATTTTCGTGTGATAAAGAGCTACTTTAAATTTTGTTTCTTAATCTTGTTCTATTGCGTATTAATCGTGTTAGCATCACAAATTACGATCTGTGAAGCTGGTTTATAGGATCATTTAGTTCGATGGGGGACATATTTTATGATATCCCATATTTCGTCAATTATTTGGCAGGTAGGTTTGATGCTTCAATACGGAACTCCTCAAGATGACATCAAATATTTCTAAACAAGAAGCGTTCAAGTCTATGGAATCCCATGTAAAAATAGCTGGTATGTCTGTTGCCTTCCGTAGACATTAATGACATCTCGCATGTATGCTGAAGTGTATCGTTAATAGAAATCTTGAATATTCTAGTACCTACCTATATCTTGCGTCATTATGTCAATGCTTACATTGATGTCGCCAGGTATCTTAAAATGATAGGTACATAATGTGCAAGCATTTGTGTAGAAAGCTATGTTTTTTACAAAATTTTCTCTAGGCAACCAAATTGTAATAGGGTTTTCGTAGTTCCAGTATATGTCTGGCTGCTTTAGCCTAAATAAATTGAAGTGTATTTGTAAGCAAATTAATCCTTAAAATTTATTATATCGTCTGATATAGACACTGTTTCAACTACGCGTTTTGGTAAAAAATAATTGGAAAGTAAAATTACTAAAGCACTAACAATAAATGGGGCGTGGATAAACTGGTAGATCTAAGCCCCAAAAATATACGCCTCTTATGATAAATGTTAAAAAATTGTACCGTTGCCAACGTCAAATTATAAATCAGGATTTGGCAAACAGGACTCAACCCTCTCATTAATGGTTGATCTTCGGTATACCGAGTTTTATAAGTATTTTTAACACTCATCTGGAAATAAATGGATGCAAAAACCTCCTTTTTCCATTTTTTCAAGCCATTAAACAACAAAATTGTCATTTTTTGAAGAAACCTTGCATACATAGGTATTAGCGAGCGAATTTCGACTATTGTAGATATTTAATATTAGAAAATCAATATAGAGGTAAATCGAAAAGTGTATTTTTACGGCGGCTTAAGAGGTAGTTTATGGTGATGTACATATTAGAGTTCATTTTAAAATGAACGATAATCTCCTAAACACAGACTTTTGACAATAGAACGAAATAAAAATATAGTTTGATGTGATAAGGCTATGCAGCTGCTCTTTATGGAATTTCATGTGAGCCTAGACTTAATAGATTTTTGTTATTTTTTTTTTATCAGTAAAGTCATCCTATAGATATTGTTTGTTAATCCATTAAAATAGACAAAATCTTTGAATTTGTATATGATTATCCGCTGAAATACCCTTAATCTGCAGGGTACCTAACTCTACGGAGATATTTATTGCAAAGGGCGGCTTTTTCAGTTTTGAAAGTATTCAACATTTACGAAATTCATCTAAATATATACTACGCTATACTTTAATCAAACTCACAATAGAGGGAAAGCGACAGACGAGTTTTAAACTAATGTGGCTTAAAGGATAATTTGTGTTGTAAATATTAGAGCTCATTTTAAAAGAAACTATAATCTCGTGACCGACAAAAAAAAAAAAGTATGCATTTCGATACATCATTTCCCCTATTTTAACGTTAAAATAGTAAATTATGTTATAAGCTCGAAAAATGTAGTATTTCAGACGTAATGCGGTCGCTAACCTAAATAGCCCGAAAAACATTTTTCGTCCATATGTCATAAGTTATTTTTTATTCGATCTTGTTTTTAATGCGATTGAGAGTTGTAAAATAATGTAGAAATGAAGTGAACCTATACATTTCATCTTGCACGCTAATTTTTTGGTCTTAATGTTTGTTAGTTAACGATGAAATCTGTAATAGCGTCCGAAAAAAAAAATTTTTTTTTGACTAACATAAAAAGTGTTGTCTAGCTAGCAGGGCAATAATCAATACTTTATTGAGAAGGTTAGCTCTTCGTCTAAATATCTAATCTATAAATCGTCATTTTTTCCGACACAATCGGTTAAAAAGCATACAATTGTATGTGAACGTTTGTACAAAAACCATCGTGTTAAATCAGTTCTTATACCTGACTGACAACGCCGATCTTTAGCTTTTTTTTTTTTACTTTGTAAAATAAAAAGATTAGTTCTTACTATCAAAGAAATTAAATATGCAAGAGAAATAGGTCGAAAAGATTAATAATAATTTATTTATTCCTAAGTTATAAATCTTAACTACATCACTTTCTAAACCAAGAAAATAGATAATCTTCCTGCATTATTCCGTACTTAGATTTATTTTTCATGAAAATAGTCGAATCTATGATTTTCGTTCAAATCCATAAGGGGCGCTTGTTTTGTATAGATGATTTATGATCTTATTTTCAACTAAAATACTTAACACTCAGTATACAATTTTCAGAAATGTCATGATTAAGAACGGTTCTAGTCATTTTATACAAGATTTCACATGATTTAACAAATTTAAAACATTTTTTTTAATTTTTACTAAATTCTAAACACTCAGTATACACTTTTAAGAAAATATGACGATTTGCGACTGTTTTAGTCATTTTTTACAAAGTTTCACAGGGCTTAATAACGTTAAAACATTTTTTTTTAATTTTTTACTAAATTCTAAACACTCAGTATACAATTTTCAGAAATGCCATGATTAAGAACGGTTCTAGTCATTTTATACAAGATTTCGCATGATTTAACAAATTTAAAACATTTTTTTTAATTTTTACTAAATTCTAAACACTCAGTATACACTTTTAAGAAAATAGGACGATTTGCGACTGTTTTAGTCATTTTTTACAAAGTTTCACAGGGCTTAATAACGTTAAAACATTTTTTTTAATTTTTTACTAAATTCTAAACACTCAGTATACAATTTTCAGAAATGCCATGATTAAGAACGGTTCTAGTCATTTTATACAAGATTTCGCATGATTTAACAAATTTAAAACATTTTTTTTAATTTTTACTAAATTCTAAACACTCAGTATACACTTTTAAGAAAATAGGACGATTTGCGACTGTTTTAGTCATTTTTTACAAAGTTTCACAGGGCTTAATAACGTTAAAACATTTTTTTTAATTTTTTACTAAATTCTAAACACTCAGTATACAATTTTCAGAAATGTCATGATTAAGAACGGTTCTAGTCATTTTATACAAGATTTCACATGATTTAACAAATTTAAAACATTTTTTTTTAATTTTTACTAAATTCTAAACACTCAGTATACACTTTTAAGAAAATAGGACGATTTGCGACTGTTTTAGTCATTTTTTACAAAGTTTCACAGGGCTTAATAACGTTAAAACATTTTTTTTAATTTTTTACTAAATTCTAAACACTCAGTATACAATTTTCAGAAATGCCATGATTAAGAACGGTTCTAGTCATTTTATACAAGATTTCGCATGATTTAACAAATTTAAAACATTTTTTTTAATTTTTACTAAATTCTAAACACTCAGTATACACTTTTAAGAAAATAGGACGATTTGCGACTGTTTTAGTCATTTTTTACAAAGTTTCACAGGGCTTAATAACGTTAAAACATTTTTTTTAATTTTTTACTAAATTCTAAACACTCAGTAAACAATTTTCAGAAATGACATGATTAAGAACGGTTCTAGTCATTTTATACAAGATTTCACATGATTTAACAAATTTAAAACATTTTTTTAATTTTTACTAAATTCTAAACACTCAGTATACACTTTTAAGAAAATAGGACGATTTGCGACTGTTTTAGTCATTTTTTACAAAGTTTCACAGGGCTTAATAACGTTAAAACATTTTTTTTAATTTTTTACTAAATTCTAAACACTCAGTAAACAATTTTCAGAAATGACATGATTAAGAACGGTTCTAGTCATTTTATACAAGATTTCACATGATTTAACAAATTTAAAACATTTTTTTAATTTTTACTAAATTCTAAACACTCAGTATATCATTTTCAGAAAATAATACAATTCTGTACAGTTTTACAAATTTTCACAGGTCTTAATAACATTAAAACATTTTTTTAATTTTTTACTAAATTCTAAACACTCAGTATACAATTTTCAGAAATGACACGATTTAGAACAGTTTTTACAGATATTTACAAAGTCTTAATAACATTATATTAATAATTATCTAACATAATGTATACAATTTCAAGAAATAGTAGATTTTTAATCCATGTACAAAATTCAAGAATCTAAAATACAATTAAATGTAGGCTTTTTTAATTGGCATCTCAGGCAAATTATTTCCCCCAAAATTATCTAAAAAAGATATACCAAAAACATTCTAAAGCGGTTTTTTTACCTCTATAAGTATGCAGGCCGATCCGACCCTTGTCGGTTTTATTACCCGCATAAATTAACACAGTAGAGGAATATGGACAGAGTTCTGGGGCAGCGGCGTTTCACTAAAGCTTTGGTTTCCTACAAAGCGGTACCGCAAAAGAGTGGCCGTAATTTGACGGCGAGCTTTGCCGCGACAAAGCGTGTATGTACTTGCAAATCGGAGTGTGTTCCTCCAGAGCGTTCGGCGCAAAAAATACGGCACCGTATTTTCTGAAGCGGACGCTCTGTACGTTGGGATAGTGCAAGCACGATTTTTGACGGTGCGCCAGTGTAGTGATTGTATGTTTTAATTATAATATTTGGAAATTAATTGGTCTAGCGAACAAGATAAAATTTTAATCGAGTTTTTTTTACTATATCGCTTTAACAGCGGCGTTTCACTAAGGTTAAATCATAAAAAGTCGGGTTTTATCTCGGGTCAGATCATAAATATTCAGGTTCAAATTAGGGTTAGATGAGAAGCCGCCTCGCGAAAGCATCCGGGTTAGGTTGTAAAAAGTCGGGTTTTATCTCGGGTCAGTTCATAAATATTCAGGTTCAAGTTAGGGTTAGATGAGAAGCCGCCTCGCGAAAGCATCCGGGTTAGGTCGTAAAAAGTCGGGTTTTATCTCGGGTCAGTTCATAAATATTAAGGATCAAGTTAGGGTTAGATGAGAAGCCGCCTCGCGAAAGCATCCGGGTTAGGTCGTAAAAAGTCGGGTTTAATTTCGGGTTATTTTGTAAACAGCACCACCGAACCACCCGGGTTAGGTCATAAAACGCACCACCGAACCACCCGGGTTAGATCATAAAACGCACCACCGAACCACCTGGGTTAGTTGCACCACCAGCACCACCAGCACCACCTGAGTCAGCTCTCTTAGTTTTCCTCTACTCACGGCTAAATACTAGGGCTCGGAATTTTTAAAATATAAGTATTCGAATAGTCGTTTGGTATGTTATTCGAATAGTCGAATATAGTCGAATAATTCGAATAGTCGAATATACTCAAATAATTCGAATAGTCGAATAGGTAATTCGAATATTCGAATATCTTTGAATAGTCAAATATTCGAATAGTCGTCTCTTTAAATATCGAAATACAGTTGTTTAATCACGGTAGAAGTGGTTTAACTGCTTAAACATAATAAAGGAACATTTTTAAGTATTAGTCATTTTTAATATCTAACTTATCGAATAATAATAATGTGCATTTTGTCGAATAAAATAAGATGACAAATAAATAATTCTGTTAAATTATTTTAAGATATGAGAACTTGAGAACTCTGTAATAAATAAAAAACTCTTAAACAAAATAATTATTTACTGAACACAAAAAATTAATAGAATCAATTGAATAGATACTTGAATAGTCGAATATTCGAATAGTCGAATATTTGAATAGTCGAATATTCGAATTTCGAATAGTCGCCTATTTGAATAGTCGAATCGTCAAATATTCGAATACTTGAATTTTTTAACTAACAAAAAATTCGAATTTAGAATAGTCGAATATTCGAATTATTAGAATACAATTCCGAGCCCTACTAAATACTATTCGATGTGGCAGTCTTCTTAACCAAAACTATACCAGAAAATTTTGAATAAACTATCATAATAAATGTCAAGCTGGCAAATAAAAAACATGTCAACTTTGTTTCAAGGCCTACTACTAAGTTTTGATGAAAATGTAAGCGGTCCTTGGTAAACAGGGTTATCGTTAAGGACTTTTTTTCAGAAATGGTGCATCTGAGCGAAGTACATCAAGAGTACCTTTATTTGCCAGAAAGCCCTAAATTTTCATAATTCCAGAAAAAAAATGAAAAACATTAACTTAGAAAAAAAGTTACTTTTGTTTTTGTTCCTCAACCCCCCCAAAAGCTACGCCTATGATTTTGACAGTTTTGATTTTGGATCTAGATTCGGCATATAAAAGTTACTAAAATACCAAAAATTCATGTTTCTATATTAAACTGTTTGGGAATATTCTGAAAAATACCATCTTCATCGGTTTCCTATTAGGTGGCCGTAGTTCCCTCATTAAGGAATTTCCGATACTTGATAATTAAACTAATTAGTATTATTTTCCGATGAGATTCCACTGTTTCCTTTGGCCACCTAATGTCGGGACACCCTGTATAGGTGTGTTGACTATAATCGCCTCAGTCATTTTTAAAATATCGAATTTGAACTAATCATGTTTCTTCGAAATAAAACGCAGTAACCAGTATTGGTCGTACATTTTTACCGGCAAACATTTTATAGGTAAATCGGCAAAGGTAAAATGCTGGAGATATGACTAAAAGTTGAACGATTGCCGCTAGGGGTCGTAACTGCTGAGACAAAATAATAATTCATATAATTTAAAAAAATTGAAATTAAAGTACTGTTTTCATAACGGAAATAGAAAGCTTCTTCTTTTCTGCGGCAGTTTAGTTATTACCTTTTTTTCGTATCTCCCATAAGAAGAAAGGGAGGAGTTGGTGAATAAATTATCTTTAAAAGTACTATACAGTGTGGCCCAAATTGGGCCTACATGTATGGGGATCTTGGAAACTATAGAAGATAGAAAAACGGTTAAATGGGGAATGTTTTTGACACTTATATTTCTAACTGAAAACCGTTTAGTACGCGGCCCTATCTTTTTTGGTTTTTGAAATATGTTGAAAAAACCAAAAAGATGTATTTTTGAAAATATGCTGTAGATTTCATAGTATTCACTATTTTGGCAATCTGTAAAAACATTTTTAAAGCAACTTTTTAAGTAGATTTCAGTTCTGCAATTTAATTTTGAACACGACATTTCAGTTATTTTATACCATCATCAGGTTCATTTTTTCTTATGGGCGCCATATTGTATGTTATACTTAAAAGGTAGCTTATGACGTCCGCTTTTCAACGATGTATTATTTGTTGGAAAATAAATGAATTGAAAAATAAAGAAAATTAATTTTCGCAACACGTCAAATTTGACAACTGCACTATAACTCCCTAAATTGAATACCAATTAAAAGGTTTACATTTTGTAGTATTCACAAAACACTGCTTGCATTGTTTCAATCAACAATATTACAATAACCTATGAATCAAAAATAAAATCCAGTAGCCTATGACCTTACAATAACCTATGAATCAAAAATAAAATCCAGTAACCTATGACCAACCACTACCGTTTGAAAATGAAACAAAAATATTACTTGTCAGAACGAGTAAAAGTATAATAGGTATTATTATTATTATCTAATAATAACGATTTATTTGTGTATTCTGAATTTAAAAGAAAATGGCATTGCGTTTTTCTCACGAAGAAAAATTTGATTTGCTAGAATGTTACATTCATTGCAACAGAAATGCAAACCTTGCATTAGAAAGGTATTTTGAAAATTTTCCTGAAAGGCCGCAGCCAAGTGTCAGACTTTTTCCAAAAATTGTTATGAACCTGAGAAACCATGGAAGTTTTGAAAAACCGCGGCCCAAGAGTTACGAAAAAGCAGGTAATAACGAGCGTGACGAAAATGTCAGAGCCTATTTTAATGCCGCTCCGACATCATCTACAAGAGCGTCGGCAAGAGACTTACCAACCCCGCGAAGTACCATACAAAGAGTCCTTAAGGAAAATAAATATCGACCATACAAGCCAACTATAGTTCAGGGTTTACGAGAATCGGATTATCCAAGAAGAATGCAGTTTTCAAATTGGTATGTGAATCAATGCGAACAAAATCATGATTTCAGTCGTCTTGTAATTTGGACCAATGAATCACATTTTACCAACTGCGGGGTATTTAATAGACATAACCATCATTTTTGGGCAACAGAAAACCCTCTACAATTGGCTCAACGAAGACTGCAAACCCGTTGGTTTTAATGTATGGTGTGGTATGTATGGTAAGTAATGTCACCTAGCTTGCTAAATACATAGCAGGTATTAAGTAACCCAGCTTTACTTTTCTCCTTACATTTTAGACAACAGACTTATAGGACCATTCTTTTATAATCATACGTTGAATGGCCAAAGATACTTGGAGCTGTTAGAAGATCAAATATTACCGGCAATTAGAGCAAGAGTTCCTCAAGATCAATTGAATAATATTTGGTTTCAACAAGACGGTTGTCCCGCACATAATGTTCGGGAAGTTCAAACTCTCTTAAGACAGATATTTGATGACAAATTAATTTCAAACGGCGGACCAGTTAATTGGCCTGCTAGATCCTCTGATATAACTCCTCTCGATTTTTATTTATGGGGTTATGTAAAAAATGAAGTATATGAGTTTGAACCCCCGGAATCTGTACAAGAATTAGAAGAGAGAGTGAGGAATGTGTTTACGAGCATAAATGGCAACACGCTTCGCAGGGTCATCAATACTGTGTTAAAAAAAGTGTCAAAAATGTATTAATAAAAACGGCCAACATTTCGAATAAGTATAGTAAGTTAGATATTTTTTCTTATTTACTTTTCAAAACAATAATTATTATTCATTGCGTTTTTAGTTTTCTTTATTTGAAATGTTAATATGAGATTTTTAACCATAAGGAAAAAATAAAATAATGCATTATAATATTATGATATTTTAAACAAATTTAGCCCTGCCTAATGTGTTCTTCTCAAATTTGACGTGTTGCGAAAATTAATTTTCTTTATTTTTCAAGTCAATTTCATTTATTTTCCAACAAATAATACATCGTTTAAAAGCTGACGTCATAAGCTACCTTTTAAGTATAAAATACAATATGGCGCCCATAAGAAAAAATGAACCTGATGATGGTATAAAATAAATGAAACGTCGTGTTCAAAATTAAATTGCAGAACTGAAATCTACTTAAAAGGTTGCTTTAAAAATGTTTTTACAGATTGCCAAAATAGTGAATAATAAGAAATCTACAGCATATTTTCGAAAATACATCTTTTTGGTTTTTTCAACATATTTCAAAAACCAAAAAAGATAGGGCCGCGTACTAAACGGGTTTCAGTTAGAAATATAATTGTCAAAAACTTTCCCCATTTAACCGTTTCTCTATCTTCTATAGTTTCCAAGATCCCCATACATGTAGGCCCAATTTGGGCCACAGTGTATGTTTATTTCGTATTCAAACAATGCCAGAGTTCTTTCCACTCGATTTACTTTTTTAATCATGATATTATTATTACAATTGTGCGTCCGTCGTACTGTAGTAGTAGTAGTGGTGTCAAATCGACATTTTTTCAAAATTTTTAAATTCCTTTATTCGCGGTGGAACGATTAAATTTTTCAACTATTCGGGGGACGTTTTGCGATAAAATTGAAATGTACAGGATGTTTCGCGAAAAAGATGCACAATTTAAAAAAAGTCACACGGGCACTGTACCGGCCACACCACCGGGCCTTATCGATTGAAACTTTCTGACTTTGTAGAGAACGTCAACCTACAGAACCATTTTGTTTTTCGGTGAGATCGGAGAATGGCAAGTATTTTATTCGATCGATTGAAAAAAATCGCAATTTTTTAAAACGGTTTATATTTTATTTTTGGGTTAAAAAAAACTTTGCAAAATTTTGAATACCTCATCGCCAAGCGCTTCTCAAAATACCTAAAATGTATATGTCGAATTTTGAAAATTTTTATACTGAATGTGCAAAAAACTAGAATAAATAAAAATTAAAAGTTTTCCACTAATATTACAGATATATCAGTTTCTATGCCACGAGAATTGCCAAAAAGTCACGCCTTTTCGGGGTTTCAAACATTACCCATTTTGAATAGTAATAATAGTAGTAAGCTGAAAGTTGAGATAGACGTCAAGATCACCCAAGATGTCATAGAAATCGAGTTTTAATTTAATTTTTGTGTTAGTATTGCATGGTTTTTCACCCCGAAAATGGTATGTATATGTTTTCTTTCTGTTGAGACTCTAATATTTAGGTTGTTTTTCTTTAATAAATATCGTTATATAATTCACATTGCTTGTAAATTCCTAAGGTGAACAAAGTAAAACTTCTTTTATTGTGTCACGCCTTAGTCGTTAGAGGCTTTATTTTTGAGGGAATTACGAGGGTTTCGATTTTTTATCTGAAATATTTCGTTTTTTGACTAGCCTTAGGGAACCGGGTGTCAATTTTAAATTATATTTGAGTTTCGCAAAATTGATCATATAAATCGGAAAATAAATGAAGAACTGTTTTTTTACATAATATGTAAGTATTTTATACTAAAAATGAAAATTTATTTGTAGAGAGTATATGTTTTCTTTCTGTTGAGACTCTAATATTTAGGCTGTTTTTCTTTAATAAATATCGTTATATAATTCACATTGCTTGTCAATTCCTAAGGTGAACAAAGTAAAACTTCTTTTATTGTGTCACGCCTTAGTCATTAGAGGCTTTATTTTTGAGGGAATTACGAGGGTTTCGATTTTTTATCTGAAATAATTCGTTTTTTGACTAGCCTTAGGGAACCGGGTGTCAATTTTAAATTATATTTGAGTTTCGCAAAATTGATCATATAAATCGGAAAATAAATGAAGAACTGTTTTTTTACATAATATGTAAGTATTTTATACTAAAAATGAAAATTTATTTGTAGAGAAAAACCAGCTCTGTCGAAATACGAAAATTTACATAAATATACAGGATGTCCCAAGAAGGCGTTTTTGTAGCTCAAGGTTTCTAGGTTGGAATAGTTTCTTTTTCTTAAATTTCTTTAGTTCTTTCGTCTCATTTAGGTGTGTCGATTTGATACAGGGTCGAAGGCATATATGTATTAGCACTATATGGCGCCTTGCCCATTTAACCAATGTAAACGTAGTGAAGCCGAGGTTCCTTGTTCCGTCAGGGTCATTTCGCGCAGTGCGCATGCGCGAGAAAAAGAAAATAGACGTTTGTTTTAACGGGGGAAAAAATGAGGTTATCACATTTGACTTTGACAACTGGAGCGAAATTTGTAAACAAACATTAAAGTTCTTGATTTGTTTAAGATTTTGTATATTATTTCGATTGAAAAAAGAAAAAGAACGCAGGTTAATATATTAATAAAACTTTTATTAGATATTTTACAATTATTCTTAGAGTTTAACAAGTAAAATAATAGGTTTTTGTAGGATTCTTTGAAGTACATGCAGTTTTCGGTAAAAATAGGTAGGTACCTAAGTATATCAACAGCAGCAAAGGAAAATAATCTTTAGGAAATGGACTACCTAGTTATTGTTCCCTCACAAAATTAACGTAGGTAAGTTGAAAGGAAGCAACATCCGGTCTAGGTACATACCTGTAGAGCGATAAATCTTTGTTTAAGCTTTTACGCCTGTTTAAAATAATGCAAAATATTCTGTTTTGCCTCGGCATCGTCACAAAATTATCACACTATCAATCAAAATTTGCAGAAAAGTAAAGATAAACAGTACACAAAAGCCGTTAATAATACCAAATCAACTCGATGAAGCGAACTGTCAAACAAATTGACATTTGCTAAATATTTCGAGGTTATGTCGAGTAAAAATGAGACGTTGTCACGTTGTCACCTTCTAGTTATATGAAATCGTTATTTAACGCGTTTTAGTTTAGAAATGGAAACAAATAATTTGAAAGCACTTGGAAGTACCGACAGACTTATTTTACAATTTTTTAGCAAGATTTTTGGTAATTTTATCCATTGCTCTAATTTTCTAAGGCTCACTGTTCTGCCCTGTTCTAAAGAAATAAAAGTTCATTTGGCAATACCCTTACGGCGCATGCGCACAAGTCGAAATGACCCTGGATCTTCTATCTCTGTTGTTGCTTCAAGGTATTCAGGGTAATAGCCATATAGTACTAATACATATATGGTCGAAGGAAAGTCAGTAAGAATTAAAAGTTTAGCCAATTTTTCATAATATTGAAACAGTATAGAGATGTTACTTTAATATTTTGAAAGGATTTTGAGGATTTCTAGTTTGTTTGGGCAAAGGCGTTTTCTTTAATGTACCTACCTAACCTATATGAATGCAAATATAGATTCCTAGTATTCATGTTTTCCTGGCTATTATTAAATAATAATTAGAATTCAGGACTGTTTAAAATAAAATTTGCTACATAGGAAATTGGGTATGTAATGAAGATTCTTGGTTGTATAGGTTTTTTAGAAATTTATTTGATCTTTTTGGCTGATTACTGTGTTGATTTCGTACAGGGTGTAAAAGAAAGTCATGTAAAAAAAAGGGTGTTTCAGAAGAACGGTACGTAACTTAAGAGAATGATTCCTTATGATGTTCTAAGAGAAATAAGAGAATATGAACATGTGTCCGGAGTTGCCCCGTTTTTGATATACAGGGTATAAAGTTTTTAAAAAAAAGTAGTTTTCATAATTTTTTTAAATATCCTTTTTGCGATTTTATTGTTGTTTATAATGAGAAGGGGCTTAATTAGCCCTAACTAGATCAAATTTATTAAGTCTAATGGCGTCCCAGGGAAAAACTTTACGCCACTGACATTTTCTAATTTTGATATTTTTATTCAGATTTACCAACTAATAATACAACTTTTTTGTTCCCTGAATTGTTTCGTTTTCGAGAAAAAGAAAACACTTTACTGCATGTACAGGGTTATCCAACCAAGGCTAGACAAGGCGATTTTTTGACTTTTCCTGTACTTTTATAAAAAAACTGAAATAGCCATCTTAAGTCATTTTCTCCCGCGAATTCGAATATCTCCAGCAAAAAACAATTGAACATCAAACAAAAGTACTAGGGGTCACTTTGATATTTTTTTAAATGGGATGCCGTATTTTTAATGAGCTTATCCGATTTCTCATATAAATTTTGATCTAAAATGTTGGATTTTTAATTCAAAAACGCCTTTTTTCTTCAGTTTTAAATTCGGAAAATGTTCGTCTACCGTAAGATTAATGCCTGATAGATGGATACCCGTTTCACCTGTTCACCCTTTAACCTGCTTTAAAGCGTCCGTCAGTTAGACAAAATAATCAAGTTTCAAATTTCTATATATTTTTCACGAATTAATTACAAATAATGAAATATTCTTTAGAAGAACGGCTAAATGTAATAAAATTATATTACAAAAGTGGAGAGAATGCTCGACAAACACAAAGAACATTTTTTGAGAGTTTCCAGAGACACATTTCAGTGGATACAATTCTCAGAATTAAGACCCTATTTGAAGAAAGTAAGACATTGAAAGATAAGCCAAGAAAGATGAAAAGACGGAATATAAGGGATCGAGCTATTGTTCAATATTTTACTATAAATCCGAAGAGTTCTATTCCGCAAGCGGTACGAGAAGTAAGGTATGGTCCAGGGCTCCGGAGAGTAAGCTATGGAACAGTTCACAGAACTTTAAAAAAATGTGGTCTAAAACCATATTGCATCCTTCCCGTTCAATACTTAACACAGCTTCAAAAAGAACTGCGATTTCGATTTGTTGCTTCAATGCTGATGAGAGAGCAAGACGAAGATTATAATTTATATAATAAAATTCTATGGAGTGACGAAGCGTCATTTACAACATCGGGGATATACAATCGGAAAAATACAAGATACTGGGCAGCAGTTAACCCTCATAGATATGAAATGATAAAGTTTCAAGGTTGGAGCTCACTTAATGTTTGGTGTGGGATGTTAGAAAATCGAATTATTGGACCACTATTTTATCGTGGCTCTTTAACAGGCCAAAGATACCTCCATTTTCTTCATAACGATATCGAGGATTTCTTGGAAAGGTTGCCATTGCAAGCCTACAACAATATCATTTGGCAGCAGGATGGTGCTCCGCCTCATGCAGTTCGAGAAGTGGTAACATACCTAAACGAGCGTTACAATCAGTGGATTGGCCGTAACGAAACAATTCATTGGCCACCAAATAGCCCCGATATCACGCCAATGAATACATTTTTATGGGGTCATTTAAAAAATGTAGTTTATCAACGACCCAACAGAAGTCTGGAGGACATTCAGCAAAAAATTATAAATGAAATTAATAGACTTAACCAGGACCAAAATATTGTAAGAGATTCTTTGGAGAGATTGAAAAGGGGGCATCGGTCATGTTTTGAAAATAATGGAGGACACATAGAACAATTATATTATTGAGATTAAAGTTATTCACTTTAGTTTATAGTTTTTTCTAATATGTCATACTTTTTTTATACGTAAGCAATAATAGATTTGCAAAAACTACTAAATTTGTAATTAATTCGTGAAAAATATATACAAATTTGAAACTTGATTATTTTGTCTAACTGACGGACGCTTTAAAGCAGGTTAAAGGGTGAACAGGTGAAACGGGTATCCATCTATCAGGTATTAATCTTACGGTAGACGAACATTTTTCGAATTTAAAACTGAAGAAAAAAGGCGTTTTAGATCAAAATTTATATGAGAAATCGGATAAGCTCATTAAAAATACGGCATCCCATTTAAAAAAATATCAAAGTGACCCCTAGTACTTTTGTTTGATGTTCAATTGTTTTTTGCTGAAGATATTCGAATTCGCGGGAGAAAATGACTTAAGATGGCTATTTCAGTTTTTTTATAAAAGTACAGGAAAAGTCAAAAAATCGCCTTGTCCAGTCTTGGTTGGATAACCCTGTACAAAAAAATACCTATGTATTTCAAAGTTAATTAAAACATTTAAATTAAAAATAAAATTATTTTTTTAAATAATGATACAAAAAATAATGCAACAGTTAATCAAAGCAAATGTTGCAAATGACTGATAAAACGCACGATTACAACCGATCTTTTTTAAAAAAATTTAGGACCCTGTATATCAAAAATGAGGCAACTCCGGACACATGTTCATATGAACTCTTTCTCTTAGAATATCATAAAGGACCACCCTCTTAAGTTACGTACCGTACTTATGAAACACCCTGTATACCAATATGTTTTGCCGTTTTGTTTTTAGTGTACTAGGTCTCCCTAATTAGGGTTGACTTGAGCAAAATTACTATTAAAAATGGAAAAATATGAATAGCTGTCGTTAACTTTTTACAGAGTGTTGCCAATAACTTCGAGCGGCATTTCTCATATTCCTGGAAGGTTTTAACACTTTCTGCTCTAATGAGGATTTAAAAAATTGATCCAAATAAAAAAATGTGTTTTTAGATAAAATTAATGGAATATTTTTATCTAAAATATTTCGAATCGTTTTTGACCGCTTTTACTGTACCCAGCTTACTAAATGATTAGGTTATTAAGCTACTTAGAAAATAATATTTAATATTTCCTTCATTAATAATGAATTATTTTTTTTATAATAAACGGTTTCGAGACATTTGTTTTTTTTGCAATTATTTTACGCTACTGAATGATTTACTTTAATTTTGGAAATACAAAAATTTAAGATTGATTATATATTTTGACTTTTTTGGGTTAGTAGGTAAATTGATATATTTTTGGTAACCTAGCTAGGATTTATTGTTTATTCGATATTTTTCACAAAAACGCTATCTTACTTAAAAGAAATTACAATTGGGCATAGAAAGAAACATAAAATAAAACTCTTTCTTATAGATGAAAGATATATAATTTGCTTATGAAAATTAAATTATTCATCTAATTATTTTTAAGGTAAATAATTATAATGCTTAAAATAACAAATAATAATAAAAATAATAATATAAAAATAAAAAATAATAAAATAATAATAATAATAACACTGAAAGTATTTTTTCAATTTCAATAATAATAATGTCTTTATTGCCAACTAATAAATCATTAAAATGATGAAGCAACGTTAAAAAGTATATTATGATCGACAATAACAAACATATCCTGTAAATATCAGTATTTATCACTATTTAAAATATTGTTAGTCTACACTTTCAATAATTATATACAGGGTGGCCATTTGAAAACGAAACAAAGCCAATTTTGGGCACCCTAGGTTTAAAAAAAAAACGCTCAGACCCGTAGATTTTTAATTATAGGTGGAAACATTTTTTTGACATCTTCGCTCCCTGAAAGTTAAAATCCTAGCGGGGGCGACAACTACCCCCAAAATTTTAAATGGAATGGGGGGCCGTGTGATATCTTGTTATAAAGGTATTTTTATGTAGAGTATAACCCCAGAGTTTAACATAGCTGCTATCTACCTAGCCTGTACAGTGGCTCACTAAAAGTACAAAAACAGGTTGTTTTTACCTTTTTTATTATAAAAACTGACAACGATAAATAGCATTTGCTGGTGTAGAGCTTTGACAATTCCAGTTTTATTCCTGTAGCCTTCAATTATTTTTGCAGAATCGGCATAAGTGATAATGGTTTACTCAATTGCTAAAAGGGTGCAAATAATTTCATTATTTTTTGCGAACAATAAATGTGCTAATAGAACTGCTTAACTGTTTAACCATCAACATCCAAATCGACAAGTCCATCGAAAGTACATTTTGGAATTGGTGCAAAAATTTCGGGGGACGGGGTCAGTAGCTAACAAAAAACGTGAAGTGGAAAATCCAGTAGTAAATGAAGCTACAGAGATGGCGATTTTAGGGCATGTTGCTCAAGATCCCACACTGAGTACAAGAAAACTGGCGACAGCATCTGGTGTTAAAAAAAGCAGCATTCAAACGATATTCAAAAAACACAAGTTTCATCCTTACAAAATACATCTGGTTCAAGAACTTAACGAAGACGATTTTGATAGGCGATTGCAATTTTGTGGAATTATGAGTGAACGGACAATAAATGATCAGAACTTTCTTTTCAACGTATGCTTTTCTGCTCTTTTTTCTAAACAGTACGGTGAATCGTCACAACTGTCGTTATTGGTCTAATTCAAATCCCAGAATATTTCGTGAGGTGCTTACGCAACATCCGGAAAATCTGAATGTTTGGGCTGGCATTTTTGGTAACCGTATAATAGGCCCCTTTTTTTACTTGGCAATTTAACACACGAAATGTATCTGGAATTATTACGAAACGCCATTTATCCAGCGTTAGTAGAAATGATTGAGAATGACAATCAGTACATGGAAAACCACTTAATATTTCAGCAAGACGGTGCGTCACCCCACTTTTCACTCACTGTTCGTCACTATTTGGAGCAAACGTTTCCAGGACAATGGATTGCAAGGAGAGGAAGTGTTGAGTGGCCCCCACGATCTCCATATCTAAGCCCGTAAGATTTTTTTTATAGGGCCACTTAAAGGCTAAAATCTATGCCACTCAGCCAACATCTTTGGAGCACCTTACAACAACGGATAATTGATGAATGTCTTAAAATCACCCCACAGATGCCTCAAAATGTACGAGAGCGTTGTGAACAAAATCTCTACTATTTCATGAAGGCCCAGGGGTAGCAATTCCAGCATTTGCTGGACTGACTTGTAAGAATTGTTTTATAATAAAAAAGGTAAAAACAACCTGTTTTTGTACTTTTGGTGAGCCTACTGTACAGTACAGGGTGTCCAGTTTTCGTATGTTTTACGGGTTACCTGCGTTATTAGTAAGGATAGAAGGTTGCGGTTTTCGCGGCACTGTGTTACTTTTTTGAGAAACAAACGATGCCATCAATAGAATTTTCATAGCCCCTTAGTTTTTTTAGATATACGGGGTGATTTTGAAAATTTTGCATTTTGGGTATCTCGGTTACGCTGCAACTTATCAAAAAGGTAAAAAATGAACTTATTAGTTTTTTTTCACGTAGAATCCAGTGGCTTAGTCAGATTTTTTCTATGTTTAATTGTTTTCGAGAAAAAGAGCAAACTTGCATTTTTTAAATAGGACACCCTATATATTTTTAGCTATTATGATTCAGTTTATCACAAGCTTTTCAAAAATATATAATACTTTATAGCTGTTTTCAATGTGAAGCTCAAAATTTACTTTTTGCAACAAATTTACATTTTTTTTAGTAGGCCATGACGGGTATTTAGGAAAACAAAAGATGACAGGCTTGTTATCAATGTTATCTGAAAAAATCTTTATTTACTGTCGGAATAAGTTATCCATTTTCTGTTCTTTATTTCTATTCAGTTTCGATAAATAGGTAGCAGTTTTCTCTTAATTATGGTTGCGAATGCAAAATTCGAGAATTATGAAAAGTACGATATGTTCGTTTGTTATATTCAGTGTAACGAAAATTCGGATGAAGCATTAGAAGTTTATTTTAACAGGTATGGGCATCTTTTTATATTTTTCATCATATTTTAAAATTTATAAAAACGTAATATTCGCAGATTCCCAGAAAGAAGACAGCCGGATAAAAGAATATTTTTAAAAATAAAATCGAACTTAATTGAAGTCGGTTCATTTTCCAAGCCCCGACCTAGTATTTACAATAAGGAAAACCAGGACATTGATGAAGTAAACGTTTTGGCTTTAATTTTTAGTGTTACAAAATCAAGGGTTCAAACTACTCTAAAAAAACACAAGTTTAAGCCATACAAATTTCATGTCGTACAAAACTTACATCTCGGTGACGCAGAGCGCCCCGTAGAGTTTTGTAATTGGTATTTACAAAATGTAAATAGAGAAAATCATTTTGAAAGAACGATTATATGGTCTGATGAGAGTCATTTTACCAGTGCCGGTATATTTAATCGGCAAAATACTAGGTTTTGGTGCCAGGAAAATCAACATGTTATATTTCCACGGGAACGGCAAGGCAGATTTGGGTTTAGCGTTTCATGCTTCATACTGGGAAGTAAAATTTTATATAATATATTTGAAGGCGGTCTTACTGCAAATAAATATTTAGAAATTTTGGAAAACATTGTGCCCGAAATATTATAGAATGTGTCCCTAGCTCATCTTAATAGCTTATATTTGCAACAAGACGGAGCCCCCGCTCACAATGCTTAAATTGTAAGAACATAATATATTAACAATACTTTCCTGGCCGCTGGATTGGAACACATGGACCTGTAAGATGGCCACCCAGGTCACCCGATTTAACGGTTTTGGATTTTTTTTTTGTGGGGCTACCTAAAAAATAAAATTTATACCGTCCAGTACCAAACGATGGCAGATTTAAGAGAAGCCACTGAAAGAGCCTTTAGGGAGTTACAGGCACGGCCTTTTATTATTTTAAATGCACTGAGGCGAATCAGAACAATGTGTAAAACATGTCCTAGGCATAATGGAGAACGGTTTGAGCAATATTTATGAGACAGTTTCCTAAATCATCAAATAATTGTAGCTTTTAATTTTTGAACGTATAACACTGAACACAACTGAGTTAATTGTTATTTATATTTATAAAAGTTATTGTTATAGGTATATATTTTTAAAATTAGTGTTTTATATTTGTGAGAAGCTTGTGACAATTGTTTAATCTTAAAATTTATACGGTGTGCCGTTTAAAAAAACGTAAATTTGTTGAAAAATGTAAATTTTGAGTTTTACATTGAAAACAGCTATAAAGTATTATATATTTTTAAAAAGCTTGTGATAAACTGAATCATAATAGCTAAAAATATATAGGGTGTCCCATTTAAAAAAATGCAAGTTTGCTCTTTTTTTCGAAAACAATTAAACATAGAAAAAATGTGACCAAGCCACTGGATTCTATGTAACGGAGATGGGGGGGTGTCCCAAAATGCAAAATTTTCAAAAACACCCCGTATCTAAAAAACTAAGGGGGCTATGAAAATTCTGTTTGTGGCATCGTTTGTTTCTCAAAAAAATAACACAGTGCCGCGAAAACCGCAACCTTCTATCTTTACTAATAACGCAGTTAACCCGTCAAACATACGAAAACTGGACACCCTGTACAGGCTAGGTAGATATTAGCGATATTAAACTCTGGGGTTATGCTCTACATAAAAATACCTTTGAAACAAAGTGTCACTCGACCCCCCATTCTATTTAAAATATTGGGGGTAGTTGTCGCCCCCGCTAGGGGTTTGACTTTCAGGGGGCGAAAATGCCAAAAAAATGTTTCCCCTATAATCGAAAATCGACGGGTCCGAGTTTTTTTTAATAACCTGGGGTGCCCAAGACTGGCTTTGTTTCGTTTTCAAATGGCCACTCTGTATTAAAACTGTGCGTGACCGTAGACGCACAAAAAACAGAATAGGTATTTGATTTTAATAAATTAAAAGTATTACTGAAATTTAGCAACTTTGACTATATAAAATATTTTTTTTTTTTTTTGGTTAGCTCAGGGTAACCTAACTAACCTGAACAATTTCCGCGCTCAAGGATGAAATAAAAGTGCGTGGCCGTAGCACAGTTACTCTAAATAAGTAATAATAATAAGTAATAAAAGTATAATATGATATGCTCAAGATAGTTTCAAAATCTTAATTACTTATAATTAAAAATTATACTACACAAGAAAGTATTGATATGGTATTAGTATTAGTAATTGGAGAGTGTAAAGAAATTTGTTTATTAGCAACAAGAGTTTATGCTGAAAAACATCCAAACAAAAACCATCCAGAGAGAAGCTGTTTTAAAAAATTGCTTTAAACGTTTCGACAAACTAAAAGTATGGATTAAGAAAAAAGACAAAATCGGTTCCAGAAAATTATGAAAATAAATTTCCAGTGATGGGATCTGTGGTATAAAATCCACATACAAGCCAGCAAAAAATACATCAAGATACAGACATAGGCAGGCGGAACATTAGCAGGACCATTAAAAAATACAAATTACATCTATACCACATTCAGTTGCACCCGCAGAAATTCCTTGAAATAGATTACCATCGACGACTTGAATTTTCTTTATGGGCCCTGAAGAAGTAAGGGGATATTGAGGATTTCTTTGATTTTGTGCTTTTCGGACGAATCTACTTTTCATAATAACGGATCAGTGAACAGGCATAATTTTTATTATTACAGTGATGAAAATCCTAATTTATTTACAACATTTGATAATCACCACCTATGACAATGTGTAGGGTGGCATAATCGAAGTGCATGTGGTAGGTCCATATTTTTTTATGGCCACCTGAACGGCGCAATCTTTTTGGAACTCACTTGCAGTAATTTGACCGAACTCTTGTAGACTACAAGTAAAAAATAAAAGTAAAACCAAACAAAGTCAAATTCGTAGGTTCTGAACTGCAAACACTTGTTTTGAAACATTTACTTTCTAGATTTATTACTATTATTTTTCTAAAGATTTCAGTACTTTTTTAGATTTCAATTCATGTAAGCTGGACCTCATTGCTGTCATGTAAGAATTTAGAGTTAAGCTTAGGGAATCCACATCGTCAGAAAAATTTACTTTAATATTACTTTTATCTAATATTCCTTTAATTGATGCTTTAAGTGACTTAAATTCTTCTTGCATTTTACTATATTGTGTATATTCCAGTTTGTCCAATGTATCTATCATTTTTACACATTTGTCTGATACGAATTTTCTATCGACATCTGATGAGATTTTGTGCAAGTCATATAATGTATGGTTGCATACTTTCCTTACTTTCCAGAAATATCTAACGAATCTTTCGAACATATCATCTTCTATCCGGTTTTTCTCGGCGTCCTCAATGCAATGTTTAATTTTATAGTCGCATAATCGAAACTCGCCAATAGTAACCACCAATTTATTATTTTTACCAGTACATTCTTCTTTTGCTGTTACTTCCAAAATACCATCTTCATTAAGGGAAAAGATTACATCAAACAATACTTCACCAGATTTACCAGGTGGTAAATCATCTACCACAAATGATCCCAAAAAGTTATTAAATTTACAGTTTTTTCTTTCGCCTTCAAAAATTCTAAATGAGGTTGATTTTTGATCGTTTAATATTGTTGCTGTTCCTATAGGTACCGATTTATAAGGTAAAATGGTGTTTTTCTTTATGGCTACTCTCATTAAATTTTTATAAAGTCCTAAACCTAAAGATAATGGTGTAATTTCAGTAATATGATATTTTTCCAATTCTTTATATTTCTCTTTTAATAGTGCAGCTTGCACTGCAGCCCCCAAAGCAACAGCTTCATCAGGATTTAAATTAGTTCGTATATTGTTCGTATTAAAGTAAGACCCCAGCATTTTTTGAACTTTAGGGATTCTTGTTGTACCACCCACTAACACTACATCGCTAATGTCCTTTTTGGTCATTCCCACTCCCTTAAGACATATCTCTACTAAATTTAGTGCCCGATTAAATAAACTTTCTCCTAGATGTTCAAACTCTTTTCTTGATAAAGATAAATCAAAGTTTCGATCTTCACTGCCTCCTATACAATCTATTGGGACAGAATATGTTTGTTCTGTAGATAATTTGACCTTCAGGCGCATGCAGCCATCTTTAATCCTTCTTGTAAGCCTGTCATTAAAAATGTCATCACCAAATTTTTTAATTATAGCCGTTTTAAAGTGTTCTAACAGTATTTGGTCAAAATCTCGGCCACCCAAATAGGTATCGCCCTCGACGCTTTTGACTTGAAAGGATTTTCCATTGACTTGAATAATCGATATGTCCAAAGTACCTCCTCCAAAATCAAATACCAATAATGTAGCCTCTGTTTCAAGTCTATCCTCTGCAAAATGAATTGCTGCAGCTACGGGTTCACTAATTAGCCTCAATACATTGAGTCCTGCCAGTTCCGCAGCTGCACGAGTAGCCTTTCTTTGAGCGTTACTAAAATGAGCGGGTACTGATATTACTGCCTCAGTAACTTCAGCTCCCAAATATTTACTAGCAGCATCACGCAAATATTTTATTATTTCTGAGCTCGCTTGTTCCGGGCTTTTAAGTACTTTTAGTTTGTCATGTAGCAATTCAATTTCTGCTTTGTCATTTTCACCTTTAACAATGTTAAATCTGTACTCTTCAGATTTTTGGAGTTCTTGGATATAAATGTCATCATATTTTCTTCCAATAATTCGTTTTACATCTAAAAAAAAAATACTTTTAGTAATTATTATTTTCTCTTGTAATAGGTTAAGTATACTAGCTTGTTGAGTATGTAGTGTGGTGTTTTTTTTACTCGGGCTATAGCCACGTATTAAACTTTCAGAAGTTTCAGACATACATGTTAGAGCTTTCGTTCTACTGAAACAATTTACCTATAACAGCTAAAGTTTAAGGTCTCATGTGTAGGAGAAGTTTTTCCCGCTTAAGACAATGGGGTCATTGTCAGACTTTGTAATTTTAGTGCGAACTGTAAAAAATTTTAATTTTCTGGCGCTTCTAGAGCCTTTAATAGCTATTTATACAAGAAGTTACGAAATAAGGGTATTTTAGGCACGCGGCGTGAAAATTGTCCTACGAGGCGAAGCCGATCTGGACAACACGTCAGAGTGACTAAAAGACATTGTTTCGTAACGAATAGTATACAATATTTTTTCTACGGGCGTTTTATAATTAAAAAACTTAATTTATTTTACCAAACATTTTATTACCTCTGTTTTTGTCAAAAAAAAAATTCGAGAGAAATTTTTTTGTCAAAAACTGCGGCAAATATTAAGTAAAAAATGAGTGATTTAGAAGACTCAGACATTGAAAATGCCGCAAATGAGGCAAGGGTGAACCTTGTTCCCCAAAAATCAAGTAGTTTGTATGAGGGCACATATAAAATTTAAAAACTGATGTGAAGAAATAAAGGTAAAAAAACTTATCAGCCATTAGAGCCTTTAAAAAAAATGTATGTAACCAAATAAGTTGGAAAAAAATTATTATTAAATCCACAATAGCCTAACTGGAGATTTGAGGGCGTATGTAGGTTTAAATAAATTCTGTGACATACTAATGCTCTTAAAAAAAATTTTATTTGCCGAAATAACTAACTTTCACGATTATCCGATGCCTATAAGCCATCAACTTTGTGGAGTACTTACTTAATGCTTCGAACGATGGTTTATTTAAATAAAAATGTTGATATAAAGACAATGACAAACCTAATCGCATTTTTGACAAAAAAAATCTACGGAGTATAAGCCCAAAAAGTCGAAAGTTTTTTCCAAGGAGCAAATAGAAAGATTTGTCAAACAAGCAGACGATAAGAACTATTTATTGGACAAAGTCATTCTTATTGTGGGAATCTCTGGAGCATGTCGCAAGGAAGAACTCACATATTTAAAGATGAATAATATCAAAACTTCCGGGAGTCTTTAATTAAAATAACCATTCCAAACACTAAAACAAATGTTGCAAGAAGCTTTGTAATTAGCGAAGGCTCTATTGACGGCGCCAACTTCTTGAATATTGACCGAAAGTACGCCCAATTACGTCCAGCAGACATAACCCTTGAAAGATTTTTTTATCACGTACAGAAACTCCAAATGTTCCAGACTTTCAGTGGGCATTAATACCATTGGAGCAACACCAAAGGAAATTGCTGAGTTCTTGGGGCTTCCAAAGGCAAATTAATGTACAGGCCACTGCTTTCGAAGATCTTCAGCAACTTTTTTAGCGGACTCGGGAGCGGGTATATTGATGCTAAAGCGACATGAAGGTTGGCGGTCAAATGCCGTGGCTGAGGGGTATATAGACGATTCTTTAAAAAACAAAAGAAAAATTTCCGCAAAAATTCTTAGTGAAAAATTTTTGGACGCTAACAACAAACGTGTTAAATCTAATGGATCAGAGTGTTCTACCAGCTCTACTAGTGGCATGGGTTTAATTGATATTGCTGTTGCAGATTCATTTTCTATTTCTAGTTCAAATTCCTCATCTATTTTATAAAGAGAAATAGCTCAACGTACTGTTTTAGGTTACCCAAGCATTAATTTTAATAATATAAGTAACTGTACTTTTAATATTTTAAATATTTATAATAAATAGGTAAAATTATACTCTGTGTTTAGTTTTTAATTGTAAATAATTACTTTTAGGCACAGCGAACTTTTAAGCACGCTGTGCCTAAAAGGAGGTTATTTAAAAATCAAAACGAGGTTAAAAAAGGGGTTATTATAAAACGTCAGTAGAAAAAATAATTTACGAAAACGAATTACGAAACTAACCGCTGTATGACGTCATTGACGTCAATATCTCCTATAGCAAGTCGAGTCGCACTCACTGCCCTGGGTAAAGCCTGTTAAGAGATATAAGAAAGTTACACTTTGCCTTTGAATGGGATTATCCAAGGGTGGCCATAAACAAACAATGAATGAATGAATAATTGCCGGTAAATTATGGTCCGTACTTAAAAATGTCTTAAAGTAAACTGCAAATCCGGAAGACGTAATTTCATTATTAAAGTAATAGTTTGGCGATTTTAAACCGACTTTTTACCCGATTCAAAATGTGAGGGTTAATCCCATGAAGCAAATTATGTTCTAAAGACTGTATATATAGCCACTCTAGTTAGTTTTAAGCTTAGTAGTGATTTTTACTTCGTGGATAATACAGCGTTTGTTTAATCGTGTCTGAGTCATGGAAAATATGTGCGAGCCCAATGTATCACAGGAGATAACTTAATTAAGAGGCTTGAAAAAGATGCACATTAGATAATTTAATTAAAATGCTTGAAAAAGTTGAAACCGGCGTTAAATGTGGCAGAGCAACGTTATGGAAGTGTATCCAACACATGCATGGGTTTTAGATTTAAAACAATTAACAAAAGACAAGTTTTAATGGAATCCAGTAGAATTCGGGAATGGCGATCCGAATATCTACAAAAATTTAGGATTTACAGAGATCAGCAAAGGTTGATTATTTACTTGGATGAAACCTGGTTCGACACATATGATACCCCGGTAAAGGGTTGGGTTGACTCAAGCGGCAAGTGTAAAACAAGCGCGCCATCAAAAAGAGGTAAACGAATTACGATTTTGCATGCTGGATCTAAAGACGGATGGATTCCAAATTGACTTTCTCTGTCTGCAAAAAACATTAAAGATTCTTCTCTGGATTACCATGAGGACACCACTGCTGATTTATTTAAAGATTGGTTTAAAAACAAGCTAATTCCAAATAGCGTAATTGTAATGGACAATGCAAGCTACCATAGTAGGCAGTTGACCAAGACTCCCTCCTCAAATGACACAAAACAACAATCCAAAACTACATGTATGATAATGACATTTATTTTCAGGAAGATTACACCAAAAGGCAATTAATTGAGGTTTTACAAAGTCTGAACTGAAATCTGCCATTCGTCGGTAACAATATTTGCCCTACTATTAACTCCAGTGTACTTGAGCTTATAAAAACTGAAGTTTTTAACATCGCCTCACAAAGTTGGGCAAATTCTGTTCCACATGTTGAAAAAATGAAAACCTCCTATGTCCATATAAACAATATAGCACAAATAATAATTAGAACAGATGATGATAGCGATAGTGATATATTAAGTGAATAATTATTATAAGTACCGAATAATTTGTATATTTTTGTAATCATAAATATAATTTTTAATAATAAAATAACTTGTAATTTCACATTTAAACATAAATAAAATATTATTTAATGTCTTACTTATTTTTATTACAAACCATGATTAAATTCTAAGCAAAATACGGACCTGTTCGGCCATATTTCAATTTTACAGCTGGCCCGGGTCTTTCCTAATAGGGATCAGTTAGTCACTTTCTTATATCTCTGAACATACTTTACTTGCTGTTTACGACTAGAAGACAGGTGGCTATTTACATCGCCCTTTCTCCATTGACGGAGTCGACATCAACAAGCGAGAAAAAACAAATTTTTAATAATCTCTTTTTCCTTTTTCCAAAATAGTGTTAGAGAAAGTAAAGTCTAGAAGTCGTTGGAATAGCATTTCCTTCTTGTTATAGTATATACTATTAAAAGTAATAATAATAAGCTTCTGCTTTAACTGAACAAAGAAACAGTAAGCGCATGCCTCTTGTATATGCACAGAAATACCGTTGCACAAGTTCAAAGCGGACAAACTGTAGGAGGTAATGACGTCACCGCCTCGCTAGTGTTTTATTTGATTTTGATCTCGTATATTTCAAAAACTACTTATGTTAGTGACTTCAAATTTACAGGGCTAACCATACCTTATTAAGGCTTCATAAAAATTAGATAAGGAGTGTAATTTGAGGTTTGGACAAATGACCCCATTAAATGTGCTGTTTGTGAACCTCGTAACCTTTGTCTGACCACAAACTAATTTTTAAATTGGTGCAACAAAATTGTCTAAAATCTTTTCAAAATGTCGATATACTTACACGCCCAATAAATTTATGGGCTTTACCACACAGGCACAGTTCTTCTGTGCTTTGTGCTATCGGTTTTTATAATCGCGGTATTGCCCTATTTACCCATAGTATTAAGAAATATGTATGAATATCCTGTCTCATATGTTTATTGGGTAAATAAATTATTTTTGAGTTTGAGTTTGGAATTAAACAAATAGCTTCGTTTAAAAGCGCCTCTTTGTTAAAACATCATGTCGGAAATAGTATATTATGATACAAGACTGGTACTATCTTTCAGGAGAATGCAGGCAAGTTCTGAGAGCCTGCTAGTCCTGTTAACGTACTATCCAGATGCGTAACGTAACTTTTTTTTAATCGATACAAGGCCAGTGGCGTACAAGAAAATTTTGATAATGGCTTACTATATTGCACAGAAAAAAAAATTTGTGTAGATTAGACAAAATACTTAAGCACTATAGGGACAGATAAAACACTATTTACCTTATCTAAATGTTTTTACTAGATATGCTTTACCTATTATAAATAACCATATTATCTAATTTATAAAATATTAATTATTATAAATTGATAAACATTTTTGCCCTTAAAAAGAAGTCGTTAGTTCTTTCAAATAAAATAGTATGCGCTATAGAAAAGAAAATTTTGTAGTTGAAAATATATGAATAATATGATTGTGTGTGATAAAAAAGCGTTTTATTAAAAAATTGTGAGACAATTCACTAAGCTGCATAGAAAAAAGTACCAATTTTGGAAAATCGTATGTTGTACTAAATATTTTTATTTTGTTAAATAGAAAATAAGCTTGCTGGCATATATAATAGCTTAGTGTGAGGGAACTTATTTACTGCCTACATTAGACAAGTATTTTACTAAATCACGAAAAAAGGAATTTGCTAGGGTAGATAAGTACACTTGCGTGCTTAGACAAAGGTCTTATGTAGGTGCAGGGTTATTAGTTCTGTTATAAATGCTCCCTCTCTTCTCTTTAACTTGTTTATTTAATATTTAGTAAAACAATGTCATTTGTCCTTAATTTAGATGTTTTAGTCCAATTCTCTTCTATTGTTGTCCATAGTTCGGTGGATTTTTTCAGCCACAAAATAATGTCTTCGTGCGTGTTTTCTATAATTACAAGATATGTACAGTGTTAAAATAATTTAAACCAGTCCGAAGTCTGCAATTATCAAAAATGTGCTTATGCTATTTCTTATCTTCATCAGGTGTAGGTAAATTGGTGTCTGATTTTTGTTTTCCATCCTTAGGTAATATGCCACAGTCCCTGAAGGATCTTCTGAGAAAAGTTAGAATTCATAAATTTTGCATTCATCGAAGAGTTATAAATTGCATTGGTCGTAAAATTATAATAATTATCGGAATAAAATTAGAATTTACTTACCCACAAAGTCTTCCACGATTTCTTCAAGGCCCCACTCAATCAATAATCCTTTTGTTTCTTCCATTATTAGCATGCACCTAAACATTACACAAAACACATAAAAACAACCGACTCTCTTCGCCCACCATGCAAACTAAACGACGAACGTAACGTGATTGTTCGTATACTATGAAAGCGAGTCCGCGTCCAAACAAGTTGCGACCTGTCTTAGAGAATTATTTTTTATTATAAGCATAAAAATAATTTGTATTCACTATATAGGGCAGCTAAAAACCTTGTTTATTCCAAACAGCATTGTAATATAACAAAATATTTTTCTAGACACATAAGTTATGTTTTTTAGATTGCTAAAGTCCGTTTCGATTCGTTGCCGTTAATAGCTCGATACCCTCATTAAAGATTCAAAACAAGGCTCGGGTGGCTTAAAATATTTTACCTATAAAATGGTCTTTTTACGTACATCTAGCATAAGGATGAAGACATTTTGACCTATTCCACCCGGTAACAGATAAAGTAACAATAAAGCCATAAAATGAAATGAAAGGATAATGATTAAAACGGCCCACCATGGTCGGAGAGTTGGGTTTTAATATAATCTAACCGCTTGTTATTTTATTTAAATATAATAGATTTTATGATTTTATGAATTTTGGTAAATTATAACCATTGATTGATTTATTCTAGAATAAATACAATGTTTTACAAGCAAACTAATTTATTTACAGATCAAAAAATATTGACAATTTTAATAATTATAACTCGATAAAATCGTCCTCAGAAAAATCTGAAGAGTCATCATGTCCAACGCTTATTACTAAAGGCTCAATTTCCATAGTTGTGTCAATTACGTTGTCAAGTTCCCACAGTCTTTTGTAGAATTCGACTGAAATTCTATAAATCCTTGATCCAAAAAGCCATTTGAACTTCCTATATGAGTTATAATAAGTCTGCGTCCCTTTTCAGATGGTGGTCTAAGTCCTGTTGACCAGCCTTCCATGACAGCTTGTCGAGAACTTAGGACATTTTCATCTTGCCAGACTTTAGATACGGTGTGCCCTTCGTACAGCCAAGTTTCATCCTAATAGAAAATGTTTTTGCCTTCGCTGCGGTATTTTTGGATGGACCTTAAGTATTGACGTCTCCAGCAAATAATATCTGCTCTATCAATAAGAAAAGATTTTCTGTTTTGCTTCTCCCAACGAAAGTTCATATCATGAAGTATTTTCCATAGTTTCGTTCGTGATAGCTGTGGTAAGTCCTCGTCATAGTTAATGGCTTGTAAAATTTTGTCTATAGTTGGTATTTCCTTGACAAAATAAAAACTATGTACTTTTCTTCTAATACCATTTTTAATGAAATCGTTAATTTCTAACGGTTTCTTTCCTGGGGGTGGTTTTGGCTCACTGAGGTTCTTAGATTTTCTTTCACGCAAGAACCTATATATAGTAGCCTCTCCAACTCCTACCATATTGGCACATTCTGCAATGATGCTACGAACATCACTTGCAGGTTTCTGGTGCACTAGAGCAAGGCTGGCCAATAGATTTTCCGGGTGGGCAAAATTTCATAGACTGCGGCGGCGCTGGGCCAAATACCATATTTATACAAAGGTTTTATATAGGTACACATAAAGTTTATTAAACAAATACCACATTATACACAAAAAGACAAAACATGCTTTAATTTACTTTATTGGTAAATGAAATTAAGTAACATAATAATGAAAACATTATTTCTATTTTTTAATGTGAGCTGTGAAGAGGTTTTCCTGATATTAATTTGTCGATATTTGGTTTTAAGTCTAATGTTGATAGAACAATTAAATCAGAAATGTGTTTTGCAGTGAGAGATGTGCGATATTTATTTTTGATGTATGATAAAGTTGAAAATGTTTTTTCACACACATAGGTGGAACCAAACCTGTTTAAAATTTGCATAGCAAGGTCGCGCAATGTTGGAAAATCTTCACTAGAAACGCTTTTCCAAAAACTTACAAAATTTTCTGTTAGTTGCTCTGAAGTTACATTTTCGTAGAAAATTTGTTTCAGGGCAGTGTGGTTTTGAATATTTGTCACTTCAAACTGAATGTTTGCTGGATATTCAAGCAGGTTAGTAGAACTGATGGCAAATGGGTTTATAAACAGCCGAATGTTTCTCTTGTCTAATTCAAAATCCTGGAATCTGTTTTCAAAAGACTCTCTTAAACACTTTATTTTTGATAGGTACTTTGGGACAAGGGCAGTGATCTTTAATTCTTCTTTTACACTAGCAAATGTGGGAAAATGGTCGATTTTATTTCTCTCTAAGTTTGCTGCAAACAAGTCCAACTTCCCTTTGAAGCCATTGATCAAGTTGAACATTGTTGGAAGAGAACAATCTTTTCCTTGCAATTTAAGGTTAAGGACATTAAGGTACTGTAATGTATCAATTAAAAATGCAAGATCACACAACCATAATGAATTTTCAAGTAGAGCTCTCTCTGCTGGCAATGATTGTTTTTCGACCAAAAATTTTAGAACGTTTTAACCAACCAATCAAGTGGAAGCAGTGCCATCGCGAGCCGGCTAGCTAGCCGACCGAAGTTCGGGCGGGCAAATTCAAATGTCTTGGCGGGCCACTTCGTGGCCCGCGGGCCTGGGTTTGGCCAGCCTTGCACTAGAGCATCATGCACGTTTAATATTAATGTCTTTTCTCGGAGAGAATATTATGCACTCTTGCTAATTTGACGAAGACACGTTGGCGAAAAACTTGAAGCCATTGTCACAAGTATAGGAAATAATTCAACTTTGGGATAATTCAGTATCTAAATACACTAAAAACATAGTTTGACAAACGCACATCAAATGGCGTAATAATATCCTAATGCAGGCAAAAATAGGTAAATTTAATTACTAATTACTCCTGTTGTACCTACTTTAACCCTATATAATATTCCTAATGTATATTTAACAATGGACAGAGGCCAATTTTCTTATTAATTAAGGCCTAGTAGGTAATTACTATTATAATAATATTATACTAATTACCAACGCCTATGGTTTACGGTTGTTTTATGGCTTCAACCCTCGATATGAGCTATCAACTGCAACGAAACGGACATAACGTACTTAAAAACTTATTTAATTTAAATAATTTCACAAATGCCCGTCTACAAGTTTCTCGATTATTTTAAGCAAATAATTACCTATTCTATTTTAAAAATATGTTAAGCACCAACGCCATAAAATAAATGTGTGCCAATTAAAAAAGTTTTTTGTTAAGTCTACACAAAAATGCCCATAGTACTAAATAACACTTGTTTTAAAAATAAATAAGTAATGTGTTTAAACTAAACAATTAAAATTATTAAACATAAACAAACGTTTTGTGTGTTTTTAATTATTAGTAAGTTGTATAATCTGATTCAGATTAGGTTTAATTTGAATTAGAGAATATTGTGTTAGAAGAAAAAAACATTTCTCGTTCATAATGTACCTTGTTAATTTGACTACTGCTTTATCTAAATCCAAAAAAATACACATATAATCCAATAAATTTCTCATCAGATAATAACTCTTGTCTGAATATGCCAAGGTTTTCTTTTCTGTGTGTCAAAGCATAAAGAGACCAGCAGGCGCACTCAGCGTAAAAATGTAAGTGTCAGTGGCGTAGCCACAGGGGGGCGCAGGGGGGCGATCGCCCCCCCCGCCCCTCTTGGCCTGGCGCCCCTTTACTACTTAATAAATAATTCTTAAAAAACAATATCTGTCTTATTTCATTTTTAGTAAAGAAGAGCGATCGGAATAAACTTAATAAAACCGGTTTTGAGAGCGTCCCATCATATTTAATTTATTTCTTTTTATATAGCGGATTTTAACTTCATTTGGGGCCAGACCCCTGTTTCCTAGAGAGCACGAAGAAGGTGCCTACGAAATTTGGGCGTGGTCCCAAAATTTTTTTGCCTGCGGCGCTTTAGCTCCACGGTGTACGCCCCTACGATAGTTCGCCCCTCCCGCCCCAAAATGCTGGCTACGCCACTGGTAAGTGTGCCGACAGTATTCTAAGCAAGCGATTCGCCATTTTCTCCGGATGCCGACCGTCAGTCTCGTTGAACAAATTGTTGCCCGAACATCATTTATACAGAGCAGAAATGGGGGACATTATTGACTTTGTGTTTATTCTTTTTTTATTCACAATGAGCACTGAAGATCGTGGAATAAGTCGCTGTGCTGCTAAAAGTTTTGTACAAACAATTCAAAAAAGCTGCGACTAGTAATTTGCAAAAATCAGGGAATTGAATTAAAATTATAAAGAAATCTGTTTATTGTAATTATAATTTATTCATATCTTGAAGAACAAAAAAGAGGAATTTTTACTTTTTAAAAATGGCATTTTTTAAATTTCTGAATTATTGGCAATATTTGGGCGTGGCCCGCAGCGCTTTCCCTCCAGCGCATCCTAATTCAGCTAACTTACCGCACGCATTATTATATACAGAGTGGCAAAAAACTCGCGCGAAATGCCTGTAACTTTTGAATTACCTCGTATACGAAAAGTGGCCTTTATGAAAGTTGTTCAAAAAATTGTTTCCCACATTTCTACCTGCATGAATTTTTTCTGTCATTTCTGGTTTGGTCGCCATAGAGACCAACTTACTTTTTTTAAATGGAACACCCTGCATATGATTGCATATTTGTTATCTAATGGAAGGACTCTGCATTTTTTGTATTTCAAATTTTCACCTTTGCAAGCGTGTCAGAGATAATGAAAGTGAAAAACTTCCTAATTATATTATTATACAGGGTGTCCGGATAAGGATACGGAGCGGCCATATCTCGGAAACGATACGTCCCACAGATCTGAAAAAAAGCTCTCATCATAAAAACTGCCAAGAGAAATTCATTCAAAATAATTTTAAGTTTCGAAAATTGCCGCAAGAGGGCGTAACGGCTTATTTATTTTTTAAAGTTCATTTTACGGCAAAAAATGCCACTTAACCGTAGAAAAGCAAATAAATAATTAAAATCAGTAGATTGTTTACTACAACTTTTGCCATTGTTATTTTTTTGAATCTCGCCTAATAGAGGAGTGGGGGAAGCATTTAGGACATTTTTCAAAAACTGTCATTATGTCGTTATCCTTCAACGGATTTTCTATAACTTGGACTTGTTTGAAAGGGAATTCCTTGGAGTTTAAATAAATTATTCAGGAATTGTCACAAGTTTCCTGATACAAATTTAAGATGGCGCTGTTATTCAATCTAACTTATTTTTTATTTTTCTCGGTATTTGCAAATTGGATGGTATAATTTTTTTCAGTAGTAATAGGAGACAATTTGCATAGGGAACGATTAGTCCAAACCGCAAATCGATATCACCAGGGGTTTAAAAGTTATTTTGATTTTTCTTTAAAAAATGATACAGTTTCCATTTACCGGTACCCGGTATACCCCTAATAAGCAAGATAACAACTAATTTCATGGCCTACTGTTTAATAAACTATAAAATTTATAATAAAAGTTTAACGAGTCAAAGAAACATCAATAACACTGAATAAAATATGAATATTATGATATGAGATTATGAAAAAGTGCACAAATCTTAAATCTAGAAACAATTAGCAATTTAGCAAGACAACAATAATTACAAATGTTTAAAATATTTTCCGTCACTTCCTAAGCTCTTAGTTATTCTTCTTTCAGTGAAAAACACACTTGCCTCTTGCCTCAATTTCAGCCGTGGATAAGCTTCGAACGGCATTTCATATCCTTTCCATCATGTTTTCGCCTAAATTACAAGTTCCAAGTTGGCCATGGAAAAAAACAAATTAATAATTTATTGTGACAAGCTGTTGATGAGTTTTAAACGTCAAGCATCTTATAATATTAAGCATTGTTTTTTACATTTATATTGCATTTTTCTACAAACAGTATGCCGTTTACTAACGCAGAAGCGTATGATATGTTGAATATGTATTTTCAATCTCTTGAAAATGCTGTAATAGCGTCGAGAGAGTATGCAATGCGATTTCCACAAAGAAGACACTATTCTCGAGAAGTATTCTCAAGATTAGCTCGACGATTAAGAGAAACTGGTAATGTGCAGCCCATTCAACGACCCTTACGCATTCGTAGGACACGTAATGAGGTAAATATTATCAACGTTTTGGCTTACGTTTAATACGATCCCACTTTAAGCACCAGAAAAATTTCCCTTGACTTGGGGGTTCCAAAAACAAATGTCCACGAGATTTTACAAACTAATAGTATGCACCCTTACCACATCGTTTTACACCAGGCATTGAACGATACTGATTATGATCGTCGATTGGATTTCTGTCACTGGCTATTAAATATGATTAGGGAAAATCCAAATTTTCTTTCACGGATATTATGGACAGACGAGGCCACTTTCACTAACGCTGGGGGTGTGAATTTGCATAATATGCACTATTGGTCTGAGCAAAACCCTCATTGGATGAGGCAAGTAGGTTTTCAAAACCGCTGGAGTTTAAATGTTTGGTGCGGGATCTTGGAAGGAAAAATTATCGGTCCCCATTTTTTTGACCAAATAACCCTTAATGGAGCAAGATTTTTAGATTTCTTGGCCACTTTCCTTCCACCTCTTTTGGAAGAAGTCTCCTTACAAACGAGAACAAACATGTGGATCCAACTTGATGGTTGTCCGGCGCATTACTATCGTAACGTACGCCAATACCTAGAAGAGCAATTTGCGCATCGTGTAATTGGAAGAGGAAGCTTGTTTCCCTGGCCGGGTCGTTCACCGGATCTTACTTGTCTTGATTTTTACCTATGGGGTAGGTTAAAAGATCTGGTTTTCCAAGAGAGACCAACAACAAGGGAAAACATGATGGTAAGGATAACACATGCCGTTAGAAACTTATCCACGGCTGAAATTGAGGCAGCCGTATTATCAACTAACAGAAGAATAATAATTAAGTGCTTACCAAATGACGGAAAACATTTTGAACATTTGTAATTATTATTGTTGTCTCGCTAAATTGCTAATAAAATTGTTTCTAGTTCTAAGATTTGTGCACTTTTTCATAGTCTAAGTCTCATAATATGATATTATCTTAATATTCATATTTTATTCAGTGTTATTGATGTTTCTTTGACTCGTTAAACTTTTATTATAAATTTTATAGTTTATTAAACAGTAGGCCATGAAATTAGTTGTTATCTTGCTTATTAGGGATATACCGGGTACCGGTAAATGGAAACTGTATCATTTTTTAAAGAAAAATCAAAATAACTTTTAAACCCCTGGTGATATCGATTTGCGGTTTGGACTAATCGTTCCCTATGCAAATTGTCTCCTATTACTACCGAAAAAAATTATACCATCCAATTTGCAAATACCGAGAAAAATAAAAAAATAAGTTAGATTGAATAACAGCGCCATCTTAAAATTGTATCAGGAAACTTGTGACAATTCCTGAATCATTTATTTAAACTCCAAGGAATTCCCTTTCAAACAAGTCCAAGTTATAGAAAATCCGTTGAAGGATAACGACATAATGACAGTTTTTGAAAAATGTTCTAAAGGCTTCCCCCACTCCTTTATTAGGCGAGATTCAAAAAAATAACACTAACAAAAGTTGTAGTAAACAATCTACTGATTTTAATTATTTATTTGCTTTTCTACGGTTAAGTGGCATTTTTTGCCGTAAAATGAACTTTAAAAAATAAATAAGCCGTTACGCCCTCTTGCGGCAATTTCCGAAACGTAAAATTATTTTGAATGAATTTCTCTTGGCAGTTTTTATGATGAGAGCTTTTTTTTCAGATCTGTGGGACGTATCGTTTCCGAGATATGGCCGCTCCGTATCCTTATCCGGACACCCTGTATATTCCTACCTAATACCCACAAGTTAAGTAAGGTGTTTGCATGACAGCGACCTAAGAGGTGTCAATTGTGAGTTCCTGTTTAATTTTCTGTTGTCTGATTTCTAATTTGTTTACACTGTGGGTTATCTGAATGAGTAAAAACGAGTTGAAATTTTAGTGATGAGCGGTTACGCAAATATGAAGAGATCGCAAGATCAGGTTTGTCAACTTTTCAATGAATTATATCCAAATAGGCCTCCAATAAATCAGTCAACGGTATGTCGAGTGGTAAAGAAATATCGAGAAACAGGCAGTGCTAGGGAAGCCGCTAGATCAGGTCGACCTAAAACAGCAACCGGGGGAGACAAAGATTTGGATATTATGTTCTCAATACATGAAAATCCATCACAATCATCCAGGCCAATGGCAATGGATTTTAATGTGTCTCATCAGTCAGTGAAGAATTTGTTTAAGCAGGGGAAGTTGCATCCCTGCAAGATAAAGTTGGTGCACGAGTTAAACGAGGACGATTTTGATAGAAGAGCTGAATTTTGTGAGCTGATAATGGAAAGATGCAATAATGATAATAACTTCGCAACAAATATTATTTTCTCGGATGAAGCTACTTTCCATTTAAATGGCATTGTTCATAGACACAATTATCGTTTTTGGTCTGCTGAGAATACTCACGGATTCCAGGAAGGTCATACTCAGAGGCCCGAAAAAGTTCATGTTTGGGCGGGCATGGTTGGTAGACATATTGTGGGACCTTTTTTTATAGATGGTAATTTCAATGGCGAAAAATATCTGAACCTCCTCTGAAATCACATAATTCCTTATTGCAAAATGGTTTTACCGGGTGTAAATAATGGCATAAACGAACAGGTATGGTTCCAGCAAGATGGAGCACCTACGCATTATTCGGCAAATGTTAGATAAGCGAACAATTTCCAGGACGTTGGATAGGCAGGAGAGGTGCTATTGACTGGCCAGCGCGATCCCTGGACTTAACCCCACTCGACTTTTTTTTACGGGGGCACTTAAAAAACAAAGTCTACGTTAACCGTTTAAATGACTTAGAATCTTTAAAAGTCAGAATTAGTGCTGAAATTCGGGCCATTCGGGAGGACTTCCTTTTAAACGTTGTAGACGGGTTTAGGGATCGACTGGCGCTTTGCTTAGCAGAAAATGGTGGTCATCTTGAACACCTGATCCACTGAAAAGGTTTACTTGTTTATTATTCCGTTGTTAAGTTGTTCAATTTTCTAGGCTATTTATTTTGTTATTATAAAGTTTGTTACAATTTTAAATAAATAAAAATTAGAAATACAAAAAATTCAGAGTTTTCCCAGTAGAATCATATGCAGGGTGTTCAATTTTAAAAAAAAGTAAGTTAGTCTCTAGGGCAACCAAACCAGACATGACAGAAAAAATTCATGCCCGTAGAAATGTGGGGAATAATTTACTGAACAACTTTCATAAAAGCCACTTTTCGTATACGAGGTAATTCAAAAGTTACAGGCATTATGCGCGACTTTTTTGCCACTCTGTATAATTAGCTATTACCAAGGGCTTACGTGAATTGTTTAGTAGGTATGCAAAAAATCATTGCACACTGTAGTTTACAGTTGTTAAGTATTATATTAATCTAATCAATAAATGTTTTGCGTTCAATTGTTATAAGAATTTCTACACATCTTGAAGATTTTTACATATTTTTTTTTATATATCTAGGTAAATGATTTAAGTATTATTTAAATTTTTTTTTTAATTGGAGGTTAGTTAAATACGAACTTTGCGTGTAATCTTTTTGAAGTTTAATAAGGTAGAAATAAGTATTCCATATCTCTCCATATTTATAATACAATATACTTACTTATATTTATTTTATGTTTTTGTTAGTAAATTTTTAATTGTTATGCACGTACCAAAGAGAAAGTTATTGATAGTTTTTGTGCCAAAATCATCAGCTGTTTCACCAACAGACACTTTTAATCTATCTGGATGATAATATATAAATGACGGTATTAACCGTGATCCTTCATTATCAATAATAACTTCTGATTTCCCATTTCTATATACAGCAGCCCCACTAAAGGTTGTTCCCAAATCTATTCCTATTGCTGGTGCTGAGCTCATCTGGAATAAACAGGGTTAATTCAGGTTAGTTTTCTAAAATTCTAAACGTATTTCATGTGATTTATGAGGGTTGCTATTTAAAAAAAATTCAAAATGGCGTCGTAGCTGTCACTTTTTGACATCTGTTGGATGTGATTATAGCTTAGATAGCTTGGTCACGGAAAATTATGTCACTGTGAAAAAATTGGGGTTTTCAGCTTAAAAGGTCTATTTATTAAAGGGGTGACTTAAAAGACAAAATCGATTAAGGCAATTTAGAAACGGCTGAAAATAAATAACAACAACTATATGTTTTTAAAATCAGATCGCCAAACGCAATTCACTCGTCTGGTTATTTATGAGGGATGCCATTTAAATAAAAATTAAAATACCGTCGTATCTGTCACTTTTTGACCTCTGTCTGATTTGATTATAGCGTAGATAGCTTGCTAAAGGAAATCATGTCACTGTAAAAAAAAATTGGGGTTTTCAGCTTAGAAGGTCTATGTATTAAAGCGTGAAACACTTAAAAGACAAAATCAATGAAGGCAAATTAGGAACCCCTGTATTTCCGAGACGGCTGAAAATAAATATTAACAACTATAGATTTTTAAAATCGGATCGCGAGATGCAATTCACGTATGTGGTTATTGATAAGGGTTGCCATTTAAGAAAAATCAAAATGGCGTCGTATCTGTCAAATTTGTGAACCTGTATATTTTTTGACATTAAGTTTGGCTTCGTTGTCGAAAACCATTAATAAAAAATATGAAGTTGAAAAAATAGTCCATACTTTCAGTGGAGTCAATGTAATATAAAATAAAACAATGCAGTCTTCCTCCACAGTTTAATTATTGTTAACATAAAAAAGTTTTTTAAGCTCCCGACATGTTTCGAGTACTTATGTACTCATCTTCAGGGGATACTGAAAGGATAATATAAATTTCAGAATGAAAAAGTATAAGATAAAGAAGGACTTACCCAACATCGAGTTTTAACATCGAAATAAGTTGCCTCAAATAAATGAGTTCAACAGAAAGGCTGGAGACTTGGTGTATTAGATGGTTAATTATATGGAATGAGAAGTAAAGTTAAGATTGAGTTTTGTAATTTAGATAAGTAATAGCTATTTATGTATCAAGGGCGTTACGGGGACTATAATGCCCTGAAGGTAGAAATAGCCCGAGGGCCTCTGGCCCGAGGGATAGGTTTCTGCCTGATGGGCATTATAGTCCAGTAAAGCCCGTGGTGCATACAATGCTTTATGTTTTACCTAAAAAAGAGTTTTTCAATGACTAATTACATTATTTATTCGCAATATAAAAAATAAGTTGCACCTGTACCTGTATACGTAAGTAGATAATGACTGGTGTTAAGTTTGACTTTGATGTTTCTGTCAGTTAGTCAGTTGGCATTTTTTATTTAACGATTTGCTCAAAATGGAAGAAATTCCACAAAATATAAGAGAAAAGGTCATAAAAGCGACCGAAAATCTTTTGCCAGTTAAATCAAGGCAACAGTATGATCGGGAGTATGGCATATTTGGTATTTGGAAAGATACGAACACAATTCTTCAAATAACCGAAAACGTTTTAATGGCATATTTCCAGGAACTGGTAAGTTATTGATTTTATTTTAATACATATGTTTAACAAACTTTATTATTTTTAGTCGGAAAAATACAGTCCGAACTCTCTCTGGACCAAGTATTCTACCCTAAGGTCTACGTTGATGGTCTATGAAAATATAGACATTTCGCAATACCATCGTCTCATATCTTTTTTAAAAGTTAAGTCGAAAGGATACGTCCCGAAGAAGTCTAAAGTTTTGGAAGGAGAACAAATATTAAAATTTATTAAGAAGGCTCCTGATGATATCTACTTGGTACACAAAGTCATATTGGTAATGGGTGTTTTTGGAGGTTTAAGACGAGATGAGTTGGTCAAAATGACCATTGATGACATTGAAGATAGAGGAACAGTCTTGGTTATAAAGGTACCAGAAACTAAAACTTCAACTTCAAAAAGTTTTACTATCATCGAAGAAGATTTAGGCGCTTTAAATTTAATAAAAAAGTATACAACATTAAGACCAGCTGGAATAAAGGAGCGAAGATTCTTTCTTACCTATAGAAAGGGTCGATGTACAGTACAACCCATTGGAAAAAATACCATAGGAAGCGTCCCAACATTGATCGCAAAATTTTTAAAACTGGATAATGCAGAAGCTTACACCGGCCACTGTTTGCGTCGCACATCGTCAACTTTACTTGTTGAGGCAGGTGCTTCGTTTGAAACGCTAAAACAACATGGGAAATGGAAAAGCTCTTCAGTAGCTGAAGGATATATAGAAGAAAGTATTTCATCCAAAAACAAAATAGCCAAAATGATTGCCAATTCAGTTAATTCCGAGGTTAATTCCGTAGCGACTATTGAAAATTCTTTAATAGACTGTTCTTCTATACAAAATAGCGTTAGTGCTACCACCGCTGCTACCATCACAAAAAACACCGACCATTCTATAGTGGGATCAGCTACATTTTCCGGGACATTTCAAAATTGTAATTTTTATTTTGGAAATAAAGTTTAATTTTTAGTATTGTTTAAAGAAAAAATTATTTTTTGTATAAACTTGATCTTTATTGTGAGAGAAATAAAATTGGATAAGCAATAAAATTTCCATATTAGCGCATTAGGGTAATATAAGCGGGCATTATCATAATGCCCGCTTATAATGCCCTAGGTGTGATAGCAGGTATTATTGCTATCATAACATATTCCGTTTCTAAGGTATTATAGATCAATAATAGATAGGTAAAACATAAAACATATTTAAGTAGGATAATAAAATATTATGACCTCTGAAGGAGAGAAGTTTTCTTTAATCTTGTTAAGCAGTTGAAGTATACCGGGTGTTGCATCGTCGAGCGGGACATAGGAAATCCCATGTAATTTTAAATGGGGTCAATTATTGGCTTTCCTAATTATTTTAGAGAAAAATTCTATTTAGGTTTATTAAAGAGCATTAAAACCCACATTCAAAAGAATAACTTTAGATATTTTTGATGCGCCCGTTTACGGGTTATCGCCGATTTCTTTTTAACTATTTCTCCTTTTTATGGCCCCGTATTTGCGGGCACCAGTCAAGGTAAAAGATGACTGTCAAATAAAGTTGTCATTTTGAAATGTGTGCTTTATTGTTATAAAAACTCGTACATCGAAAATATTAGCCATGAATTACACTTCTGAAGAAAAAATATTGATGATTAAATGGTATTATCAAGGAAATAGTTATCAAAATGTGTCAGACATGTTTGCTGCTCTGTATCCGAATAGACTTATACCTGCAAAATCTACAGTCGAAGGGACTATCAAGAAATTTGAGACAAAAGGCACTGTAATAAATAACTGCAGATGTGAAGAAAGGCAGGAACAAAGAAGAGATGCAAGAAATGATAGGGACTTCCAAGTTTTATTGTGCGTGGAAGAAAATGATGGGAAGATCAGCACAAGGAAACTTGAGGATGACATCCACAGCGTTACGAGCTTTGAAACGACATAAATATTATTCATACAAATATGAAAAGCACCAAGAGCTAATAGATAGGGACGAAATACGACGACAGGAGTTTTGTTTTGGTATGATGGAAAGAGCAAACATGGATAGGGAATTTTTAAAAAACATTTGTTTCACTGACGAATGCACATTTACCTTAAACAATGAACCCAATGTTCAAAATTATCGATATTGGAGCAAAGAAAACCAACACAGGTTTGTGGAAACAAGGACGCAATATCCACAAAAAGTTAATGTATGGGCTGGGATTTTCGGAGAAAATATTATCGGGCCATTATTTCTTACACGAAATTTAAATGCAGAATATTTTTTGGAACTACTCGAAGATCATATTTTACCTACTTTACATGATGCCGCCAGGGAAAATCAGGAAGTTTGGTACCAAATGGATGGCTGCCCGGCACATAGTACCCTGGCTGTCCGGGAATATTTAAGCCGTGCTTTTAATGGAAATGTTATTGGCTTAAATCATACAGTAAATTGGCCAGCCAGGTCTCCTGATTTATCGCCAAATGATTTCTTTCTCTGGGGCCATTTAAAAAACAGGATATACAAAGATAAAAAATACCCAAATCTAGACGAGTTAAAAAATGCTATTTCTGCCGAATGCATTAGAATTTCAGTTTACCAACTAGCGAATGTAAGAAGAGAATTTTATGATCGCCTCGGTTATTGTCTAGCAGTCAATGGAGGAATATTTGAACATCTTCTTAAATCCTAAAGTTCTAACAATTTAATAGTACCTACCTATTAATTGGTAAAATATTGAAACATGTAAAATGTCATAATTAACCTTGTAATTGGATACTTTATTTTAGTTTTATTCAGATTAATTTGTACTCATAAATACACCTTTAATATTTTCGATGTACGAGTTTTTATAACAATAAAGCACACATTTCAAAATGACAACTTTATTTGACAGTCATCTTTTACCTTGACTGGTGCCCGCAAATACGGGGCCATAAAAAGGAGAAATAGTTAAAAAGAAATCGGCGATAACCCTTAAACGGGCTCATCAAAAATATCTAAAGTTATTCTTTTGAATGTGGGTTTTAGTGCTCTTTAATAAACCTAAATAGAATTTTTCTCTAAAATAATTAGGGAAGCCAATAATTGACCCCATTTAAAATTACATGGGATTTCCTATGTCCCGCTCGACGATGCAACACCCGGTAGATTGTGTCCATTGAAATATAGGAAAAGTTTAAAAGGAAGGTTTTTTTTTTAATTAAGAATCATGAGCTTATATGATTAAGTTTAGATGAGTAAAACATAAATTGAGTTCAAATAAAGGAAGATTGTGACATCTGGAGGAGAGAAGTTTTCTTTTAACCTGTTTTTAAAATCATAGGTATTATTTAATAAAAAATTATGTAAAATGTTGAAAAGTTTCTTAAAGATTTAGAGAGGTTTATCTTCATTTTTTGTTAGCTTATATGATGATATGGGGTGTTTTTTTTAATATGGGGCAGCAAAATATATATATAAAAAATTATATTTTTGCTGATATTTTTGCATTTTTTTTTAAGTCAAGCTTTGACGTTGGCTTAAATATTTAAAGTAAACGTACAACGTGACACATAATGTGGAATGGGAGGTGGAAATATATTTAAAAGAATTAAAATATACTAAAAATAAGAAGAATACATCAAAAATAATCACGTATTTAAGTACCGAAGCGTTTTAAAAAAATATAGGTATTAAAAACAGATTTTAAAAATTTAAGAAAACGCTAATGGGCGTTACTCTGCATTACCCAAAATTTAGAGAAAACTGCATTACTGGTACACATTTTCGAGTAGCGGATGGCCCCTCGATTAAAATATAGCACACCCATTTGAAAAAAAGCAAATTTGTTTTTTTTCTCGAAAACTATTGAACGTAGAAAAATCTGGATTCTACGTAAGAAACTACAAAAAGAACAGTTGTTTTCTATTTGATAAGCTACAGGGTAACCTAAGGGGTGTCCCAAAATGTATAATTTTTAAAAACATCCGGTATATCAAAAACAAGGAGGACTCATATTTTAGAAGAATTATAAAAATTAATCATTTTATTTTTTTTATTTGGTATTAAAAATTAATTTTGTTGATAAGTTTAGAAAATTTTATTAATTTAAAAAAATTTTATTTTTTAAAAAAGAAGATTCCATACAACCTTTGTGCGAACACAACCGCGGTACTTCCGCAAAACGTGGGAAATGAAATGAGGTTAAATATAAGAGAAAAAGTGACAACCAAGTAGGTAATACAATCCGGTGCTACCATTATAAATATATAAATAAAAATTATAAATTATAAATCGGGTGAGACACTTAAAAAAAAGTCCCTGTACAGACACCGTTTTGCGAGGGATGGTATAATATCCAATAACGAGCACATTATGAAACTTCTCAGCTGGCTCAAAAGTGGGGGCATTTGGAGATTCAAAGTGTTAGAAATGTCCTATATTTACGTCATCGTATTAAGTCAAAATTGAATAAAAAGTACAGGTGGGCTTAGGAATCCGTGACTGGTGTCAATTTACTGGTAAGGTTTATTTGATCAGGTTGACAATTACATTGTTGTACCTTCATTACCTTGCAGTAAGGTTGTAGGTATTATTAAGCAATTAAAAAACTGATATCAATTTAACTCAAATTTAAGAATAACATCTTTATTTCAGGTACGGTGCAGCAATCATCACTGTCTCTCCCACATAAGTTATTAATAGTAATGCAGTAAATCAAAATAACGTTTGAATATGGTATCTGAGTGTTTTCATTTTTAACAAATTTCAAATATTATGATCTTAAATTAATACAAGATGTTTTGATCGGAAAATCATTTAATTTTTTTTTTAATGTAAGTGGAGATATTTTAAACTTTTTGACCAATTATGATGAAAATTCTCTTACGAAACTTACCTTTTCAACTACTTAATTCACTTCTTGTTTGATGCGTAACTAATTCGGATTTTATTTTCGGGTAATTCACACACAGCACGTTAGCAAGAGTGACTTATGTTCAGTTCAGTATGTATGCATATATTTTACACACAAAGATAAGCATGATATCTTAGATAACCTCATCATATCAGTAGCTATATTACTTTTTGAAACGATGGGTGTTATATTACATTATTTTCGAGAGTATCAGTAACCAAAAACCAGTGGCGCTTTTCAGGGGCTACTACAGTGTCAAAATCAATTTGCATTTTTAACGGCGCGAATAAGCGCTTCACTTTTTATATCGCCCTAGTCATAATTCAGTTTCGAATTAAAATTAAGTTTCCGGCATAGTTCCGTAAGTAATAATGGTTGTTCTTAACAGCGTAACAGGTGCCCTTCGTCGCCTGGTTTGTTTACTTGTATCATTGTCTATACAACATACGTCGAAAGGTGCAGAAAAATTACTGTTTTTTTTTAAACAGCTTAAAAGCAAGTCAGAACTGTAGTTTGAATGTATATTGTAGACCTGAAAAACATGTGCGTTCCGAGTTCGTCTAGTCTTGGCACTATGTAGGAAATGAAATTAATATCTTAGAAAGTATATAATTGTAGAAAGCGTTATAAAAACTGTATTCCATTCAATTTAAAAATCCTTTATTGTCTTAAGAACGTTAATCTTGTTTACGAAGGTAAGTAACGATTATAATCATAGTAACAAACAAAGTATAAGAATATAACAACAACAACATCAAAACACTTAAATACAGCATAAGTTAAATAAGATATATGTAATTCTATACATGGTTAGGAGTTACAATTAAGAAGCAAGAGATACCTAATAAAGAACAAAAATAATTGCAAACAACTAAAATTAGTCAAAGATTAAGATGACCTGTCACGCATAGTATTTTTTTCTTCTTTTTTCCCTTAGAGAAAATCGAAATAATATTCCTCCAGCCTTCTCCAGCAACATCCATGTCACAGATTTTTTAAACAATTTAAGTGACTGTAGATCCTTTAAGTTATTAGATAAATGATTATATATTTTCAGTCAGTATTCAGAAACCTATATCTTATCTTAAATATTAAAGTGACAGTCTCCAAAATAAACAATGATGTTAGTGTCAATAAACAATGGTCTGCATAAGTCTCTGGGTTTGGCCCGACCAATATATCTCACTGCGCGTTTTTGCAGAACAAACAGAACACCAAGCAGTTGCTGACTAGAAAACCCCTAAAATGCAACTCCATATCTGATAAGAGATTCTATAAGCGCATGGTAAACTAATTTTGCAATATTTGAACCAAGTTCATTGACTACCACTTTGACCGCAAACCATGCCGAAGCCAATTTCCTGCTCAGTGCCTTAATATGATTTTCAAATTTAAGGCCACTATCAATGACAAGGCCCAGAAACTTAGTACTATGGCAATTCACAAGGGGTGAGTCACCAATGACCAAGCCCTCCATAGTATACTTAAAACTATATAATTACGTTTGTTTTTTCGACATTTAGAGACAGCAAGTTCGAATCACACCATTCTTTGACCATAAGCAAATCTGAGGTAATAATATCTTTTTATATAGGAGCATTGTTAAAGTGCCATAATATTGTAGTATTGTCGGCGAAAAGTGTGAACTCTCCCCCCATGTTATATCAACCCAACCAGAACAGCGAGAATCCATATAGGTTCAAACGCTGGCAAGGCGGCCCATTGCGGGCAAACTACGTTGGGTGTCGCTGGAAGCCAATGTATCGGTTCAGCTTACCGAAAGCATGTATTTTGAAAAACACAAACTTAAAATAAGTTCGTGTACAGAGTTGTCCCTTATCCTTTCCGTCAGACCCAATCCTTGGACGCGTTTCGCCGTTTACGGCTCTTCAGCAAGGCTCCGGGTCTGACGAAAAGGTAAGGGACCTCAAAGTGCTTTAACACAGAAAGGCAAGTTTACGAATTTCGTTAAATCGTTATTGTATAAAAGAAAGAGGACTGGTCCCAGCACTGAACACTGAGTCCCCAGTCAATCACTCGGCTCTCAGAACAAACAAAACCCCTAAAAACTCTCTGACTTCTGTCCCCAAGATAGGATAGACAGTAAAACAACCAGTTATGATATTAACATATTTACTCATACTGTAAAACCACAGTTAAGGTGTACTGGTCAGGAAAAATACTGATAATGTTCAGCGCATTGAAGAAAAAACAGGGGTATTAAAAGTATGTAGTAGGTATGTGATCTTTAAACAAAAAGAAAGATTTTTACGTTGAAATATGGAGGCAACAGTAAAATAGCAGCCATATTGACGATACACATAATATTGATGCATAATTGGATATATTGTAAATTATTTTATTAGGGTGGCAAGAATAGAGGGGCATTTAGAAAACGTGTCACTAATTTGTCAAAAATCAATAAACAAGTTTGAGAAAAATAACATATTATTATCCTTAGGTATACCTATGACATAAAGAGACGAGCGTCTCTGGACAAAATAAACGTCAATTTGAGGAGAATATTAAAAAATTGTAGAAATCCGACGTACTGCGCATGAGTAAAGCTTCCGCAAACGGAATTTTCAATGCGAATATCGGGGACATTTTTAGAGCCATTAGCTTTGTTTTTCTGCTGGTGGGAGTTCAGTGGCTAATGCTAGAGTTGGGGTACCCAAGTTATGCTAATCTGATGAGTGGCAATAACTACGAAACAGCTGTCATTGCTTACCGGACCCCGGGCTGGGTTGTCTTTTATCTTTGGACTTTGATCTCCTTAATATGCTGCAATTGAAAAGAAAAGAGAAGGCGTTTGTACTAATATTTTCGTCCGATTCACCATGACCTTTTCTCTTTTCATTTTTTTCACGGACACTGAACTCTATATATTTTAATAATTTTTTTTTCTCTTTTTAAGAATTTAAGAATGAAAGAATTTCAATACTAAAATTGGCAATACTGAAAAAAAATATTTACTATTTTCTGTTTTTGTTGAACTGGATTATCCTCTAAAATATTTAAACTATAATTTGGTCTTTAGCATTTTTTTTATTACATTTTATGAAAGATTTTATAATTTTAGTGCGAACTGCAATAAATTTTTCTGACTCCTAAAGCCTTTAAAATAATTTACGAATATCGACTCGCAGAAACCGCTGTGTGACGTCACTAAGTCCTATAGTAAGTCGGGTCGCGCAAGCTGCCGTGGTTTACGACTAAGAAGACAGGTGGCCATGCACATCGCCCTTTTTCCGTTGCTGGCTAACGAAGTAGACGTCGACAAGAGAGAAATAAATAATTTTTAATAATTTCTCTTTGCTGAAATGTATAGTCTAGAACTCGTATGGAAGTGGCAACCCGCAGATCAAGGCTCAAGCGAATCAAGAGTCTCTCGAGGTGAAAAGGCTGCTAAGCGAGAAGGAGTCGAGCCTTTGGCATAACAAAATTGAGAATTTAAACACGGAAGATAATTCCTTGTACAAGTTTACAAGGACACTGTTAAAAGAGGGGAGAAAACCTGTTTCTTATCTAAATGACACCAGAAACAACAATGAAATCGCCTCTGATCCAAGCGAAAAAATTAAACTGTTCACAGAAAGCCTCCGCGAACACTTTAATGAAAATGAGACAGTAGACCCAGAGAGAGATCTGCGAGTCGCCAGAACCATTGAAATTTACAAAGCAATGCAACATCCGCCAGCGGACCTGCAAAGGGTTATATCCGAGGAAAAAAATATTGCAGAATATCAATGCAAAAAAAAGCGCCTGGCTTTGACGGCATACGGAACAAGGAACAAGGCAGTCAAGAACTTGCCAGAAAACACAGTAACCGAAATTGTAAACATAGCCCAGGCAATTCTTGAAAAGGGCTGCTTTCCGGACACTTGGAAGAACGCCAAGGTGGTATTAACACCTAAGACCGGCAAAGATCTTACACTAGCTATCAATTATCGGCCGATAAGCCTCTTATCGTGCCTAGGCAAAACCCAGGTCATCTTTTTTTCAAAAGCAAGAATCAATTTACCTGAAACCAGGGTAAAGGTTAGCAATAAATCAATAGAATGGTCAAACAAGATAAATATCTTGGATTGACTTTTGATAAAAAGATGGCATGGGGAGACAATGCAGATGAGCGAGTGGCAAAAACCCAAAAACAATTCCACGCTATACAATATATCCCCTAATAAATAAAAATAGTAAATTAAATTTATAAGTAAAAACAACGTTGTACAAAACAGTAGTACACCCGGTACTTACTTACGGCATACCGACGCGACGTGGTGTACCATAAATAAGACCAAAATGTTAAAAGTACAAAGAGTACAAAATAAAATTCTAAAAGTAATGGTGGGGGTACCAATGTACAGGGTTATTGGCCACATTTTGACCAATAGGTAACTTTTTTATTTAAAGTTTTTGATATATGGTTTAAATATAACATTTATAGGTCCTTTTGAGAAGCGCCAGTAAAAGTTGGTTTCGGATATATAGGGTTCCCTATTACGAAATGTCAAAACAATGTTACTTTTTTTAAACGGAACACGCTGTATATTATTGAATTTCTAGATTCTCCAGACAATTCTAAGTATATTTCGTGTATAATATCCTTTACCTATTAACAGTTTCCGAGATATTCATGATTAAAAATCGGATTTTCGGACTTTTAAATTGGGGTTTTATTATTGTTTTTATTATATCACCTAGGAATCATATTATGACAGAAACAGCATTAACTGTAATTTTTTCTAAAAGTTTTGACTTTTCGCTATCATAATTCTGTATAAAGATAGGCTATACAGAACAAGAAAAATTTGATATTTTACAGTTTTACATAAAGTGTAATAAAAATAAGCGTTTGGCAAAATAAAGATACCAAAGAGAATACAGAAACCGTCAAACACCAACTGAAAACACTTTTGTTAATGTACTTAAGCAGCTACAAGACTTTAAAACATTGCAGAGGAAGAAGGCTTATCGTGGTGTGGATGAAAATGCAGAGCTTAATGTCTTATTATATTTGCAAGGTAAAATTTTAACTTGATATTTTTATTTTTCTTTGTTATTATTTATTATTTTTTAGAGAATCCAACACATTCCATTCCCACTGCTGTTAAAACTTTGGATATAAAATACTGGAAAATACAAAATACGCTGAAAAAATATAAATTCACACCTTTTCAATTCACCAAGGTTCAGTTTTTAAGCGAAGATAATAAGCGGGAAAAACTACAATTTTGCCAAAAGCTGGAACGAAATACAAATTTTTTTCTCGAAATTGTGTGGACCGATGAATCGAATTAATCAACAAGTAGGATCTTTAACAGAAAAAATTGCCACTATTGGTCAGAAACGAATCCGCATCAAACAAAAATTATAAAGTCGTCGGGTCGAAGATCCATTAACGTTTGGTGTGGTATTACATTAATATTATTTTGGGGCCTTTACTATATGAAGGGGGCTTAACGGGAGAAAGATACCTTCAATTCCTAAACAACGAAATTGAAGAATATCTGGAAGAGATCCCTTTAGTTCACGTGAACAGGTTGATTTGGCAACAGGATAGGGCTCCTCCACATAACATTCAAAATGTAACGAGTTATTTAAGCCGTAAATATCCTAGATGGATAGGAAGATATGGAAAAATCAAATGGCCGCCAAACAGTCCAGACCTTACTTTAATGGACAGGTTTTTTTGGGGTACGATTAAGGGCAGTCTCTTTGACAACAATCCTACATTTCCAAACATTGAAGTCTTGCAGGACGCACTTATGATCTCAATTAATGCTATATAAAGCGATCCACTTATGGTAAGCGATGCAGTAAAGAACTTAGAAAAATGTTACCGACTTTGCGTTCAAGAAAATGGAGGCCATTTTGAGCATTTATTAACGAATTAGTTCATTTCTTTACTTTTCAATTATTTTATTTCGCCGATTGGTTTAACTTTTTATTCATTGTTTTAGTAGGCATCGTTGTTTAATTTAATTAAATTGAAATAAATAATAAAAGAAAATCCGATTTTCATTTATGAATATCTCGGCAACTGTTGAAGATAGGTATAGGATATTATACACGAAATATACTTACAATTGTCTGGAGAATCTAAAAATTTAATAATATACAGGGTGTTCCGTTTAAAAAAAGTAACATTGTTCTGACATTTCGTAATGGGGAACCCTGTATATCCGAAACCAACTTTTACTGGCGCTTCTCAAAAGGACCTATTAATGTTATATTTAAGCCATATATCAAAAACTTTAAATAAAAAAGTTACCTATTGGTCAAAATGTGGCCAATATATTTCGAAAACTACTTATCGGATTGACTTCAAATTTTCAGGGCTGACCATACCTTATAAATGCTTTAAAAAATTAGGTAAATAGTGTAATTTGAAGTTTGACCAAATGACCCTATTAGCTGATATCTCACTAAATAAAAAAGTTATCATATTATGTCAGGTTGAAAAAAAAACTGCATGGCAATGCATTGTTCCTTCTATTCCTAATATTATCCATTATGTTCCGTTAGTAAAGCACAAAACATATATCTTTTAGAATAAGTATAATTAATCCCCGTTTTATTTATCACTATCCCATTAATCAAACTATTTTCAAAGTATATTTTTGGTGTTGTCGAACAAATAAAGGGAAAATCGCCTAAACCATACCAGAGGTTATTCTTTAGAAAAACCCCAAGATCGATAAATATACATAACGCCCTAATGGCAGTAATAAATGGGAATTTTACGGCTACGGCACGAATAAAGGTGTCACTAAAAGGAAGACAAAGGGCTCCACGCACTACACGCGTCCTTTACGTAGATACATCATATAAAGGTATAAAACAAAGAAGCAAGCCGTGTTATACTCGTATAATATGATAATTATCATTCAGAGTATTATTTGTCACGTATATTAATAAATAACAACTATTTAGAACAAACTGCATTTAATTAGAACTGATTTAATTAACAATAGACTCTTAAACCTGGCCACTCTATATAACCAGTCAAGCTTAACTAACTCTCGTCTCACTGCGTCTTTCTTTTCGATTTATCCCTAGTAACCCGATACATTATTTTATTATCGGGATCTAGCCTAAATATTACACGGCACAACACTCTTGGTTCATAATCTTATATAAATGGTTTCATAATATACGCCTTACAGTTCGACCATCCTGACATAGGTTCGTCCTCGAACCCAAAACATCATTGGACAGATTGGTGGAGTTGAGCAACTTCTTAATCTGGGGATGAAGTTTCGGCTGGTTCTTCATCGTCAGCTTCATTCTGCCTTTGGCTAAAATACAAAGTCAATTAACTACAGATTAAAACCCCCGTTTTTTTGTATCCATGTATCTAAGTATCTTTTGATCTACAATCAGCGACAAGAGCTCTCATCCACTGTAATTAACTTAGTAGGCATCTATCATTGTGTTGACTCAAAGGCTTCCAAACCACAGAAAGGTTGGGCATTGATCCTCTAGGACTCTAGGTCGTTTTTGAACTTATTGACCGGCAGTTCTCATTAACTAAGCTTCTGAATGTGTGAGAATATTTCCCAGAGTCAACCAAACCAGCCAACAACCATAAATATAAAACCCCAATCTACCATACACCGTTTAAAATTAAGAAATTAAAAAGTTCTTGGACGCCTTGTAATATCTTCTTTTTAACCTTATAATTTAATAACCTTACTTTCTTTAAAAATTGAAATTCGTCTTTTCCTTGCGGCTGTTTCTCTTGTTCTTTTTTAATAATAAAATAAATGGAAGATATCTTGGAAGTAGCTGCCCAACTAGCAAAATAAATTTTTTGAAGGTAGTATAAATTACAATACAATAAATTTTATAGAAGCTTAAAATTCCTATAACGTGGTTAAATACCCTTATATGATATTTATAGGATCGAAAAGGGCCTACTTTTATAAAACATTTCGATATTATAAGAGTTCTATAGAAGTTGTGTACCACACTTTTAAAGCAATTTAATGCTACAACTATAAAATTGTTTTGTAGTGTGTATTTGGTGATATTTATACAACAATGTTTTATCGACACTTTAAAAGTCTTACACAAATATTATATAGTGATTGTCTAATGCAGTCTGATTATATAGCAATTTAAAGAGATATTTAATTTTTTAGTGCAGAATTTTAGAACCAAATTAATTTAAAAGGTGCGTATAACAACGGAGAATAAAGATATGTACCTACTTATTTAAAAATTGATCGGTCGAAACTTAATGGCGCTGATTCGTAAAAAATTATTAATATTATATCATCTTTATAATTTTAGCAATCTCGGATTAGCGTTAATAACTCAAATTTCATTGCGCCATAAATTTTATTAATAAACTATGTATATATTTGGTCATGTTTGCTTTAAAATAAAAAAAAAAATTATATAATTTTTTTTTTTATTATTTCGATATTTTTTATGTATAATATTAAGTTATTATTTTATTTAAGAATAACGTTAGAGAATAGTCTTCCAAAACTAATAAAATAACGGGAAAGGGGAAAAAAAGTGAAAAAGTCTTTCTCCACTAATTTTTAGTGGAGAAAGACTTTTTGACTTTTTTCCCCCTTTCCCTATATTTCAACTCCACTTCGAGAATGGACTATTTCTTTAAATTAATAAAATAACGTTAAAACTGCATTTTTACGTCTTCGACTTAATTTTACATGATGGCAGCAGTCGCGGATGCAAGATATCATTATTTAAACATGGCACAATTGAAACGTTTAATAATATTCTAGTGTAAATAAGAACTGTATACGATAAAATGGGTTTTCCACTACTAACCTATAACATCGCCATTATTGACCGATTATTAACGTTAGAAATCATTTTTCTCTACCTTATAAGTTATTATTGACCATGGTCAATAATAAGGCATTGAAATCCATTATTGACCGATCTTCAATAATCTATTTGAACGCAGGTACTTGATTTTTTGATTCTACAACATGAATTCATAAACATTATTTCTTGTGGTTAGGCAACCAGATAATTATCAAAACATATTAGATTATTAGAGACGCCTGATATTGTAAAATATCGATAGGTACAATCAACATTTTTTCTGCTTCCATCCTTAATTCTGGAGGTGTACACATAATAATATCACTAACATTTTCTTCGCTCATTTAAAAAAACGGAAAACTCGTGAAATCTGATGACATAAATGAACAAAAATTGACATTGACAAAGCCACCTGACAAAACAACAAAATATTTTGCCAATTCCAAAGCGCAGGTAACTTGATTAAAAAATATACCTATACCTACCTATCATTTTTTATAATTAATAATACTATAAAGATAAATGTCTTATAAAAGTTTGTAGTAGTGGAAAAAATATTATATTAACCACGGTTTAGACAGCTTATAGCCCTCGCGTCTTAAAACCCTCGTCGCTCCGCTCCTCGTGATTTAAACTTGCCGCTCGGGCAATAATGATGGCTGTCTAACCCTTGGTTAATAATATACTATTTTTCACTACTAACCTATAACATCGCCATTATTGACCGATTATTAACGTCAGAAATCGTTTTTCTCTATCTTATAAGTTATTATTGACCATGGTCAATAATAAGGCATTGAAATCCATTATTGATCGATCTTCAATAATCTATTTGAACGCAGGTACTTGATTTTTTGATTCTACAACATGAATTCATAAACATGAATGTGGTTAGGCAACCAGATAATTATCAATATATATTAGATTACTTGATATTGTAAAATATCGATACAATCAACATTTTTTCTGCTTCCATCCTTAATTCTGGAGGTGTACACATAATAATATCACTAACATTTTCTTCGCTCATTTTTTAAAAAAACGGAAAACTCGTGAAATCTGATGATATAAATGAACACAAATTGACATTAACAAAGCCACCTGACAAAACAACAAAATATTTTGCCAATTCCAAAGCGCAGGTAACTTGATTAAAAAATATACTTATACCTATACCTATCATTTTTTATAATTATTATTACTATAAAGATAAATGTCTTATAAAAGTTTGTAGTAGTGGAAAAAATATTATATTAACCACGATTTAGACAGCTTATACCCCTCGCGTCTTAAATCCCTCGTCGCTCCGCTCCTCGTGATTTAAACTTGCCGCTCGGGCAATAATGATGGCTGTCTAAACCTTGGTTAATAATATACTATTTATGGTGTTGCATATTACGGCGTTTTAAATTGTTTTTGTAACTTGAAAGCAAGATGTTGGTGTTGCAACGCTTTAGAAATTGCCAGATTTCGTATAGTCAAGACTTAAAATATAATAATCGTTATAATATTCTTATTAATATGTTTCCCTACATACAGCGGAGCCCTAAGTGACCAAACATGCGAGTGGTGAGCAAAATCGCCTCCAGGCACTCACAATATTTCGTGCATTATCACATTGTATTTATTAACTATGCAGTTTGTTTTGTAAGCCTGTCCATGACAGAAGGAGCCAAACCATTTGCGCCCACTTTGGGAGGGTTGTTTTATTTATCTTTTTGGTTGTGATAAGATTGTACTAAAATTCGACTTCGATAAATATAACATTACAACATCAGAGCTTGAAGTGAAGTGAGAAATTTCCTTGGTACCTACCTAAAATTTAATTTCATACAAGGTACGTTTTTACATTTTTAAAACTTCGGATTGACTTTAATTCAAAGATTAATTAGTTTTCTTTGTATAAATCTTTTCGATTCGAAGTAATATATACCGGGTGTTTCTCAAAAGACGCTCACCCCTATAACTTTTTTGTATTTATAGATATTAAAATGAAATTTTGGAATTGTGCATAAGAGATGAGTCTGCATTTATTGGCATAATTTTTGATTTGTTACCACTTCCGGTTTAACCGGAAGTGACCTTGACTTGGGTATTTTAAATGGGACACCCTGTATATTTTTACTTATTTGGATTCAGCATGATATTCTGAGTAAAATGACATCCCACTTGTCATTTTTTGACATGTTATAACATTTTTATTCTCATTTTTTGTATTGAATATAGAGGGCCATGAATCAATTAAATTATAGGTTAATTTATAGTCAAGTAGTTTACGAAAAATAAAATTATGTCATATTAATTGACTTTCTAAGTTTCACAAGCGTTTAAAAAATGAAATGACGTTTACTTCATTTTTCCAAATGGAACGATAGTGGTTTACTAGGATATTTGAAACGAGCATTTTTTTCCCAACAATTTGATACCATACACTCCTATGCTATTTTTAAACTTACGCAGGTGTTAAGAAATTGATCTAGGCAACTAGGCTTAATTAAAACTAAACTAAAAGAACTAAACAGTTAACTAATTCATTCTCAACAAACAACTAATAGTAGATAGTAATTGTTTATCATTATTAATAAATCAATCTAGGACTTAATTATAATACCAATTATCATCGCTCTAAGTGTTCAAAAAAGTCCAAGGGAGTTAGGTCGGGGGATCTAATTTAGAAAATAAAAATGTTAAAGGATAAATAGACATACCTACCAAAAAGCTTAATACCTTGCTGACCATCTTATCGTTCCGTTAGTGCCAATCCAATTTTCCCCATATGTGGTATGAAGGTATTCCCTAACAGCACGAGAATTATGTGGTGGAGGCCCGTCTTGTTGAAAAATAATAGCCATTTGTTCAACTACAGGCAAATTTTCTAGAAATTGTTCTATTTCTACTTGCAAGAAACCTAAATATCTTTCGCCGCATGATATTTGTATTTATGTAAGATCCTCCATACTGACGAGCTACTAATATCACATTCAACAGCAATTTCTCTGACTGAGGCAGTAATATTTATGTTAACTAATGATAGTACGTCAATTTCTTTCTCTTCACTTACAACATAGTTATTGACCGCATCCTCATTGGGTTCTGTCCGCATTTTTTGTTCCAGTTTTGAAAAATATTGGAGATTGGAAGTCGACGACCTGGAAATCTCTCTGCATACAATCTTGCGGCCTCAGAAGAATTTTTTCTGGTCTCTCCAAAAATTAAGAGCATATCAATTTGTTCATTTCTAGTAAAACTAACCATTTTATCTGATTTACAATCTAAGTTTTATAAACGAATGCCATTTGAATAACTTTTAATTAGAGCCATATTGGTTTTGATATTCAATTCAATTGTTTTTCAAAGCCGCCTTTATATTCCTTTTCTTTACAAAGGGCAGGGCGGCAATAATAATACATAACGCTTTTAAATACAGGGTGGCTGATTAGTGCGAGGAAGTCCAATATCTCCGTTGTTCTTAAAAATATCGAAATTTATTAAATACAAAGGTTCTAGGATAAACAAAAGCGCACATTTTAAAAATATTTTTGAATATACAGGATGCCCCAAAAAAGTGGGGTTTAGCAAAGATGTATTTTTTCAAAAGGAACACCCTATATGTTATATTATTTTTGGATGCTACATAAAATTACAGTTGTTTTTCAATAAGTGCATTGTAGTTCTAAACTTAATAGTTTTAGAGTTATCGACTTTTCCAAAATGATATTTTTGAACTTTGACAGCTTCTAATTTTCTAACGGTACTTCTTAGAGCAAAACGGCTTACATGTCCCTATCTTACTTTTTAATTGTCTTCCCAAAAATATTAATTTCCGGTTAAACCGGAAGTAGTATATTTCCGACTTTCGAGTTACTTCCGGTTTAACCGGAAATTGATATTTTTTTGAAGACAATTAAAAAGTAAGATAGGGACATGTAAGCCGTTTTGCTCTAAGAAGTACCGTTAGAAAACTAGAAGCTGTCAAAGTTCAAAAATGTCATTTTGGAAAAGTCGATAACTCGGAAACTATTAAGTTTAGACCTATAATGCACTTATTAAAAAATTACTATAATTTTATGTAGAATCCAAAAATAATATAACATATAGGGTGTTCCATTTGAAAAAATACATTTTTGCTAAACCCCACTTTTTTGGCGCATCCTGTATATCCAAAAATATTTTTAAAATTTGCGCTCTTGTTTATCCTAGAACCTTTGCATTTAATAAATTTCGATATTTTAAAGAACAACGGAGATATTGGACTTTCTCGCACTAATCAGCCACCCTGTATGTGATTGGGATTTAAGGCAAATTTTTTCGTGTTAATTTTAAAATAGCATAGGAGTGTATGGTATCAAATTGTTGGGAAAAAAATGCTCGTTTCAAATATTCTAGTGAACCACTATCGTTCCATTTGGAAAAATGGAGTAAACGTCATTTCATTTTTTAAACGCTTGTGAAACTTAGAAAGCCAATTAATATGACATAATTTTATTTTTCGTAAACTACTTGACTATAAATTAACCTATTTAATTGATTCATGGCCCTCTATATTCAATACAAAAAATGAGAATAAAAATGTTATATAATGTCAAAAAATGACAAGTGGGATGTCATTTTACTCAGAATATCATGCTGAATCCAAATAAGTAAAAATATACAGGGTGCCCCATTTAAAATACCAAAGTCAAGGTCACTTCCGGTTAAACCAGAAGTGCTAACAAATCAAAAATTATGCCAATAAATGCAGACTCATCTCTTATGCACAATTCCAAAATTTCATTTTAATATCTATAAATACAAAAAAGTTCTAGGGGTGAGCGTCTTTTGAGAAACACCCGGTATATAAAATTCACTTGTACCATTGTATTTTCATCTGGCAACACTATTTTTAAAACTTTGATAAAACTATATAACGCATAATTAAGCTTTGGTACACAAAATGGTTGTCCTATTCATATACGCACTATTCAATCTTTCTGTTCTGTAACGTTTCAATGAACTTTATTATAGGATCAATTTAAACTTAACCTAAAAAATCAGATTTATAAAAGATTAAGCATTTTTCTAGATTAAACATAACTATAAAACGATTTTATAAATAAACGCATGTTTACGTTAAACAATAATTTCATTATTTCCCTTATATGACCTTAATAAAACATGTATATACAAGTATTCTATAATGTGCTAATTAAAAGCTATTTGTGCAAGTATACGACTCTTTCACAATATGATTGCAATACTTATAGATATATATTTGTAAAGGTTGTATCTCGTATTATAATACTTTTATAAAATTCTTAAACAAACAAAAATCATTTGTTCTATAGTTAAAGTTGTAAAAGCCATTATAAGCCAATTTTATGCAAGTATTTTTTTTAACGAACAAAATTAGCGCAACCGTATGCGCTACAGTATAAAACTATTCTTAAGGCAACGCTATTCGATAATTATAAAATAGTTTGCTTCTTTTAAAGTTCTACTTTGCTAATTGGGTGTTTTAGCAAATTTGGATGCTGGCGATTTGGAAGATGTGGTGATGTCTGAAATTTTATACCGCGGTGCAGGAGCGATCGGAAAATAGAGCCGAAATTTATAGACGTTTTAATTTAAATATTATTTTTCATTACTACAGAATTTGCCAGCACAGATGCAAAGTCTTCATTGAGATACAGTGTGCTACCTCTACAAATTTTCGCCTGCGGCGCTCCTTAACTCTCCCTAACGTTTTTTCCTCAATCCACACCTGTACCGAACTGCCGACCCTGGCTGGCAACTCACGAGCCGCCACTGCTGTGAGACTGATGTGATTATGTGATGGTGATTTAAATATTTCCGGTTTGTTTAACCTCCTTCAGGGTGACTCGCTTATATTCAGCATTTATGCATACGTTTCACACATAAAGATAAACTGGCTATCTTAAAATGTCTGCAATAGTAGATCAAAAGTATCGTTTTTTATTTTTATAAACAATATACAGAGTAAGAAAATAAGGTCTGTCTATACCACCAAAATTTTGGTGGTATAGACAGACCTTGTTTTTTTTTCATAATCTCGCCACAGAAAATGGACTACTTCTTGAATATACAGAGTGTTCGGGAAATGCGTTAGGAACCTTGGAGGTCGAGGGATGATTGATTCTATGTGGTAAGACAAATGTAGTAGGTATATTATAGGTAAGTCATGTGTAACAAAAAGTCGACGAAACCAATAGAACAAACACGGAAAAAAAATTATACTTCAGTCAAATCAATTCGCCTTCATCCAAGATATTTAGTGATTTGTATTTAAAGAAGACAATATATTCTTTACTATAGCATATTATTATATCTTTGTTTATTTTGTTTCACCGGAAGAAATCCACAGGTTCCATCCAAGACATTTTTATATTCATAAAGGAAGAATTTCTCTTTTAAGAACTTCGGTCAAGAATATTTTTATTCCAGAATTCTTCAATTAAGATAATCGTCGTTGTTTCATTTAAAAAACTATGGTCTTGAAGAAAAACTTAAGGAAGTGTTTCTTCATTCAAGAAGTGTATTTTACTTGATTTTAAAGTAGGGAATCGGAAAATGCGTTACGGAATTTGGAAGAATGATTGTAAAGTAAAGATAGAAAGTCATGCAACAATAAAAATCGAAATCTTAATATTCTCCTAGTTACAGGTTAGATAAAAATTTAAACTCTGACAGGTTGTCGGAAAATAGTAAAATTTCAATTTTTTTGTACACGGGGATCATTTATAATGTCCCCCCCCCTCTTAACTTTTTTGTTTCTTGCATTAGATAAAAATGGTAAATGTAAAAGTTGTACTAAATAATGTAAGCTATTTGCAGAATAATATATGAATATACAGGGTATTGCAGCAATGAGTCACAGGTTAAAATATTTTTTCTTTAAATGGTACACCCTATATATTGTTAGCTTTTTAGAATCTCCTAAAACTTCTGAATATTTTTCTTATAACATGTCCTATACCTAAATATAAAAGTTTTCGAAATAATCGCATTTTAACTAAGCGGCTACATTCAAAAATAAATATTCTAGATTTCAGTAAAGTTCTTAGGTGGCTGTGAATTATGCGGTCACGGAGCAACAAAAACTATGTTTATTAGTGACAGTTACCGGCATATTTAGTAAATATTACATTTTTTTGATAAATATGCCTTATTCAGAAAGGCAAAAACAAGTAATTTTGCAAGCGTTTATTAAAGCAAACAATAGCGTTAAATTGGCTCAACTCGAACTGCGTACAATTAATCCCCGGATGCACGTTCCAGACAAAAAAACATTCCATCGAATCTATGAAAAGTTTCAACAAACATCTAGGCTAGCGAGAAAGAAGAGAACAATGGAAAGAGACGAAAATAGTGATTTAATTATTAATACAATTATTAATATGTCAATTGACTAGTTAGTTCACTAGATCTTTTTTTAGGTCAATTTTACAGTTGTACTCATTAATTTAAGACAACTTACATCTACAGTTTCACTTAACTCGATGTTAGTATCCCTTGAAGATGAACGCTCCGAAACATTAACTAACGCTGCAAGCACCGCTCGATGCTGGAAATTAAGCTGGTTCTAAGATGTGAGAATATCAAGTCAAAATCAAATCATTTATTTCCAGTCAAATTACAAATAATAATAAAATTACATCTGCAACTTTCAAAAACGTCAGAGTCCAAATTAAAGCACGAAATAAGAGAGAATTAAAATTCAAAATTTACATATTAATATGACAGAAAAAATATACCAACTAAGTATTCAGAAGAAAAGAAAAAAGGATATCAGAAATACTCTTTCTAAACTGCAAAGAAGTCTGTCATGCTGTAGCATGTGTTGGCTATTAACAGTTCTTTAACACTAAGACAAAACTTATTAAGCCTTGGAATAATTTTAATATTTTGCGGAAGGTGGTTAAAACATTATATACCGGGTGTTGCATCGTCGAGCGGGACATAGGAAATCCCATGTAATTTTAAATGGGGTCAATTATTGGCTTCCCTAATTATTTTAGAGAAAAATTCTATTTAGGTTTATTAAAGAGCACTAAAACCCACATTCAAGAGAATAACTTTAGATATTTTTGATGAGCCCGTTTACGGGTTATCGCCGATTTCTTTTTAACTATTTCTCCTTTTTATGGCCCCGTATTTGCGGCCACCAGTCAAGGTAAAAGATGACTGTCAAATAAAGTTGTCATTTTGAAATGTGTGCTTTATTGTTATAAAAACTCGTACATCGAAAATATTAAAGGTGTATTTATGAGTACAAATTATTCTGAATAAAACTAAAATAAAGTATCCAATTACAAGGTTAATTATGACATTTTACATGTTTCAATATTTTACTAATTAATAGGTAGGTACTATTAAATTGTTAGAACTTTAGGATTTAAGAAGATGTTCAAATATTCCTCCATTGACTGCTAGACAATAACCGAGGCGATCATAAAATTCTCTTCTTACATTCGCTAGTTGGTAAACTGAAATTATATTGCATCCGGCAGAAATAGCATTTTTTAACTCGTCTAGATTTGGGTATTTTTTATCTTTGTATATCCTGTTTTTTAAATGGCCCCAGAGAAAGAAATCATTTGGCGATAAATCAGGAGACCTGGCTGGCCAATTTACTGTATGATTTAAGCCAATAACATTTCCATTAAAAGCACGGTTTAAATATTCCCGGACAGCCAGGGTACTATGTGCCGGGCAGCCATCCATTTGGTACCAAACTTCCTGATTTTTCCTGGCGGCATCATGTAAAGTAGGTAAAATATGATCTTCAAGTAGTTCCAAAAAATATTCTGCATTTAAATTTCGTGTAAGAAATAATGGCCCGATAATATTTTCTCCGAAAATCCCAGCCCATACATTAACTTTTTGTGGATATTGCGTCCTTGTTTCCACAAACCTGTGTTGGTTTTCTTTGCTCCAATATCGATAATTTTGAACATTGGGTTCATTGTTTAAGGTAAATGTGCATTCGTCAGTGAAACAAATGTTTTTTAAAAATTCCCTATCCATGTTTGCTCTTTCCATCATACCAAAACAAAACTCCTGTCGTCGTATTTCGTCCCTATCTCTTAGCTCTTGGTGCTTTTCATATTTGTATGAATAATATTTATGTCGTTTCAAAGCTCGTAACGCTGTGGTGTGATCTAATCCTATGTCATCCTCAAGTTTCCTTGTGCTGATCTTCCCATCATTTTCTTCCACGCACAATAAAACTTGCAAGTCCCCATCATTTCTTGCATCTCTTCTTTGTTCCTGCCTTTCTTCACATCTGCAGTTATTTATTACAGTGCCTTTTGTCTCAAATTTCTTGATAGTCCTTTCGACTGTAGATTTTGCAGGTATCGGTCTATTCGGATACAGAGCAGCAAACATGTCTGACACATTTTAATAACTATTTCCTTGATCATACCATTTAATCATCAATATTTTTTCTTCAGAAGTGTAATTCATGGCTAATATTTTCGATGTACGAGTTTTTATAACAATAAAGCACACATTTCAAAATGACAACTTTATTTGACAGTCATCTTTTACCTTGACTGGTGCCCGCAAATACGGGGCCATAAAAAGGAGAAATAGTTAAAAAGAAATCGGCGATAACCCGTAAACGGGCTCATCAAAAATATCTAAAGTTATTCTTTTGAATGTGGGTTTTAGTGCTCTTTAATAAACCTAATAGAATTTTTCTCTAAAATAATTAGGGAAGCCAATAATTGACCCCATTTAAAATTACATGGGATTTCCTATGTCCCGCTCGACGATGCAACACCCGGTATATGATATACAGTGTGGTCATTTAAGTGTGCAACATATGGGAACTTTTTTATCACCGATTTCTCAGAAAGGTTTATTCTTGATAAAAGTTAGTGCATGTTCGATAATCATATTATGTGCACTTGGAATGGTTGCAAGTTAAACGGCGTACAGGGTAGGTCAAAAAATATAAAACTTGTACAAAAATAAAGGACCCCTATTTATCAATATCAAATCAATTTCACATTTATCTTTGTTCAAATTCAAGCATATTTATAAAATTAACTCGAATTTTTAATTTATTAAGGACTCACAAACTTCATGGATATTGCAACGACATTAACCACAACTTTAAAATATCCTAAAAATTATTTTTAACAATATAGAACATTAGTAATGATAATATGCAAATTAAAAACTCTCATTTAAAGTGCAAATTTTTTATTTTAAATGTTTATTAAAAAACTGTACAAATTAATCGACATACATGAAATCCTACTAAAACATTATGACAGTCTGGTGGCATTATTAACAAAACAATGTATGCATTATGTATGCGTTTAGTGCAAACTTAAGAAATACAACGTTTTTGAACGTATTTGAATATGGTGCCAATGATTTTGCCAATTTTTATTGGCTTTTTTGAATTATAACTTATAAATAAACAAATAAAAAAAAATAAAACAGAAAATATTTGAAATGGAGAAAAAAATAAAATTATGTATGTGTAAAAATATTATCGACGTGTCTCTGTATGTCCACCTTCTCGAGTTCTCGTTTAACGCATTTAATTGTCGGATCATAAAATTCATTAAGAGTGGATCGCAATACACTTGCTGAAATATGTCTGCAATGGAATCGTATCGAATTTTCAAACTCCCCAACGTTATTAAACGGTCGATCCTTATAAACTTTTTGCTTTAAATATCCTCATAAAAAAATCTAATAAGGTGAGATCTGGCGAACGAGGAGGCCACCGTGGATCGGTATTTCGCCCTAACCATTTATCACCAAATTCCCTGTTTAACCATTCAGAAACAATTCTAGCAGAATGAGCGGGACAACCATCATGTACCTACAAACCATAATTTGTGTCGTTCTTGTATACTCATATTATCCAAAAAATCCGTCAGTTCGTTTTTCAAAAAATTTAATTAGGTATCACCAGTGAGGTTTTGGCGGAAAAAAAAACGGCCCTATTAATTTGTCGTTAATAATACCTCACCAAACGTTTGTTTTTTGGTAATACTGGTGTTCATTGTCAATGACAAAATTTGAATTTTCGTCCGACCACCACCTACAATTTTGGAAAGAAACAACGCCATTTCTTGTGAACGTGGATTCATCCCCAAAAAGTATGTGTCTATGAAATTCACATTGATCTTCTATTTCTCCTTGAATCCACATGCAGAAATCATACCGCAAGTCATAGTCTCGTCTTTGAAACGTGCAAATAAACATTGGCTTATAGGCATGGTATTTTTGTTTTTTAATAATTTCCTTAACAAAGCTTTTTTTATACCCGTATAAGCATAAATTTCTTGGGTGGATCTTCTAGGGTATTCAACAACTGCTTGAAGAACTTCTAATTGATTTTCTTCAGTACATACAGGTTTGGTACGTTCAATTTTATATTTATAGTCTAAAGACCCTGTCGCTTTAAAATTATTTAAAATTCTGTTTACAGTTGAATAGTGAAGTTGTTTATCTGGATGTCGTTCATTGAATATATCTCCTGCTTCACGCACTGTTTTATAATTTTCTCCACATATTAACACTAATTCTGCCTTCTCGGTTAACGTTAACTGTATTAGAGGAGGCATTTGAAATCACATAACAATAATTATTTAAGAATGGATAATACCACCAAACTGTCATAATGTTTACTTTTAATCCTTATTTGTTTTTTTCTATAGGTATCTGCGATTATTTTAGTAGGATTTCATGTTTGTCGATTAATTTGTACAGTTTTATAATAAACATTTAAAATAAAAATTTCGCTCTTCAAATGAGAGTATTTTAATTCTTATATTATCATTAGTATTGTTTTATCTTGTTAAAAAGAATTTTCAGGATATTTTAAAGTTGTGTTTAATGTCGTTGCAACAACCATGAAATTTGTGATTCCTTAATAAATTAAAAATTCGAGTTAATTTTACAAATATGCTTGAATTTGAACAAAGATATGTGAAATTGATTTGATTTTGATTAATTTATGAAGGTCTGTAGGGTGAATATAAAAAAAATTTTTTTTGGAAAATTATTAATGTTTTCAAAAAAAAATATTTTTTTTTTATTTTAGGAGGTCACATTTTTGAATCTATGCATAACTTTTAATTCTAAACAACTTTTCTTAACAACATTTTGCTGAATTTTCTGAAAACTTTATTCTTGTAGGTACAAGTTTTATATTTTTTGACCTACCCTGTACGCCGCTTGACTTGCAACCATTCCAAGTGCACCTAATATGATTATCGAACATGCACCAACTTTCATCAAGAATAAAATTTTCTGAGAGATCGGTAATAAAAAAAGTTCCCATAAGTTGCACACTTAAATGACGACATTGTATACATATAGGGAGTTTCATTAAAAAAAAAACATAAGATACCATCTATTAAATTTTGCTACGGTCTTTTTTTTCTGGTTAACATATTAACAATTTTCAGGAAAAATCCAACAATTATAATAATATGTACTACAACATTTGCATAGTATGAACTTGTACCCTGTTATAATAAAGGAATATCGAAAATCTACAGGTATATAATAATAGTAATGTGTGACAACTTAACATAAACGCCCGCACTATACCTCAGTCACCGTCAGCTCTACCGGTACACGCGCTGACTTATGACCCCGTATTGTTTCATCCGGTCAATCAGGGATAGGGTTGCCACCTGTCCTTTTTTGAAAAGGACAGTCCTTTTTTTAAAGAAAATGTTCTTGCGGCTTTTTAGGGTTCAAAATGTCCTTTTTTTAAAACTATAGGTTAGGTATTTACTACTCGACACCACATCACGGGTTAAGGCACGGCGCCGACATCACACTCCCCCAGAGTCCAGAGTAGTTCAGTGCAGTGTTCTTCAGTCCGTTTGCACTGTTGCCTTGAACAAAGCGGAAGGTAGCCTGTGGCCTGTGGGCGTTTGTTGTAAATTGTTACGTTTGCTGTAATCACATTCTTAGTGTTTTTGAAACTTTCATAAAAAAAATTAAATCTAATGAAGCAACTGTACCTACTTGATTTATACAGTATAATGACTGAGTTGAGAAAAAATTTCATGCAAAGATTGGAAAATAAATTTTATGGGTTTGAAACCAAAGTCAAAATACGATCTCTCGTTGATGCAGCAAACAAGAAACTAGAAACTAATTTTAACAAATTCTATCAACGATCTATACATTATATAGAAAAGTGGTACGATTTTTTGAAAGACCGTTGGCACAGTATCGTCGGAAAACTAAATTTTCGTCATATTCGGATTTTGAAGAAATAATTGCAAAAATAAACAATTCAAACTTAAAAATTAATATGAACCAGCTTGTTAATGAAGTAATGCAGATATCTGAAGGATACCAAGGAATGGAAAATGAAGTTAAACATTTAAGTACCCCAAAAAAATGGCAAGTTCTTCTTAATCACTTTAAAGATACTACAAATGTTTTTTCCTTAATTTCGTTTTTGTTAAGCATACCTGCAAGTTCAGCATTTTCTGAACGATTTTTTCTGTTATGGTCACCAAATGGAGGGACGAAAGAAATCGTTGCTCCACAGAATTAATTCATTCAGAATTATTAATTTATTTTAATTTTAAGAAAACTTGTCAAGAATTTTTTGAAATATTAAAAAATGACAAGGTTGCCCTGGAGGCTGCAAAATTAAACAAGAAATATGCATTTAAATTTAATAGTGTGTAAAAACTAGTTATATATTGTATTATTATATTTTTAAGTTTAGGTTTAAAAATTGATTTGTTAAAGAGGTCAGTCAATTACATTGTATTTAGAATACCTACTACCTACCTACAATAAGTACAATACATATAATGATTGTGAATAAATTCACATTATGTTTTTTTAAATTTCTGTTATGAAAGATAATTTAATTGACAGATCAATTTTTGAGCTTAATTTTACCCCCTTTAACCTTCAACATTAAAAATAAAAATTATTGGTGTGTGACGCATTTTTCTTCAATTTGTTCTTTTATACTTTGCAAAAAAGGTGGCAACCCTAATCAGGGATGCAAGTAGAGGGGATTGTTGGTCACGTCGCCATGCTTACATTCGCATCTGGTTGACTGGTGAATGTTCCATCCACCATGAAAGTATTATTTTTTATTTTCTTCTCTTTATATTTGGTTTTCTTTTTAACAAGTTTTCTGCATAAACAGTGATTTTTGGAATTTCTGGCTGTGGTGAACAATTCATTGGGATGGCAGAAAAATCTTCTAAAAGATTGATATCAATATGTGCATCTACTATCCCCGTTATAGTCTTGGTAAAGGTATTAAATTCTGTTTCCATCGTATTGAAACTTAATTGTTCGGAATGATTTAAAAATTTTTCCATTTTCTTACATTTTTTTTCCACATACTCGCGATCATCATGTGACGGTAATTTTCTTAAATCATAGAGTAAATGTTGACATATCCGTTTGATTTTGTATTTCATTCGAACGCATTTTTCAAAAATTTCGTCATCTAAGTTTTCCTTTGCGTCGTTATTAATATTTTTAATTTTATTATCACACAATCGGAATTCTCCAATTGTTACCGCTAACCCATTTTTTTTGTTAGTAGACATTTCTTGAGCTTCAACCGTCAATATGCCATCTTCGTTTAATGAATATATTACTTCAAGTTTTACTTCCCCCGCTTTACCTGGTGGTAAATCCTTTATGGTAAAAGATCCCAAAAAGTTATTATATTCGCATTTTTTTCTTTCTCCTTCGAAAATTTTAAACTCCCCACTTTCTTGATTATTCTTAACAGTGCAAACTTTAATAGGAGTTGAGCTTATAGGCAAGGGTGTATTTCTTGTTATTAAAACTTTCATTAAATCTCCTTTGAGACGTAATCCTAAGGACAATGGAGTAATTTCAGTAATATTATATTTTTCAAATTCTTGAGCGTTAGCTGCTTGTATTGCAGCACCACGGATCACAGCCTGGTCCGGATTAAGGTTAGTTCTAATTTTTTTCTCTCCAAAATAAGAACTTAGCATTTCTTTTACTTTAGGTATTCGTGTTGTGCCGCCCACTAGTAGTACGTCAGATATATTGTGTTCAGAAATCCCCGAATTCTGAAGACATTTTTTTACAACATTTTTTGCTTTATTGATTAATTCTGCAGCACAGTTTTCAAACTCTGTTCGTTTCATATTTAAACATAACTCAACATCGTCAGCAAGTTCCATCGGTTCAGTAAAAGAATCATGTCTCTTGGACAAGCTAACTTTTAGGTCACGGCACAATTTTCCAATCTGTTGCCAACGTTTGTTGTTGAGTTTCTCTTTTATTTTATCCCCGTGCTCTTTCATCATTTCCGTTTCGAATTTTTGCACTAGTAGTTTATCAAAGTCGCGGCCTCCTAAAAATGTGTCTCCCGCAACGCTTTTAACTTTAAAGGTCTTGTTGTCTACTTCAATAGTTGATACATCCAAGGTTCCACCACCAAAATCGAACACCAACAACATAGCCTGTCTCTCAAGTCGATCTTCGTTATATTGAACGGCAGCTGCCACTGGTTCAGTGATCAATTTTTGAACATTAATCCCAGCTAATCTGGCTGCTTCTTTGGTAGCCTTTCTTTGTGCGTTGTTAAAGTAAGCGGGTATAGAAATTACTGCTTCTGTTACATTTTTTCCTAAAAAGTTGCAGGCAGAGTCACGAAGACATTTTAAAATTTCGGCACTAACTTCTTCTGGTCCCTTACGAACAATTTTGTTATTATACTCAAGTTCTATTTCTGCTTTGCCATCATACCCAGGAACAATCTTAAATGGATACTCCCGGGATTTTTGCAATTGTTGGACGTATATGTCATCATATTTTCTGCCAATTATTCTTTTCACATCTATAACAAAAGGCATTGTTAACATCTCCTTTAAAAGATCTTCTATCACTACAATATTATCACATTTTTAATTAACAATGAAATGACAAGTTTTAATAGTTTATTTAAACTAATAATTATAATAAGAATATACGATATTTGTTTTTATCCTGATCTTAATATTAATGTTTTAAAATTTCCTATTTTCAGAAAGGTATCGAACGATGTATATATTTTTGAAATCAGGGAAAGAAGCACGTTGCGAGTACCTATCCATAAAAATTATAATATGTGTGCAGTGTACTTTGGTTTTCTCTGATAAGATATCAAAATTTCGATTCATGAAATTTTCTTCTGAAATACAATTAATTCTACTACAACTATTAACAAAATTGTACACTAGTGCACTCATGTACAACTTTTACTCTTGCTCATTTTCTGCTAAAAATACATTCAAGCGAATTTCCCAAAAACCAGCCGTAATTTTTATTGCATTTTTAGTATTATTATTGAAAATTTTTGCATATGGAATTAGTTTTATTAAAATATTTAGTATTTACTTCAAAGTCAAAGTAGTTGTTGAGAAATAGGTTTAATAATGGATCATTCGCTTGGTCTGAAAATTAATACGTACCGAAGAGAAGATTTTCTGGATGTTTAGCTCCATCTTTCTCAGCTTCAGTGCCAACAGATATTGTAGAGCTTCTGGGGTGATAGAATATAAAAGATGGTATTATTAAATTGCCACTGTCATCAGGAATAAGTTCTATTCTATTTTTCATAAACACAGCGGCCCCCGAAAACGTTGTGCCCAAATCTATTCCTATTACCGGTGACTGTGATGAACCCATCTAAAACAAAATAAACATAATCACATAAAATAAAAAAAATTAATACCAAGGCTTAAGAGGGTGATATGGGACTAACCGTGGTTATGACTTTTTAATCTAGTATTATGCGGTGAAATGAAATTAAAATTGGACAGACTATTTTTTGTAGTAATTTAGGTCACGGGTTTTAAATTAATTTCTGGAATACTAGCTATATATTGATTAACAACCCGGATGCTGGTAAAAGTTTCTTCGCCTACCTTAATGCCTCCAAATTCACTTTCAGCTCATCTAATTTCAGTGGACACGACGCCGACGGGATAAAATGAATTTTGAGAAGTGGTACCTCACAACCTCATGCACGACTCGAGTTTCTGCAGTGTTCGCTGGCAAGACCTTTTTTGGCTTCAACCAGCATTTGCAATTAAAATTATGCGCGAAAGAGAACAAAATATTAAGATATCGGATTTATAGATATAGCAGAGCATTTTAAGGACAATAATTTAATTTGCTTAACACCTAAAAAAACGAATAAACCCATAAATAAAAAAGAAAATATTGAGGATTCAAGAAAATCCAATTATAAATAAAAAATGACCAAGTTGAATTATATTTCCTGAACCGTCAAAATTTGTCATCGGGTAAAACAATGTACGCGCTCAAAAAGACACAGTAATTTCAATTAAGTTTTTATTTCGACTTTTTCTTACGACTGACAAATATCACCGTTGTCATAACAATATTAAAACACCAGTTAAAATAATCACTTTCTTTTTTTTCTTAACAGTCTGGATGCGGCTGCAACACTCCACCCCATAAAAGAACTTGCTTCTTTAATCACGTACTTCCAGAGCTTACACAGTTTGGTAACTGGTCTGCGATAAACATTTTTCGCATCCTATTCCAAGGGGATCAAAAACTGACATGACGAATTTCAGTAGTTTTCTGTTTGTCTGCGCTTGATCTTCAGCTACTTCTGCTAGTGATACCTTGACTCCGAATATGTCTGTGTCCGGGTCCCATAAGATACCTATACTTGTCTGTACAGGGATACTGTTCTCAAAATTCTTTATTGCTACAATATCTTCATAAAACTGTTTGCGTATTTTTGGCGAATTCGACATCCAGTTGACAACTTCAAAGCCACCATGCTTCACAACATTATTTACTTCATCTATCAAGACCACAGCCTCTTCTTTTGTATCTTTTGAGTCAAGATAGTCATTGGCATAGACTCGTTTTGCTATTACTATCAAAACGTCTGAATCTGTTGAATTTTCATATGCGTTCAGGTTCTTGACAAACTGTGCGCAAGCAGGTGAACAGTTGGCTCCAAAAGGCATAACAGTCATTTCATAAGGGCCTGAATCCTGATCCGTTTTTAAGTTTCTTCATAATAGTCGCTGAGCTCACTGATCTTTCTTAACGTACGTCCACACAGAATACTTATTAAATTATATATTATTAAATCAGACATAGCCAAACTCGGGATTTAAGGGCGTATATAGGTTTAAATAAATTCTGTGACATACTAATGCGCTTAAAAAAATTTTTATTTGCCGAAATAACCTAGAAAATAATTTTTTCCCATCTTAAGGGGGACTAAACCAAGCCAATATGTCGCAAATGGCCGTAAATGGCCGCAAATAGCGTAAATCGACGTATTAGACTGTAAATAGGTTTCTGTCGATTTGTTGAGCCATTGGAGCCTTTAAAAAAAATATATGTACCCAAATAACTTGGAAAAAAATTATTATTAAATCCAAAATAGCCAAACTCCGGATTTGAGGGCGCATCTAGGTTTAAATAAATTCTGTGACATACTAATGCTCTTTAAAAAAATTTTATTTGCCGAAATAACTTGGAAAATAATTTTTTTTCCATCTTAAGGGGAACTAAACCAAGCCATAATATATCTACATAAGTTGTCTGAATCTCCATAGAATGGCTACTATTGGCTGAAGAAGATCAGGTCCTGTCAACAGGTTATCATTTAAGCTAACACCATTGAATTTGGCTGCACAATCAAACAGTAATCTAATTTTCTCTGGTTTATTTGGGTTTGTTATAGCAAGATGTAGTAAATACCAAGTGTTAGAAGATTCAACAATGGCTTCTTTAGAAGTCAGATTTCTTAAATAACCCTTTTCTAGATAGCTATTAATTTTTTCAGAATATGCTCTTTTAAGGTTTTCGTCTCTTTGGCATTTTCTCTCCATACAATATAACCTTTGTAGAGCTATAGAACTACTTTGCGGTAGATTGTCATTTTCTTCTTTCCACAATATACCAAATTCATATGTATGTATTTCTTCTAATCTTTTCGATGTCTTTTTCATTATCATCATTGCTTGTTCTTCATCTCTATTAATTATTCTTGTCGTCGGTAAAACTGCAAAGTTCTCGGTAGAAAAACTATCTCTTACTAACTTCGTTAATTTGTCATCACCGTGTCCCGTGTGACCTGTCGCGATTCTACCTACCTCTGCTACCCGGTGTCCCGGGTAAACCAATTAGCGCTCAGTGACACGCTATGTCACCATAGCAACGGTGACCATAGGTTTTCTTTGCCTAACAGACATTACCACAAATATTGAGATAAAATAGTAACCGGGCGGCAAGTCGGCATTGTACCAAAGGAACTAATTTGCATATTATACTATCCGACCAGGGATTCTGACTTTTAAATAGATTTACTTTAGAATATTGTACCTTTTTTTTTAACTCGAGAAATAATAATTTCTAGAACTTACATTAATATTGTTGGTTTGTTTAGTTAAATATACCGATTGTAATAATCTGCTGAGATCGTTACCATGTTTTCGGGTGGGTTAAAATAGGATTTTAAACGGTGATTTCCTTGGTTGGTTTTATAATTTTAAATAAAATTTTACGTTAAGGTTAAAACATGATTCTCTGGAATAATTTTAAAGTTTTCTTCCTTTTTGACCACTGTGTACCTGGAATATTCGACTATGGCTATGAATGTTTTCGACTAACTAAAACTCAACAATAACTTTTTTTCGTTAAAAGGGGATTAAAAAGAGTTTCGCATTTGTTACACTTGATTGGTTGAAAAATAAAATATTAAAAAGTTGGCTTAAGTACATACAGTGTCACCATTAAAGTCCGCACCATATGGAACTTTTTTTTATTAATGAGGTTAGTTAAAATTAAATTTGGGCAATCGTTTTTGCTTCAAATTAGACTAAAAATTATATAATCAAATGTCACCATCTGTCATTCGGTATCTGTCAAAAATTACAGTTTAATCAAAAAATGCTGAAAAATGGTATTGTTTTACCGAATTTCCAAAAATTTTATTAGAAAAAGTTGTTTCTAGTACAATTCTTGGCCTAAACACAAAGTTTCAGTTTTCTAGCTCAAAGTTGATTTTTTTGCCATTTTTTCTAATTAACTTTTTTTTTTATTTAATGTAAGTTCGCTTAATGGATATTAAACTATTTGCTTATACCATACTCAATATTTTATTTAGTTTGTATGAGCTTTTTTTTACTAGAATGCCATTTTTTTTCGAAATTTAAAATTAGAGGCAAAAAAATTTGACACAGGTGGTGCAAAGTTATCCTAATTTAAAAATTTTAACAGATAGACGTCAGATATTCCATTTTTTTGATAGTACATACACCTAAGAACTTTAAAAAACTTATAATAAAATTCCCAGATATCAGATTAGTTCAAAATTTAAACACATTTTCTTTTTATCCACAATAAAATATCAAGGCAATTTTGAATTTTATAAGTAGGCTATGGAAAAAAAAACGAATTAGAGTGCCGAATAAATAAAAGAAATGTCATAAATTTGAATATTTTTGCAAGTTATAGTTTTCAGTGTTATCACCAATGTTGTCCATTCAAGAAAAAATAGAAATTGTCTTAATTTGTGGAGAGAATATGCCTCACCGGCAAGTATCTGCCATTTTTAATGAGAGGCATCCAGAAAAAAATTTGCAGCATAGCACTGTTTCAAGAATAATGTCAAAATTTAGAGAAACTGGATCTGTTCAAAATAATTTTAAGAAACCTCACGCGGCAAGTAAATACGATGAAGCAGCACAACTTGATGTTTGTTTAACTGTTATTGACCACGGCCAAACTAGTGTAACCAAGATAAGTGATTCAACAGGGTGCAAGAGGGAAAGCGTTAGAAAAATTCTTCAGAAAAATCGATTTCGGGCATATAAACCCAAGTTTATAAACACATTAAAAGAACGCGATTTTGATATCCGACTTGATTTTTCGTTTTGGTATCAGGGACAATATGAGGAGAATATTATTTTTCCATACAAGATATTATGGACAGATGAAGCCACTTTCTCTTCGAATGGTACCGTGAGCTCACAAAATTGCCGATGGTGGTCCCAAGAAAATCCTAACTTCACAATTGAATGTCGCGACCAGTATCATTTTAAAACCAATGTTTGGTGTGGAATTTTGAAAGATGAGCTTATTGGACCATACTTCTTTAGAGTAAACTTAACTGGTGAAAGGTACCTGAATTTTCTTGATAACGAGATTACCGAAGTTTTGGATATCATGCCCTTACACCATAGACATAACTTATGGTATCAGCTTGATGGTGCACCCATACATCAAACTGTAGCAGTGAAAGAACGCATAAACCAATTATTTCAAAACAGAGTTATAGGGCGTGATAGAGAATGTCACTGGCCACCCAGGTCGCCTGACACAACCCCACTAGACTTTTTTCTGTGGGGTTATCTTAAGCAGAAAGTTTATAAGAATCGACCGTTTAGAAATATCGAGCATTTGGAACAAACGATAAGACAGTGTTGTGCCGATATAAGACCAAGCTTTTTACAAAATGCTGTCAAAGACGTTTATAGACGGACGGGTGTTTGTATAGAGCGAGAAGGACGTCACCCTGAAATGTGAAATTTATATTGCTTTTGTGTTACCTATTTAAAATGATTAAAGTTCCTTTTTGTTCCTTTTAATAATAATGATAGTTTTAAGTATAAAATAAAATTTTTATCAAATATTTAGATGTATTTGTCATTTGAAAAACGAAACATCTGACGTCTATCTGTTAAAATTTTTAAATTAGGATAACTTTGCACCACCTGTGTCAAATTTTTTTGCCTCTAATTTTAAATTTCGAAAAAAAATGGCATTCTAGTAAAAAAAAGCTCATACAAACTAAATAAAATATTGAGTATGGTATAAGCAAATAGTTTAATATCCATTAAGAGAACTTACAATAAATAAAAAAAAAGTTAATTAGAAAAAATGGCAAAAAAATCAACTTTGAGCTAGAAAACTGAAACTTTGTATTTAGGCCAAGAATTGCACTAGAAACAACTTTTTCTAATAAAATTTTTGGAAATTCGGTAAAACAATGCCATTTTTCAGCATTTTTTGATTAAAATGTAATTTTTGACAGATACCGAATGACAGATGGTGACATTTGATTATATAATTTTTAGTCTAATTTGAAGCAAAAACGATTGCCGAAATTTAATTTTAACTAACCTCATTAATAAAAAAAAGTTCCATATGGTGCGGACTTTAATGGTGACACTGTATGCATAAAAGTAAAAGAAAATTTTTTGCCTCTAAATATAATAATAAAATTAAGAATTATACTTACCAAATAGTAAATTTGTTACGGATATTTAAATAATCCACCAAATATTGCAATAAGTAATTATCGAATAAAGAATAAACAAATTTTACTGAGACAATAGCATTGTTTATTGGATTTTAAGTTTTTTTGTTATTGATAATGATAAAATTTATCGGCTAAGTCTAGATATGTTTTTATTGATAACATTAACAAAAAGCTTAATGCACAGTAAACAAAAATATCCCAAGTTTAACGTACCTTTAAATTTGCACATTCCATTGTTTCTTGATAAAATCAAAACTTGATGTCGATTTTAAAGTTGGGGTGATACGGTTGATATTATTGATTAATAGCAAATAGTGTATTATAGCTAGGGACTAATCTTAAATTGTTCGATGAGGGGATATGCATCTTGTCTGACACCCGGTTAAGGTATGGATGATATCTCCATGGTAAAATTCGTTAATAAAAACTGGTTTGAAATTTAAAATAAAATCTGCTTCCTAACAACAAATTTAGTAACCAAAATCAAAATAAAAATCAAAATCAAAATAGTTTATTTATGTTAATATACACATTATGCATTTACACAAGTCAATATATTGTAAGTCCATTTTTATGTTATTCTATGAGCTATGTTAAAATTATGATAAATAAAAGTCCATACATAGACAGGTCACAATTTAAGATTTTAAAATATAACAAAAAAATAAAATTACAGGACTGAATAAAATGTAAAAATAATAATAATAACAAATACATTATACACAAAAATACGTGTTAAACCGTTTAGCTAAAAAATCACACAGCATAGGCACACACACAGACTATAGTTTTAACTTACTAAAAATTGCATAAGACTAGTTACATTTAAAATATTTTAAAATTAAGTTTAAGTTAAAATGCAAATTCAAAGTCGTTAAAATTAAAATGTAAAAACTCGTCAGTACTATAAAAAGCCTGACTGATGAGAAAATCCTTAACCCTCTTCCTAAATACATTTATTGTTAAGTCACTTAATACCCTGGGTAATTTATTAAAGAAGGTTATGCCTAAAGAGCTATATAGGGCCATCGCGATATCTCTGGAGCCGTCTATATGGAGGCACCAATCCACGTTTATTACGGGTGTCATGATGGTGTATCTCCTCATGCCTTAGATGTCCGTCGAGATTTCGCTTAATGAAGGTAACGCTCTCCAATATGAACAGGGAAGGTAGGGTTAAAATACCAAGGGATACAAAGCACGCCGACAGTCCGCACGATAGGACAGCCCAGCAACCACCCTTACCATCCTTCTCTGCACACGAAAGACCCCCATAGCACCCGCACTGTGGCCCCATACCAGGATGGCATAACCAATATGAGAATGGCACAGCGCAAAATATGCCTGCCTCAGGGTAGGCCGCGAGACACACTCAGAGAGTCTCCTCAAAAGAAAAGTAGCAGACCCCAGCTTACTCATTAGGAATTTTGTATGGACAGTCCAATGTAGTCCGGGCTCCAGATGAACTCCCAAAAACTTTACATGTCCGCCCTTCTCATCAGGAGGAAGTTGTCTTGTCGAGAAGACCATCTTTTGGGTTTTATCTATATTTAAAAATAACATATTGGCAGAAAACCATTGTTCAGCCCTCTCCTGCGCCCCACGAGACGCCTCCATTGCTCCAGCAAGATCCTGATTTGTGCAGGTGATAGTGGTATCATCTGCAAAGAGGGTATACGAGTTAATTGGATCAATTTGTGGTAGGTCATTGATATAGATTAGAAATAAAAGGGGGCCAAGTATTGACCCTTGGGGTATTCCCACTCTTACTACTCTCTCTGCAGATTCCACCCCATCCAAAATCACCCTTTCAGTCCTATTTGACAGATAACTCGAAATAATCTTAAGGCTTTCATTACTGAAATTATATATTTCTAGTTTTTTAAGAAGCAACTCGTGTGAGGCGCAGTCGAAGGCTTTACTCAGGTCACAAAACGTACTCGACAAGTAGCTGTGGTTTTCAAAAGCCTCCTGTATCCTCGAGACAAGATCCAAAACGCCCAGAGCGGTACTACGGCCCTCCCTGAAACCAAACTGGCTATCTGAAAAGAGATTGGTGGATTCGAAATGACGCACAATTCTAACAGCCAAACATTTTTCAAAAACCTTTGATAGTATAGGAAGTAGTGATATCGGTCTATAATTTGAGGGATCTTCAGGATCCCCCTTCTTAAAGATCGGTACCACCACTGCCTGCTTAAGTATATCGGGAAAAATGCACTCACTGAGAGAAAAGTTCATTAGTTTAGTTAATGGACTAATAATTAGATTTTTAATGCTCTTTATAATATCTACAGTGAGTCCAAACCGATCTCTACTCCTCTTGTTTACGAGCCCAGTCAGTATATCACGCACCTCAATATGGGTAACCTCCTGGAAAGTAAATACCTCCACCGGTCTCAGGGAAACAAACTCTAGAGGATCCAAGATAGGGGGTCCAATCTGACCATGCAAATCAAGGGCTACATTCACAAAGAACTCATTAAATTGGTTAGGCGAAACCTTCATTTCAGAATTTTTTTCTTCTGGTCTATTTCGATGTTCATTTATTATGTTCCACATACACTTAGTCGGATTTGAGGCCCTTTTGATAAGGTTGTCATTGGCATTCTTTTTGGCATTGCCTATTGCGGTTTTATATTGTTTTTTATAATTCTTGATGAGAATTTTCTGTTCAACCGTCGGAAAATGATTATAATACTCTCTAAGTAATTGTAGAACCTGTCTCATAGATTTTAGGTCGTCATTAAACCAGTTTATTAAGCGGTTTTGATCTTTGCGTTTATTATAGGATTTTTCCGGAAAGGCATATAGAAATGCTTCTGTCAACATATTATGAAAAAGGAAAAACTTCATTTCAGCGTTCAGTTCAATATTATTTAAAAAGTCACAATTAAATTTTTCGACACAAGTGAAAAAGCATTCTTACCTTGTAATATGATAGGCCGATAAATGGTTTTTATTTCCATGGGGTCATTGTTGTTCAAGGGCACAGAAAATTCAAGAAACTGGCCATGATGGTCAGAGAGACCTGTATCCGGCACAGTCACCCAGCAATCTCGGTCACCAAGACTCGAAAATGCATTGTCTAGGCAGCTATTTTTTCTTGTTGGTTCTTTAATCAACTGGACGAGTCCAAAAGAGGTAAGCAAGCCACAAAGGTCAATACATTCAGGAGTCTCAGTGCCGAAATGTACATTAAAGTCACCTACAAACAGAATACTGTCCCTATTCTGAATCATGTTCAGAGCCCTCTCGACGGCATCCAGAAATATCCCGAAGGACCCAGATGGTGACCTATAAACTGAAACTACATATAACCTAAACCTTCTTAAATATACACAACAAATTTCTATGGATCTCTCAACAGTCAGAGCATTTATTCCATGAATTATTCTAAAGTCATGTTTAGTGTCTACAAAAATTGCCGATCCTCCTCCTCTGTGGTTACTTCTGCAGCTAGCTGTAGCAATGTTGAAACCTGCTAGATTTAATGTCATGATTTCTGGATCAGCAAGCCAGTGTTCACTCAAGCACACAATATCGGCATGTTTATCGGCCAGGAATATTTCTAGCTCGTTAACTTTGTTTCTTAGAGACTGTATATTTATGTGAAACAATTTTATTTTGCCTTCATTTCCCTTGTCGATAGAGGATCTCGGGGTGCATTGAGGCTCTGGATGTTCTGAAAATGGTTTACTAGAGTTCCTTCCGGCCACAGCTCCGGCGACATCACCCTGTCGACAGTATCTTCTGGTATCCCCAGTTTAAATGAACTTTTTATGTTGTCCGTTCTAGTAACCATTTTGTTACAGATGCATCTATCATGCAGCATATGGCTTTTTAGGAATCCTATTATGTCAGATTCCTTGGTTTTTGGATCAAAACCAGATAGGAATATCCATTTTCTTAAAGGTATCTGTTGTGCCATTTTTAGAGATGTTTCAGCTGTGCTTGTTCCCAGTTTTGGTTGCGGACGGGATTTCTTAGGTAATACGACATGCTTATTCCGTCTCACGACTTCTATCCATGGCTCCTCTTGCACTTTTTGATTTTCGATTTCATTGTTGTTTTCGGTAGCTTGAGCTTCCTCCGTATTTAGGTTTGAATTGGGGTTAACCAATACGACATTGTTTTCTTCCCTTTTGTCAGATGGCTTTTGCTGCAAAATCACCCTGCATGTACCTTTTCTATCACTTCGTATCAAAGTTTACCTTGACACCGAACCACTGACAAAATAATAAAGTTTAGATAAGGTTGTTTTTTAAAAATTTTCTTAAATAAAATTAAATGTCGTGATACATTTTGGCGAAAACTGTGATTCCATATCTTTATTTGTCGTAGAGTTATTTACAATTTCAAAAATGAATGGTTACCGCTAAACGAAAGAAATACAAAGATTCTTTTATCGTAATTTTTTTATAAATTTAATATCAATAAAAACTATTAACATGTTTATCCTTTTAGTGCATACATCTTGTGTCCCGCCTAAAATCCAGAAAAAATAAGTTGATACAAAGACAGAATCAAAAATGTAAAGATTATTTAACAACTAAACTGTAATAAAAGAAAGAAGTTTGTCCCTTTTCTTTTCGTCAGACCCAATCCTTCCGTAGTACGGCTCATCGGCAAGGCTATTATACAGTAACGAGAAGGACCCAACCAGACCAGCAAAGACTTGAACAAGACGAAACGCTGGAATGGAACCCGCATAAGCAGGTATCTAATGTCAGGTGGCGCTGAAAGCCAATTGCCGGTTTTTGCGAACCTTCTTTCTTTTACATCGCGTTTTCGGTTCGCAGAAACTGGTTGGGTGGATAGCTGTTGTTACATTATGTGTTGAAATGCACTGTTAGGTCCCTTTCCTTCTCGTTACTCTATAGCCTTGCCGATGAGCCATACTACGGAAAGATTGGGTCTGACGAAAAGAAAAGGGACAAACTTCTTTTACATCGCGTTTATGGTTCGCAGAAACCGATAATTGGATTTCAGCGCCACCTGACATTAGATACCTGCTTATGCGGGTTCCATTCCAGCATTTGGTCTTCTCTAAGTCCTCGCTGGTCTGGTTTGGTGGTTAGCTCGATTGCCACGAGATGTCGCCACGTGCAATATCTCGCATATGTATAGTAAACGGTAATAGCATAAAGTTACTTTATTTGAGAGACCAATGGACTTGAACAACGGCAATAAAACTATTTAACGCTACGAAAAAAACACTTAAGTTTAAAAGGGCAAATTTCCTTGTCCGATCCAGCGGTTCGGATAAGTATCTTTAATTCAAAAAGTGACGAACTATCAGAGAGAAGTGTGCAGGACACCCATCATGCTGAAACCACATGCCCCTTCTCATTACTAAAAGAACCTCTTCTAATAGATGCGGCAATTGGTCCAGTAAAAAGTTCAAATAAATATTGCCATTGAAATGTTCATTGAACAACTACTTTGCGAATAGCAATAATTTATTTTATTTTTGTTTAAGACTTAAAAAGACGATTTAAAATGTGATTTGTTTTCTAGAATTCTAAGAATAATAGTATATTATTAACCAAGATTTAGACAGCCATCATTATTGCCCGAGCGGCAAGTTTAACTCACGAGGAGCGGAGCGACGAGGGATTTAAGACGCGAGGGCTATAAGCTGTCTAAACCGTGGTTAATATAATATTTTTCCACTACTACAAACTTTTATAAGACATTTATTTTTATAGTATTAGTAATTGTATCGATATTTTACAATATCAAGCATCTCTAATAATCTAATATGTATTGATAATTATCTGGTTGCCTAACCACAAGAAATCACCTTTCAGGTTATTCATGTTTATGAATTCATGTTGTAGAATCAAAAAATCAAGTTACCTGCGTTCAAATAGATTCTTGAAGATCGGTCAATAATGGATTTCAATGCCTTATTATTGACCATAACGTTAATAATCGGTCAATAATGGCGATGTTATAGGTTAGTAGTGGAAAAAAGTATATTTGCGCTATTACAGTTTAGTAGTTGAATAATCTATACATTTTTATTTTTGCCTTTGGATCAACTTGTTTTTTTAGATTTTAGCCGAGAATAGACACAAAATAAATGAACCAAAAGCTAAACATTTTAATAATTAAATTTGATAATTGTTGTTTTTATAATAAATAAAGACACACTAAGTCTCGGTCTCAGTCAAATTTGACTGAGACCGAGACTTAGTGTGTCTTTATTTATTATATTTAAATCAGGTCTCTTTGAGAATGGCCGACTATTTCTTTGAATTGTTGTTTTTATTAAATTGATGAAGAATGATCACAACGGAATCTAAACATTCCTCTCGCTTAAGGATAAACATTAATTATTTAAATTAAAATGGTAATTATTTGTAAATAACTCGAAAACAAATAAAGATAAGGAATCACGGTTGTCGCTAAAATGTAGCTATTTTTATGCTCTTTGAGCTGAGTAATAAAAAATGTATAATGCCATTCAATTTTATTAAGAAAATTTGAAAAAACTAAATCTTGTTTAAATAGCGTCACCTAGAAGACGCGGTATGCCCTATAGCGACTACGACCAAAGTAGGTTTTTTAATAAGTGTAAAAGTGTCTAATAAACGAGCCTAAGCTGATTAAATTTGGGTAAAGCATATATGAACATGCAGCAATTATTTCCGTCATTAAAACAGTACGATTATCTGATAAAATTTGAGTTTTTAGATATATCCTAGTAATTAGAAAATATTTTCCAGCAATTTCTTATGGTCGATTTAGTCAATAAAATAATTTTTCCACTACTAACCTATAACATCGCCATTATTGACCGATTGTTAACGTTAGAAATCGTTTTTCTCTACCTTATAAGTTATTATTGACCATGGTCAATAATAAGACATTGAAATCCATTATTGACCGATCTTCAAGAATCTATTTGAACGCAGGTAACTTGATTTTTTGATTCTACAACATGAATTCATAAACATCATTTCTTGTGGTTAGGCAACCAGATAAGTATTAATACATATTATATAAATAATATAAAATATCGATACAATCAATAACAAATATTAATGTTAATAATTAAGGTGCACACATAATAATATCACTAACGTTTTCTTCGCTCATTTTATAAAAAAAAACGGAAAACTCGTGAAATCTGATGACATAAATGAACAAAAATTGACATTAACAAAGCCACCTGACAAAACAACAAAATATTTTGCCAATTCCAAAGTGCAGGTAAGTTGATTAAAAAATATACTTATACCTACCTATAATTTTTTATAATTATTAATACTATAAAGATAAATGTCTTATAAAAGTTTGTAGTAGTGGAAAAAATACTATATTAACCACGGTTTAGACAGCTTATAGCCCTCGCGTCTTAAATCCCTCGTCGCTCCGCTCCTCGTGATTTAAACTTGCCGCTCGGGCAATAATGATGGCTGTCTAAACCTTGGTTAATAATATACTATTTCCCGAAGCCTTAAGGTTTATGATTTCCATAATATCGTACCTTGCCGACCTTAGTGGGACACCCTGTATAGACCCCTATCTAAAGCGAAAACTCTAAGTAAAAATAAAACAATCTAATACAGAGGTTTTACGGTTTACCGAAAAAAATTCTAGCTACGGTTTTACGCAATCATCAGAATCTTAGCAAAAGATTAACAAAATACGATCAAAATAGCTATCGGAAAAGATAAGCAACTAATGTTTTTTTTTTAATGGACCACTCTGTATAATAAACCATGTGCACAACAGAAAAAAGGCTTAGGTTTCTTATAGAACCTTAGAATAATAAACTTTTCCTAAGATCACTATTCAAAGTACCTATAGGCTTTTTTCTACTGAGGTTTTATAATAACCCTTTTTTGATTGTCGTTTTGATTTTTAATAACCTCCTTTTAGGCACAGCGTGCTTAAAAGCTTTTTAAGCACGCTGTGTCTAAAAGTAATTATTTACAATTAAAAACTAAACACAGACTATAATTTTACCTATTTATTATAAATATTAAAAGTACAGTTACTTATATTATTAAAATTAACGCTTGGGCAACCTAAAACAGTACGTTTACTTAATATTTACCGCAGTTTTTGTCAAAAAAATTCTTTCGAATTTTTTTTTTTGACAAGTGTTAATTTTTTTGACATGAAAGGTGTAAATGAAACACAGGTAATAAAATGTTTGGTAAAATAAATTAAGCTTTTTTTTATAAAACGCCCGTAGAAAAAATATTGTATACCATTCGTTACGAAACAATGTCTTTTAGTCACTCTGGCGTGTTGTCCAACCCGGCTTCGCCTCGTAGAACAATTTTCACGTCCCGTGCCTAAAAGACCCTTATTTCGTAACTTGTTGTATAAATAGCTATTTCGCTTCGAATAGTCACCGCAGTTGACGTTTTCCCCAATTTGTTATAATTTGACATTATTGGCGCCAACGACTTTGTGTTAAGTCGATGATTGGCGCTCACCTAACTTAATTTACAAACAAAATAAAATTATCTATTTCACAAACTTTTAACAAAATCATTAAAACCATCCAAACAGCAGTTTTCAAAATAATTGAACGATTCTAATAATATGAAAAATTGCCTAGAAAAATAGGCTACGAACAGTTGAATATTTCAGTTTGTAGGTTCTAATAGCTATTTGTGTATTAAGAGCGCAAAGTGATACATTGCCGCTCTGAGCGAGAAGATTGACGCGCGACGCGTATAGCGGAGTGCAGCTATCTCTCGAGAGAGACTTACACACCATGGTTTTTTCTACGACCGGTGTTTTTGTAAAAATACCTCAATTCTTTGGTGTAACATTCTATGTTAAGAATTTCTGGAATATTCCAAATATTTCAATAACGACTGAATAATAGATATGTATTTATGAAAATTTCAATATTCCAGTATTCCTAGCCCTATATAGCGTTGCCACTGAACTGATAGCACCCCTGAAGTCACTATGTTAAAACTATCACATGATCATATATATACTTAAAGCAAAAAGTGTCATCAGTGCCCTGTGGTACCCAGCCACGAATTTCTGTGCCATGCCAGGCTTGAACAGCCTAGCTCACAATAAAAAGTGCAAAGACATTTTTGAGAAAGTCCTACAGCCGGATGTGCGGGTATCACCACCTGACGAGTACCAATCAACAGGTACTACCGCGTTCAATGAGCAACAGTGCTCCACGTGCGAAATCCTGCGCCGGTAGTGCTACCGATTATGTTTCTCGCGCGATCATGGAACCATGGAACCCATAGCCGAGGACCAGGAGACGGAGTATGAACTTGGTAAGAGTTCTTGACAGTGCCGTAACTAGACTAGGAAGTGGCCCCTTCAGGGGGGCCAAATTATTCGAAAACGTAACATTTAGTAGCGTAACCAGGGTGAGTCAAGGGGTAGATACGCTACCTCACCTCCCCATTATTGCACAGTCAGGCAGACAACACGTCTAGCTTCAAACATTTTAAAGGGCTTCAACAGACGAGCCCATACGGGAGCGATTTTCTTTGACGTTAGTAAAGCCTTTGATAAGGTCTGGCATAACGGTCTCATACTGAAGATGATAAGACTCGGAGCGCCGAACTACCTCATCAAGGTAGTAGCTTAGAAGTTTTGCAGTCTCGTCAGAGAACGCACTCTCCTTGACAAAAAAAATATCAGGGCGGGAGTGCCACAAGGCTCACCTCTCTCCCCGATGTTGTATAATATATATACACATGACATTCCGCGCGATAGGCAGAATCAGCTCTATCTGTTCGCTGACGATACTGCAATTACGACTACCTCTAAGCAACCGTGGCTGATCGTTACCCGGATGCAGCGCCATATTAATCAGTTGGAAAAATGGCTTTCGAATTGGAAGATTCGTCTGAATCCCGCCAAAACGAAGGTCATTTTTTTTTCAAAAAGTCTAGTACGAAGGCCTGAAACAAGGCTCAGGGTCAATCGAATCGAGTTGAACTGGTGCCAGGAGGTCAAATACCTGGGACTTATCTTTGACCAGAAACTGAACTGGAGGTTGAACTCAGTCAATAGAGTCAAGCTTGCATTGCGCCAATTGGGCTCCATCTACCCACTGCTTCACAGGCGGAGTAGACTCAGTAATCGCACCAAAGTTAATCTCTACAAAGTACTGGTCAGGCCGGTTCTGACTTATGGGCGCCCTCGTGGTGCAACATAAGCAGGGCTGAGCTGAATAAGTTCCAGGTTATTCAAAATAGGGCTCTGAAACTGATCGCAGATGTCCCCTGTTACACGATGAATCGGATACTGCATCAAGATTTTCGAATTCCAACTCTAGACGAATTTTTTCTCAAAATTATTATAGACTATTACAGACGCACAGATGTATCGACAAACCCTGAAATCACCAACCATACAAGAGCAAGACCAGACTCGACTTACAAACTCCCAAAAGACTAGTTACCTTTACCTATTATCGGTCAAATTCAATAGTAGAGATGCACTAAAATACAGTTGAGAGGCACTAGAATAGTAGAGACGCACTGTACCTAGTTATTATTTAACGTATTTGAGGCGCCATACTACTGCATAACTAATACTTCCAGCCAGATAACAAGACACACTCATCAAGGCAAGAAATGCTAATTTTACATTCTTTGTAAATGATAAGGTGTAAAAGCTAAACGAAGAATCAATTGATGTTAAAGGTTTTAGACATGACGTAAAAAAACATTCAAGAACCAAAGTATAGGACATAAACCTAGTAAAATTATACTCTTTTTAGGAAAATTAAGGGAACAGGAAGGGGGCAAAACTGGGAAACCACCAAGGGCGCGAAAATTCTAGTTACGGTCCTAGTTCTTGACTTTATGACTTTATTGTTGGTGCATTACTTATAGGTTAATTTCTGCAGCAGTCAGTTGGAGCCAAAGTCTAAAGTATGTATTCTACTACCTACTAACTAACCTGAACTGTACATAAAACATGCAACAGTATAGTCCGACACAAGATAAATGGTCATGATTTTACCTGCTTTATAACGGTCGGGTGACTTTATCCTCCGTAAAGCATGAAGCAATTAAGGGCTGGTTTGTCAGCCTTTCTCAGTAACAGAGAGGTATTTTATTTTTGTTTTGATAATGTACGTATTTTAGGTATAACTAATTATACCTGTCGACACACTAGAAATTGTCAAATTATTATTAAATCATTTAAAAATACCAACCATAAGCAGCAAAAAAGAGGTACTGCAAGAGTTCCTTAGCCAACATGGCCTTTATTTTGAAGATAATTAGGTATACAAAAAAAAACTAATTAAGGTACTGAAAACAAAATCGTATGATAAAATATATTGCGTAGATGAGGCTATAAAAGCATCCGATAACATACCACTGAGATTGCCCCCCTACCATTTGAATCCTATAGAAATGATATGGTCCGAATTAAAAAACAAGGTAAGACGCAATAATGTAAACCCAAAAATGTCCGCTAATGTAATTGAAGTAATTAAAACTCAGTGTGAATTAATACCAGAGAGCAGTTAGAGAGCGTGCGTTAATCATGTACTTGAAGTCGAAAATAATTATAAAAAATTTGAGGAAAACATAAAACCTTTAATTGTATCAGTGGATGATAGTGATAGTACAGATTTAAACTATTGAGATGACTCATTTTACTCATACGGTTTTATACAGGGTGTTCCAAGTGGAAGTTCCGCATTTTCAAACAAAAAAAAATTATTCCGATATCTCAAAAACTTAAGAAAATAAAGGGGGGTAGAACTTCTACGTATGACATCCTGTATTCCTGTATAATAAAAATTATATATTACGGCTTACTACTTTTATGCATATCAATAATTTACGTCAAAGTCAGCGATACACAATACATTTTTGTACATATACAAGCATTGTTTCAATCTTCCTACTACCACCCTGGACCGAAATGGTTTATTTGCCAAAAGCAGGTATAAAGTATAAAGGCGTTAGTTAGTCATGACCATTTATGGTGTATCGTACTATACAAATGCACCCTTTGGAGCAAGCAAGGAGCACAAGCCTCCACTACTTTCTAGTAGAATACAGTCAATTGAAATTTGTCAAAATCATTATAGCCTATATGAATTACTTCTCTTTGGTTTCAGATAAAGTTAAAAAGAAATACGGTAACCTGGGCCACACAATTCTCATGGTGCAGTTGGAGCGTGGAACAGGGGGTCTCGGGCTGAGCCTTGCGGGGCACCGAGACCGCAGCTGCATGGCAGTGTTCGTTTGTGGCCTTAATCCCAATGGTGCGGCCTACAAAACAGGAACCATTCAAATCGGCGATGAAATTTTGGAAGTAAGTAGATAGTTAAGTATATAAGTGAGTAGTTTAATCATTTGTGCCCAACTGGTCGCTCCATGTAACCACCAATCTAATAATTTATTTGTCGAGTCCTACTGCTACATATTAATGCTAATGGTGCCATCTATGGAAAACATTTGATTCTACACTTCAATTCCATGAAATGCGCTGTCTGTATTCTAGTGTATTGGTTACCGGCGATTTGTCATTGACACGTGATTTGTTTTTGTTATGGAGGGCTTTAAGGAAGGAGGCCTATCGAAAATGGCCGAATTTTAAATTTACGTCCCTGTTTTTCGTTACTTCGCTGGTTGGCCGTCGAGGGCGCCACTGCACGCTTAGCGGCTATTTTTTGCAGGTTTTGGTAGGGGAGTGCGGTATTTTTTTCGAATATCTTGAAAAATAAGCTTTGGAATCATTTTTTTGCGTTATTAATATAAACAATGAGTGGCGTACAATGTTTTACAAGTAGCGTTTGCTTCGTGCCGGGGTGTAAAACTGGATATTCGTCTGATAGAAAGCTCAGGAAAAATCGTGGTGAGAAAAATCCTAGTATTTTTCAAGCCCCTAAGGTAGGCAAAAACCACAAAAGGTTCACAATATTGTTTATTAATAATGTCTTCTTATTAGGATCCTGAAACATTTGAAAAGTGGCGAATAATTATTCCTAGAGCAGACAAAATATATAATATTTCTCCTTTAATTGGTATTTTATACAAATTAAGATATTATAATAGGTACCTACTTACGTCCCCTTAAAACTTTTAAGAAATATTTACTTTACAATATAGGTAGGTAGGTACTCAAAATTTCAATATTTAATATCAGTTTGCCAGTTCGTCGAATATTAATCCTTTAAAAAATTACAAAATAAAACCATAAAATGCAAGGCCCCCGCGCCTAATTATATTACCTACCTACAATTTTGGAAAACAATCAATTATAGATATCTACCTATCTAAATGTGTGCTTTATTGTTATAAAAACTCGTACATCGAAAATATTAAAGGTGTATTTATGAGTACAAATTAATCTGAATAAAACTAAAATAAAGTATCCAATTACAAGGTTAATTATGACATTTTACATGTTTCAATATTTTACTAATTAATAGGTAGGTACTATTAAATTGTTAGAACTTTAGGATTTAAGAAGATGTTCAAATATTCCTCAAAATGACAACTTTATTTGACAGTCATCTTTTACCTTGACTGGTGCCCGCAAATACGGGGCCATAAAAAGGAGAAATAGTTAAATAGAAATCGGCGATAACCCGTAAACGGGCTCATCAAAAATATCTAAAGTTATTCTTTTGAATGTGGGTTTTAGTGCTCTTTAATAAACCTAAATAGAATTTTTCTCTAAAATAATTAGGGAAGCCAATAATTGACCCCATTTAAAATTACATGGGATTTCCTATGTCCCGCTCGACGATGCAACACCCGGTATATATATGATAGAATAATAAAAGTTTATAATAGTATTCCAAAAACAATTAAAAATACAATCAATACCTATAGAAAAGTTTTAAGTTCTTACTATAATTTTTATTCCGTTTCTTTTAAATTAAGTTTTAAAATCCCCATTTATAATCTTTTGTAAGGTTAGTTGGGAAATAAATAAGTTAAGAATCTTCTTCTTTTCAGGTCTGTTAAAAGGTGTACGTACTACCTATGGTGAACATATGTTAATTTATTTTTAGTTTGCATTTAAATAAAAAACGTATATAGTAACGTGCAGATTGTGTAATTATTTCCTTTCCAAATAAAAAGTTGTTTGAGTGTCTAGAAAGACCGCCAGTATTTGAAAAAATTAATCCTCCTGGTAATAATAATACAGGGTCTTAGAATGCAATACACCCTTTTACATGCTAGAATTATGTATCTAGGGAGTATCCCGCACCCGCCTCTCACACATATCTCGGTCTGTAGACTGTTTAAATTAACTAATTTCGATAAAACAGTTAATTCTCCCATAAGAACCCATGAAATTTGCACCGCTAATGGAACAATGCGATCCTGGCGGCAGTTTTTGAAGCTGAATTCCCGATGCAAAAGTGGGACCAGAAATCGATGTATTGCGATCGGCCTCCTTCCTTAAAGCCCTCCATAGTTTTTGTTTGTGAATTTGGAAAAAAAAGGCAACTCGAGATGGAACGTATAATAAATGGTGGTAGGAAAATAATGAAAACCTTTTAAAAAATTATTTTTTTTTTCTGCAATTTGCAAAAAACCTTAGCCTAAAAGAAAGGTACTCTTATTCATTGTCGATAAAATGAACCGTTTGCGAGAGAAAGAATATTAAACGAACAGTTGTAGAAGACCTATGTTCGCAAGAAATACGCGTTTTATTTATTTATTGGCACCAAAAAAACGTACTGTTGCTTCAAACGTTACTATGGTACGAAATAAATAAAATATCCTGCGTTTTAGAACTTGTCATCTTTCACATCGCTGACACATTGGTCCTTACTTCGATATTAATTTACTGATTTTTGGATTTCGTGGTGAACTTAATTGTGAGTTAATTCGAACTATAGAATACACGTTTATTGAGTATGCAGATATGCATCTGATGTATGGTCTTGCGTCTTGCAATGCTTTGGAAGCCAGAAAGATTTCCTAATCGTACTGCGCCAAACCAGAAGACAGTTCAACGAGTTGACCCACGTCTAAGGGAGAATGGTGAGCGATTCCAGTTAATAAGGTAATACCATTTTATAATAGGAGTTATTATAAAATGGTAATACATATTATTGACTTACTTTATAATTTTAGGAACGTTTGGAAAAAATATTACTGATGCTGGTCTGAGAAGAACTGTAGGTACGTACGCCCCAATTAGAGGAAAATATTTTAAATGCTGTAGATGACACTCCATTAACGAGCACTCAAAAATTATCAGCAGAGTTTAATACATCGAAAACAATAGTACATGAAGTTCGTCAAGAACAGCTGGTAAATCCATATCGTCTGCAAAAAGTACATGAACTGATTCCTGAAGATTTTCCTCGTAGAATGCAGTTTCCAAACTGGCTATTGTATCAGCAACAAAATAATGTAAACTTCATTAGCAATATTCTTCTCACGGATGAAGCAAGGTTTACCAAAAATGGTATCACCAAAACACACATGTATGGGCTGATGAAAATCCTCATACTAGTATTGTTACGCGTCAACAACATCAGTTCCAATCAATTAAGATATGGGCAAGAATCATTGACAATTTTTTGATTGGACAATTCGTATTGCCGGAACGCTTGAATGGACAACTTTATTTGGAGTTCTTCCAGAACGCTTTTGAGGATATAATACAGCACTTACCACTTTAAAACACGCCGAAACATGTACTTCATGCACGATGGGGCACCACTAGGGTTGCCACCTCTTCTAGTTTTCCGGGAGTCTCCTGGAATCGGGCCTTAAAAAGCGTCGGTCTCCCGTCTCCCGGGTTTCATATAATTTCTCCCGGAAATTCAGTTTACAAAACGCTGCACCTTTCATGCAAACTTTCCACCATCCATTTTTCAACAAATAGAAGCTCCATGCAAGCGTTTTCGTCCCTTTTTTGGTGAGCGAACACCGCGATGGTCAACTGGCGAGTAACATTTTGGCTAAATTAAGTGAAATTGATCGAACTAGGTTTGTCGAAGAGACAGATATATTTTTTGAAAGGTGCCTAAATTATCTTGAAATATGGTACGACTTTGAAAACTCGGATTTTAGTAAAATGAGTATTCTCTCTTTAAAAGAGCCATTCGAGTGGACAGCTCTAAATGAACTGGTGACATTCCTGAAAATAGAAGTAAATGTGGACAAATTATATGAAGATTTTAGCGTCTTGAGAGAAGTTCAACCTCTTCTCGCGGAAATAGAGAGAGTGGACATTAAATGGGTCAAGTTTTTTCTAAACTTAAAGGAGACATTGGACGCGAACCAAAAAAAAATTGTGTGTTTGTTCTCTCAGTGCCGATTTCAAATTCTAATTGCGAAAGAGTGTTTAATGTGGCTAACGATATATGGATCAAAGAACGGAATCGTCTTGCCGAAGAGCACGTTAAAGCAGAGGTACAAACTTTTATTAATTTCACAATGAACTGCAAGGACTTTCAAGAGTTGATTAGTGCAGGACCACACATTTTAAAAAGTGTTCGATCTAATGAAAAATACAAATTTAAAATTAAATAGAAACCCTTTTATTCTGTGAAATTTTGCATGCTTTGATTATATTTTTTATATTTTCTGAAATTTTATTTATTTATTTATTTACAAACTCAACAGGTATCGAGATACCCTTTTACAGAGTAGGAAGCCTAGTTTCTATATTTATACCTAGTTACTATTTACAATTTACCTTCCAATGCTTACAATAAGTTATACAAAATCATTTTAAATTCTCTTAGACTTATATGAAATATATCACAATCATTTCTAATTTCATTAAATAATCTACACATTACATTGAGTGGCGCATTCAAAAAATTATTTGTAGAAGCTGATTCTAAATAAAAAAGAACAGGGTTTCTGGTTCTATATGAAGATGTGTAGAGATTAATTTGTGATAGCAAAGCAGAATCATCAATTTCATTGTTTAGGAGTTTATATAAAAATACCAGAGAGGAAATAGTTCTTCGTTCTTCTAAACTTTGGAATTTATATTTTTCCCTTAGTCTAATTTTTGAGATTGTTACATCATATGTCCCCGTTTCCTTATAGACCAAGTATCTCAGAAATTTGTTTTGTACTCTTTCGATAAAGTATTTATGATTTTCATAGTACGGACTCCAAACAATAGCAGCATACTCCAGAATAGGCCTAACATATGTAACATACAGTTTTATAATACAAGTAATGTTTTTAAAGTATCTACAGTTTCGCACAACAAATCCGTACATCCTGCTAGCCCTATTTGCAATGTTTGATATGTGCGTCCTAAATGTAAGCTGATCATCAAACAGAACTCCGAGATCTTTTATTTCTGTAACTCTGTTCAATTCTGCCCCGTTCATGTAGTAGGCAAATTGTACTGGATTCTTTTTCCTGGTAAACGTAAGTACATAGCATTTATTAATATTGAATTCTAGTCGATTCTCTATCGACCATTCAAGTCTAGATTTTGTTGAAGAATGAGACAATCTGTGATATTATTGATAGTGGAGTAGAGCTTTAGGTCATCAGCAAACATAAGGACACTGCATCTACTAACTTGCTTAATTAGACTATTAATAAATAAAATAAACAGTAACGGACCTAAATTGGAACCCTGTGGAACACCAGACTTTGCTATGAAATGATTTGAAGAATATCCCTTCACCACCACCTTCTGTATTCGACATTGCAAATATGATTGAAAAAACATTACCAATCTTGAGTGAAATCCAAACTCATTGTGCAGCTTGTTTAACAGAATTGTGTGTGATACCTTGTCGAATGCCTTTGCAAAGTCAGTATATAATATATCTACTTGTGATTTGTTGTCCAGAGTTTCAGATATACACTGAGTTAAATTAGTTAAGTTTGTGCTGGTAGATCTTTTATTCATGAAACCGTGTTGAAATTGAGAAATATTTCTATATACAGAACCATACACTTTCTTATAAATTATTGATTCAAAGATCTTTGCTGGAACAGATAGAATAGCAATTGGCCTATAATTTTCTATATTAGTCATATCATCTTTTTTAAAAATTGGATAGATTTTAACCTCTTTCCACTTATCTGGAAATGTTGACTTTTTTAAAGACAAATTAAATAAAATACTTAAAGGTTTAACAAAGAAGCCCACCAAGCCTTTGACAACATATGACGGCACATTATCAGAACCTACCGCTTTATTTACTTTTAATTTTTTGACAGCATCACAGACATCTTCACAGTCTATTCTCTCCAGATTGATAACTTCATAGTTACTATAATGATCTACGAGTTGAAAGATATTGGGATCTTCCTCATAAACCGAGCTAAAATGTGAAGCAAAAGCATTAGCAATTGCCTGACCAGTGTTGAATTCCTTGTCATCTAAATGCATTTTACTGGGAATTGTATTAGAACCTTTCCTACTATTAATGTATTGCCAGAATGACTTTGAGCCGCTTTCGATGTTTTGCTGTATTTTAATGAGATAATCGTTATAAGCAATATTAATATCATTTTTAACTTTCGTTCTTAATAAAACGAACTCATTTTTTACACTTTCATTTCCAAATTTTCGAGATTTTTGTCTTAATTTTTCTTTCTTTTTTAAGTTTTTGATAATATCTTTATTAAACCAGACAGGATATTGCTTAGTTCTACGACTTTTTGGAACACATGCATTAAATATGTCATAGATCTTTGTATAGAAATAATTGACAGCCTCATTTATATCGACAAACAACTCTAAATCATTCCAATCTAACGCCTGAAACATTTGATACATTGCAGGAAAATCCGCCTTTCTAAAATTAAAATTAGGAATTTCATTATTAATAGCTAGATCTTTATGTTTTGTGTTTTTTAGTTTTACCTCGATTGTAAGGGTGGGATGATGTAAATCTTCCTTAACAAGACTAAGGCTAGACCTACTAACGGCACATGGCATATAAGATAAAACGAGATCTAAAATATTATGATTGCTATTTGTTATCATGTTTAATTGTTTGCTATCAAAGAAATTCATAAAATTCAATAAAAGCTCTACGTCTCTATCTTTAAAACTATTGTCTACATAATATTTATTAAGATAGGTAATGTTAAAATCTCCCAATATAAGGTAATTATTCTCATGCAATATGATCAAATTCTCCAAGAACGCAAACAACTCTTCACGTACAAAAGTCGAACAATTAGGAGGTACGTAAACTACTATTATATATACATAATTAAAATCACTGGTAAATACTTTTACACAAACCATGTCTACAATGGGAAAGTTAAAGTTCAGATGTATTTTGTGACATTTATAAGTGTTTTGGACTGCCAGAAGTACACCACCACCACGAACTGAGTCGACTCTATTTCTATCTTTGAACACTACAAAGTTGTTTGGGAAAACCTCCCCGTCATAAACGCCACTAGAAAGCCAAGTTTCTGTTAGAGCTATAGCGTCGTATTCATCATCCGACTGACATATTGTATTATATATTGTGTGAGTTTTTGTGTTTAATCCTCTAACATTTTGATACATTACTGTTAGTGTATTACTATCTGTATGGTTACATAAGGTCTGACTTGGATTAGTTTTATAGGTTGGTGCTAAACTTTGGATAAAAAACTGTCCTCACTATTGTAATTTGTATTTTGTCGTAGTCTCTGGATTCTTTGTTGATATGCCGCACAAGTTTGATCTCTGGCTGTATGATTTCGGTTTGTTAGTCCTAGTTTTTTACAATTTGGACAATCTAGGTTGATCTCTGTACATCCTCTCCCATCATGTGCTCCACTGCATTTGTGACAGCATTCCTGGGAATTGCAATATTTAGCCACATGCCCATACTTACAACATTTGAAGCACATTGATATGTTTGTGTATTCTTGTATGTATACTGTGCAAAGATCGAAGGATACATTTTTACGCTTCATTAACCATTTAAATATTTGCGGTGGTGTCTGAAATATCCAGTTTTCCTTAAGTTTGTTTTTGCAGTCCCTCTTAGTAATAAATCTGAAATAATTTTTTGTATCTTCGCCAAATGCTTCAGTAATATCTGAATTTTCCAAAATAAATTCGTTAATAAAGGTTTCTGGTGTGTATCCCTTAAGTATCCCGGTTATTGTAATCATTGGATCCATCTTTTGTATGGGTTTAATTTCAAAGTTTTTGTTGGCTAAATTTTCAATCAGTTGTTGTTGTTGGTTTTCATTATGGCATTCTATTACAACACTTCCAGTTCTATGTTTAATATTCTTGAAGGCTCCACAGAGATTTTCTTTACAAACGCTTTTTTTGATTTCTTGTAAGACGAATCTAGAGTCATTTTGGTCCTTGATTTTAATTATTGTTTCGTGTTTTTTACTCTGATGTTTCTGTCACTGCTGTGACGTTTGCTTGCGTTTTTATTACTTCACTATAAGATTGTTTATTAGTCTGATTCACTTGGCAATTCTCAGTGTCTTGTAGAGTGTTTTTCTTAGATTTGTCAGTTAGTTCAGGTGTTAAGTTTAGTAAACAATTCAAGCGAACGTTTTCTTTCTCTACTTGTCCTACTTTGTAGGCCAAGGCCGTGATGTATTTATGCATTTTGAGAGTAGCAGATTGAACTTTACTCTGGTGATCTCCTATTTCGCTGGATACAGTCTCCTGTATAGTATCAAAAGTATCAAGAATTTGGTTCAGTATATCTTCGGTTGTCATTCTCGTGACATAATTACTTCTATTCATGTCGGACATTGCATCACATTCTTTTTCCTCCCGTCTAAGTTTGCTACGTTCTGAGAGTTCTGGACTTGAATCAGACCTAGGCCTTTTTTGTGATAAAATAGTGCTGTTGCGTGAAATTTCGCTATTGCCCACTTTGCTCGTCGGTGGGGTGCGGTTAACAGATTTTCTGGGTGTAAAAACATTTTCATGTTCTGCCATATCATCCGTAATAATATCGTCGGTTGTGCGAAACCTCTCTGTGGTATTGCTAATTTTATCTGTGATAAAGCTATTACTTTTTTGTCTGAATTTATCTTGATATGTTATCAATAATCCCTTTTTTTGTGGTACACGATTAAGAATAATTTCTTGACTTACCGGGCTAGAACCATTGTTTAAATTAAGGCTAGGTACTTCTTCTTGTATTTCCCGATTTGATTTTTCATGATCGTCTTCGTCACCCATCGAGGGTGATAATACCACTTAAAACCAATTTTAAAACTCTTCAAAACTAAAGCAAAAAAACCTGATAAAGCGGAGCAAAATAAACGCGTGTATATGGTTATACAACTTAAAATGAAACTTTTCTGTTGTTTCAAGGACTTTCGAATCACACGAGAAGCAAAATAAAAATCATGGTCCTTTTTATTAAAAATATACCATGAATTCGTTTATTATTGTTTTTCTCGAAAACGGTTTAATTTATCGACAACAAGCAAGAGTACCTTTTTTTAGTCTAAGGTGCAATCTACCCAGATTTATTTTTTTTTAAGTCTTTATCATGCAGTGTGTTAAAAATTTGAGCATTAAGTTGTAAAGCTTAGTCCGCTCCTGGTAAACTAAAAAAGCTAAATAGGTTTTAAGGACACTATTTTAAGAGGTCTTTACTACTGTCCATCACATTAAATTTGTATTAAATTATACTTTAAAAGTTATTCATGAAAAACCGATTTCTAGCGGCGTCCTTCAGGGGCACATATCTCCGTAGGAAGGGCCTGTAAGAAAGAATTTTATAGGAACTTGTAATCTTATTTTTTCATGTTTTATCTGAATCCGAGAGATTTACCACATTTTCCCGGACACCCTGTATGTACCGGGTGTCCCACTAAGAATGGCTGTCGGCCGTATCTCAGAAAGTGTTAGTCGTAGGGCTTGCAGAAAAAAATATATTAGGTACCTAAGTGGTCATGAGAAATTGCTGGAAATTATTTTCAAGTTTCTCAGACTGGCGCTTGGGGGCGCAACAGTAACGGTAAATATTAATCACGAAGTTTTCTCAAAAGTCGCCTAGTTAAGGTATCCCGAAAATAACATTTTTGTATATTTCGAAGATTTATTAATAAAATTCACCTATAGAACGTGTTCGTCACTTTTCAAATAAAGTGGTGGGGGAAGGTTGAACATTATTTGTAATAAATGCTGATAACTCCGGTCTGGCTTAACATAATTTAGTAAACTTAGTTTTGTTAAAAAGGGCTTTTCTCACTCTATATATCATCCTATGAACTACGGCAATATGTGTTTTACACTAGGCGCTAGGGGGCGCTGTCTTACAACTTCACAAACATTGCGCGTTTTTTCCATAATTGTAAATATAATAGTATATTCAATTTTACCTGATTATAGGGATGATTAAAAGTCTAAGAAGTCAGCGAAAACCGCAAGTTAATATATATTTTCAATCCGGAGATATCAATAACAATAATCGTAATTACGGAACATTATGATTTTATTTTCAAGTTGCCATTGCAAAGGTTTTTTTAAGAGTCAAATAGGCCTTGGAAAAACAAAGCAATTATATCGTTACGACAATAATTCTCAGTGGCGCCCTAAATGTTCAAATTGTCGCCCATCGTTCTGTATACACGACTCCAATCCCTCCCTGGTTAATAATACTGCAGTCTCCACCTCTGCCATAGGGATACGGCGACTGCTGTCCATTATCCTTTCTATCATGTTTTCCCTTGTGGTGGGTCTGGTAACGAAAACAAGATCCTTCAATCTCCCCCATAGATAAAAATCTAGGCATGTTAAGTCAGGTGATCTGAAATAGAAATTACCACTTTCATTAACAGTATCACAATATATCCTATAATATTACCTGGCAGGCCACGGAAATATACTCCCTCTTCCTATCCACCTTCCAGAAAATGCGTCGTCAAGAAATTGAGGAACGTTTGCCGCAACATGTACAGGATCGTGTTGGAAAACCATAGTTCTGCGAATATCTAAGGGCACATCTTCGAGAAGAATTGGGAGTTCGTAATTTAAAAAATGTAAATATCTTTGCCCAGTAAGCGACTCATTAAATACAAACGGTCCAATTATTCTGCCACCCAAAATGCCGCACCAGACATTGACACTCCATCTTCCTTGATGCTGCACCTCCCGCATCCAATGGGGATTATCCCGTTACCAATAATGCATATTATGGCGGTTTACTCCTCCATTACTATGGAAAGTAGCTTCATCAGTTCCCAAAATTCTGGAGAGGAGATTTCTATCTTCCATTATCATATTGAGCAACCAATAGCAATGATCCAATCTTCTATCATAATCTTGCGGGGTCAAAGCCTGGTGGAGCACAATATGGTAGGGATATGTAGCCTAAAGAAAAACAAAATACTTATTACATTGACTTGAAAACTATTAAGAGACATATTGGCATTATTCTAAACTATTTAAGAGTTATAACATATAGTTATAATTACTTACCTTTCTTCTAATAAAATCCTGTGCACAGTAGAGCGAGTAACGCCCAAGTCTCTAACAATTAATCTAATACTAATTTACAATGTTTTCCTCGGTTCGACCTCGGCGGCGTCTGTGATATACAGGGCGACGAATACTTCCAGTAGTACGAAAACGGCTAGCTAAACGATTAAACATTCTACTGTCGTATCGGCGCCTTTGAGGGTATCGTACTGCGTAAACCCGTTCAGCAATTGTTGCCTTTCCCAAACATTTAAAATACACCGCAATGATGTCAACCGCTTCTTCAAGTATAACAGTGGGATTTTGAAAATCAAATACGACACAACACTGTTGGCACGACAAAAATTTTGACGTAATAATTAAAGGTGACACGCGTGCACAGTTTCAATTCACATTTTGTTTTTCCAAGGCCTATTTGACTCTTAAAAAAACCTTTACAATGGCAACTTGAAAATAAAATCATAATGTTCCGTAATTATGATTATTGTTGTTGATATCTCCGGATTGAAAATAGATATTAACTTGCGGTTTTCGCTGACTTCTTAGACTTTTAATCATCCTTGTAATCAGGTAAAATTGAATATACTATTATATTTACAATTATGGAAAAAACGCGCAATGTTTGTGAAGTTGTAAGACAGCGCCTCCTAGCGCCTAGTGTAAAACACATATTGCCGTAGTTCATAAGATAATATATAGAGTTAGAAAAGCCCTTTTTAACAAAACTAACTTTAGCCAGACCGGAGTTATCAGCATTTATTACAAATAATATTCAACCTTCCCCACCACTTTATTTGAAAAGTGACGAACACGTTCTATAGGTGAATTTTATTAATAAATCTTCGAAATATACAAAAATGTACCGGAGTGAAGATGGCAGCCAAAGATAGCAGCCAAATTTTCCGGAAATACCCGAGCGTCAAAGTACCATCCACTATTGCATATACACTGCTCATTCTAATTCTATTTAAATAAAATAATAACTATGTTATCTATAATTACTTTTCGTAGATTGAATTCAATTACCACTTATATTTTTAATATAATTTAAACATATTGTTTAGTGACATCCTCTTGCACTACCTTGGATCAAGAGAAAATATTTAAAAATATTATTTTTGCGATTTTCTTGAGAACTGTACATACTATCAAGTTCATATTTTGCAAAGAGGTGTAGGAATATACAAGGAATTTTTTAAACCAGTGACGTCCTCTTGCACTACCTTGGCTCAAGAGAAAATAATTTAAAAATATTATTTTTGCGATTTTCTTGAAAACTGTACATACTATCAAGTTCATATTTTGCAAAGAGGTGTAGGAATATGCAAGCAATTTTTTAAACCAGTGACATCCTCTTGCACTACCTTGGGTCAAGAGAAAATAATTTAAAAATATTATTTTTGCGATTTTCTTGAAAACTGTACATACTATCAAGTTCATATTTTGCAAAGAGGTGTAGGAATATGCAAGCAATTTTTTAAACCAGTGACATCCTCTTGCACTACCTTGGGTCAAGAGAAAATAATTTAAAAATATTATTTTTGCGATTTTCTTGAAAACTGTACATACTATCAAGTTCATATTTTGCAAAGAGGTGTAGGAATATGAAAGCAATTTTTTAAACCAGTGACATCCTCTTGCACTACCTTGGTTTCAGAGAAAATAATTTAAAAATATTATGTTTGCGATTTTCTTGAAAACTGTACATACTATCAAGTTCATATTTTGCAAAGAGGTGTAGGAATATGCAAGCAATTTTTTAAACCAGTGACATCCTCTTGCACTACCTTGGGTCAAGAGAAAATAATTTAAAAATATTATTTTTGCGATTTTCTTGAAAACTGTACATACTATCAAGTTCATATTTTGCAAAGAGGTGTAGGAATATGGAAGCAATTTTTTAAACCAGTGACATCCTCTTGCACTACCTTGGGTCAAGAGAAAATAATTTAAAAATATTATTTTTGCGATTTTCTTGAAAACTGTACGGGGTTATCCAACCAAGACTAGACAAGGCGATTTTTTGACTTTTCCTGTACTTTTATAAAAAAACTGAAATAGCCATCTTAAGTCATTTTCTCCCGCGAATTCGAATATCTTCAGCAAAAAACAATTGAACATCAAACAAAAGTACTAGGGGTCACTTTGATATTTTTTTAAATGGGATGCCGTATTTTTAATGAGCCTATCCGATTTCTCATATAAATTTTGATCTAAAATGTTGGATTTTTAATTTATTTATTTATTTTTTTTTTATTTTTAACATTTTCCGAATTTAAAACTGAAGAAAAAAAGGCGTTTTTGAATTAAAAATCCAACATTTTAGATCAAAATTTATATGAGAAATCGGATAAGCTCATTAAAAATACGGCATCCCATTTAAAAAAATATCAAAGTGACCCCTAGTACTTTTGTTTGATGTTCAATTGTTTTTTGCTGAAGATATTCGAATTCGCGGGAGAAAATGACTTAAGATGGCTATTTCAGTTTTTTTATAAAAGTACAGGAAAAGTCAAAAAATCGCCTTGTCTAGTCTTGGTTGGATAACCCTGTACATACTATCAAGTTCATATTTTGCAAAGAGGTGTAGGAATATGCAAGCAATTTTTTAAACCAGTGACATCCTCTTGCACTACCTTGGGTCAAGAGAAAATAATTTAAAAATATTATTTTTGCGATTTTCTTGAAAACTGTACATACTATCAAGTTCATATTTTGCAAAGAGGTGTAGGAATATGAAAGCAATTTTTTAAACCAGGGACGTCCTCTTGCACTACCTTGCATAATAGCTAAAGCCTGCAACAGAATAGATTTCCTTGAATATTTAAAAATGTCATATAGCATTGCTAAGAAAGAAACTAAAAATTTTCAAAATTTCATTACAATCCACTTATGCTGCGCTCATTTCTTAAAGATGGTGTCTAAAGATGTTAACGAACACTTTAAAAACTTGGATGATGCAATGTTTCTTAAAGATGTAATTGCGCAGTGTATTCTGCTAAATAGTTTAAAAAAGGTCTCTCAGTGGTTTTACAACGTGTCTGTACTATTGGGTTCCGAGTTTTATGATAGTAAAGTAAAAAATGCCTATGAAACTTTGGCAAGTAAAAAAACATCAATCGTTGTTCACAGTGACGCAGAGTTCATTTTCTCCGCCGATGAAGACAAAGTAAATGATACAGCCAAATATCCGTCTTTGTACAAGCAAAGTCCCTTTTTTAAACATTTTTCTGAAATAGTTGAACGTATAATTTATGCCAAGGAGGGTAACGTTAACCCTTTTTACAATAATAACTTCTTGAATGTTTTACAATCTAAATACATGCCTTATTGTGCTTTGTGGACTGGAATTCTCATAAAAGATTCTTACGAAATGGACAGATTTAGCAACTGTTATGCTGAAAATTATTTTTGTAATTTAAAACTAAATATCCTAAATTCACAAAAAAACCTGAAGGCTTCAAGATTTATTAGAAAATGTCGAGAGTATGTACTGGCGACTTTTAAGGAAGTTGAATTGGCGATTCCAAAAAGTCGCCAGACTAGACAGACTGAAAAAACTGATGATTCTGACAATGAAAAATTTTCGCAAGAGCGTTGGAATAAAAAATCCAAAAAAATATCCACCCATTTTTCAGGTAGATTTTTAAAGAATCGTAAGGTTGGTTTACAAGACGGATCTGGGGAAGTTAAGGAGAGCTGTGAGTATGATTTAGAATTTTGTTTGTATTGTGGTCGTGGAAGGTTAGATGAAACAGCAGATTGGGTCCAGTGCGATTCTTGTAATGGATGGTTTCATCAAAAATGCGTTTCCTCTAAGGATAACAGTTATAGCGATATATTTATTTGTAGGTTATGCCTTAATGACGAATCTCCAAAAAAAGAGAAAGTACCTGATAGTAACTGCAAAATACCTGATACGAACTTACTTTTAGCAACGGCGTGTTCAAACTTTATTAAGGACCTTAAAAGCATAACTGAAGGGGAACGCAAGGAGTTACAGAAAAGCACAAAAAAACAAAGAAACTGCTCGATATGGAAATCAGAGCGAAAAAAAAAGGATAACAGCGTCAAATTTTGGAAGGATATACAAAGCACAGACCATTTCTAGCAAATTAAACATTGCTAAAGAGCTAGTACTAGATAAAGATATCTCATTTTTGCCTGCTATTAAATATGGAATAGACAATGAGGAAAGAGCCATAGAATTATATTTAAGGGAAACCAAAAATTAATTGTACAGATCAGGATTAATAATTCATAAAACTATTCCTTTCTTAGCGGCATCCCCTGACGGCTTAATTAACGATGATGGAGTATTAGAAGTTAAGTCTCCACACAAACTATTAAAAGGATCCAATGTATTATCAGATTTAGAATATTTAGACTCGAAAGCCAAGCTGAAGATATCACATAATTACTTCTTCCAAGTCCAAGGGATTCTTGAAATTTCAAATCGACCGTGGTGCGATTTCGTTATTTTTATTAATAATGATAATATAAGCATTGAAAGAATTTATAGAAACCCACGTTTTTGGTTCAACATAGTTAGTAAATTAAGGGAGTTTTACATGTTTTACTATGCAACCATGCGTTTCAAGAAAATCGCAAGAATAATATTTTTAAATTATTTTCTCTTGACTCAAGGTAGTGCAAGAGGATGTCACTGGTTTAAAAAATTGCTTCCATATTCCTACACCTCTTTGCAAAATATGAACTTGATAGTATGTACAGTTCTCAAGAAAATCGCAAAAATAATATTTTTAAATATTTTCTCTTGATCCAAGGTAGTGCAAGAGGATGTCACTAAACAATATGTTTAAATTATATTAAAAATATAAGTGGTAATTGAATTCAATCTACGAAAAGTAATTATAGATAACATAGTTATTATTTTATTTAAATAGAATTAGAATGAGCAGTGTATATGCAATGGTGGATGGTACTTTGACGGTCGGGTATTTCCGGAAAATTTGGCTGCTATCTTTGGCTGCCATCTTCACTCCGGTCAAAAAACGTTATTTTCAGGATACCTTAACTAGGCGACTTTTGAGGAAACTTCGTGATTCATATTACCCTTACTGTTGCGCCCTCTAGCGCCAGTCTGAGAAACTTGAAAATAATTTCCAGCAATTTCTCATGACCACTTTACCTAATACATTTTTTTTCCGCAAGCCATACGACTAACACTTTCTGAGATACGGCCGACAGCCATTCTTAGTGGGACACCCGGTATATAAACATTTAAAGTACATTTATTCAGTAACTTCAATTACTTATAAGGTCTCCTTTTTGTTGACATGTTGACAAATTATCTTTTATACCTGCCATTGCTAGAAATAAATACAAAAATTACAACATATCGTGATAAGATCTCTATTTGTCACTTACATGTGTTTAGGGCATGGAATTTATAATTTTATTATGCTTGTTTAAACAAAAAATTACCTATCTAAATGCATATTTTAAAAAAAATTGGGATTTGAAATTACCCCCCGCCCCCCCCCCCCCCATGTTGAAAAGCTAAAACCGCCCTTGGTCTGAACGCATGCAGGTGATAAATAAGTTTTTAAAAATCTTGACCAAATGGCGACGGTAACTACAGGTTCCTGTAATTGATTTTGATGGAGTATGTTATCGAATACTACCTTCGACCTCCTTTTATAGTTAGGAGTACAACCACGGCAGGTCTTGAAGCTTTATCGCGAATAATCTTATTAGGGAAGGGAGTTTGCGTTCTAAACTCGTTTCTTTTAATTTCTGTTTGTGGTGTTGGATTATGCCTAAATAGTAAAAGAAAATGTTTTTTTCAATTATCATAGTGGCGAATAAGCCAATTGGTTGTATTGCTCCTTTTTTTCCATTATAATATAAAATAAACGTCCCAGGACCACCATTTTTTGAAAAAATCTGCTGTTTCTAACTTTTTTTTACTCATTTCGCTGTTAACTGTTTATTTTTAAATAAACATTTTCAAAAAACGTTAATTCCGGACGCAAAGGGTTATAAACAAGAAAAATAAATTTGGTGGATATATTGATAGGAATGAAGGGAATAATGTTTTGAGGTAGTATTTGTACCTTTCCCCCTTTAATTTTTTATGGACGGTAATTACCAGTGGCGGCTCGTCAGGGGAGGCACGAGAGGCTGTGCTTCCCCTATGCCCTCTGCTCCAAAACGAAAGAATAATATCATTAGTAATGTCACAAGATCGAAGTAGGAAAACAAACTAAAGCGCGCGTGATATAGAAGGCCGTATTTCCAAAAATAAGTTCTGTTTTTTGTTTATATTTGGCGAATATAAAATTTTTAAATATTTAAAGGTTTTCCGAGATAGATCCGATGGCGCGTGGGTCTATATAAACTAAACTAAACCGCTATTAGGATTTTTATTTTTAGCGTTCACAGTAACAAGGATGTAAACTAAGCAACAATTGAAATGGGACAAATAAAATCTTAAGTCCTGTTTAATTTATTGATGTTTTAAAACCATTAATCGCACATTTCGGTCAATAATTCATTGACTATTTACAAAATCCTGAAGCTTTAAAATATCAGGATCAATAGTCCAGGGTAAGAGTAAAATAAAAAGTTTTGGTCTTGATTTAAACCACTGTATAGTGTTTTATTAAAATTGTTTCAAACAAAAGAAGTTTGTACAGGGTGATTGTTTATATTTTACTAGATGGATATTTCGGTTAATTTTGGTCTTATAAATAAGTTTAAATTAGCAATTTTGAAGTATTTTTAATGGGTATTCAGAATCTGTTCTCAGAAAAAAACAAGAAAGCACCAGAAACTTAAAATTTTCGAGTTGCCTTGTATTTTTTAAATGAAACACCCTGTATTTTATATTTTTTGTCGCTAGATATCGTTCTTCTGAGTTCAAATATGTATAAGTTATTATGGTTATTTTTGTTAATATTAAAGAAAATAGACTTTTTCGTATAAATCTAAGGCAGTAGTGGAATGCTATACGACCACGCTGATTTGTTTTTATCAAAGTAGTCATGGATAATGAAACAAAGAAATTTAGTTTAATTCAATTGATAAGGTAGGGCTGTGTACACTTTTTGAATTAAGAGAGAGAAACAATGGTTTTTGTGTATTACCTAAGTGTACCTATATATAATTTTCTAAAAATTATTATAGAGCAGAGCGCTTTTTGCCTTAGGCCATCATCAGTGCTTCTTTATCAGGAAACAGGAACACTTCATTAATAAAAAATCTTTTATCTCTAAGTGGGCCATCAACCACCCCCCCCCCCCCCAATGCAAAAACTGATTTATAAAGCAATTAACACGTAAAATTGTAAACGACAAATATATGGGACGAACCACTTTTTAAAATTTCAATCAATGATTACCATTTTTCTTTTTTCCTTTTTATTTTCGTTCCACGTGGAAACGTGGTTTCAAATCGAGGTTATTTATAAATTAATTTAATGTATGTCTTGACTGCAATCCCGTATGGATTTTATTGGACTTTCTAAAAATTTAATTTATTTCACTCGTCTGAAATGAAAAATGTTACGATAAATTCGTCCATATTCTTGAGGCGCCAAGTGTTGATTTTGATTACTTTTTATTAAAACTGACACAATATTAACTTTTTCTGTCTCAGAATATATCATTGTAACTTCAGAATTTAAGACAACTCTTAAATGAAATGGAAGTTAAATAACTGTCAAAGAAATTATTTTTTTTGTTTTATTATCCATGGTTACTTTGATAAAAACAAATCAGCATGGTCGTATAGGCTTCCACCGCCGCCTTAGATTTATACGAAAAAGGCTATTTTTTCGAAAATTAAAAATAACCATAATAACCATATTTGAACTCAGAAGAACAATATCTAGCGACTAAAAATATAAAATACAGGGTGTTTCATTTAAAAAATAGCAGGTAACTTGAAAATTTTAAGTTTCTGATGCTTTTTTGTTCTTTCTGATAACGGATTCTGAATACCCATTAAAATACTTCAAAATTACTAATTTAAACTTAGGTATTTGTAAGACGAACATTAAACGAGATATCCATCTAGTAAAATATAAACAATCACCCTGTACACTTTTAAGAGCCTGTAACTTTTTTGTTTTTTGAGTTAGCGCATTCATTTAAAAAACAGGATGTAGAATTGTTAAAAATTGGGTTTTGTCAAAAATGGCAGTAGGTGTCATATGTCACATTTAAAAGCAATTTTTTTATTTTCTTTAATGAGACACAGAAGCGCATTAGATGGTCCCTTTTCATCCGATTTCAAAAATATAACATACATATGCATTCTTCTCTTAATTCCATCAAACATTGACAAAAATATGTAAAAATAATATTCTCAAGAAGCATCAAGATAGCTATGCAACAGTTTTGTTGCTATGGATTTAGTCTTCATGTATATCTCAGGCTGTCATTCTCATTGTTAGTACTCGTTTCGAATTTTGTACCAAAGTTTTTTTGTAAAACCAACTAACATGAGATAATATTATTCAGTGGAGAAAAAGTGTTTTATGTTTGATATTTTCGTCAAGCGGGTATTGCAGTCCTAGTACTTAGGAGGTATAAGCTTCAGTTTCCCAATAGACGGGTTCCTTAAAAAAATGGTTCGATCGGCTGAAGAAGACATTTTTCGAGACTGAAAGTGTAAAGAAAAAACCAGCAATTAGGTGGAAAACAAAAATTACGGAAGGAATGGAAATTAATGTGTTAGCTTATTTTCGGGCATTTCCACACAAATCTAAACCCGGTATACTACAAGAGCAGCCTATATCTTATAGTTCAGTAGAAACAACTAGAGTGCAAATATTAACGTCTGGGCAAAAGGAAAATAGGTTGCGTTTTTGTAAATATATAATGGACGAAATAGGAACAAACCCTTACGTTTCAAATGCCATATTATGGACGAATAAGTCAAGTTTTTCTACCAGTAGGGGCTGCCATCGCCGAAATATGCATCATTGGTTAGACGAAAATCCATTTAATATTCAGGAAACCCAGTTTCAAGGGCGACAAAGTGTTAGCGTTTGGTGCGGATTAATTAGAGATTGGGTTTTGGATCCAATAATTTTCGAGGGTTCCTTAACTCGCTCATGGTATTTGAATATGCTGCAGGAGGAAATTGAAGATCGCTTAGATAACTTACTCATTCTAACGTAAGAAATTTAATATGGAACGACGCCACACAGTGTCGCTCCAGTAACTGCATATTTAAATGCAAAATACGTCCAATGGCTATGAAAATTAGTTACTATAAAATGGCCCCCCCAACAGCCCAGACTTAACACCCCGTGATTTTTTCTTTTGGGGATCATATTAAAAATATTGTTTATACTTAATACTCCGTGTTATTCGTTGAATGAACTGTATATCAGAATTGATAACGCCATCCTTCAGATTCAAAATAAAAGAGAAATTTTATTAAAAATAAATAGTCATATTGTAAAGGTCTTTCGTAAATGTATGGAAAATGGAAGTGGTCAGATAGAACAATATATATTATGAAATAATTATTATATATTTCTAGTTATTAAATTAATATTATAAACTGTTATTATTTTCTGGTTATGCCAATACTAATAAAATGATTTATTCGTTTAAATGTATCATTGATAAGATAATTTGACAAACATAATTAGAAAACAAAACTGTTGCATAGCTATCTTGATGCTTTTTAACAATATTATTTTTACATATTTTTGTCTAATTCGCTTCTAATATACAGAGTGTCGCATTAAAAAAAATAAAACATTTTGCTTTCAAATGTGACATGTGACACCTACTGTCATTTTTGACAAACCCCAAAAAAACAATTCTATATCCTGTTTTTTACATGAACGCGCTAACTCAAAAAACAAAAAGTTACAGGCTCTTAAAAGTGGGACAAACTAAAATGATACCACTGTACATATTCTATATGAATTATTGGGCCCTCTGAATATTGATTTCAAAGTTAGGAGGCATTGTATTGTATTGCAATTAATAGGGTTGCTCGGTTCTTCAGCCCTTCGCCAATTCGACGTAAAAGAATCCTTGCATTAGTTGTACCCCATAAGATGTAAACTTTTTGCAAAGTTAGAAATTTTCCTGAGACGTTAATAATTATATACGCACAATATAGTCTACAGTTTCCATTACAGAACCTGCACATTTGGCCCTCAGTCGATTCCCATTTTTTTTTACTAAAGTCGTGGCAATTAAACATATCGTGCCACCTATTAGCAGGTTTATAAAATGTCGTCTTCAGAAGATGAGGATGCTTTGGAATTTTTAATGTTAATAAACAGGAAGTGAATCTGGACTACTATAAATTTAAACTTTTATGTCGAAAGGAGGGCTTGGACGGAAAAACGTATATAGAGCTTGGATCACAATTAATAGGGGACGATATATCTAACCAAATATAGGTTAAAATTGTGTCAAATTCATATTATGACAAGATATGCCAAACTGATGAATATTAAAATAAGTAAACAAATACAAATTTATTTTTGTTGTTTAAAGCTGGATTTATAAACTCGAAAAGTTGGTGAGGTTGAAGTTATGATCAAGTTTGTGAGGTTAGATATTCCGAACTCCGAGAATAAAAATTGGTTATCTCGAAGTACCCGGGAAGTTTTCGAACCTTACATGAGCTTTACATGAACAACATGAACGAGTGTTTAAATGGAACTGAGTGTTCCCTTTAGTTTAAATTGAACTCCTATTTCCAACACCAACTGAACGTCAACCTCGCCAACTTTTCGAGTTTATAAATCTAGCTTAAGATGGATATATAAACTCGAAAAGTTGGCAAGGTTGAGGTTCAGTTGGCGTTGGAAATAATAGTTCAATTTAAACTAAAGGGAACACTCAGTTCAATTTATAAACTCAGTTCGTGCAAAGTTCTTAAGTTTCGAAAAGTTTCCGTGTAGTTCGAGATAACCAATTTTTGTGTTCGGAGTTTGAGAGGTTCGTTTCGACCAATGAAGACGCTATTTTAAAGTCATGTGGTTACAGCGAAATGTCAAATGTCTTTTCGTTGTTTACGTCGCCCTTCCGTCATTTGTAGTTGGATTTTCTGTTAGTTGTAAGCTTAGTATTGTGTTTTGTGCCAGAAATTGGAAAACTAGAAAAGGATAGTATAGAGAATGATGACGCTAATTTATTGTCACTCGAGTTAATCCAAAATTATGAATTTATCTACAACACTATCACTCTATTGGACAAAGATTTCAACCAATCAAACAACAAGTTTTCGAACTTCCCTACTGACTTTATAAATGCCATATTCTGGACTGTCGAATATCGAACCTCACCAACTGGACCATAACTTCAACCTCGTCAACATTTCGAGTTTATAAATCCAGCTTTACAAAATTAACAAAGTAAGAAAATAGAGAAAGGAAAATACCAATTATAGAAATTGCTGAAATTGGCCATCGTTATTCTCCAGGCATAATAAGCTAAATTTTCAACTGATGTTTTAAAAATATTTTTGTTCAAACGAAGAGAAACGAAGTAATCTATAACCGTCAAACAAGGTGGTCTGGGTGGGAATTCAATGTCTGTTCAAAAACTGATCAATCTGTCCTCGGAAAAATTCCGTACAAGCAGTTAATAGTTTCGGGCAATGTATGGGGGTTGCACTGTCCTGTTAAAAATAATCAAAAAGTAGTTTATGGTCAAGTAATTGCTCCACAAATGGATTCAAAACAATGTTCCTATACCGCTGTGCTGTTAACTGTGTCATGGAAAAAGATAGGACCAACAATTCTTCTTCGGGAAACAGCCAACCAGACACCAATTTTGAGGGTGCAATGTCGACTCTACCAAAAAATAGGGATTTTCGCTACTCCACATGCGTGTACTCTGAGAATTCACATAACTGGTGAGGTGGAACTAGGCTTCATCAGAAAAAAATGTCAGGTCTAATAAATCATTTAGTTCCTAGAAATTTTAGGTAAACCACCGACAGTAATTCCTGCGTCTTTCAAAATCTGCAGTGAGTGGGTTTGGTGATCACCAAATTTTTTTACCTGCGGTGCTGTTATTTGGAGAATCCCCACTGGTATCCCCCTATGCCACCCAAGAATCAACTCTGGCAACGCCACTGCCTGGCTGTCCGACATTATATATATAAACAGGGTGTCCGCCAATTAATCTTACACAGCAAAAGCACAAAAGACCCGAGATTAGGCTCTTGGTTAACGGAATTCAGATACACTGAGTCCAGGAAGTCAAGTACTTGGGACTTGTTTTTGATGAGAAACTGAATTGGAGAAAGAACTTCGAATTGAGATTGGAAAGAGCTGCCAATCAGCTTCGTTCTATATACTGCCTGTTGAATAAAAAGAGCAAGATTGGTTAAAGAACTAAAGTTAATTTATACAAAACTCTTATCAGGCCGGCCCTGACTTATAGAGTACCAACATGGTGCAGCATAAGCAGGACAGCGCATAACAAGTTCCAGGTGCTACAAAATCTTGTTCTTCTTAGTCAGCCTTCTCTCATCCACTTCTGGACATAGGCCTCTCCGTACATCTTCCATGTTTGGCGATTTTGGGCTTTGTGGTACCGTCACTACCGACTGCCGATTTAATATCATCTAGCCATCTTCTTTGTGGTCGTCCTCTGCTCCTTTTCCTTTCTCTTGGCCGCCAGTGTATGACTTTAACTGTCCATCTATCGTTGTCCTGCCTTGCGACATGTCCCACCCAGCTGCATTTTAGTCGTGCTACCCGTTCTGCTACGCCTGTAAGTCTTGATCTTTCTCGAGTTTCATCATTTCTTACTCTGTCTCTCAGCGAAATTCCAAGTATTATTCGTTCCATCGCTCTTTGTGTTGTTCCTAATCTACTTATGCTCTTTTTTGTGAGGCTCATTGTTTTCAGACCATACGTAGCCACTGGCAACATGCATGAGTCGTATACTTTTTTCTTTAGATTTATAGATATACTACTATTTCTCAGGATGTATCGAAGTTTACCAAATGCCTATACGTTTAGTGATTTCTGCTGTTTGATTTGGTTTCCCTAGCATGATCGTATGGCCGAGGTAGGTATAGTAGTTTACGCTGTCTAGCGATATATGGGGGGTCAATCTGACTCAATATCTTCATTTTCTTGGTATTAATTCAGTCGGACTTCTTTGGCTGTCTGGATGAGTTGCTGCAGCATCTCCATTAGCTCCATTGGGTCACTCGAGGTTAAGACGATATCGTCAGCAAAACGTAGATGGCTAAGGTATACACCATCGATTTTTATACCTTTAGAGTCCCATCCAAGTTTTTTAAAGACGTCCTCCAGACTTGCTGTAAATAGTTTTGACGAGATGCTATCACCCTGTCGTACTCCTCTGCCCATTTTTATTTTGTTGGTGACACCACAGTATAACGGAACTATACAGTAGCGACACGAGGCGATTTAGACAGACCCAAATTTCTCTGCGCAATGCGCGTAGCGGCCATCTTTTTAGTGACAAATAAGTCAGTCAGAAAGGTAAACAAAGCTTGTGTGGCTGTGGATTGTAGTTTGATAGTTTTTGTAAATTTATTGGTTTTTATCGTGCGTTTAAGTGTTTGAAGGTGCTTTGAAGTGTTTGTGCCGAACTTTTGCTGATTTTCGATGGATTCTCAAGAAAAAATAAGGAGCAGATGTGCTTTAAATTGACTTTTTTTCAGTGTAAAAGCGATTTCAACATAAAATTGTATATGTTTTCTCAGTGTAATAGAGGACAATACCGTCATCCGCGTCATCCTTCGGTCACTGAAACTGACCCCTGGAGATCAAAGGGACCGACAGCTCGTGTCGCTACTGTATAGTTTCGTTATACTGTGGTGACACGTTCTTCGTCGATTCTGACGCATTCTTATAAATATTTTTGAGTGTGGCAGAATACCTTGAATATATTCTTGCATTTTCCAGAGATGTTAAGGTTGACCATGGTTCGACAATGTCGAAGGCCTTATGGAAATCGATAAACGCCAGATGGATAGGGATATTGTATTCAGTGGTTTTTTTCTATTAGGGTTCGCAGTGTTTGCAGGTGGTCGATGGTACTATATCCGCTACGGAAACCTGCTTGTTCTACTGGCTGGTATAGGTCCAGTTTTTTTGTTATGCGATGGCATATGATCTTGATAAACAGCTTGTATAGTTGTAGTTGTGAAAACAGACTGATAGGTCGGTAGTTTTCGATGTCTGTGGTGTCACCTTTTTTAAACAGGATTACTACCTCTGCATCTCGCCATTCTGCGTGGGGATTATACTCTCCTGCAGGCATTTGTTTAATAAAATTTGGATAGTTTTTTCCACCGTACTTCCCCCAAGCCTCAGCATCTCTGCTGTAATATGGTCCTCTCCTGGGAATTTATAATTTTTCATGTTTCTCAATGCGGATCGGATTTCATAAAGTGATATTTCCGGCATATCTTCTGATCCTACGTTCGTCACTCCGCATTGCGATTTCGGTTGCCTATTCGGTGTGTTTGACGAATACAAATCCCTATAGAAATCTTCCACTATTTGGGGTATTTGTTCTAGGTTTTAGACTATCGTCTCCTACAAAATAGAGCGCTAAAAATAATTGCGGACGCTCCGAGATATATTATCAATAGAGTACTACACAGAGACTTTAAAATACCGACACTGACGGAATTTTATGACAAAATAATAACGGACTATTACAAGCGTATGGACGTATCCACCAACCCACTAATTACAATTTGACATGTGCAATCACCTCCGGATTCCACCTACAATTTCCGTAAGAATTGGCTACCTCCAGACATAGTGGAGAGGCACTAACGATGGAAGCCTTGACAAGCTGGGCCTCTTTCAGCTGAGAGAAGAATAATAATATATGACGCTCATACCCCCATTTAGATGATTCAAGGGTTCGCTTAAATCCATTTCCTTATTTGAGGTTTGGCCAACAACGACTAATAGAAGTTAATGCCTGACTTGAAAAAGAGATAGAGATCCAGAATAGTCGCCTTGTGAGGTCCGTTTGCCTTCCAAAGAACCTAAGAATTATCATCCCTCAATTATAGTCCGGAGCACAAGGCTTGCCCGATGAAAAGAATGCGAATAAAACAATTATCATATTGCCGTTTTGACTAGCACGCGTTTCAATAAAGAACATCTAAATATTTATTTATATGACAATAGGTATATAATTATTATTATTAGACTATGTAAGATTATTAGGTATATTACAAAATTATTTAATTTTTTATCACAATCTATTATTTGATAAAGAAATAATTATGATTTCTCTCGTGGAATATCTTAATAAATTATGATTTAATCGAATTATCCAAATCTGGAAACAGGTCAACGCGATAGGCAGTGGACTAAAAAAGGTAATTTAATTGACGAACAATATTTGGTGTGCTGTGCATTTGAGAAGCGTCAGGCGTGTGCTGATTGTTTGTCAGTAGCGTAGCATTGTAAATGCAATTTTCAAAATAAATGTGTACGCGCGTTCTAGTTCTTTTCATGTTTATAAATTTAGAGACGTCTCAAGCGAGCTGTTGCGTGTAGTTAACAAACCTAAATGTTATAATAAAAAAATCATATTCAAAAAAGTTGTACGCACGTCTATGACACACGCTGAAAACTCCATATTTTTGGCTTTTATTTCCCCTCTCTCTTCATACGTCGTAGTGCTAGCCTCGTGCGGCGGACTATACTACACTATTACTACAAACCAACAGAGATTTTGTAGTGTGGCGCTTTTATTTCAAGCAATTTTCATCAATATCTTTTTAAGAGTTATGTCAGTATTTCAGTTTTAAAAAAGCGCATAGGTGTATCCGAACTCATTTACTACCTGGTTTAAAGATGAGTTTGTGCCATCGGTGACTAGATTTTTGAAAGGAAACCGTCCTCCCATTGAAGCAAATTTGTTACGGGATATTGCTTCCTCTCATCCTGGAGAAGGACTTTCTGTCGACAAAACTATCGTAAAGTTTTCCCTGCGAACGTAACCAGCATTATGCAACCGATGGATCAAAGCGTCCTCATTAAAAAAAATTATAGGCGTTTGTTCCTTAATCATCTAATAGAATATACTGAAAAAGAAGATCTTACCAGTGGTTTACAAAAGATTACATTAAAGAATGTTATACACTGGGTAAACCAACCTTGGAAAAGTGTTTCCACTATTCAAAAATCTTAATCAAAGTTATTGATTTTGAGCTCTATAATGACAATCAAGCCATTAAATAAATTAGCTCCTAAATTGAGAAGCCGCGAAGAAGTGTCCTCTTCAAGTTTTGCCAGCGAGACAGAGGAAGAAAAAAAATGTTTGTTTGAAATAATGCAAACATTACAAGGTGATGAAAACGTTACAAAAACAAGATATTGTACAATGGGTACAGATGACTTAGAAGAAGAATTCAGCATTAAAGAAATAATGAATTCTTTCCAGGGAACCAGAAGGGTGGATGACGATGACGACATGAAAGCGTGTGTGGTTGTTGAATAGGCACCTCCCATGTCCCACGAAGAAGGTTTTACTGCTTTAGAAGATCTTTGATTTATGTCGAACAGCAACCAGAAGCAACTCCAGCGGATCTGCTGCTTCTTAACTGATGGAGAAACATTGCAGCAAGATATGAAACAGAAGCAGATAGTTACTGTAGCTGTTTTGTGAAGTACGTATTTTCAACACGTTTACAGTACCGTGCGAGCAAAAAATATTATTATCAAAGTGCGCTTTGCATCTAAAACCAGTACGGTTTAGCGGTAGAGCTTAATACCTGTCAGTAAATACTAGCATTATTAATCAATTAGTTATTCCGTCATCTTTTACAGTCGTTACAAGTAATTTGATTCATCGTTAATTTATCCAATTTCTTCAATAATTCACGCAATGGGGTTTACGGAACACAATAGTTGAAGCGTATTTTCAAAACGGGGCTAAGAGTAAATGGTGAGTGGCAATACAAGCAGCGTGTGTGAATGGACGACTTTCGCGAAAATTTTCCTAACGTTGTAATAATGAAAAAATAAAAATAAAAATAAAATAAAATAAATTTAAATTGGTTATTTATTTGATGTAATTTGATTGTTGTTGTATTCGGGTTATGTGAATTTACTTTTTCATTACACAACTAGGTAACCACGGCTACTCAGCTATAGTCTAGTCGGTTTTAGAGCAGATGGGTCGCAGATAAGGAAAGAGAATATATTAGGTAACAGTTAATCAGTTTTCCAGATAAAAGTGGGCGCCAGGGGCCTTAAGGAGGCCACCAAAGATAAAGAGGAAGAAGGCCTTAAGGGCAGAATAGATGAATTTACAGAGCCAAAAGAATAATTATTTGTCAGAGCCTAAAGGGCGTTTACTGAAGCAAAACTTCCCTAATCCCTGAAAAAATTAAACAAATAATTAAGACAAAATTTCAATTATATTGGTTTTTATTTCTACTGGCAAGTTAGCAGATTTATTACAACATAACACCTTTGCAATTCCTGTAGAAAACCTTAAAAATTTAAACGTACAAACACTACTTTCAAACATTAACTTTTGTATACATAAATAAATTCTAAATATACAAATATACATGGGCGATTTTACAGGGACAGATTCATTAATATACAGGATGTCCCATAAGAAAGATTTACAAAAAATTAACGGGGTGTATCAACTATCAGATTTGCTGATAGCCAGAACTAACTAAAGAAATATCAGGGCACTGATGAAGCTAAAATTCATTAAAAATTTAATTAACAAATGTACGGGGTGTGTCAGAAATGACTGCAGGAAACTCGTTCTTTCGAACCTTGGTCTCTCTGCTTATACAGGGTTTAGATTAAAACTGATTGGTCTATGGACCAGAAAAAGGTTGGATGCTGTTAAGCGGAACAAACAAAGCCGGACAAGAGTTAAACAAAAAATATCTCGCAGCACATTTCGTACTAAGACGAATCTCTCTAGTGTCGTTTCATCGACTGAATTAGGTAGTATACATTTATTAGCCTCGTGGCCATAAAAACAAAACTAAAATATAACTGTAGAGTAGTAACAGTAGAGTAGGTACTTTTATTCAATAAAATGTACGGGGGCATCAAAGTTTACTGGCATTAAAAGAAAATGAAAACTTGATCAGAATTCACAGGGCTGGGTCTCGAATTCACTTAATTTAAATGACATCAGAAACACTTTGCCATCACAGACAGCTCTGACTCAAAATTTACACTGAAATTCACCAGAACACCAACTCCAGAGACACAAGGTCGTCAAACGGACAGCTCTGAGTTAATATTCACTAAAAATCACCCGAACACCAACTCCAGAGACACAAGGTCGTCAAACGGACAGCTCTGAGTTAATATTCACTACAAATCACCAATATTTACCTTAAAATCGTGAATTCGCGTCGCAACCCTATCTACCAAAAAATGACTTCATAAAAACAACATAAAAACAAATAACTGATTGAAAGCAATACTTAACTTTTGTCCGTCGATCCACACAGCAGACAACACACCAGCAAGGTTACAATAAACGGGGTACAGGGTATCAAATGGAATCACTTACAAAAGATATCGAGGTTAAAATAATTTTGCTCGTTGTCCCAAGCGGGGGCTGGCTAAAGTTTCTTTAAGGCTATTGATCAAATCAAACGAACGTGAAGCATTTAAACCTGAATGAGGGCATGGCAACCTCACTCAAATGTAGAAAAAATTATAGGTTAGAATGATATCAAGGGCTTGAATAGAAAATTGGTGAATTAATAATTGATGAGTGTCGAAATTATTGGTCCGGATTTAAGCGTTCATCATTCCGGAAGAGATTTTATTGATTATATCTGATGAAACGTTCATTACACGTCCGATGACTGAGGATTTGAAAAAATCGTTTAAATCGTTCGTTTGAGCCCGATTACGGATTAAAAATTTGCCAGATGTGATGGAATGGATCAACTAAGCTGTAAAACAGATAACTTAAAATGGGACATGAACAGAAAAGCTAAAATTTAGGGCGAGAAATGAAAAATAGCAATTTAAGGTGAAAATATAGAATCCTAACGTGAAACCTGAAAGGAACAAAATGGCCGCCGTTAATACCACGGAATACTACACCAAAAAAACTTAATTGTTTACCTGTTGGTCGGGTTTCTCTTTCGCCAGGTCACTAATATCCCCTAATGGGCTGGAAGCATTTCTAATGAATTTACTTGTGCATCCGGGAAAACCCGCGACACTTTAGTGTCTTAAAATTCAGTTGAACACTCGAAAACAGTGACCTGACACAGGATTTTTGCTGTCTTCGTTATAAAAAAAAAATCCACGGCAAATGCACTTTCATTTATAGACTTCTCGGCTTTCGTCACCGGCGCGAGTTCAATGTGCGGAGACTTGCGGATCGATATGTTGGGCTAGGTCGGAATTTTGCATTACCAGGGTCGTGCAATAGGTAATTAATTACTTCATGCAACCGAGAAATTCAATGATAGATTACAATTTTTCAAAGTGACGGACCTTTTCTTGTTACTTGTAACGACCGGAGAAAAAAGGTCATTACAACGTCGATGGGGATTTTTATCATTGCTTGAGAAGAACCGTGACTCTGTTTAGGGAAACAGTTTCTATACAACATAAAAAAGGAGCTGGAAGACCATCTGTAAGAACAGAAGAGCTTGTTGCAAGGGTTCGTGAAATAATTCAAAATACGCCAAGAAAATATGTAAGACTCTTGTCTTAAGAGATGGGAAGATATGATGGAACATACAGGACTATTCATAAAATAATAGTTTGATTTGTTTCCTTATTAAGTGCAAGTATTCCAAGAAATATACGAGCTGCAAATTTTGAAAGACGCAGGAATTACTGTTATTTTTTTCTGATAAAGCCTGGTTCCACCTCACTGGTTATGTGAAGCGATTGACCAATGCCTGCAAAAAAATGTGATACCAAATAACCAAAGACAATAATGTCTTTCCCACTCACAAATTAAAAAATATTTAATAAAAGAAAAGTTGCAAAGTTATAGCGAATTCCATTGGTAAAAAAAGTGCGGCACAAGTGCAAAATTTGAAAACCATTGGACATTTCAGTGCAAGTATTTGTAAACCATTGGGAAACCGGTGCAACAAAGTGTTGCACCGAGTGCAATCAGTTCCGCACGTGCTCTTGGAGACCGTGCTGCACCAAAACTAGATGAAAATGTCAAAAAGTACAGTGTTTTGATTTTTTCGATCTTTGAAATACTATTTTGTCTCAAATATTGTCCAGTGGTAAGTAAAATCAATGAGGATTGAGGAGTATTATCATCAACTTTGTTGGAAAAATGCACTCAAGGTCGAATCTGAAAAGCATTAGTACTCAAATAGTGCAACACTATTTGTGCACTGGTGGAGTTTCAGTGGCGTACCGGTGCCGCACTTCTTTTACCAATGGAATTCGCTATTAGATTTTAGATTAGTATTAAATGACAGGGACATGACAAGTGAAACGTGAAAACAGAAAGCAATTTTGATATTCCCATCTCTCTAAAGTAAGCAGTTTTATGGATTAACCCCATCCTATACAATTACAACAAAAACCTACCTTAGATTAACTTTAGGTTTAATTTGAGGGTAAATCTTCATATTAATTCTATAGTTAATTATACCCTAAACAATTGGGCCTAAGTGTGATCTAAACCAAGCCCTAGGTTTTTCAGTTCAAGCCCTCTTGGATGACAATAAAATTTTGCACGCACCATACATATACCGGGCGCTTAGTTGAACATAGGAAATCCCATGTAAATTTTGAGGGGGCTAAATATTGGCTCCCCTATACATTTTAGAGAAAAATTGTATTATAATTCTTTGAAGAGGCCGATATAATGAACCCATGTGTCAAGTTTGAATAAATTTTAATAAGCCAATGCTATCTTATTCAATTAAATGTGATGGCAAAATTACGCAATTTTCACAGCAAACACCAGCAAATTATTATTTGGCATTGACAAAACGAGAAGTAGCGTCTTTTATTATTATCTGATAAGCATATCCCTTCCATTTCATTAATTAAACTAATCATTAGTAAATATGAGTCCAAAGGCACTGTAATAAATAACTGTAAATGCTCAACTCAGAATGTCAATACAGCTGAAGAAAGGGATAATAGAGATCTTGATATTTTACTGCACGTGGAGGAAAGTAGAATGATTAGCACGAGGATTCTTGGGCAAGCCGTAGGAAAACATCAAACCACAGTATTGCGCACTTTAAAAAAACAGAAGAATTTTCCTTACAAGTATGAAACACATCAAGAGCTACGGCAAGGTGATGAAGAACGGAGAATGTTATTCTGTTTTGGGGTAATGGAAAGAGCAAATAATACTAGAGATGGTTTGAGAAATATTTGTTTCACCGATGAATGTACATTCACCCTCAACAACGAGCCAAATGTTCAAAATTGCCGGTATTGGAGCCAAGAAAATGAGCACCGTCTTGTTCATACTCGGACGAAATATCCACAAAAAATAAATATTTGGGCGGGAAATGTAGGACCTCACATTATTAGACCATTTTTTTATGGAAGGCAACCTTACAGCAGTAACCTATTTGGACTTACTACTACAAAATCGAATTGAACCCGCACCAGAAGAAGTTGTACGCGAAAATCAGGAGATCTAGTATCAAATCCTGACATTTCGCCAAACGACTTCTTTCTGTGGAGTCACTTAAATAATTTCATTTATAAAAATGTAAAATTTGAAAATCTAGACCAGCTATAAAGCTGTATTTCGTTAGGATGTGACAGAATTTCTCAATATCAACTCAATAATGTTAGAAATGAATTTCATGATCGGTTAGGATATTGTTTAGCTGTTAATGGTAGGTTGTTTCACTTGTTTTAGCATTTAATTAATTAACGTTTTTGTGAAAATCTGTGGTCTTAGGTATGTTATGTTAAATTAAAGGCTTACTAACAAAAACATAATGGTGTCTTTTATTTTAGATGTGTGATTGCCGGATTGGTGAAACGAAAATGTGTTTTTAATGTGAAATAATCTTTATTTATTATGTCCAGCTTTACGTCAATTTTTGACAACAGCGTCATAAAAATTATTTGCTGGTGTTTGCTGTACAGGGTTATCCAACCAAGACTAGACAAGGCGATTTTTTGACTTTTCCTGTACTTTTATAAAAAAACTGAAATAGCCATCTTAAGTCATTTTCTCCCGCGAATTCGAATATCTTCAGCAAAAAACAATTGAACATCAAACAAAAGTACTAGGGGTCACTTTGATATTTTTTGCCGTATTTTTAATGAGCTTATCCGATTTCTCATATAAATTTTGATCTAAAATGTTGGATTTTTAATTCAAAAACGCCTTTTTTCTTCAGTTTTAAATTCGGAAAATGTTCGTCTACCGTAAGATTAATACCTGATAGATGGATACCCGTTTCACCTGTTCACCCTTTAACCTGCTTTAAAGCGTCCGTCAGTTAGACAAAATAATCAAGTTTCAAATTTCTATATATTTTTCACGAATTAATTACAAATAATGAAATATTCTTTAGAAGAACGGCTAAATGTAATAAAATTATATTACAAAAGTGGAGAGAATGCTCGACAAACACAAAGCACATTTTTTGAGAGTTTCCAGAGACACATTTCAGTGGATACAATTCTCAGAATTAAGACCCTATTTGAAGAAAGTAAGACATTGAAAGATAAGCCAAGAAAGATGAAAAGACGGAATATAAGGGATCGAGCTATTGTTCAATATTTTACTATAAATCCGAAGAGTTCTATTCCGCAAGCGGTACGAGAAGTAAGGTATGGTCCAGGGCTCCGGAGAGTAAGCTATGGAACAGTTCACAGAACTTTAAAAAAATGTGGTCTAAAACCATATTGCATCCTTCCCGTTCAATACTTAACACAGCTTCAAAAAGAACTGCGATTTCGATTTGTTGCTTCAATGCTGATGAGAGAGCAAGACGAAGATTATAATTTATATAATAAAATTCTATGGAGTGACGAAGCGTCATTTACAACATCGGGGGTATACAATCGGAAAAATACAAGATACTGGGCAGCAGTTAACCCTCATAGATATGAAATGATAAAGTTTCAAGGTTGGAGCTCACTTAATGTTTGGTGTGGGATGTTAGAAAATCGAATTATTGGACCACTATTTTATCGTGGCTTTTTAACAGGCCAAAGATACCTCCATTTTCTTCATAACGATATCGAGGATTTCTTGGAAAGGTTGCCATTGCAAGCCTACAACAATATCATTTGGCAGCAGGATGGTGCTCCGCCTCATGCAGTTCGAGAAGTGGTAACATACCTAAACGAGCGTTACAATCAGTGGATTGGCCGTAACGGAACAATTCATTGGCCACCAAATAGCCCCGATATCACGCCAATGGATACATTTTTATGGGGTCATTTAAAAAATGTAGTTTATCAACGACCCAACAGAAGTCTGGAGGACATTCAGCAAAAAATTATAAATGAAATTAATAGACTTAACCAGGACCAAAATATTGTAAGAGATTCTTTGGAGAGATTGAAAAGGGGGCATCGGTCATGTTTTGAAAATAATGGAGGACACATAGAACAATTATATTATTGAGATTAAAGTTATTCACTTTAGTTTTTAGTTTTTTCTAATAGGTATGTCATACTTTTTTTATACGTAAGCAATAATAGATTTGCAAAACTACTAAATTTGTAATTAATTCGTGAAAAATATATAGAAATTTGAAACTTGATTATTTTGTCTAACTGACGGACGCTTTAAAGCAGGTTAAAGGGTGAACAGGTGAAACGGGTATCCATCTATCAGGTATTAATCTTACGGTAGACGAACATTTTCCGAATTTAAAACTGAAGAAAAAAGGCGTTTTTGAATTAAAAATCCAACATTTTAGATCAAAATTTATATGAGAAATCGGATAAGCTCATTAAAAATACGGCATCCCATTTAAAAAAATATCAAAGTGACCCCTAGTACTTTTGTTTGATGTTCAATTGTTTTTTGCTGAAGATATTCGAATTCGCGGGAGAAAATGACTTAAGATGGCTATTTCAGTTTTTTTATAAAAGTACAGGAAAAGTCAAAAAATCGCCTTGTCTAGTCTTGGTTGGATAACCCTGTACAACCTAAACTATGAAAATTTCGTAATTTTGCCATCACATTTAATTGAGTAAGTTAGGATTGGCCCATTAAAATTTATTCAAACTTGGCACATGGGTTTATTATATCGGCCTCTTCTAAAATGTACAAGGGAGCCAATATTTAGCCACCTCAAAATTTACATGGATTTCCTATGTTCAACTAAGCCATGCATCACCCGGTATAAATGTACTCTTAATAAATAAATAAAAAATAAATCCGGATTATCCGAATTTTCGGTTATCCGAGGCAGGTGCTCACCACTTTACCTCAGATAATCGGGGTTCTACTTTAACTACCTAATTTCCGCTTGGATCTTTCCAAGAGACTTTGAGAGCCTACAGCCGGCTCCTTCTTCCATTTTTAATCCAACTGTGAACACTAAACATGAACAAGAAATATATTTAGTTTCATTTCAATTGTTGCTCAGTTTATTTATGGTTGATATGCACTCGAAACAATTATTCCCACTACTTAATAAGAAATAAAGCACGCTGCCTACACACAAGTCATAAAGCGACAGATAATTCATATATTTTTTTTACTTATTACACAAACCGTGCGATAAGTCGCGCCACGATAATAAACGCTGATAACGTAATTAATGTTTTTATTTACTTATTAGTGTTTCCGCGTGTTTGCCTCCAATCGAGTTTCAAGACCTGTCAGTCAGTACAATCGCGAGAATACCTTTAATAAGTTCTGCTTTACCTGAGATATTGCTTCCCCAAGAAAATATGATTTATTTATGAATTTCTTTCTGTGTTGTGTCAAAGAAAGGTTAGTATCATTTTTGTTTTATATTTCAGGTCAATGGTGTTGTGCTTCATGGCCGCTGTCATTTGAACGCCTCGGCTATCATTAAAAGTTTGTCAGGACCAGTTTTTAAAGTAATTATTCTAAGGTAAATGATATCACTTACTAATATTTAAAAGCGAATATTTATGTTGTTATGTGTTAGATTGTTTAAGCGCTACGTTTAACCCATTAGTGCCCAAAGTACATTTTTGTTTTTTTTCTTTTGTTTTACTAGAAAATATTAGTCATTGTAAACCTAATAGCAGGGAAAAAATTATACTTTGTTTTCCTGTCAAGTAATTTTTTTTTGTATTATGCCGTCCCTTTAAAGGGACTCTGGACGTAATGAACAAAATAAAAAAATGCTTTAGATAATATAACATGTTTATTCAACCAACATTAAGTCCTACTTAGTGTGATAAAGCTTAAAACAAAACTTGGGGTGTAATGCAACACTTTTCGCAGACAAACTGACTCCCACAGAACTCCTTTTTCCACATTGTGCACATCGGCAGGGCCTATTTTTGATTTAGTTGGGCCCAAGGCCCAAGCAGAACTTCGGGCCCCCAATATCTTATATAACTTTCAAATAAGAATTTTTCTGCTTACCTTTGGCACCTTCACTTTTTTGTTAAAATTCATGATAAAAAAAAATTGTATAGTTAAAATTTAATTTTCAATTAATTAATTAAAAAATGGCTTTTACTGAAAAGATAAAATAGTTTTATTTCACAACAACATAAATAAGATACAAAAGACTAATTATATCTAAGCGGTCCTTAAACAAAATTTCCAATTGGAAATTAACATCACAACAAAAAATAAATAAAAAAGCTTTTGCTTCTGAAGAACAACGAACAAACTAAAGAGTTAATAGTAAACAGAAACATCTAATTAATTCTTTTTTTACGTACTTTCATTTCAGAAAACTTATCTATGATACTATTTATTTCTAATTTATCGAGAATATCGCTTTCTACGTTTAGAATTGCCAAAGATGAAACATTTTCTTCATTCAATGAGTTTCTTAAATAGGATTTTACCCGTTTTAACGTAGAAAATGATCTCTTGCCGGATGCGTTACTGATAGGAATAGTTAAATATATTCTCAACAATACCTCAACGTTAGAGAAGGTTGACAAAATATTGTTGTCAATTAAAAATTTTAACATTTCCTGGGGGTCTTTGGAGGAAATATCATTTGATTCACAAAGGGCCTTAAATTGTATAATTTCATCCACTAAATCTTCAGTAGCATCCACATCCATATTGTAATATTTTTTAATATTTTTTATACTTACATTAAATCTTTCATCTACGGGTTCGAAGAAAAATACACCAAAAACTTCATTTACACAATCATAAGCTTGCATTCTGATTTTTAATTCAGAAATTAATTTGTCACATATAGGAAAAAATGTATTTATTTTAAAGTTCTTAGCACCGCTTAAAGTAATGTCTTCTGCGGGCCTTCATCAAAACACTGTTTCCTTTTACGAACTCTTGAAATCTCTTCCTATAAACAATATTACTAGGCTGAATTTTTTTGGCTTCCTCTATAATTTCGTCAAACTGTTCTCTAAAAGTCTTGAGAAATTCAATCAATCCGTTATATAGTGTACAAGCCGCAGTTAGATTGGCTTGATTATCTTGTAGAGATTTACTGGTGGAGTTTATTCTGTCTATAGGATTATTTTCCAAATTGCTGTCATCAAGTCAAATTCAAATGTATTCAATTTATGAAGTAAATCTCCAGCCTCTGTTCTGGTGGGCTTCTTTTGGTTTGCATCGTCATTTAGGTCTATTAACGCTGTTTTTATTTCACTAAACCCAAGCGCAACAGATTTGATAGCATCAGCTCGTGCCGACCATCTTGTATCACATATTTTCTTAACTAATGGTAATTTAGTTTTTAAAACCGATAGACATTTTTGAAGTACGCTCCATCTATGTGTTGACGCAGAAAAGAAGTTGTATAAGCATTGTACATTTTCAAAGTATCTGGAAGCTTCTGAACAACTTTCAACAGCACTATTACCGACCAAGTTTAAAGAATGACTGGAACATGGTACAAAATGTGCATTTTTTGTCTTTTCTTTTATTTTTGCCTGCAATCCGTTATACTTCCCGGACATATTGGATGCGTTGTCATAACTTTGACCTCTGCAGTAATTAATATCGATATTAAGGTCACTTAATGTGGATTGTAAAACATTTGATAGACTTTCTGCAGTATGAGAGGATATTGCCACAAAACCCAAAAACCATATTAAGTTAAACACCTGCAGTGGCATATTTATAAATAGAAAAAAAAATTATTTAATTTTCATTATCACACGGCTTTCTTTTCTTGGGGTTTAAATTTAAATTGGAATGGTTTATAATTATATTTTTTTATCCCTTTTCGGGGGGTCAAGCGGGCCCCACAATCCACCGGGCCCAAGGCCCGGGCCTTATGTGCCTTATGGTAAAATAGGCCCTGCACATCGGCGGTCTGTTTCATTGTAGATTACTAAATGTCCTATATTATTAAATCGTACGTCGTGCAATGGTCGTGTTAACTTACTTTTACCTTGCTGGGTTTTAGTGCCATAGCTTTTTAAAAAATACAAAGATATGTGTCTCTGGAATCCCGGAATGTCAATAAACTGTCGGAGTCCGGGTGAGTTGAATTTAGCTTTCGAATAAGTAACCAGGCATTTACGACCGATAGATCTAATAAATATAAAACTAATGGCCAATACCACTCTCTGTCGAAATCTTGATCTGTAGGCGGCAACAAGTGTATCCAATTTGTCGACTCCACCCATATGCTTGTTGTAGTTGGAGACTATTTTTGGCTGAGGTACGTTTTTTTTAGATCGAGTAACTCTATCCCAACGAAGCGTACTGGTAACCTCGATGGATTCAAAGTTTGATGCCAGAGACACGACCTTATTATCTTTCCACTGTACAACCAAAGTATTGTCATTGCGATGAAATTGGAAGCTGCCCCTGGGCTGACCATTCCATTCTTTTTTAGTTTGCACTGGACATTGTTCCAAACGATTATCCCTTATTGTGCCTGTAGCGCAATAATTTTTTTCGGTAAAATGGGCGAAGAGGGAGAGTCCTGTAAAATAATTATCCATAAAAATTTTGTATCCCTCATTAGACGGTAACTGAACTTGATGGAGTAAAGAGAGCACCACATCTGCTCCCAACCCATTTTTTTTTCTTTATTTAAGTTTTTTCCTGTGTAGATCTCAAAGCCATACATGTATCCCTGACTAGAGCAAAGGGCCCAATTTTTGAAACCAAATCTGATAGGTTTACTACGAATGTATTGTTTGGCATAGTGTTTGCCGTAATATGGCACCATGCTTTCATCAATAAACACATGCTCATCAAAACCACCATGTTTTCTAAAATTTAGGTTTAGGATATCTATCAAAGGTCTTAATTTATACAGTCTGTCTTCTTGGAGTAATTTAGAGTTGTCGTTGAAGTGAATATATTTTAGTATTGTTTCAAATCTATTTCGACGCATGCTATCTTGCAGTATTTTAGGAATATCTTCTTCATCTGACCAATAGAGCCTTCGATTTGGATATTTTCCGTACCCTGATAGAAGAAATGCTCCCAAAACCACATACAGCTCATCTAAAGTCAAGTCCAGTTATGCGCTCTTCTGCTGCGCATACCTATTATTTTCTTCAAGAATAGTCATCAAGAGGTTTTCATCAAAAAACAATTAAAAAAAATCGACTGGATTTGTTGACTGTCTAGATTGCTTCCTGTGAAGGTTCGCTTGGGCTACAGGTAATAACAAGATTACTGTTTGGTCGATGGTCGTTCAGTATCAGGATCGCGCCACCTTGATTTTTGGTAAGGTTGTGTTTGTTTCTTTTTGTTTTGATTATTTCTTAGCTTTTCTAGAATAACTGATAAGGAAAGTAAATCTTCAGGGTCAGATTCCTCGAAGTCACATATATAAGCCATTTCACATCCCTGAGATAAGATTCCGCGAGGTAGATGATTTATGTTGGCTTGATGTTCATCATCAGATTAGTCACTATTGGCCTCGGTCTCATTCCCATCATCTGGGGGTAATATATAAATGTTAGACTGAGGCAAATCCTCATCTTCCTCTATAGACAGTCTAAAAGTTGTCCCAAGGTCAATCTGCAACAAAAAAGACGTAACGCTCAGCGTCCCTTATAAGGGACATAACATATGTCGTAAATTAATTTGCACCCAGTAACAAAAACAAAAATACGTATGGTTTTACCACATCACTAGCGTACCATGTAAGAAGTTTTATCCAAAAAATAACTGTAAAACTTAATTAGCTCAAAATAATAATGAAAACTTACCCACGATTTTTGTTAGAGTAAAGTGACGGATGACGGATCCACTATAAATTTTCGTATAAATATTAGCGCCACAAATCACAACAAAAGCGCCTTATCGCTAGAGCCACGTCTGCCGAATGCATTTCTATAAACCAAAGAGGATAGTCTAAACTGTTTACGAATGTCCCCACTCTTCAATATTTCGGCAAGAATTTATGAGTCCCTTATAAGGGACGCTGGGAACTAATGGGTTAAATTTACGGTAAGTCGTACAGGGTGGTCGTTTATATTTAGACCCCTATGTCATAGGCGTCATTTCAGCTTTTTAACTCGGGTGGCAAGACCTATCGGGGGGGTATGGAATACCTCCCATGTGAAAGGGGGGTCCGAGGGTCTTTCCCCGGAAAATTTTTTAAAACTGGCTTTAAATTTGTTAGTTTTTGAAGCTTTTCACACTATTTTTACAACAGTTTAATTGCTAACATTTACCCTAAAACAATAATTTTTAATGATCTCAGTTATTAGCTAAACCACATGTAAAGTAATTATCATTCACACACAACTCACAAGTGTGCCTAATTTTAATTTATGTGTGCTCAGCCCATTTGTTTATGATAAAATGAAAAATCAAGTAAACATCATACAAAAAAAAACTTTTACTTTTGCTCAATGTCATCATACACAAGTTGTTTTTAGACAAAATGAAGTATTCTGTCTTCAATTAAAGTCATCAATAACTTTGGAAATGTTTACTGTAACACTCGTTTCAATAGCCAAAAGAGGTAATGAGGACAACCTCTCCTGGCCAATGGTGTTTCTGGTGTATGTTTTTAACCGCTGTAAGCACGAAAAATACCTCTCACAGGATGCCGAGTTCATCGGAATCGTAAAAAACAAACGAAAAAGTTCAAAAAGCATAGGGAACACACTTTTCAAAGATTTATGTACAGGGTTATCCAACCAAGACTAGACAAGGCGATTTTTTGACTTTTCCTGTACTTTTATAAAAAAACTGAAATAGCCATCTTAAGTCATTTTCTCCCGCGAATTCGAATATCTTCAGCAAAAAACAATTGAACATCAAACAAAAGTACTAGGGGTCACTTTGATATTTTTTTAAATGGGATGCCGTATTTTTAATGAGCTTATCCGATTTCTCATATAAATTTTGATCTAAAATGTAAAAAAAAAAATCTTACGGTAGACGAACATTTTCCGAATTTAAAACTGAAGAAAAAAGGCGTTTTTGAATTAAAAATCCAACATTTTAGATCAAAATTTATATGAGAAATCGGATAAGCTCATTAAAAATACGGCATCCCATTTAAAAAAAATATCAAAGTGACCCCTAGTACTTTTGTTTGATGTTCAATTGTTTTTTGCTGAAGATATTCGAATTCGCGGGAGAAAATGACTTAAGATGGCTATTTCAGTTTTTTTATAAAAGTACAGGAAAAGTCAAAAAATCGCCTTGTCCAGTCTTGGTTGGATAACCCTGTACAAAAACGTCAGCTCTTTCCTGAATAGTTTTATTTCTTGATTCTTCCATTTTGTAAAAACATCTCAGTTCAGACAGAAGAAGTTCATTGTCTAAGTTGTAATATTTACACACATACTGTACACTGGCTGTGTCTACATCAGTTCCACCTAGACCTTTGCTTAAGTGGTTAAGTACATCTAGATTGTTTTCTTGAAGCCTGGCCTCTATCTCTTTCTTTAGGATATCAATAACTGGCCAGAGAATTGAAACTGTGTAGTACTGCTCTACAGATTTAAATTGAACTTTACTCCCTTTCCCAATTTTTTGAGGGAATTTTGCCCTTTCTTGGCAGCTTGGCGGCTCTAAACCCGCACTTGTCAGCGATTTCTGTGCAACAACTTTGTGAAAAACTCATCTGTTCTGAAGGATTGGAATACTTCAAGTGTGCTGTTTTTTACAGATTTCACAACTTCGTAGGTCACACTGCTTCACTGAAGGGTCTTTGACAGTATCTCACATTGTGCTAGAACTCTCCTGAGTAATAGCAGGTCAAATTTAAAGTTAAAGTACTCCATATTTTTCAACCAAGCATTGGCTAGTCCACCACTGCCAGGGTCTGTCTCAGAAATCTCTCGTAGAGTCGTTAGAGTGATATCAAAATAATCTAATAAGGAACGCACTGATTCGACACGGCAAGCCCACTTTCACTCAAGGACTTCAATGTTGCTGTTCCACCACTAAAGCGTTTTACACTTTTTTGAATTTTTTCAAAAACAGCGTGTCGTTTAGTTGATTTTTCAATGAAGTCGTAAAGACTTTGAAGTACAAAGAACATGTTTCTTATTTAAGTCACGCTTGTGCAACAGCTTACAATGCACAAGTTCAATAAATATATGCATTGCAGTGAATGTAAATAGGGCGGCGTTGGTATCTTCATGATAGTCCAGACTTGAATCCTTTATATTTCTTGCCGACAGTAATAAACAATTAGGGATCCATCCATTCTCCTAACCTGCATGAATTATTGTTATTCGTTTTCCTTTATTTGAAGGGGCTTTATTTTGCTACATGATATTGTTGTATCGTCAGTTATTAACCGTGTTTTTAAAGAATCTAACGTGGGCACAACATTTTCTCGATATATTTGGTATATTTTCCTGCGAATAACATCTTTGTCACAATCATCTACGCACTTCATTTTTCCGGTATCTTTGCGAAATTTTCTTTTAAAATGCCCTTTTAGCATAATATCTCGTACCGTCGATAATGGAACTTTCGTCATATTACTGGTATTTTTAATGGCAATTACTTTAGGGTGGCCGCTCTTTAATAACGATTCACATACATTTTTCACGATTACTTTGGCGTCAGAAGATAAATGCTTCCTGGAATGTTTAGGGTAGCTAGATATTGCATTAGCTGAAGATTCCCAAGGTCTCCACATATTTTTAATATTAACTTGTTGCACACTGTTTCAAAGTAAAATAGATAGGTACTAATCTATTTCAAATATAATGTGTACTATTTATATAAGCTATTTAAACAGGTACCTGTAACTAAAAAGTTTTGAGAAATATCCTAATAATTAAGTTGTTTCTACAAAACCTTAATTAGACAGTTTATTAATTTTGATAATAAATCAAGTACCTATCTATTGTTATTATAGACTGGCATTAAAAATAAATGTGGGTTAATACGTCTCTGCGAAAGCGAAAGCCAAGTTTATAAGGGGTTTTATTGCAGTCATTAAGCCAAACGAAATATGTTGGGAAGTACTTTACATTGCCATTACCTGTTGTAGACTTGTATTTTTAATTTTAGGTACAGTTAACGACATATAAATTCATACACTCCACCCATACATAACCCAATTACAACAAAATTGGGTTAAACGGGTTTCTCACCTTGCTGCTTATACCTGGATAGAACACCAGCTATATACATAGCTGTAAATAATTGTATGTACGATTTTTTACCATAACTAATTATGGATATTTCTAAATATTTTTGTCTTTAAATTACCGCCGTGAAATTATAAAATTATAAAACAATACCAGGAAAACTACAAAAGTATAAAGCCAAAAAGGGTAAATTTTTTAACAAACAACAAACAAAATACTAATATTTAATTGCTGCGCCATTGAATTCTAACACTAATCGTAATCTTCTTGGCATTGACAAAATAATACTTCTGGTGTAATCCGGAGTTAGCCCTTCCCAAATTTCTTCTATTTTATCAAATAACTCTATTTCATTCTGTGGTTTAAAATTTATTTTATACATTATTTGTTTTATCATCAATCCCCAAACATTTTCAATTGGATTTAAATCAGGACTTCTTCAGCACCAAGGCATGTTACGTTGTTTTCTCTAAACCAGTTACCTACATTTCTTGCAGTATGCACAGGGAAGTTATCCTGCTGAAATATAAAGTTATTTCCTTCAAAAACTATCGCGGCAGAAAGGAGAAAAACATTTTCCAAAATCTGAAGATATATATTACTGTTTAATGTTCCACCAATATTCCAGCATACACCTGCACCGTGAACACTTATCCATGCCCACACATTAACCGAGAAACGTCCACTGGTTTGCTTTTTCTGAGTATACTTCTCATCATATCGGGAATTTGGTGGTCTATATACCCGAATCCTTCCATTATATGTAGACTGAAAAGTTTTCTCATCGGAAAAGATAACATTTTGCCAAAAAAAAAATCATTTTCTGGTAAATATTGCATAGCAAAACCAATTCTTTGTTCCTTACCACTATTTTTTAAAAACGGTTTGGATGCAGCTGCTCGATTTCTTAATTCGGAAATCGGAACATTGTCTTACTCGGCGTTGCGCAGTTCTAGATGAAGCCGGGAACACTGTTCTGTGCATAGCGAAACTGCAGTTTCAAATGGATTGTGCCTTAAATACTCTACCAAATTTCGGTCTTATTTATTTGACGATTTTCTATTATTTAAACCTGACTCAACAGACCTTTCAAGTGTTTTATGATAGCGCCATTTTTTTACAATTCCTTGAACAGTACTTCTAGGTACCCTAAAATAATCAGCTATTCTTCCATAAGACCACCCTATTTCTTCTAAACATATTATCCTTGCTTTTTCAATAATACTTAAATGAGGCATTTCTTCAATCAAATAAGATGAGGACAATACTTTGACAGATATCATGATAACAATTAACACGTTACAAAGGTAATAAAGGTAAAAAAGTTGCATTTACAGTGTCACAGTTTAGTGTACGAAATTAAATGTCGTCAACTGTACTTGTAAATTAGTGAGACTTTTACTTCAAAATTCTGTGGTGGCAAAATTCTGGGCTCGACAATTTTGGGGTGGCAACTGCCACCGCCTATGCCCTATGCTCTACTAGAGCAAAAACTATAAGAGAAAAAAAAATGCATATAAAAGTTTTAAGGTTCCTACTACCATTAAACAAAGTTAAATTGGACACGCTGTATATTTCTTATGCAAATATATTGTTTGTCTATACAGGGTGAATCAACCATAAAGTAAAGTTCATTATCTCATTTGTTGCGGGAATTACCAAAAAACGTTACATACAAAAGTTTTAGACAACGAATTCATCCTTAGCCATCCATTTTCCATTTTTGTGGGTAATGATTGTTTAAAAATTCCCGAACTTCTCGATGGTAATGAGCAGGAGCTCCGGCCTTGTTGAATCCACATTTGCTCCCTTTCAATGTCATCAACGTCTTTAAGGAGCTGTGGCAATTCATTTTGCAAAAAGTTTAAATATCTATGTCCGTTAAGTGGTTCGCGGAAAAAATATGAACCAATAAATTTTTGATTCCACGCCATACATTAAGCGATCAATGGTTTTGATTTTGAGTTTCCCAGACCCACAATGGATTAACTGTCGAATAATAGTGCATATTATGGCGGTTAACTGCTCCATTACTGTGTAAGGTAATAGCTTCAGCAGAAAACATTACTTTGGACAAAAAATTCGGATCGGCCTCTATAGCGTCATTTATGATGGTACTCTTTCTTTTTAAATCTCTTTATTGCCTATTCCTTTTTATAAGTAGAAACTTAACAACTAACTTAGCCTAGCCTAACCTAATACATAATACTAAACCAAACTAGAACTAATTACAGAGTTGGGCGCATACGGACCGTAAGCATACGGCCCGAGATGCGCCCAAATAACCAGGCCTTAAGCCTGGCGGCCGATAATATGGCCTGTGGTTGCCTATTCTATTTTAAGTTCACATCACTCCACTCGCGTTCCGGCACGGTGCCTTTCCGGGTGCTATACAGATTATTACTCCGAAGAGTATAATATTAAAATTTGCAGAAATAGTAAAGCGGTCAATTGTATACCAATAGCAGAGCATTCTGGGAAAACTCGAAAAAAACCCAGTGAAAATTTTTGTATCACAGTTGAAAATCATATCCGCCTATGGCGGGTAGTTTGGATGCACAGCGACATACCACCCCTGCTCCGTCATCTCCGCAGCAGAGAGAGGCAATGTTTAATGGGCATGTCCTCGTCAGTCAGGTCGGTAGGCGTTCCGTTTGGGTCCGCCCACTGCCGTTTTATCGGTTCAGTAAACCACATTTTGGGCCACAAAAATCCGCCAAACGACCTGGTGATGCTAGAAGTTCAGCGCGATTTTTGCAGCCCCCCCTGTGCATTACTTTGTCTGTGTTTTAAGTTGGTTTGGATATTTTGTATGTCCGTTCGTCATATTTTCGTTTTGTTTGTTTGTTTGTTTGTTTGTTGTTTTAGTGTTGTTGCTGTGCGTCTGGCAGTGGGATATTGTAAATCGGTAGTTTGTGGTACAGTGGTTTATGTTTTGTATTAATGTCGTTGTCTGCACGTCTGTCTGTTATGTTTCTCGTCATTGGTGAGTGTTGTATGTTGTACATGTAGAATTTGTTCGATATGTCACGTATGTATGTGATTATGTCGTCTGTTGCTGCCATGTGATGTAGGTCCCGGATCGTGACGTAACAAAATATTACTCGTTGTTCAAAATCACGGTCTAGAAGTCAGTAGCGTAGCTAGGGCAGGGCAACCGGGGCACACGCCAGGGGCGCAAAATCGCAGGCTGATAAATCACGCCGCTTGACTCTTGAACTTCGTACGTCAAATATAACCACAAATAACCCTCTGATTAAAAAAAAATAAATGTTTGGTGCTTTTTACCGTTAGCGTCAATGGCGGATCCATGGAGGGTCATCTTTTAATGGTTGATAGATTTATCCCTTAGGAAACAATTGCCAATGTTGGATTTTCTTAAACTGACAGAAAGTTTAATATACATGGTGTTAAAGAAGACGATGATTTTTGCTCCAATTTCAATAGCATATAACTTTCACAATAATATTTTTATATGTTATCACTGCACGTCAATTGAATCACTGGTTTATAGGAAAGAAAGTAATTTGTCAAATTTTTGAGATCTGCTATATTTTAAGAGATACCGATTTTTTTGAAAAACCTTGCTTTTCTTAATTTTTTTGGTAGCTAGATTCCACTGCGCTTTGTATCGTGCAAACTTTACAAGTGATTATTATACCTTATAAAAAGTTTGTTTATGTTCAGTAACAACAATAATAATTGTTAATTTTAATTTTAGGAGTAGTGTTGTGTTAGAAAGTTAGAAATTAGTAAAAACTTTATTCCAAAAATTAAATTAAAAAATTATATTTTTTTTTTTAATTTTGTAGACACACTGTATACTATACCTGTAGGTGTGATATGAAAAACTAAAAAATAAGGAAATAACTTGCCTAATCTAGGGGCGAGAACTTTTCAATACAAAACAATCCTGAAAAATTGTGAGATACTCATAAAACATAGGCATATAAGTGATTAGAAGTATGCCACTGCACATCACAACATTTAGGTACAATTGTTGTTACTGAACATAAACAAGCTTTTTATATGGTATAATAATCACTTGCAAAGTTTGCACGATATAACGTACAGTGGGATCTAGCTACCAAAAAGTTGAAAGAAAGCAAGGTTTTTCTAAAAATCGGTATCTCTTAAAATATAGCAGATATCAAAAATTGGATAATTTACTTTATTTGCTTTGAACCAGTGATTCAATTGACGTAGAGTGATAAAATTTAAAAATATGATTGTGAAAGATACACGCTATAGAAATTGGAGCAAGAAACGTCGTCTTCTTTAAAACCCTGTATATAAATTTTTTTGGCAGTTTAAGAAAATCCAACATTGGCCATTCTGGGACAAGTCTATCAACCATTAGAAACCGGATGTCGATATCATATCTGGTTCAGAAAATATTAACATTTAAATTTATTCGAAATTTTTCTTGCTCGAAAGCAACTGGCCAGCAGTTTATGAATGATTTCTTCTATTTATCCATAATAATAATATGATTATTCAATCCAACTTACTACAACATATCAGAAATAGGGCTGAAACAAGAAAATATCATAATTGTTTTTAAAATTTCCGCGGTTTTTTGAAGATATCTTGCCTTTGCCTAATCTTTTGCATAGAAAATAAAAAAACTGGATATGATTTCAAATAAATAATTGTTATACACTTGTTCAATGTAAATATTAGAATAGTGGACAAAAACGAAATTTGGGCATTGCGCTCTAAAATTTTTCGCTGCGGCCCTACTTTTGCGCCTTCGGCGCTATTTGACCTTCCCTAGAAGTAATTTCTGGATCCGCCACTGGTTAGCATATGCATTGAATCTAAAAATGGTGTCTTTAAATTCCTGTAAAGTACATGGTAGCTAAATTCTTCATTTCGAATATAAAATTTCTTAAAGGGCTCAGTTTAAAAGAAGCATTTATTTTAGCAAAAATAACGTCTGCCATTAGTAGGTCGGGTAGATCCTTTCCTTTAATCAAAAATGTAGGACTTCATTAAGGGGGGGGGGGGCGCAAAATTATGGAGCTTGCCCTGGGCGCCATAGTTCCTAGCTACGACTCTGCTAGAAGTTCTTGGTGTAGTTCTATATGGAAAGGATGATATTTGAATTTTCTCGTGGCGCGATTAGCCGTAGATTGGGTTGTGTCACATAAATTAGCTAGGTGACAACTACTGACCTGGAGATTATCTTCAACATGAAGTAAAATCTCAATTTTTATTTTCCTCGTTGGTAGTATTCCGGTTTACTACTTTTCGTTTCTTACATTTAACGCTAGCATTGCCATCAAACCATTGTCTAGTTGGTATGCTTTTATTAGGGTACTTCGCACCGTAAATCCTTACTGCTAAAAGACAGTTTTTTTCCGCCTCACTCAGTATATAAATCATGTCAATTAATTCATATTTAGGAAAATCCATAACTATTTTATTTTTATAGGTACATCACTTGCGACAATAAATTAAACAATTTTTACTTGCTTAATTGATTAACAATGCCTAAATTTTTGTTTTGTCATGGCCAACTTATTTTACAGTGTTAGTCCCGTTAGTCTAATAAAAACAAGGGTAAAAATGAGAAAAATCAAAATGAATCGCAAGCTTTTGAAAATAGGTTTTTTTTTATTGGTACCCTATTTTGCTTATTTAAATTACGCGCGTGTTTTAAAGTTACCATGGCAACATCAACAACCCGGGAAACGTGAAGTCTAAATGTCAATTTTTTAATTTCTGACGGAAGTACCTTTTAACGGCAGATAAAATATAACTAAAGCCGGCTACGGACGATGAGCGATAATATAATATATATTATAGCTCGGCAGTGAGCTATAATATTATATTATATTATTACTGCAGCGGACTAGAATATATATATTTTTTATTTTTCAAAATAGTAGACTGATCCAGTGAACTATATGGTATAGGTGCGAAAATGGCGAAAGTGAAGTTTAATGACTCGTTATTGCTAGATACCGTTGATAGCTCATCAGAAGATGAATCAGATGCTGAAAGCGACAATCTATTAGCAATTATGGTTAGTAACCAAAAAGAAACACGAAGATTCTGGTTATCTAACCACATCTTATCAAAACACGTCAAAACATGTAAACAACGCCGGTTTGCTTTCTTGGCGGGCAGCGCGACGAAAGAGGGGGGAAATATATATCCTAAAAATCGCTCGGAAAGTATATTCGTTCTGACATGAAATATATCGCTTGGTATAGTCGGGATATAGATATATATTATAGCATCAATGCGCGGCGACTTGCACTTCTTAATGCAAAGCGATATTTTTATAATATGTGAGCTATAATATATATTATATTATAGCTCATCGTCCGTAGCCGGCTTTACAAATGTTTGAAAAGCTTTATTCAAATATTTAACAATTTCAATTTTTGAAATAAATGTAAAAAGTGCAGTTGGTATTGTTTATTGTTTGAAATATTAATACTTCAGTTTTTTAAATCAGAAGAAATGTTGTTCAAATTAATACTGCTAATATTCTCGGAAGTCAATGATGTTGCACTTTCATTAATGGCACTCCCAATAAAGTATTTATGATTTCAAAGTGTACCAATTAATAATTAATATTAAATAATAAGAAAATATCCACTTATATTTTAATATACTAATATGACATATTTAATGAAAGTTGAGGAGTTTTATAAAACCTATCAAAAAAATATTAATATACAGTTTGTGCCATTTAAAAGTTGATATTTTTCAATTTAAATAAGGCGAAATGTATAAATTAATTTATTTATTTATCTGACTCAAATTTCGTTACATGTTTTTTTTTGTCATTCCAATAGAATGTTTGTACTAAATATAAATATTCCTTAAGAAACAATGGCGGTACTGTCAATTTTTTACAAGGCTAGAAACTAAAGCTGGATTTATAAACTCGAAAAGTTGGCGAGGTTGAGGTTCAGTTGGTGTTGGAAATACGAGTTTAATTTAAACTAAAGGGAACACTCAGTTCCATTTATACACTCGTTCATGTTGTTGATGTAAAGCTCATGTAAGGTTCGAAAACTTCCCGGGTAGTTCGAGATAACCAATTTTTATGCTCGGAGTTCGGAATATCTAACCTCACAAACTTGATCATAACTTTAACTTCACCAACTTTTCGAGTTTATAAATCCAGCTTAATATTTTTCTAGAAAAATTTAAATATTAGAAGAACTACTAGGTTTAGGTACATAACACTGTTAACAAAAAAGTTATAGAATTTCATGCAGAATCTAAAAATTAATTAAAAAATAGGATGTTCCATTTAAAAAAACGTATGTTATATTCGCCGCTTTTTTTTTAATCACCCTGTATACTCAAAAATAATTTTAAGTTGTGTACCTTAATATTCTCTAAAACTTTTGTATTTAACGTTTTTTGGTAATTCCCGAAACAAATGAGGTAATGCACTTTACTCTTTGGTTGACTCACCCTGTACAGGGTGTCACAAATTCGAGGCTAAGTACAGGGATCTCTGAAACTATAAGGAATACAAAGTCGGTTTAATGGGTGCAAAGTTCTGAAATATGGTGCTGAATAAAGCGCCGCTGAAAAAATTCGAAAGTTCCGGACACCTTCGGAGATATTATTATCTGAAAAATAACGGAAATTAGCAAATTCATTTTTATTTTTTCCTGACTAGGTTTGTTGAAATAATTTCAACCAAATGTCACATTCCCAGTGCCACTTTTCGCCTCTATAAGTTGACATAATTAATTTTCATATCCGACGTTTCTTGTTCTGGCCACCATCATCAATTTAATTTTTTCGAATACGGACCTGGAGTTTAAATTGCTTATTTTTGATTCTCATACTTCCGTAACCTATAATATTTGATGTCTTTTGAATGCCATTCGGAGGTTTCGGTTCTTTAAAATACATCAGCAATGTTTTTTCATTTTTTACAAATACTAGCCTGGTAAAAATTAGAACAAAACAGATACATATTAGATGAACTTACTTAAATAATTGAATATTAAAATCAAGTAATTTCAAGCCCTCCAAAATTCATATTTCTCAAACATTACATACTGGAAATGCAGAAAAAAGAGCTACATTTTATCAGTGAATAAGGGATTCATTTGATGTACCACTGAGCATGTCTAACATCGTCTGACCTTCTGCTTAATTACATCATTTATGATCTTATGCAATAATTGCATTGGCACGTAAAAAAAATACTGTAAAATTTTAATTTCATACTGTATTGTAAAACACACCTTTACATATTTGAATTTAGTCCGAAAATAAGGTTTTACAGCAATAAGTCCGGTAAAATTTTTTCACCGGACTAGTCCTGTAAAACTTCTTTACCGGACTGAAATTTGTAAGTTTTAGTTTAATCAATGTCAAACACACAATGTTTCCACCAGTAAATATAAGCACTTTTCAAATATACGACGCAGAATAAAACTTCATTATAATTTCAAAACATAATTATAATTTTCACCAGAACAGTATGAAATAAAATATTGTACGTCATTCGTCCGGCAAATCCTTTACAGTATTCGTTTCAAAATTCCAGACTCGGCTCCTTCGTCGCCTCGTCTCGAAACATTTCATACTGTAAAAGTTGATTTACCGGACTTATAACGTAAATATCTATTACATCATGTTCCAAAAACTGATTTCGTTATATTATTATTTAATCAACTTTGGCATTTTTCATCTATAAAATAATTCTTATCTTTGGAGTAGCGGCAGGGTTTCCCTATAATTATTATTCTTTATAATTTGAGTAGAGTTCTATTTCTTATGATTTCTTTATTTTTCTATAAGAGGTTTATTTTTTAAAATATACGATATCCCTCGATTCAAATTTTATTTAGAAAATTGTAAGCAGGCCTTGCCTATATACACCCTGAGAGTAAGCGCTTTTATAGGGTGTTGTTGGCCAAAAATAAATGTTTTAATTATTGTTGTAAAGTTATTGAAATATTAAAACTGAAATATAACGAAATCAGTTTTTGGAAAAGATTTTGGAGTAATTTTTTTCGGAACCATGCAATTATTGCTTAATACCATAAATGATGAAATTTGTTTGTTTTGATATTTCAGAAAAACGGCTGATATTAGATTTGCTAAGTGGTAAATATATGAAATAAAAGCTTATTTAAAGATGCTTCTTTCAAAATAGTAATATAATGATAATAATAATAATATATTAGACCCGCGTTAATGTGAACTTGCGCTTATGTGAACTACTCAATAATGTGAACAACAAAATATGTCCATTAATACCTACTCTGTAGTATGAACAAGCGACACTTTATTTATGATTTACATTCCACATGATTTACCATTCGTAGCTTATTTCCCGTAGCAAATAGTTGTGATCGTTTGTGTTTTGTCAATTGTGCGTTTGAAAATGGCCAATATAAAAAAAAAGTGTTTAGCACTTTATGAAAGAAGTTGAAAGTTATAGAACCACTATACACCAATACCACTCTTCTATTCTGCTTCTTATCGTGGGTATGAAATCTGTAAAGCCATGTTGTCATGATGCCTGCTATCATCCACGCTTCTTTGCCCGAAGCCCATTGGAGAGGTAGACTCCATTCCACAATAATTCGTTGATTTCCCGACCGCAATAAAATTTAAACCCAGCCATAAATAAGTGCCTTTTGAAAGGGTACAGGTCCTGATTACCTCCTAATTTCAATAGTTTAGGTTAGCTATTTTCAACAAAACAACAAATATAAAATAATAGGTAAGTATCTTTATTTTAATCATGTAATTAAATAGCTATTAATATTTATACAAAAATACGAATACAATATTATAATATCATCTATGCCTAAACTAATTATTAAGGGCCTTACGTTACTATTAATTGTGTTATTATATTGGTATGTTAGGTAGGTTAATGACAAATTGCAGGTGTTCAATATAAAGCAGAGTCTTTTCATGTTAGTTCATCAGTCGTTTGGTGTTTGTCAAGCTGTGCGTTAAAGGTATTTTCATGTGTGTTATCGAGCATCCAAAATATGTCAGATCTGTGTGAAACTTCAGATAATATTGCTTCCGGAAGTTATGGTGTAACCTCGGGTGTAACGAAGAAAAAACATTTATCACTTGATGCAAAAAACATCATAAAGAACGTTTACTGTATCCTTTTAGAAAAAGGGTATGACCGGAGTGCAAGTTTTAGTGAAACGAGTATTTTGACCAAAGTTGCATTAACGACAGTAAAAGATATAGTGACCAAACCCATCCAGCCAAGGAAAAAACGGGGTGACAGCGGAAAATTGAGAAGCATCGAAGAAGCTGATAAAGACTTGATTCGGAGGAAAATTTATGACATGAGCTATGTTCCCATAGACCTGCTCATTTAGCAGAATATTATATTTCGCTTACACAATATTACAGAACTTATAAATTAAATCAAAAACAAATGTAATTCAGTCATATTGTAACCTTAGCAGTAATAAAATCCTTTTTTAAAAAGATTTGTCTTTAAGTCCGTAACGTAAGTGGCGCAGTCGGTAGGATCTGACAGGGTAGTTTGTGTTAAAACGGGTAGTTTCGTCCAATCGCTGTTCGGAAAACCAAAAAGACCAAAGTGCCGTCTGTTTCAACAGTTAACTGTCAAAAGAACGTGACCGGACTGACAAACTGTAAAGTGATACAACTGGCTCCACGACCGGGGAACGGAACAAAAATCGTCTAACAACCCCAGTGCGGAGAAGCAGGACAAGCATCGCCTAAATCTCCATAAGTAGGCTCCAGGGAAAAGACAAGCATCGCTCTTCCTATTGGAACTAGGCTAAGAAATCCATGAAGACAGCAACATTCTTCGTAGTACTGTAAGTGCTCCTTCAAATATAATCCTTTTCTTTCCTTAATGTTAGAATTCTGATTGACCACATTTGTAAAACTGGAAGACCTCATCAATCTCGTTGAAAATTTGGCATTAGCTCAACAAATTCCCGAAATCGAACAAAATTTAATACAAGAAAATATGGCCAATCAAAATAATCAACCAAATTATAGTATGATTCGTTATCAAGCTGACAATATTCCTTGTTTTGATGGCAACCCTAAGCAATTAAGTAGATTTTTAAGATCTTGCGAACATTTTCTAGCCAATCATCAAGACAGAAATAATGTAGAAGCACAAATTAATGTTTGTTTATTCGATACTGTTATTGGTAAACTGATAGGTAGAGCTGCCGATTTAGTAGCATCGCGAATTGAACTTAATAGTTGGCAATTAATAAAAGATGCACTAGTATCCACTTTTTCTGATCAACGTTCTGAAGACTGTTTGGTACAGGATATTATAAGTATGCGTCTCGATAAAAACGAACCAATTGTAAATTTCGGCATACGCATTCAAGATTCGCGAAGCCTATTATTTACAAAAATAAATAACTTAAATGTCGATGCTCAAATTAAAGTATTGAAAATTCAGCAATATGACGACTTATGCTTAAAAACATTTATTAATAATCTAAACTATCATATGCAACTTGTTGTAAGACTAAAAAACCCAGACTCTCTCGAACAAGCAATGGCATACGTTCGCGAAGAAGAAAACTTTATTACTTATCGAAATAGGTCTAATTTTAATAACAAAACTATGCCTATACAGACTCAAAGAACAAATAAACCTTATCAACCACAAAATAATAATCCATCTCAGACACATTATTCTGCTAATATGCCTACACAATTATTCAGACCCCAACCGAATTTTACACCAAATTTTACCCCAAATTTCAGGCCCATGAACCAACAAAATTTCAATAATCCATTTAAACAAAACTTTAATAATCCATTTCGACAAAATTTTCAAAGTGCAAATTTAGTGCATCCTAATCGGTTTATACCACGACCTACCTTCACGCATATGGCAAGGCCGTTTACAAACCAAAACAATAGTACAGGGGCTATTCCCAGAAATAATATGCAACGTGACATACCGGAACCGATGGACACATCGAGTAGAAATACGCGTATTAATTCGGGTCAACGCGGAAATACCTTTCAACGCCCACCAACTCAAAGAAATTGGGTAGCTGATGAACTTTTTAATCAATCAGTTAACACACCCGAAAATAATCAAATCGATGATGACGCATCGAAAGTAAACGAAACCAATTACGAACAGTTAGGTAACGACACACAAAATTTCAATGACTATAATTATTCCGATCAATATTATACTGACCAAGAAAGTTACTTTGATAACATTTATGATGAACATGATAACGGTAATGACGAAAATTTTCATATTCCCCCGAATATAGACAAAACAACATAATATACCTTAACAATTACACACATTTAGATCTCCCCGTAATCATAATCCCCGAAATAAATGCAAAATTTCTTATTGATACAGGAAGTGGCAAAAGTTTTATTAATCCAAATCTAGCATATCAAATTTACTCTGAATTTATTTTTAACGAAAATTTTACTGTACGCACTGCTCACGCAATGTCAACTCACAACGAAGTTATAGACATCCCAATTTTTCCTTCTTTTAAAACCAATGATAATCATAAATTTTATCTATTCGATTTTTCAGATAAATTTGACGGTTTATTAGGTATCGAATTTCTTATCCAAATTAAAGCAAAAATCAATCTAAGCGATTTAATTTTGGAAACACCGAATGTTCATTTACCTCTTTACTATCAATCTAAGAATAATCCTATTCCATATAATATGCCGACACAGTCGTTTTCACAGAGTACAAAATTAATAATACCTCCGAGAACGTCGCAAAAAGTTAAAATACCAGTTAACGCATCGAATGGGACAGGTTTATTAAGCTATATAAATTTTGGTAAGGCTGAGATGCCAGAATCTCTTGTAAAAATTGCTAACTCTTATGCTCTCACAATAATAACAAATCCTTGCGAAAACCCCGTAAAAATCGAAATCTTTGAACCATTACAAATCGAAATCATTGAAGAGACCGAAATAAATTTTATTGAAAAAATGGAAACCGATTTAGAAATCAATGAATACTTCGATAAAATGCAAAAACAAAATTTAAAAAATTTACGATTAAGTCACTGTAATTCCGAGGAATATAAAGCCATACGCAATCTATGTTACGAATATAGAGATATCTTTTACTGTGAAGGAACTCCATTAACCTTTACTAATCAAGTCAAGCATAAAATCAATGTAATTAATGAAACGCCCATATTTACAAAAACTTATAGATACCCGGAAGTACACAAAATAGAAGTAAAAACTCAAATTGAAAAAATGCTTAACGATGGCATTATTCAACACTCGAATTCGCCATGGTCCAGCCCAATTTGGGTAGTACCAAAGAAACTAGATGCTTCAGGAACGCGTAAATGGCGAATTGTTTGCGACTTTCGAAAATTAAATGACGTCACTATAGATGATCGATTTCCCCTTCCAAATATCGCAGATATATTGGATAAATTAGGAAAGGCACAATACTTTACGACTTTAGATCTCGCCAACGGCTTCCATCAGATAGAAATGCACCCCGATGACATCCCTAAAACAGCTTTTTCTACGGATACAGGTCACTATGAATATAAAAGAATGCCTTTCGGGCTTAAAAACGCGCCAGCAACCTTCCAACGCGTAATGAATAACGTTTTGCGTGGCTTTCAAAATGAAATTTGCCTAGTGTATTTAGACGACATCATTATATTTTCCACATCTTTGCAAGAACATATAGAAAGGCTCAAATCAATCTTTGAACGTTTACGTCAATCGAATTTTAAGATACAAATGGACAAGTCTGAATTCCTACATAAAGAAGTCGACTACTTAGGACATAAGATAACAAAAGATGGTGTTAAACCCAATCCAGAAAAAATTAATGCAGTAAAAAATTTCCCAATACCCCGAACGCCAAAAGAAATAAAATCTTTCTTAGGACTAGCAGGTTATTATAGACGATTCATAAAAAACTTCGCTAAAATTTCTAAGCCATTAACATTATGTTTAAAAAAGGGCTCTAAAGTAGAACACTCAGTATCTTTTGTACAGTCGTTTAATCACTTGAAAGATTTATTAATAAACGCACCGATCTTAAAATACCCGGATTTTACACAACCCTTCGTACTGACCACAGACGCATCAAATATAGCGCTTGGTGCCGTACTTTCTCAATCAACTCCTCCTAATGATCACCCAGTAGCTTACGCATCGCGCACGCTCAATGAAACAGAACAAAAATATTCGACAATAGAAAAAGAGTTACTCGCAATCGTTTGGGCATGTAAATATTTTCGACCGTACCTGTATGGTAAAAAGTTCCAAATTTATACGGATCACCGACCTTTAGTCTGGCTTTTTAATCTCAAAGAACCTAATTCAAAATTAGTAAGATGGCGGTTAAAATTAGAAGAATTTGATTATACCATAATTTATAAAAGTGGTAAACAAAACACCAATGCCGACGCTTTATCGCGAATCCAATTAAACGCACTTGAAACTCGATCCATTCAAAATAATCCCGGCGATATAGATATTGATATTGATAAATTTTTGGAAGATAACAATCAACTTAACCCCGAAATTCTAGATCCCGACGATGTTAGTCGAACGCTTGAAGAATTAGAGACAACAACACCTAAAATCAATGTCACTCAAGATATACGAATTATTAATGCCGATAATAAAAGTTCCTCAAGAACAGCGCACAGCGCAGCCGCTGAAGAAACTTTGACAGAAATCCCAATTTTAGACGAAATAATCAATAATAAATTAAATCAGTTTATTGTGAAAAAATCCCCTTACGACGCCTATGTTAAATCTAAGTATGAAAATTTCGATGGTAATCGCATTATTCACGCGACAATTCCAAGTAATGTTCAGATAATAACGCAGTTTCTCAAGGAAAATTTAAAAGATAAAACTACTTATATTCATTTCTTATCTAAAGAATTACGCATACATTTTCAGGAAGCTTTAACAAGACATTTTTGTAATTTTAAACTCGTGGAATGTACAAAGTTAATAAATAACGTAACACAAGACGAACGCGATATGATTATGAGATTTTCCCACGAAGGAAAAACAAATCACCGAGGTATACAAGAGACACTTAAACGCCTAAAATTAAACTATTATTGGAAATCAATGAAATCGGATATAACCAAATTTATAAATAATTGCGAAATTTGTCAAAGAACAAAATATAATCGTAGACCCCCAGATCAACCTCTCGTATTAACAGAAACACCATCTAAACCATTTGAAATATTACATATTGATACACTCACGGAAGAAAGACAAAAGTTTTTAGTAATAATCGATAAATTCTCAAAATTCGGACAGGCATTACCATATTTCGGCACAGCAGTATCAGCATGCCAAAACTTAATCCATTTCTTTTCCTTTTTCGGCATACCGAAACAAATTGTTGCAGACAACGGAACTGAGTTTAAAAACGAAGTTATCGAAGAATTATTAAGAACCCATAATATTAAAATACATTTTACTACACCATACCATCACGAATCAAATTCCCCAGTTGAAAGATTAAATTCGACGCTCATTGAACACTTAAGAATATTGAAAGAAAAAGACGATAAAGCCGATTTAACATCCCTTATGACATATGCTGTAATTGCGTATAATAGTACAATCCATTCCAGTACAAACTTCACACCATACGAAATCGTATTAGGACATACTGACTCACGTGACCCTATGAAATTGATACCAGCTCAAGTATTTGCGGATTATATCAATACACATCAAACAAATACCAAAGCTCTCTATAACCAAATTCATGAAGAATCTCTAAAACTTAAACAAAAAGTTATCGACAAAATAAATACAAATAAAAAACCCCAAAATTTAGTAATCGGATCTCAAGTTTATAAAAAGGGAGATAAACGCTCTGGTAAATTAAAACGTCGATTTTTAGGTCCATTTATCTTAAAACGAATCTTGGAAAACAGTAAAATTGAAATCGAAAACCCAAAAACTAACCGCACCGAAATTGTGCATATCAATGAAACTAAAATAATGCCCATTGTTCCAGATGGATCGGGTTCATCGACGGCGGAACAAACGAAATAAAATTCCATGACCTAAACAAGTACCCAGGACTCCTTCCCTATAAATTAGGTATTACTAAAATTCGTTCAAATCATTGGTCCTTAATTCAAATATATAATTTGCATCCGATAATTATTGAATTTGAAACTATTAACAAGTTTGCTAAACGCCTTATGAATAGTATTCAAAACAACACCCTGTATAGAGACGAATATAAAAATTCCTTTATTCCACTACTATCATTAGAAAAGAAAATAGGAAATCAAATTAAACAAATAAATCCTAGTTTTAATAATATTACACAAAAACAAAAACGCGCAATTTTTAACCCTCTTGGTTCCTTAATAAAATGCATTACAGGTAACCTCGACCAAACAGACGCAGAACAGTATGACAAGCAAATAAGGCAACTGCAAAAGAATCAAAACAAACTTAAAGAAATAGCTTTTAACCAAATTACAATCTTAGAAAAATCTATTAATACATTTCAAAATACCGTTTCGAATATTTCCCATAATCAATATATTCTTAAATCAAGAATCTTGCAAGTAGAACAGACTATTAAAAAAGTAGCTCTGCATCAAAATACAGATCATCAATACTTTCGAACACATGTAATTATCAATCAAATAACAATGATGTATCAAGCCATATTTGACATATTTGAAAAAATTGAAGTAGCTATCTCTTTTGCTAAATTAAATACACTGCACAACTCAATTGTTGATCCTTTAGAACTTATTAAAGAAATACAAGGTTTTAAATCACACTTAGTAATGGACGCACTTCCCTTAGAGGCCACTATTGATAACGTATTGAATTTTGAAAAAATAATCGAAATAAAAAGTTACTCAAGAGAAAATGTAATAACGTTTATTTTAGAGTTACCATTGGTTGAATCAGAAATCTACCATTATTATCAATTATTTCCAATACCTATTCCTGGTAACCAATCATCCGGATTTTACCTTAACTTCCCACACAAACCTTACCTTGCACTTAGCAATACTAAATATTCATATATGGACCAAATCTGCACTCAATTGCTGCCAAACGAATACCTCTGCAAAGAAGCCCACATAGCCTACGTTAGCAATGCCCCTCCATGTGCCGTTCAATTGATAACCTATCAATCAAATACCACTACATGCCAGCCGTTTCATGTAGAACTACAAGAAGTCCAGATAACAAGAATCATCGATGGAAAATGGATCGTCACAGTCCCTAATCGTTTGATTGCACCAATATCATGTAAAAATTCAAAGGACAACAGACCACTGTTTGGATCATACCTAATCGAAGCCTCCAATCAATGCAGCCTCCAAATAAAATCGTTTATCCTGCGTACATATAAACCAAATCAACTAACTTATAAAGGCATTTCCTTACCAGAATTGGACCTTTCCGATGATTACTACCAAAAAGATGAAATCATCTTTAATCCACCCACGCTTGACCTCAATGTTGTAAATCTTAAAGCAACAAAAGAAATTGAAGCCAACCTCCAAGAACAAAGAAAAAAAATCAATGAGATGACCACACCCATATCAATAAACCATACCAGTTTTTGGACTATTTTACTATATTTGTTTATTGCAATATTTTGTCTTTATTTAGGCTCTAAATTTCTTATAAATAGGTACTTTAAGAAACACTCTGAAGCCCATGAAAATACGGACATCATAGTTTAAACTACTTTTATATAATTTGTATAATTTTATTAATTTTTGATTATTGCGTGTTTCAGTTTCAAAAATCACACCCTTAAGGGTATGCTTTTGTCTAAGGGCGGAGGAGCTATGTTCCCATAGACCTGCTCATTTAGCAGAATATTATATTTCGCTTACACAATATTACAGAACTTATAAATTAAATCAAAAACAAATGTAATTCAGTCATATTGTAACCTTAGCAGTAATAAAATCCTTTTTTAAAAAGATTTGTCTTTAAGTCCGTAACGTAAGTCATGTACAGGGTGTCTTCTTTTCGACACTTTCGACGGGTATCTCCGTTATTAGTACAGATAGAATGATGCGGTTTTCGCAAACCTGTGCCACTTTTTTGTTAAACAAACGATGCCCTAAACGGATTTATTATGGCCATCTTGGTTTTTGAGATACAGGGCGAAATTGAAAATGGTGCATTTTCAGACACCTCTTGTATTTCAGTTATCTCATACCCTATCGAAAATGTAAAAACAGGGTGTTATACAGTTTTTTACGTAGAATTCAGTGGCGTACTTAGAATTTTTTCAGGTACCCCCATTTGTGAGAAATATACCAAAGTTATGTTTTTTTAAATGGAACGCCCTGTATATTTATTCATAGTTACATTCTGCTTACTAAGAGCATTCCAAAAACATATAATAGTTGACACTTTGTTTTAACAGGACGGTTAAAATTTATATTATTTAAATAACAAACTTTAAATTGGCAGTAGGCCTTGGATTCTGTTATAATAAAAATAATTTATTGACGATACAATACACCATGAATATTACCTTATAGTTTAATTTAAAACTTTTTAGGTTTTCTAATACTTACAATAGTAAAAAGGAATTTTTTCTTGTATATTAATGGAATAAACAAAAACATCTACTAGTAGGCCTAGACTTATTCAGGCTATAAAACAAAAGTTTCATAATGGCCTTTAGCTCTTACTGATAATTTATTTAGCATATCGTATTTTTCATAATTCTCAAACTTTTGGGCCATCGTTAATAAAAAACGTCATTATGAAACTTTTGTTTTATAGCCTGAATAAGTCTAGGCCTACTAGTAGATGTTTTTGTTCATTCCATTAATATACAAGAAAGAATTCCTTTTTCTATTGTAAGGATTAGAAAACTTAAAAAGTTTGAAATTAAACTATAAGGTAATATTCATGGTGTATTGTATCGTCAATAAATTATTTTTATTAAAACAGAATCCAAGGCCTACTGCCAATTTAAAGTTTGTTATTCAAAAAATATAAATTTGAACCGTCCGGTTAAAACAAAGTGTCAACTATTATATGTTTTTGGAAAGCTCTCAGTAAGCGGAATGCAACTATGAATAAATATAAAGGGCGTTCCTTTTAAAAAAACATAACTTTGGTATATTTCTCACAAATGGGGGTACCTGGAAAAATTCTAAGTACGCCACTGAATTCTACGTAAAAAACTGTATAACACCCTGTTTTTACATTTTCGATAGGGTATGAGATAACTGAAATACAAGAGGTGTCTGAAAATGCACCATTTTCAATTTCGCCCTGTATCTCAAAAACCAAGATGGCCATAATAAATCCGTTAAGGGCATCGTTTGTTTAACAAAAAAGTGACACAGGTTTGCGAAAACCACTTCATTCTATCTGTACTAATAACGGAGATACCCGTCGAAAGTGTCGAAAAGAAGACACCCTGTACAGTAAACAAATAGTCCCAACAATAGATACGCTAAAAAAGGTACTTACAGCAGACGAAACCGACATTTCATGTGACAGGACAAGCCTTTGGAGAATAGTAAAAGCAATGAGTTTTAAATATCGTACCATTGACAAACGACAAAGTACTAATGGAATCGCAGCGTTTACAAGTATGGTGCAGAGATTATTTAAATCTTAGCAGACAATATAGGGAAGAAAATCGTTCAACTATATACTTGGACGAAATTTGGTTTGATACCCACGACACTCCTAAAAAAGGTTGGAGCGATTCAACAATCAAATGTCAAACTAAAGCTTCCTCAAACAAAGGACAAAAAATTACGATATTACATGCAGGTTCAGAAAATGGATTTATTCCGAACGTTCTATTATTATCTGCGAAGAAAATTGCCAATTCATCTTTGGATTACCATCAAGACACGGATGCTACATTGTTTGAAGATTGGTTTCAAAATCGTCTGCTTCCGAATGTGCCCAAAAATAGTGTTATTGTGATGGACAACGCTAGTTACCACAGTTGCCAACTAAGTAAAGTGCCGAATTCAAATAATACAAAAGTGGAAATTCAAAACTATATGATGGAAAATAATATATATTTCGAGGAAACCTATACAAAAAAGGACCTTTTAAATGTTTTAAAAACATTCAATATTAAAGAAGAATATATCTCTGACAATCTCGCAAGTGCTAATGGTCACACAGTTTTGCGCCTCCCTCCGTATTACGGTATTTTTAACCCAATAGAACATATATGGAGCCAGTTAAAGACGATGATTAGAGGAGAAAACACATCCCCTACACTAAGTAGTTCTATTATAGAATTAATTAAAAAATGTGTAAATAATATCCCAGTAGAAAGTTGGAGAAATTCTGTGAGACGCGTGATCCAAGTTGAAGATTCCTATAACATAATTAATAGTAACGTAAGGCCCTTAATAATTAGTTTAGGCATAGATGATTATTAAATAATTAGATGACAGATTAATTACATGATTAAAATAAAGATACTTACCTATTATTTTATATTTGTTGTTTTGTTGAAAATAGCTACCCTAAACTATTGAAATTAGTAGGTAATCAGGACCTGTACCCTTTCAAAAGGTCCGGTGCCTACACAATAGATATTTGTCAGGCAACTTATTTATGGTTGGAATTACGACTGAGGGTTGTCATTTAAATTTTATTGCGGTCGAGAAATCAACGAATTATTGCGGAATGGAGCATAACTTATAGATATGTGGACCCTTAAAACATGGAGGATTTTTGCTTTTGCATATTTTAAGTGGTTCTTCCCATAATTGTCTATGGTTCTTCCTTCTTACCTTCCATATTTGCAAAGAACTATAAATCGGTGTTTTGCTGTTTTTTTTTCCAGTACACTTGTCATCTTTCAATGCATATGTTTTTGTTGGTAATGCACGATAGTAGAGACCTGTCTCATCTGCATTAAATGGGTCCCTTGGGGCATAACCCTTTAAAATTTAGATTTATCAGCCTTTAAAGCAAACTGAATTGATCCGAATGTAATAAAGTAATTAGTGTATGTACCTATATTTCTTAAGAATTGTTGGGTCGGGTTTTACTGCCCCTAATGGACGGTGTTTTTAGCATTATTGTTTACTAAAAATTCCTATGATGAGTGCCCGCGGTCGTTTAACAGATGGGTAGGTAAAAAGGAGTATAAAATTTTTAAATATGGGGAATTCATAACCGGTCGTTTAACGCTTACTTTATAAGAAGCGGTCGCAAACAGAGGTTTTACTGTATATTGTTTCATTTATTAGTATTCTAAGTTTGTTTTATATTCCCTGTAATGAAGTATAATAGTTATAGTTGCGAATAAACTAATTTAATTAAATAGTATTTTATATACATAATAACTAAGTAATTCCAGATCAATAATATCAAATATTTAAAGATTCGTGCAGGTCCAGAGGACCCTTATTGCTTTCATAGCGGTGTTACGTTCGTCCTCGTTCTCTCATACGTACAAAGAGCTTTACTGCACTGGCACAAATGGCACTGGCCTGAGTGCTTGTGAAGCATGTTTAATGAGCACTGGCAAAATTATTTATGACTACATGCAACCAGAATAATTTACAACTCCGCATCTCGAGGCAAAGGGTTAGTTTGTAGCCCTAATAATAATAATAATAATAATAATAATAATCTTTATTGTCTAACAGAACAGGTTCCAATTACAAGACAATGTGACACAAAAATACAAAGATTCAGTTTAAAAAATAATAATAATAGGCTAACAAAGGATTAGTAAATAATTCTGAAATAAAGAAAAAAAAAATGATGAAATTCAGGATGTTAACGTTGTTGTAATAGTTTGAGTTTAGTTGCATTTATAAACTGAGGGAGGGACAGGCCAAATACATCAATGTCATTGCAGGTATTATTGAAAATAAACATTGATTGATAGATTGGTGTTTTAATTAAGAAGTTTGTTGAGGGAATAGGCAGATGGAAGACGGGAGAGGATCTGGTAGTGCGTGAGGGAACATGGAAGTTTATACAGGATAGTAGCATAGGGCAATCTATGAGCGATCTGCACACTTTGAACAAGAACTGAATGGTCAAATAATATCTGCGATTGAGAAGCGATGGTATCTGAAATCTTATTAAAAGGGCATTTTGGTCAGAGCCTCTAGGGGGATATGTGCGATCTTTCTTAAATAAAAGATATTTGACAAACTTTCTTTGGACGTTTTCTAGAAGATTGATGTATTTGTGGAATATGGGGTGCCATATAATAGCACCATATTCTAGTTTGGATCGCACAAAACTATAATAAAGGGTCTTTAATGTTTGAGTATTTGTAAAATCAGCCGAATTTCTTATAATGTATCCAAGCATCTTCATTGCACTGCTATAGGTATTGCTGATGTGAAAAGTAAAGGAAAGTTTTGGGTCAAAAACCACACCCAGGTCTCTAAAAGTATCACACTGTTTAATGGTTGAGTTATCAATACTATAGTTGAACCGAATAAAGTCGACCTTATTTATAAATGTCATGGCGAAGCATTTGCTTACGTTCAGGGGCAAGTTGTTAATTTTGCACCACTTTTCCAGGGTGTTTAGGTCCCTCTGCAATAACAGGCAGTCAGATAAATTACTTATTACTCTGAATAGTTTTAAATCGTCTGCAAAAAGCAGTACATTGCTGGACATATCATTACTTATGTCATTAATGAAGATTAAAAATATTAAGGGGGCTAGATTGCTACCCTGAGGAGCACCACTAGTGGCTTTGAATTTAAAGGATTGATAACCGCGAATCTCAACATACTGTACGCGATCTTTTAGATAGGACTCAAGGAATGAAACAAGTTGTTGGTTAAAGCCTAATTGAGATAGTTTACGTAATAAAATGGAATGATCAACTCTGTCGAAGGCTTTTGAAAAATCAGTATAGATGGTATCAACTTGCTTGCGTTTATCCATAGCCTGTCCCACGTATTGAGTAAAGCAGGCAAGATTAGTTACTGTACTACGGGCGTTGAAGAAGCCATGTTGCGTGGGTGAAATTAGCGATTTTATTTGGCTAAAAATGCATTCATAGATAGACATCTCGAAGACCTTGGCAAATGGAGACAAAATAGAGATTGGTCTGTAATTTGATATTTCACTGGAATTTCCCTTTTTGAGAACTGGGGTGATCCTTGCCTCCTTCCATACCTCTGGAAATGTATTAGTTTTAATTGATAAATTAAAGATAAATGACAGCGGATTAAGAAGAGGAGCAGCGCAGTCTTTCACAACAAAACATGGAACCCTATCAGGTCCACATGTTGGCTTGTTTTTTGTTTTCTTTAAAGATGCCATGATTAGTTCGTCGGAAAGGTGTTTGAGGATGACGGAAGTGCATCCACTTGATATTTCTTGTGAATAGGCTTCGTTAGTTGGGGTGGTGAAAGCGGATTTGAAAAAGTTTGCGAAGGCATTTACAATATCGTTAGGTTCGGAGTACTGAGTGGTGTCATCCATAAACATTTCAGGCAGTGCGCATGTTGCTTTTTTTGAGTTAATAAATGACCAGAAATTTTTAGGATCATTGAAGATGGAATCCTCAGTCTTGTTAGTGTAGGTTTTGTAAGCAATATTAATCTTTCTTTTAATACTAGCACGGAGTTCTTTATATTGAAGCTGTAAAATTGGGGAGTTGGATTTTTTAGTTTTTTCAAAAACTCTATGCTTGCGTTTTGTATCTTTAATAATTTCAGATGTAAACCATATGGGGTATGTTTTTTGATGGATGATAGACAGAGGAACGCATGCGTTGAAAATTTCGTACAGTATCTTATAAAACCGAGTGCATGCTTCATTCACATCAGATAGTGTATACAGAACCGACCAGTCCACATTCAAGATCATCTCATATAAAAGTGGAAAATTTGCTTTCCTGAAATTATACTTTAGTTGAGATAGGTTTACAGGGAATTTTGACTTTTTGTTAGCGTGAAGGGATAGGGCAATGTTAAGGCAGGGATGATAGCTATCTTCCTTCACTAGAGGAAAAGATTCTGCGGAGACGTCACAGGTAACATTTGAGAGAACCAAATTCAGAGTTGTACCATAAGTATTAGAGATAAAGTTATGTTGCTCCAAGGCAAAAAGGTGAAGGAAGCTTTTGAGTGTTTCAGTTTTTGTATCATCTGTATAATTTCGGTGAAGCGTAGGCATATTAAAGTCGCCCATAATTACCATATTGCTACCATATATGTACTGAAGTGATTCAAGGCATTCAAGAAATGTTGTTAGGTCATTGTGGGTCATGTTGGGTGGCATGTAGATAACTAATATAAGTAGTGTGATAAAATTAACGCTTACCCTACATCCCACAACATCTACCTCAATGACATTGTTGCGAACGGCCTGAAGATCCAATTGAATTGCTTTATATCTATTGTTCACTGCCAAAATCACACCACCGCCCCGTGATACACCCATCCCAGCTAAATCCCTATCACAGCGAAACACTGAGAAGCGATTGTCGAAAAGTTCACTAGACGAGACTCCATCTTGGATCCAGCTCTCCGTAATTGCTATAAAGTCATGATCAGCTTCACAAACCGACTTATAAAAATCATTTGTCTTAGTATTGAGGCCTCTTACATTTTGATATAAACAGGATATTTCTAGGTTCGGGGATGTTGACGTACTGTTAGACAAACCTAATAGTTTAAATTATCGTTCATTGTAATAATTTTTGGAAAGCCATTATAGTACTTAATCTTAAGATTGGTTTCGCCATTCTGCAACCGGGAATCCAGGGTTGTTTTCAATTGTTTGTACTCTTCAATCTGCTTGGGTGTTCTATCATATCCAAGTGAGATATTCTTGTAGGAATCTATTTTTCGTACTTCCTTGGCACGGCGGACAATAGTTTTGACGTCGGCACTAGATTCCAATATTACTTTGATTGGTCTGATTTTTGAATGATTTTCTCGACCAACGCGAAAAACCTTTATATTCTCGACTTTGGCATCGGAATAGGCTTTTAAGATTATATCTGTAGCGGTTACAGTATCCATCTGATGCCTTGTTTGCCCCTCTGAAGGAGCAACTTCCAATGCACCAAATATCATAATATTCTTCTGACGCAGTTGTCTTTCACTAAGCTCTTGAAAGGATTTGCGTACAACTTCATTGGTTGATGCACTAGGTGCACCATTGTCGATGTTATCCGATAGTTTACGTCTTAGTTCATCAATTTCCGATTGGAGCTTTGATGATATTTTTATCTGTTCTTCGTATTTAGTAAGCAGAACGTGATATTGGGTCTCCATTTGAATCAGTTTTTTCATAATGTCGTTAAGTGAGACCTGGGCGTCCAAATCTGGTGACATATGAGTGGATGCCTGTACCTCATCCGGAATATGGTTCTCATTGCTAACCCCCGGGCCGATAGAGAGGCGATTTCGGGTTTGTCTGGTGGTACGGCTAGGTAGGATGCCAGTTTGAGAAGACATGGGGTCTGAATCGCTTTTGGTGGAGGTTTCTCCACTCCCACGTTGAGCGTGACTTGCACAGGTATCACATGTCCAAGTCGTTTCATTGGTTTTTTTCCACATCGCTGATTGTTTGTTGAATTCCTTATTCGTAAGCCCAGAGCAACCTTTGTGAAACCATGACAGGCATACGCAGCATGAGATCGATGGTGATTTGTCGCTGATATCTCCTTCACAATACGAGCATCTTATGTATTTGCTGTTTGGTGCCATAAGTAGATTAAATGATAAACACTGAACTTATGCAATTGTTTAGGATACTTGAAGTTTTGACCCACGATATATATATAAACGGTCCTGCTGAAAAACTTTCGTAATGGTAAAACCGCAAGAATAAATAACAATTATTCTTGTTGTAATAATATGCAAATCAATACAACATGATGCAAAATAAAAACTTAGGAACAAATAATTTTTGATTTTTAGATATACAGAGTGTCCCAACTCTATTTATACACGAAATATTTTCCTTCATATTCATAATAAAGGGTGCCCAAAATGTACGCACATTTTAAATATCGTGGCATTTTCGTTCTTGTCATAGTAGGCTTCTGAAAATTTGATAGCTGCCATGTAATTTATTGCAATTAACAGCCATGGAACGTCACACCGTAGAACAGCGCCTTGTTATCGTGAAAACGTATTATAAATGTGGAGAATGTTATGCGGAAACAGTTCGTAGAGTGCGAGCCGTTTTTGGAAGAAATAATGCACCAAAACATACGACAGTGCAAAGATTGATCAAGAAATTTGAGCAAAGTGGTTCAGTTGGAAACATAAAATCAACGGGGCGGCCGCGTACTGCTCGATCTATTGAAAATATTGCCGCAGTGTCGGAAAGTGTTGGTGAGAATCCAGGCACGTCGATTCGCCGTCGGTCACAGCAAGTGAACATTACCAAAAGCAGTATGCAGCGAATTCTTACAAAAGATTGGCATTTGCATACCTATAAAATCCAATTGACCCATGAATTGAAACCAGCAGATCATGGGTTGCGCCGTGAATTTGTTAATTGGATTCTGGAAAACGAGGCAAATGACAGAAATTTTTCGAAGAAAATCCTGTTTAGTGATGAGGCACATTTTCAATTAAATGGATACCTCAATAAGCAGAATTGTCGAATTTGGGGGGAAGAGAATCCTCGTGTTATTCACGAAAAATCAATGCATCCTCTACGAGTCACCGTTTAGTGCGGTTTTTGGTTCGGCGAAATAATTGGGCCATACTACTTTGAAGACGAGGCTGGAGCTGCACTAACAGTGAATGGCGAACGTTATCGTGCAATGTTAGAAGAGTTTCTGTGGGCTGAATTAGACCGATTTAATGTGGAAAACTTATGGTTTTAACAGGACGGAGCGAACTGTCACACTGCGCGTGAAACAATGGACTCGTTACGACTGAAATTTCCTGGTCGTCATATCTCGCAATGGTGATCAGAATTGGACACCACGATCCTGCGATATAACACCGTCCGACTTCTTTCTGTTGGGTTTTCTTAAATCTCGTGCTTATGCCAATAAACCAGCCGCAATTCCTGACTTGAAGAACGAAATTCGACGCATCCTTGATGAAATTCGTCCACATCCTTGATGAAATTCGTCCACAAATATGTGAAAATGTTATCGATAATTTCGTCAAAGGTGCAAGGGCCTGCCAGCAAAGCCGGGGTGGACATTTGTCGCATATTGTGTTTCACACTTAATCGTGATATGTATTCTTTCTAATCCCAGTAAAGTTTTGACATAGGTATATTTCAAGAAATAAATGTGTTTTGCTAACAAATAAAAATATGCGTTCATTTTGGGACATCCTTTATAAAGACACGTTTTAAGAGAAATAGTTCACAATTTTTTGAATATTCTCTTATTTTTTTCGGTACATCTGAAAGCCTTCGATTGTGTGGACCACGGAGTATTGTTGCGAAAATTGAAACACTATGGCTTTGGAGAGCTGGCCCTCATGTGGTTTACTTCCTATCTCGGTGAAAGAGTTCAGGTGGTGAAAACTGATTTAACTTGCTCCGACGCTTCCGTTGTCACTAGAGGCGCACCTCAGGGATCGGTATTGGGACCCATTTTGTTCTTACTGTACTTGAATGATTTGGCAAGTCTAAATATTCAGGGTAGATTTACACTATTTGCTGATGACACCAGTCTGCTGTGGCATAGTAGGGATGGTGAGGATTTAAAACTGGTTATCAATAGCGATTTGCATAATGTCAAGCTATGGTGTGATGCGAACAAATTATGTTTTAATGTACATAAGACAAATATTATGACCTTTGGGTTTAGCTTCACTACCCTAAATCTCGAATCTAAAACTATTGAAAATAAATCCATATACAAATTCTTAGGTCTCACTATTGATAATAAACTTAAGTTTGAAGAGCATATAAAGAACATAAGTAGGAAGTTGGCTGCAGGATGTTTTGCGATTAGAGTTGTTTCTCATGAGCTCAGTGCCTCTGCAGCTAAGATGGTGTACTACTCCTTGTTCGAATCATACGTACGATATGGTATTGCATTCTGGGGGTTCGCGAGCATTCAGCTCATGAATTCAATATTTGTTTTGCAAAAGCGGGCCGTACGGTATCTGTGTAGGGTTAAATGTCGGGAACACTGCCGACCTCTGTTTAGAAGGGAACACATATTGACTATTCCATGTTTGTTTATTTTGGAATCCGTTTGCCTCATGCATAAAAAGTACTTCGGAATGCAATCGGATCAGGTTAGATACAGTACCAGAGCACATGAAAATCATAACCTTAGAATGCCTATACCTAAAACTTCCCTCGCTAAGAATTCAATATTGTATGAGAGTAAGAAAATGTATAACCATCTTGGTACTGCCCTGAAATCTATTTCATGCTATAGGCAGTTTCGTCGTAGTGTTAAAAACATCTTAATACAAAGGACCTATTACAGTTTGGAGGAATATTACGGTGATGTTTTTTGATTGTGGAGTTTATTTTCTTACTTCTCTTGTTTGCGTGCTTGACTCACTAATGTTGTTTGTAATTTGTTTTAAAATTCAATTGTTTTTGACAAATGCAGGTCTTGCAGTCTTGACATTTGTATTAACCTACTTTACTTTTATTTTACTTTTATTTTACTTTATTTATATGTAAATGTTTGAACGTGTTTTACCTTTACAGAATGTTATTGATATTGTTTCATTATTTTGTTGTTTATTTTAAGTTGACTGGATAGATATATGTAGATTAGTTTGCTAGATCGCTTTGTCAATAGAAATGTTTTTTTCTCAGACAATAAAGTATATTTGACTATGACTATGACTGATCCCCGGATCCCGGGATTTGTCGTACAAATCTCGAAAATTCCGAGATTAAGAAAACCTTTCGGGATTGGCATCCCTAGTTGACATGCTGCTAATCTATATACGCGTGATCCACAACAGTTATACAAGGAACGGTTCCCAGATAGCCCACCATCGCTATGCACTTTTGCAAATGATAAAAGGGTTCTTCTCCTAGCTCGAGGGGCTCACAACATGCTCAAACGAACTTAATGTGTAAGCCGGTAGAAAATCCACATTGGGTTCGAGAAACTCATTTCCAAAATGTCTGGGGGGTAAATGTGTGGTGCAGTCTACTGAGTGCAGAGTAAGCGCGGATCCAGGGGGAGGGTCATGGGGGTCACAAACAGAGGAACACAAAAAAATATTATATATTATACATATTTACTTTGCTCATATTATTTTTCAGTGCATGATAAAATTTAATTATATTGATCCGTAAAATGATTTATGAAAACTTCTTTTATTATTTTGGAGATTTATTATACATATAATAGCATTAATACACAAAAGTAAAATATATTACTTTTTTGTGAGTGACCCCCCCCCAAAACGAGGTTCTGGGTCCGCTCCTGGTGCAGAGCTGGTTAACCTAGTTCCACAATCGAACATAAGCAACCGCGCGGATTCTACCAATCATAATTTCTTGCTCTCCATTCTTTATATTTACGGGGACGCTATTATTATAACGTTACGGCAATTTATAACTGTTCTTCGCGAGAATTGCCCATTATTGTGTGTATTACTGGTTGCCTCTGAATTGCAAGTTAAGTCGTTTTTTCATAACTTTTTTTAAGAATGAGGAAATTAAAAAACACGTCCAATAACTATACCTGATATTTCTCATGATGTCATGATTTTCATTGATGTTCCTTTCGATTTTCTAAAGTATGTTTACTGACTTAACTGTTAAACACAAGTTGGCAATACTGATTGTCAGACTGTCAGTGGTTGTCGTTGTCGTTTGTCGGTTTTCTTTCATGTGGTTTCTATGTAAACAACACTGAATTTTTTTCTTTAATTTATTTTATTTTGTGGATTTTCTTACATACATTTGTGATTAGTGATTTTTATACGATGGAAATACATTAACAATATGTATTTCATTACATATAGTTTTCGTTGAATTAAAATTTTTTTGTCTACTAATTTTTTAAAGATCATGGAACTTTAGTCAAGGTTTAATATTTTTTAGTTGTTTTTAATTTTAACACTAGAACTGTCTGCTAATTTGTTGTTAATCTCGCAGAACGAGTTTTTGTTGTGCATAAGTTGATATAATTAATAATATTTATTTACAATAATGTATGTGCTGGTTAACATAGAAGTTAACGAATGTTGACACTCCTAGTCCCTCAATATTTTCTACTATTACGGTACTAAATGTTTTAAATATATTTAATAATTTCATAAATCTATTATATTTTTTTGTGTTTTTAGGCGAAAAGCTGCTATCGATGATATTGCGGTTAAACCCATTACCCAGTTTCCAGTTTCACTGGCAGAAGAGGTAAGCATAAGCAGACTTTTACAGGGTGTTTTTTAAATTAATTAGTAAAATGCCGGATTAGGGCCATTTTAGGTAAATACATATCCTAACTAACTCCTCTTCTAACTGAACTGTTTAGTTTTTGAGATGGTTACAGATTTAAACCTTTTTAGTTTTCAATTAAATAACCAGCCTGACTTTTTGTGAGATAATGTACTTAAATTCTGCATAGTATTACCTATGAATTGGCATAATAGCCTATCTATTCATGTTGACAACATTCAAGCTTGAAACATACCTATTGTGATCAAATTAATGTAAGTTTCTAAATATACCTACTTAAGGTACCTACCGCTAAATTTTTAGCCTAGTGTCTCAATGCAACAGGCTAAAGCTAAAGGCTCATTGGTCTAAATTATCAATGTCATATTAACTCATAAACTCATATCTTCTATGGATAGGTACCATTATGGGAACAATTGTTGACATGGAAGTTATTTGACTGTTATCTCTTATCACTAACAAGGTATTGATAATTTGAATTTTTTTGTTATATATAAAACAGATAATGACGATTTTTTACTAGGTGTACCTTACTTCTTTGTTGAAAATCATCAACTTGTATTGCTTATACATATTATCCACAAATAATTGCCACCATATTTTCTGGCCACCTGCACCCGCATATGTTTAACCTGATACCTTGATACCTCCTGTATCTAAGCAAATCCCTATACAGTTAACATATTCATGCAACTTGAGTCTATTATAATGAGAATGATGAAAATAAATTTGAAACTTGAAATAACTATATTTTTTTATTTAAATGAGTTCTGTTGTCATCAAATAAAAAAGTGTTTTTAATATTTCCCCAAATATTTATACTTAAGTCATCTAAAACCAAAAATTTTGAATGTGCAATTACTTTATTCCCAAGAAAAAAGTATGACCTTTCTATCCTAAAATAAGCCACACTGCTTTAGTCATTATTTAAAAAATACACTGCAGATCTACCTAATCAGTCATAGAATCCCTTAAGCTGAAGCCCCCAGAATCCTAATTTCAGAACTTAGATCGAAATACCATTTTTGATTTGTCAAGAAACTAAAAACAATTTCAGAAAATTTATTCCTTGCAAAGAACAGCTGTATTAAGGTGTCTATTATATCACTGCTGATAAAGCAGTGGATTGTGTATCCCACCTTATCCTTTCTTAGAAAATATTCAACTAGCAACATTATGACCGCTTACAGAGTGAATATAACTTGCTCTTTTCTATTAGTGAAATTATTACTGCAGCCCACCATTGAACATTTGCAAATAAGTCTCTAATCAGGTGTGTAATTTTGAATATTTCTACTATGACTTTAAAATGTTAACCACGAAACTGTAAGAAGTCATCGTTAAAAAAATAAAGATTGTCAAATAAAAGGACTCTTAATGCTGGGACCACACTAACCGCGTTTGTCGCGTTATTTACATTTAACCCACTGTAGAACTACGCGATAAGTAACGGCATTAGCCTTTAATGTGGTCTCAGCATAACTCCGTTTTTTTTCATATTTATTAATACTTTAATTACTTATCTATTTTCACAATGGCACTTGTGTAGTAATGCATCCGTTACTTCACGGGTTTGCGACCATTTACTACGCATATGTTTAGTACATCCTGTATGCCTTAGGGCGACTTTTTTATTGTTTTGTAGATTATTTTTTGGCTTAAACCAGAAGTCGTAATCTTTGGCTTATTTCTAACCTGTGGCATTGTTTGTTTTGTTGAAGAAGTCATTCTCTTCCTCATTAACTACTTCCTCAAATATATCGTGAATGTCGATCAATAAATCCATTTTTACCGAATAATTCCACAAAATCGTCATCATTTCTAGAACGTTTCTAGTTTAAACCATACATTGTGGTTTAACTAGTTCTTTATCCACATTATTTAACTTAGGTTTGGCAGTTTGGTGGTAACCATGGTAAAAAGGATGTATTTTGGAATAATCCATGGTTTATAGTTAACTACACATTAAAAAAGCCACACTAAAGGTGGGTTTTTCAACGTCTATTCAACTATAAACCATTGATTATTCCTAAATACATCTTATATTGAATTTTCTTGAGCCAGGCATCGGTCTTTTACTTTTGTTTCTGCTGTAGATATCTTATCGATAGCAATCTTGAAAAATTTTCATTTTGAATTTGAATTTGATTTTCTTCTCATCTTCTTCTGTTTTGGTCTTACGTGCTTTTCTTATTCTCCATAGTACATATCTGTTTTATTTATCAGGGAATTTGTGTTTTGAGGTTAGTAATAAATGTATGTGTGTGTCTAAAATGAGTCCGCAAACAAATACAAATGGGTGCGGAGATATAGCTAGTATAAATATTGTATAGTAGAGAGGCCAGTGGCGACCCCTGGGGTTCTCCCGCCCTAATTTTTCTGTTGCTTGAAATTGTATTTTCTGATAGACACCGCGAATGTACTGTCCTCGAGGTATTAAATCAAAACTTTTATCAAACAATTGGGCACACCCAACCTTATCAACTTTAACATGAGACCATTGTGCCAAACTTTATCGAACGCTTTAGAAACGTCAAAAAAGACTGCTCCCGTCAATTTGTTAAATCCTCTCAGTATGTAATTTGCGTTGTTTGGCGCACCGTGCAATGAGCAGCTCGAAATCCAAACTGCTCCGGTGGTAAAATATTGTTGTCAAATAATAAATCCGATTTAGTATTAGTGTTTCAACAATCTTGCCAAGACACGATAATTAACTTATTGGTCTGTAGCTGACTGCTAACGTTAGATCTGTACCTGTCTTTGGGGATTAGTACCACCTTGGCCTTTTCCCAAGTGTCGGGGAAGCAACCTCTTTTGAGTATAGCCTGGACTATGTTTGCTACATCCGAAGCTGTATTTTCTGGCAAAATCTTCAAAGCTGCGTTCCTAATACCGTCGGAACCGGGCGCTTTTTTTAAATTAATATACTGTAAAGCAGACCGAACCTCCTCAGATGTCACTTGCAATTTTTGTCTCCGTTAATGAACAGTTTATAGGATTAAATTGAATTTCAAGACACAAAAACGTTTAAAAACAAATTAAAGTTGACATATCAAAACGATGACATCAATGAACAACTCTCTAAATATCTTTCATCTCTGTCTAGCACGTTACTTTGAATTCGAGGCGTATTGCGCAACCCCGGAGACGTTCTATTATGTTTTTATTGACTTTTAAGGCTATAATAAATAAAGATGGGGAGTTGTACATCACGTTGTCGCTTGATCGTTGATCCATGACGCACCAACAAAGATCCACCGTACCGACTGTAAAGTGACAATATGGTTTGAAGTTTCTGGGTGGCACATTATCAAATCTGTAATTAAATGCATGTCATTGCAACTTCTTAACGCTAAAAATAACCAAATATTTGTAGAAAGAGTGTTGAAATAACTCATTTGGGTTTAAGTGATGATTAAGATATATTTGCATTATTATTGTTTTAAAAAATTTAACTGTCTGGCCGTCGAACGGTAAATGATAGTTTCCATGCGAATTATCATATGTCAACGTTCAAAACTGGCTTAAATACAGGGTGTTTCTTAATGGCGTTCTATTATTTCAGGATGTAATTCATTGGGTTATTTTTTGAAGAAAAGTTCATATAAACCTATGCCCTCAACGGCCTAAATTTTCTGCCACAGGTGTTAATTTTTTTTTTAAGCATTGGTTTGTAATTTTATCTTCGAAGTTAGAAAAGATATTCTATTGCTCCACCAGTGGCGTTCCTGCAAACATGTCCTTTGATATCTTTTGCAAGAAAAGTGGTACACCATTGACATTTTCCATGTGGATGCTTTTTCTGATGAGCCTGGTCGGTTCTACATAAAAACGATCACTTGCGTTTTTCTCGACCGTTCCTGATTAAAATAATTAAAAATTGCTTCATTTAGCAGTGTTGACACATAATTTTTGAACACAAATCTAATTGAGGCGTACCATAAAAGGTGTTTGAGCTTGAAATCCTAAACACTAAGTATTAAAAAAAAAATAAACAAAGTAGTGCTCAGTGGCAGAACGTTGTAAGAAATAACAGAACAGCAAGTTAAAACGTTGTAAACGCCACTTTTATTTTTACTCTAAACACCAGGTTCCTTAGTGAAATGTTGTGCTGGATTTACCAATTTCGCTTCAAAATACTCTCTGGCTTTGTTTTTGGTGATAATACGAACAATATCCATTAATGTGTAAGCCTAAGAAACGTTTTCCCGCTTCTCTATAATCGCAAAGTCTCTATCGCAAATAAGGAAAGTATGCCCTTTGACAGGGAATTTGTGAATTATTTCAGAAAATACATTATTAGCCAATAGGACAAGGTACATGGCGATGAGGTACTGATTTTTATTTTGTCCGCCGCAGTTATCGGACCATAATATCAGTTTGTTCTTTTGGGTATTAATTTCTTTTGTAAGGTATGTATAGAGGCAGGAAGATATTTCCAAAGAATCTCTTCCACCACAATCTTCCGATCATAAGCACATAAATCCCTTTCCTTTTTCAGAATCATGAATGCCAAGATTACACACAGTGAGCTGTTGCGCATAATACATTTCCGAATGACTTAGTTGAAGTATAGACATCTGCTGTTGCATATCAAAAGAAATTACGTAAAAATCAGATAATGGAGCATTTTTTGTGTTACTTGACATTGCTTTTGTTGCAGACTCTGCTCTTCTATGGTGAATTTCTTGTTCAGTAATAGCGCTTTCATCTCCTGCTTTAGTTTTGACGGCCAAGCTGTCACAAGTGGAACACGTATCTACTCTTGGTCTACCGAAAGCCAAGTTAAATTTTGATATGAAAATCTCGTTGTACCACTGTCGTGTCACTGGTGGCTTTGTGATGGAATACTCCGCACAATATTTTTCCAAAAACGCTCGATACATTCTAGAGACATTCAAATCCGGTGATAGACAGCGCTAGTTTGGTGTTTTTGCTCTGGCATAATGGTTTTCAATGCAGGGAAAACTTTTAATATGCTCTATTATTTTATTACTCCATTCCGTGTTGATCAGATTACGTCGTGAACCTCCACGGGCGTCTGAAGTATCCACTTTTCCCTCCAGTATCTTCTCATCCAAAAGTTGAAATCTTGTTGGAGTCACGCCAAAAGTGTTACAAAAAAATGTAAGACATACCTTCACCTCAAAACCGCCAGGCAATAATATGAAGTAACTGAACGAATGTTTCCTTTTACTTTCACTTGGATGATCATAGGTACCTTCCATTACGCCTTCGTTTTATTAACTGCGGATGAATAAGTCGTTGTAGATAATTTTGTTGTTTATTGTAGTCTGCAATTTCATAAAATTGCTTAAATAACTCAATGCGGTATTCTAACTTTATTGATTTACATGCAAATTTGCACTTACATGTTGCCTAAAAGAAAAAAAAAACTTAATGCATTTTTATAACATGACATGAGATATTTTAAAAAATAGTTGGAATCGGTAGTATAATGGACGCACTTCTTACCTCAGGTGGAGGTAGTTTTTTGGCGTGGAATTTCTTCGCTTTTTTAATTTATTTTTCTTCCACTCATCCTCATGTCTGGTTCTCTTTTTAGAGGTATTCATATCTACACTTAGTTTAAGAAACTAAAATACTTCAAATTAAATTCAAGGAATTGCTAACTATGGCCTTCTTTCGATTAACCAAACATTAAACTGATTAGTATGCTCTTGGCTCTTAAAACGTTATGACTTGCATACCACAGACATCCCCACTTCGAAACGCGCTAAGCGCAAAATATGTATGCACAATAGAATATGGTCCTTACAACCCATTTCCTCAGAAAAATCCATTGTGGAGGATTTGGCACTTACAACGTTTTGGAAATGCACGCCTCAATTATCCTGGAATAATTACGTTCTTACAAACATCATTTTAGAAACAATACTTGTTTACATAAAGTAAGTTGTGGGTTCAAAACCATCTCATCGTATTACTTCTTCGATTTTTAGTGTTTTATTGAATTAATTTTATTTTTTCGCTGTTTTTATTCGAATGTACCGGTAAATATGGTGGTTTTCATAAAGGTAATTCGGAAGGTAGTGCTCGAAGTGTCAAAGCACCCGAAATTGAGGAAGCGATGCAGCAGGAAATCGACGATCATCAAGTTGTTTGGCGGATTTTGGTTGATTATTTGGTATATCCGTACCATATTCTTACAATACAGGCATTAATTTAATTAAAATGAATCTGAAATATTAGCATTTTATTAAGGAACACCCTGTATACTATACTATACCCAACGTTCAATGACTAAAAATAATCTAAGTCGTTCTGTATAGTTCCACTTGCTTATCTACCTAGATTGAATAATTACAAACAATCAAATGAAGGTCGATTACCAAAGTACACACTATTACCTACTTCTGCTATAATTTTTCTCGGAAGATGTTTGGAATTTCTTTTGGAAAACCCTACTGTACAGTACAGTGGTCACAGTTTAATTTCCTAATTATAGCCCACATTATATTTACAAAGCAGTATATGGCAAATATTTGGTTTAGTAGTTTTTGGCGGTTTGTAGATTGATTAAATTACCGTTTGTCTAATAGAATAGACGCGAATTTGCTCGTCAATTGTTTTAGAATGATTTCTGTATCTATGGTTGGTTGTATATTATGGTTAAATTAAAGTTGAAGTGCATAATGAGTTTGCCTTTATGAATCAGTTGATGTTAATAGAGCAGTGATTGTCTGTGTTGTGTTACTTACTAAATGTTCTCGAAATATGAATGGTTTCGCATTTGACTTTGATGGGAAGCTTTAAGGATTACATTTAAAATATGTAGGTACGTATGTATACCGGGTGTTGCATCGTCGAGCGGGACATTGGAAATCCCATGTAATTTTAAATGGGGTCAATTATTGGCTTCCCTAATTATTTTAGAGAAAAATTCTATTTAGGTTTATTAAAGAGCACTAAAACCCACATTCAAAAGAATAACTTTAGATATTTTTGATGAGCCCGTTTACGGGTTATCGCCGATTTCTTTTTAACTATTTCTCCTTTTTATGGCCCCGTATTTGCGGGCACCAGTCAAGGTAAAAGATGACTGTCAAATAAAGTTGTCATTTTGAAATGTGTGCTTTATTGTTATAAAAACTCGTACATCGAAAATATTAGCCATGAATTACACTTCTGAAGAAAAAATATTGATGATTAAATGGTATTATCAAGGAAATAGTTATCAAAATGTGTCAGACATATTTGCTGCTCTGTATCCGAATAGACCGATACCTGCAAAATCTACAGTCGAAAGGACTATCAAGAAATTTGAGACAAAAGGCACTGTAATAAATAACTGCAGATGTGAAGAAAGGCAGGAACAAAGAAGAGATGCAAGAAATGATAGGGACTTGCAAGTTTTATTGCGCGTGGAAGAAAATGATGGGAAGATCAGCACAAGGAAACTTGAGGATGACATAGGATTAGATCACACCACAGCGTTACGAGCTTTGAAACGACATTAATATTATTCATACAAATATGAAAAGCACCAAGAGCTAAGAGATAGGGACGAAATACGACGACAGGAGTTTTGTTTTGGTATGATGGAAAGAGCAAACATGGATAGGGAATTTTTAAAAAACATTTGTTTTACTGACGAATGCACATTTACCTTAAACAATGAACCCAATGTTCAAAATTATCGATATTGGAGCAAAGAAAACCAACACAGGTTTGTGGAAACAAGAACGCAATATCCACAAAAAGTTAATGTATGGGCTGGGATTTTCGGAGAAAATATTATCGGGCCATTATTTCTTACACGAAATTTAAATGCAGAATATTTTTTGGAACTACTTGAAGATCATATTTTACCTACTTTACATGATGCCGCCAGGGAAAATCAGGAAGTTTGGTACCAAATGGATGGCTGCCCGGCACATAGTACCCTGGCTGTCCGGGAATATTTAAACCGTGCTTTTAATGGAAATGTTATTGGCTTAAATCATACAGTAAATTGGCCAGCCAGGTCTCCTGATTTATCGCCAAATGATTTCTTTCTCTGGGGCCATTTAAAAAACAGGATATACAAAGATAAAAAATACCCAAATCTAGACGAGTTAAAAAATGCTATTTCTGCCGAATGCAATAGAATTTCAGTTTACCAACTAGCGAATGTAAGAAGAGAATTTTATGATCGCCTCGGTTATTGTCTAGCAGTCAATGGAGGAATATTTGAACATCTTCTTAAATCCTAAAGTTCTAACAATTTAATAGTACCTACCTATTAATTAGTAAAATATTGAAACATGTAAAATGTCATAATTAACCTTGTAATTGGATACTTTATTTTAGTTTTATTCAGATTAATTTGTACTCATAAATACACCTTTAATATTTTCGATGTACGAGTTTTTATAACAATAAAGCACACATTTCAAAATGACAACTTTATTTGACGGTCATCTTTTACCTTGACTGGTGCCCGCAAATACGGGGCCATAAAAAGGAGAAATAGTTAAAAAGAAATCGGCGATAACCCGTAAACGGGCTCATCAAAAATATCTAAAGTTATTCTTTTGAATGTGGGTTTTAGTGCTCTTTAATAAACCTAAATAGAATTTTTCTCTAAAATAATTAGGGAAGCCAATAATTGACCCCATTTAAAATTACATGGGATTTCCTATGTCCCTTCGACGATGCAACACCATAGAGTGAGCCCCAGAAGTAATGTCTAAATTCACTTAAAATTCAGCGGTGTGATTTTTGGAAAAGTGCTTGGACCCGTCGATTTTTATTTTTTAGTCTGGTGTTTTTATGGTGAATCCATGTATGCAGGGTACCCCAAAAGTAAGTTACGACCATCAACCTCAGTTTTTTAAATGAAAACATCTATTCTTTATTTCATTTTTCAATTATGATTCGACGCATCTAAGTATGTTTCATGTACCATGTCCTATACCTAGACTCAATAGTTATCGAAAAAATTACGATGGAACATATCAATGAGTAAGACCGTATTTCTGTGGATTTATTTGTAATACGAGGAAAACATTCCATTATGTTTTGCAAAAGTTAGTTGCTTTCCTTCGCCGGATTCATCTCCAGACGCGTTTCGCTGTATAACAGCTCGTCAGTGAAGCTATAGAATCCGACGAAGGAAAGCAACTTTAAGAGCCTACTTGACCCTAAAAGATCGATGACAAATGGTAGATGTAGCCTTTCAGCGACATCTAGTGGCAATCAAATGCATCAACCTGGCCCGTCTAACAAAATCAGTTGGAGTCGGAGAAGCAAACTACTGTAAGAATCCGGCGAGCCGGTATCCTCACAGAGTCGCCGCCAGGAGCGCATTAAAAGCCAAATCTCGGTTACGGGCCGAGTACCAACTATTGATTTGCAAAAGTTAGTTGCTTTTTTTTTGTTATACAGCGAAACGCGTCTGAAGATGAATCCGGCGAAGGAAAGCAACTAACTTTTGCAAATCAATAGTTGGTACTCGGCCCATAACCGAGATTTGGCTTTTAATGCGCTCCTGGCGGCGACTCTGTGAGGATACCGGCTCGCCGGATTCTTACAGTAGTTTGCTTCTCCGACTCTAACTGATTTTGTTAGACGGGCCAGGTTGATGCATTTGATTGCCACTAGATGTCGCTGAAAGGCTACATCTACCATTTGTCATTCCATTATGTGTTTATTTTATATTTTTTCAATTTTGGTCTTTTTGAATGTTGCCTTGTCACCGTTTAGTCCCATAGAAACTGTATGTCAATTTTACTTCAAATAAGTAATTGTCCGTAGTTGCAAAAGTTTTCACAATGGCGAAGTTAACGGAATGAGAAAAAATTGAAATTCTATGCCTGGTTGGGTTTGGTGGTAGAACACGTACTCAAATAGAAACAGCTTAATTATTCAATGAAATCCATCCTGATCGTCCTCTCATAATATATGTCAAAAGGTGGTAAGTAGAATAGAGGCTAAATTTAGAGAATTCGGTCATGTTAGAGATTTGCCTAAATCTGGTCGTCCTGGTCGGGATGAAAATGAACAACTTGACTTTTTGCTTTCCTTGGAAGAAAATCCATATACTCTCATTGAGTCTACTTTACACGTGCGGAAATCATTTGTTCCCTCAATAATTCAAACGCACATAATATCACCTATACAAACGTATTCCAGTGTATTAGTTATTTGAAGATGATTTCGATAAGCGAAATGAGGTTTGTGAACGCATGCAAAATCTATGCAATCTAAATAATAATTTAGTAAAAAATATTACTTTTTCCTATGAAGCTACGTTCTGTTTGAATGGTAATGTGAACAGACAAAATTGTCGTTATTGAGCAACAGAAAATCCGCATTGGATGATGGAGGTTCACAGCCAGTACCATAAGAAAACAAATGTGTGGTGTGGAATAGTGCGCGAAAGAGTAATTAGTCCATTTTTCTTTGAACAGTCTTTAACTGGACAAGTATATCTCGAATTTCTCCAACTTGATTTAATTCCAGTATTAGTGGCCTTATTTCCGAATGCATTGGAGCCAGACTTCCCTGACGAAGAAATGATGATCCAGCGAGATGGTGTTCCTCCGCACTATGCTGCCACTGTGCGTACATTTTTTGATGAAACCTTTTCCAATCGGTGGATAGGAAGGAGAAGACCTATCGAATGGACTGCTAGGTCGCCAGACCTAACTCCGCTAAACTTCTTTTTGTGGGGGTACCTCAAATCGAAAGTATTTGTTGACAGGCCAAACAATCTGCAGGAGTTGAAAGAGAGGATCCGAAGAGAAGTGCGTGCCATAACTCCGGAAATGGTTGAAAACGTGCAAAGAGAGTTTATTGATCGCTTTGGATATTGTCAAGCCGTAAATGGCGCACATTTTCAACATTTAATTTGATTTGTTGTTCTGTTCTTTTTAAATAGACAGGTCTTACCTATTGATGTTTAATCGTAATTTTTTCGAGAAATGTTGAGTTTAGGTATAGGACATGGTACATGAAACATACTTAGAATTCGACGTATAATTCAAAAATGAAATAAGAAAATAGATGTTTTCATTTGAAGAAGTGTAGTTGATGGTCGTAACTTATTTTTGGGCTACCCTATACAGGGTGATTCAAAAGTACTTTGACAAGCTTCGGGAGGTAATAGCCGACATCCGACAATATTTTAAGATGAAAACTTCTTATAAACAGTGGTCCTTGGCGACTTCGTTACGGAGAATTGAAATGTTAAAAGAAATAGTAATAATTTTTAAATAACTCCTTAACGAGTTATTTTTTTTTTTGAAATTTAGTGAATTAAATAAGCATCTAAGGACATTTATTTTTAAAGTACAACACGTTCGTAAATTTAACCAGTGGCGTCGGTACAAAATGTTGCTATAATATTTTTTGTGAAAACTATGCTACACCACTGACTTATTTTATTTTAACTTTCTTCTTATGAATCCCCTCATCATTTACAACAAAAAAGATCACGTGTATTTTTTTGATACGAGGGACGGTTTAAGGGTAAATGACTATTTTACTTGACTATACACAAATATTAAAAAATGTGTTTTTAATTCAAAGATTTATTAAGGTATACCATTTAATTTAATTAAATGAATAAGTACGTTACAGAAATTAAATGATTTTTAAATAAATTGTTCGAAATGTCCACCTTCAGCCAAGATGCAGGCATCTAATCTCCTTTGCATGGAATCTCGTACGCGTGCTAAGATATCTGGTTTGTTTCTTATTACTTCAAAGCCATCGATTATTCGGTTTCTTAGCACTTTTGGATTTTCGACTGGCGTTTTGTAAACGATTGACTTCAAATGTCCCCACAAATAAAAATCAAGGGGATTTAAATCTGGGGACCTTGGTGACCACGGTTGATTTTCTTCCTCAACTCCCCTCCCCTACCGATCCATCGATTTGGATAAATTTGATTTAGATTAGTCCTGGCCACTATGCTGAAATGAGCGGGAGCTCCGTCATGCATAAACCATATACGTCCTCGAGTTTCTAAGGGTACATCATCCAATAAAGGAGGAAGTTCATTTTCCAAAAAGTGTCGGTACGTATCGCCATTAAGCCGAAGTGGAAGAAAAAAAGGTCCTATCAAGTAATCGCCAACTATTCCTCCCCACACGTTTAATGAAAATTGGTACTGAGAATTTCGTTCACTAACTGCGTGGGGATTTTCCAAAGACCAGATATGGTTATTGTGAAAGTTTGTAATCGCACTCTGAGAAAAATTTGCCTCGTCCGTAAAAAGTAAATAATTTAAAAATTGGGGATTTTCAGCAAATTTTTCCAAAAACCACTGACACAAATTAATGCGCTAGGGAAAGTCCCTGGGTAAAAGAGCTTGTACCCTTCGAATGTGGTACGGATACAACTGCTGATCGTGCAGAATTCTCCAAACTGTGGCTTGGGTGAAATTGAGAGCATCAGCAATTACTCGGGTGCTTGTATCTGGATTTTCCACTACAGCGTTTAAAACAGCTTCTTCTAATTCTGGTGTTCGAGCTGTTCGTGGTCTTCCAGGAATGTCACGTGGCCTTGTAAAACTCCCTGTTTCAGCTAAACGGCGCTGAAGATTTGTAAATGTTGCAGCAGCAGGCAGTACTCGGTTAGGATATCGCTCCTGATAAATTCGTCTTGCTTCTCGTGCATTTCCATCGGCAAGACCATATACAAAATGCATGGCGACTAAATGCGCATTATTTCTTAAATAATCCATAGTAGGTACCTTATAAACAATACTAATAATATCCAACCAAAAAAACCAAACTGAAGAAATAAACCACAGTAGCAACTAACTGTCAAATATATTTTAATTTATCGACAAATGCATTTCCAAAGCCGCCTTGTAAAAATACAAAAAATTAAAAAAGCATTTCCAAAGCCGCCTTGTTAAAATACAAAATATTAAAAAATAACATACTAATAAATAAATAGGTATGCCATTGAGAACGTATTATACTTAGAAAATAGAAAATTCAGATGCCTTCCTTAGGCATATACTTATTTTTTTTTATATACTTATTTGTTTATTATTAAGTATGTATGTATTCATTAAAATACTTTAATAAATATTTGAGGGTATTTGTGAATTTAAAACACATTTTTCAATATTTGTGTAAAGTCAAATAAAATAATCATTTACTCTTAAACCGTTCCTCGTATCAAAAAAACACACGTAATCTTTTTTGTTGTAAATGAAGGGGGGGGGGGGTTCATAAAAAGAAAGTTAAAATAAAATAAGTCAGTGGTGTAGCATAGTTTTCACAAAAAATATGATAGCAACATTTTGTATCGACGCCACTGGTTAAATTTACGAACGTGTTGTACTTTCAAAATAAATGTCCTTAGATGCTTATTTAACTCACTAAATTTTATAAAAAAAAAATAACTTGTTAAGGAGTTATTTAAAAATTATTACTATTTCTAACACCCTGTATCTTCGTAACGAAGTCGCCAAGGACCACTGTTTATAAGAAGTTTTCGTCTTAAAATATTGTCGGCTATTACCTCCCGAAGTTTGTCAAAGTACTTTTGAATCACCCTGTATACATGAATTTACCATCAAAAAAGCAACATTAGGAAATAAAAATGGACGGGTCCCAGCGTTTTTCCAAAAACCACACCGCTGGATTTTAAATGAATTTCGACATTACTTCTGAGAATCACTCTATGTATATCATAGTTTTTTTAACCTTCTTGTGGACCCGTGACTAAAATACTTTAAATATAGTCGAAACAACAGTCTCACACTTTTAACCTGGACAAAAGAGTATTAGTTCAGATTCATTAATATTATTAACTTATATTACGATTCAGGAATTTAAAGAAGTACGAAATTATACCTTAATTATTAAGAAGCCGCTAATCCGTTCCGATTTAAACTGCGGTGGGCATTTGCAAGCGCTTTAAATTTTTTAATACAAATTTATTTTGAGCGCCAATTTAATTGTTGTCCACATAACACAAATTTTATTAAAATATGGTCAGGGGGAAAACACATACAGGTTGTCCGGAAATTTCATATCCTCCTGAGTTTTTCTAATTTTTCGGTAAAACTTTAGTATTTATATTAATTTTGGTCAAAAAAACATGTGAATTTTTTAAATTTAATTTTTTTTTGCTGTATTAAAGAAAAATTAAGTGCATTTAAATGGACATTAGGGCGGTATCGATATACAAATTATTTTAAGTGAAATTCTTTATAACAGTTTTTGTTTCCTGTAAAACATAGAAATACATCACGATTCACAATAAACTTTTTTGCTTGCACACAGAGTTCTTCCATCTAACAAATTTGTTTAAGTCAGAAGCCATTGTAGGAAAGTCTTGAATACTTTTTTTTGTAGAACGGCTTTAATACAATGGTCTGCTGAGTTCGCTGAGTGGTTCATTATTCGTCTTCAAATAGCAATTGTGGGTCCTGGTCCTCATGAAGTGTATTATCCAAAGGGGCATTTAAATCTGATCCCTTAGTACCAATATTTTTATCGTCTAAGTTTTCTGACTCAATAAAGTAATTGTAGTCATTGTCTGACAAATTTTCACAATCAGACATGCCAGAGTTTTCTAAGCATTCTAAAAGCTTTTCGTCGTTCTCTCTAGGTTTTAAATAGGTTTTCTTGCCAAATATAGCTAAAATAAAAAAAAATAGTAGTATGATTTTCGTATGCTTAATGACGTCCACTGAAATGGTCGTAGTTGTTTTAGACAAAAAATAAGCAGATGATAATTTGCCAAAACCTTAATAGTACTAGTGTGTATCCACTATATCCTAAACTACAAGTTCAATAAAAAATTAATAACATTGGCTACTTGCCATCAATTATTTCTCTGCGAAATACCGCCACCTTATCACTTGTTGATAATACCAATAGACGCAATAAAATATTCTTGGACGGAGGGACTTAGCGTTGCAATTGAGGTAAATGAATTCATGTATACAGGGTAGCCCAAAAATAAGTTACGACCATCAACTTCATTTTTTCAATTGAAAACATCTATTTATTATTTCATTTTTGAGTTGTGCATCGAATTCTAATTCTAATTTTTTTTTTAGTAATAATTCATTTATACAATACAATTTCATGTAAAGGGTCATTCCGTATATATTGACCCATATGCTAGCGGCATTGTTGATAGAGATATCAAAAAACTAAGGTGAATAAAGTTTTTAAAAAAATTATCAGAAAAAACAAAAGACTCTTGGAACTTCAAAATTTTTGCACGAGTTTTGTTATTTTAATTGGAACACCCTGTATATTAATAGATATTTGGGAAGAGCATTTTTTACTGATTTCGAAAATATATAGTTTAAAACGTTTTTGACAAGCCATTTAGAAAATATTTTAAATTAAAATTTTCTTAAAAAATTAATATTAAAATCGGGGTAGCCATGGACGACTGACTTGTTTGCTTTTGACACGCAATGTTGTTATTTAGTTTATTGTCATCATCCGAAAATGAAGTATACCGAGGAAGAAAAGTGTGAATTTTTACGTATATTCGATAAAAATAATTCAAATGCATCAGGGTTGTTATGTTTAAAACAAAATGTTTAAAACATTTGTTTTAAACATGTTTATAACACTTACTAGTGTTTTAAACAGATTTCTTTAAAACTGTTTAAAACATGTTTAAAACAGTGTTTTTTTTTAAGTTGTTTTTTTTGTCAAGCTTTACTGAAAATCACATAAAACTGTTAAAACAAAAAATATTAAATTAAAAACAAAAATAGCAATATTTATATCTAACGTTTAATATTAAAAGTACATAATTATAAAAACACGTTTAAGACTAGCTCTAGGTCTTAGTTTATATACCTACCTACAGTCTGTGTACCGGGTTCCAATAACATAAGCAAATAAAAAGTGTAAACACATAAAAGCGCCTTATAAAAGTAACAAAGATAAACAAACTAAAAACTAAACCAAAAGTCTCCTAGTCATTCTACTAAACTCTACTCTTGGTTTGAATTAAGCTGCCTAACTATGGTTACAAGTTTCGCGGCATTTTCTGTTCCTAATCGATTTCGAAGCTTACTATGAATTATGCCAAATGTCGAGAAAAGGCGTTTGAGTCCTGCAGATGAAGCTGAAGCTGAATAAAGATAATAATTTAGTAAAAAATATTATTTTTTCCGATGAAGCGACGTTCTCCTTGATTGGTATATTGGTAATGTGGACAGAAAAAATTGTCGTTGTTGGGCAACAGAAAATCCGCATTGGATGATGGAGGTTCACAGCCAGTACCCTCAAAAAACAAATGTGTGGTGTGAAATAGTGCGCGGAGAAGTAATTGATCCATTTTTCTTTAACTGGACAAATATATCTCGAATTTCTCCAACTTGATTAATTCCAGCATTAGTGACTTTTATTTCCGAATCCATTGAACCCAGTCTCCCCCGACGAAGAACTGATGTTCTAGCAAGATGGAACTCCTCCGCACTATGCTGCCACTGTGCGTAGATGTTTAGAAACCTTTCCCAATCGGAAGGAGAGGACCTATCGAATGGACTGCTAGATCGCCAGGCCTAACTCCGCTGAACTTCTTTTTGCGTGGTTACCTCAAATCGAAAGTGTGTGTTGACCGGTCAAACAATTTGCAGAAGTTGAAAGAGATGATCTGAAGGGAAATGCTTGCCATAACTCCGGAATTGGTTAAAAACGTGCAAAAAGTTATTGATTGCGTTGGATATTGTCAAGCCATAAATGGCACACATTTTCAACATTTAATTCGATTTGTTGTTCTGTTATTTTTAAAAGAACGGGTATTACTAGATGGATTTTTTAAACACGTTTTAAACATGTTTTTTCTTGAACAGTTTAAAACAGTTTAAAACAAAAAAAAAAAAACAGTTTTAAACAAAAAAAACATATTTTTAAGTTTTTTTAAAAATAAACATGTTTTTTTTCAACCCTGAAATGCATACAGGGCGAGGCAAGAATATCGGCAACTATATCCTAATTTGCCGCTTCCATCCAAAAATACATTTAAAAATATCGAGGAAGGATTTCGACTGCGAAAATCTATAAAGAGAAAACCAAAAGTAGTTCAAAAAGATTTGGATAAAGAGTTAGATATTCTGTTGTTTTTTCAAGGTAGATATGGTTAGTAAGGTTTTTACTATTTTCTTATACTATTTTTTTTTTCTAAAGAAAATCCAACCCGTTCTATTGAAGATGCTCATAATCATTTAGGCATATCACGGAAAAAAATACAGAAAACGCTTGGATCACATGCTAATCATCCTTACAAGATCTTACCTGTGCAAAGATTAGATGATGAGCATAGGCATAAGCGTTTGTTATACTGGCAAGAAATGCCTAGGAGGAAAAATGCGGCTCATAATTTTTTTAAAAAAATATTATGGAGTGATGAAGCGACATTTACTACAGCAGGAGTTTTCAATAGGAGAAACATGTACGTATGGGCTACAACTAATCCCCATAATATTGCAGAATTAAAATTCCAAGGTAGGAAATGTTTACATGTTTGGTGCGGTATAGTTAAAAATAAAGTCATAGGTAACAGAAAATCCGCATTAGATGATGGAGGTTCACTGCCAGTAGCCTTAAAAAACAAATGTGTAGTGTGGAATAGTACGCGGAAGAGTACAAGTTTAATAAAAAGCTTGCCATAATAGCTCAGTAACATTAGCTACTTAACATCAATGGATTCTCTGCGAAATGCCGCCATCTTATCACTTGTTTAAGACTGGCTAAGTCTCCGCGCGTCAATGTGTTGATGTAAGCGTGCTCCACTTGGAGGGAACCAGAGTCAGTGTTTTGCTCCAGAAGAAGATGTCTATAGGTCCCCCACGACTTGCTTCGTAAAACGTTTTGCACTAGGTCCTTTCTTAGCTGACTTTTGTAAGCTTGAAGGGTAAATTTAGGCCCATTCGCATCCTGAATGAAGAGAGATCGGACTTTTGTTCCCCCGATCGGTTGACGCGCGAGGCAATTGACCAAATTGCATACCATATTCTTGGACTAAGCTGTGTTTAGCATTCCGCAGATTTTCGAGTTTCTTTGTGTAATGTTAGTGTGAAAATTACAAAATTAATTATGTATGACGATTACTGTGTTCCCACTACATCTGGAAGAAAAAATGAAGCAAACATGGTAATTTAACCAATGAATATAAAGGAAAAGGAAAGAAAGTCAAAAAGTCTTTTTCCGCTGATTTCATAAAGAGCAATCAAAGGCTCAATTTTATAATAAAAAGTCTACATGTTTCGAAGGTAGTGACCTTCATCCTCAGGAGACAAAAGAAGTGTTGCTGTTAGTATTGGCAGTAGAGAAATTATTGGTGGAAGGTGACGTTGATGGAGCTTTAAAATTTGAAAATGTATTAAGCAGTGAACGTAATCAGCATACTGAAATGTTAAATACTTTTTTTTGCATTCAAAAGTACTGGTTAAAGATGAAAAACAGGGGGACAAACACAATTAAAAGGAGAACTGGAAACGTGTTCTGTATCAATTGACAGTTGAAGAACAATATGGTGGATGTTATAAAATGGGGAATATCAGTATGGTCAGAGAAACAAAAAAGATAAAAAAGCTCAATCACAGGCCTGATAGTTAGTCAGATAATCAAACATAAAACCTGTATATAACCTAACTTACAATTATGGCATGATAACAAATTATTAACAAGGTTGGGGAATAAGTGTCCTAAAAATTCTTCTTTTTAGGGTGGCCTCTATTAGTCGCTATATAAAACATAAAGGTTTATAGGAATTAACCCTATAGAATTGGTGTGGGCGCAAGTAAAAGGGTTTCTAGCAAGGCATAACACTACTTCTGAAATGAGAGACGTTGGAAACCTCTTGCAATAAACAGCCATAGAAATCAACAGCTAACTGACAAACTACTAGAGCTTAAAAGGACGCATCTTAAAAGGACGCATCTTAAAGCCCTAGTGGGACTGTATACCGACCACTGCAGACTGCGACACCATATGCACAAAATTGGACTGGCGCAAGATGAGGAGTGCCGACCCTGCATGGAAGATGCAGAAACAGCGGAGCACGTACTGTGCGCCTGCCCTGCAGCAGCAAGAACCAAATTCGCCCTATTTGGCGAGGTGACACTACTGCCGGAAGACATGAAGAATGTCTCCCCAAATACAATTATTAGCTTTATTAAGAAGATAGATCTATTGGGAGAAATATAAATAAGGTGTGAGCCACAATAGATCATTCAGTCGCAGTGGAGGGTTAATTGTAACCCACTCACTTTCAACCTAACCTAACCTAACCTCTTGCAAGAGGGAATAAAGGCAGTGGATTGTGAAAAATGGAATAAGTGCATCGAACATGTGATTGAAATAGAACAAAGAATGTGGGAAGCTGATAACATGCTAGAAAACACTGTAGAGCCCCTTATTATTTCTGTGGACCCCAATGACGATAGTTCATCGGACTCCTCGGAACATGATGAGTAAAATTTAAAAATTAAGTTGTTGTATTGTACGTAGTAGACTTTTTTTATAAATATTAATATTTATTCCAACTTATCTATTGTCACATTATTCCTACTTCTATATAAATTTTTATCTACTTAATGTAAGAATCACTAATATCTGAATTATCTGCCTATTTCTATATATTATAATCAACTATAATTATTATTATGCTTATTATTCTAATGAACTACCTATAGTAACGCCGTTGTCACATTACTTTCTTTCACCATACTCGTCTTTCTATTGTATGTAAATTAGGGTGACCCTAATTTAGGACCGATTCGGGGTGTGTACCTAAGTCTGAAATATCTGAAATACGGAATTTTTAAAAACTATCATTGCAATGTACCTGAAATTTACAATACAACCTTTAAGTTGTCCACCCTGCTTAATGGGTCCTGTCATTGCAAATTTACATTTTATTACTCTCTCGCATTAAGCAATAGAGTATAAATATGACAACAAATATTAATTAAAATGAGCCCTATTATACTTTTTCGAAAAATTTACACCCGTCTCCCCCTAAGACAGCACTCCAATGATGAATGTAAATTGTTACCGTAGCAAATATTTCATTTTTCCTACATACATAGAATTACCACCCAAATTTGAAGAAAATTGCTTTAATAATAACAGAGAAATTAGGGTGGATTTATGAAAGGCGGGACATACTGTACACAGGTTGCTAAAGTTTGATTTTTTTCCAATTTTTAACAAGAATCTATAATGTTTGTATACATTTCCAACATTTTTCCTATAGATCGGAAAAACTTTAGTACCCTGTATATCGAAAACCACGCATTTTATGGCATGTTTTAACTTACATTATTATTTTTATTTGTTTATTTTAAGGTATTGTTTCTAAAAAAAGGTATTAACAAGCTGTAATCGCCCACTATAAGAATGATGTCAAAATTATCCCATTTCCTTCAATTTAAAAGTATACTGGAAAAAATTTTGCTGCCCAACCGAGGAAAAGATAAAGAGCTAAAGGCAAGTGAATTTTTGTATATAATATTGCTACAGTTCTTAAAAAAATCAAAACTCTTTTAAATTGTATAAATTTAGTTATAAAGTAATCTATATTTTTTTTCATGAACGATTTTCAAGTTACAAAAGTTTCAAATAAAGGCCGAAATATTCGTTATAAAAAATATCATCCTTAGGATATCAGAGAGCCATCAGGGAATTTATGTATTTCAAACACTTGAAATCCCTTGATTAATACCATATTCCTTTAAAAAAAAAACTATTTCTTCCAACAAAACTTTTCTTATGCCTAAATAAATCCCTTTGTGTATTGGGTCAAGTGGAGGTAGAATCCGTTTACAGCAAACATTTATATTACAGGTTTTTTTTTAAAATCAAGTACTGGCACGTGGCATGTAATCATTATAAATGGTATTTTACTGGTTTTTGGACAGTATTCTAATTGTTTATACGGGGTGTCTAGATAGGAACGCACTCTACAGGGATCTCGTAAACCATCGGACATACAGAGATAATTAAATTGGAGAAAAGTTGCGCATTACTGAACTTTAAAACGTCATGTTTTCAAATTTCAATTATTCCTACTATTTCCGAAGATATTCGGGAAAACCCGTTTCTTGGCTATACAGGGTGTTATTTAATGAGTGTCCGATATTTTACAGGACGATTCCTCGGTTATTTATAAGGTGAAAAGTTCATATAAGCATGGGTCCGCAAGCCCTTCATTTTTAATATACAGGGTGTTAAAAATGTATTTCTATTTTTGTTTTTCGTAAATTATTTTTGAAATAATGTCTATATTTGGACGAAAATTGGCATCTAGGGGTTTTTTAAAATGCTAAATTCGAATTTGATGTTAGTATGACTCCCACTTGTAGAGGGTCTACGTGTCTTTTTACGCCTTTCAGGAGTCATAACTTTTTTATACGTGCTTGTATTACATTTTTAAGCCGAAAAATGGATTTCTTCATCATTTTTACATGAAAAAGGCATATTTGGTAGAAGTCGCTACGAGCAATCGTTCTCGAGAAAAAGAATAATAAAGAAATAAATTGCATTTATTTGCATATCGCTATGCCCAGTTTGATAAAATAGCATTTAACTCCTAAACAAAGTCGAAATCAAAAAATTATGAAAATGTACTTTGCGTTAGCCAACAACGTGCCTACATAACAGTGTTATCAAAAGAGAAAACGGCAGTGGCGTACGTATTTTTTGTTCCTCTTAAAAATTGTAACACTCTGTATCTCAAAAATGAAGGGCTTGCAGACCCATGCTTATATGAACTTTTCACCTTTTAAATAACTGAGGAATCGTCCTGTAAAGTATCGGGCATCTATTAAATAACACCCTGTATACTTCTTATTGTTTTCTGATTATATTTGAAGAAATGTCAAAATAAATTTTATGAGCGCCTTATTTATTTCTTTTTTTTGTTTTTATTGTTTTACATTATTTACAATAATATTAGATTAATTTTTAAATACATAAATAATAAACATGTTAGCACACAATAAAAAGAAACTAATAACAAACCATTATAAATGTTTGATGAAATTATAGAAGCCTATCTAAAAAATGTAACAAGTCATATAAATAATACCGGTAAGCAATTTCTTCCATAACGTTATTTAATACTTCTGGAGTTATTCTTCCTATTGCGGCTCGAACTGCAGCTTCTAACTCATCATTATTTTAAAATGTCTTCCAGTAATCGAGTGGCAATTACATTATTTTGAAAGCATTCTCTCAAATATTCTATATTATTTCTGAAATTACGAGGAGAGGAGTCCCATCTTGTTGAAACCACATATTATTGGTTCATGCTGGAGGAAGGTCGTCAAGAATATCTTCGATGCCGTTTCTTAAAAATTGTCGCTATATTTCCGAATATAGTGTTTCTTCATAAATTATGGGTGCAATAATTCGTATTCCCAAAATACCGCACCACACGTTAAATCCAAAACCATGTTGATGTCTGGATGTATGAGCTCTATTTTCATTTTGTGTTGACCAATAAAAACGAGTTTTTCTGCTAAAGGTGTCATTATTGCAAAAATAACTTTCGTCTGTCCAGAGTTGGGAAAATGACGATTTGCATCGCATTGGCTAGTAAACCACTCGCAAAAAGTAATTCTGCGCTCGCAATCACCTGGAAGTAAAGTATGACAGATGCGGAATTTATAGGGACGGCATTTTTCTGTATGAAGCATTATTTGCGATACTGATTTTGGGGACAGTATGTTCCTTTTCAATTGTCTGAAGTCCTACAGTATCATCTTCTACTGCAACCAAAACGGTCATTAGCTGTTCAGGATCATAATTTTTTTTGCGATGTTAAGGGGCCTACAGACACGCGTACAAGTATTAATACATGAACGCACGGTGATGTGTGAATATTTTCAAAAATATCCCGAACGGCGTCAACCAAATCGATCAATTTTTAAGAGGGTAGTTACAAATTTTAGGGAGAGCGCCCACCAGAGCAGTGAATCGCTTGAGGTGAAGTGTCCGTGAAGCACCTGAAGCACACGTCATATGGACAACATGTGTGCTTGAAGTACGCATATCAAGACAGTGTACGAATTGCATGCAGTGCGTAGAGAAGCAAACCCAAGCAGCATCGACAGTGACAAATACCAGTGTTTAAGTCTTTGTAACTTATATTTGGGATATGGGTAGAAATTGGAACCTTAAATGCCTATTTAAACAGAAAAATACTTAATGATCCTCTGTCGCAGTTACTATAACGTAATAGTTACTCCAAATTTCTCACATGGAGAAATGACATAGCATATACCCACACAAAGTCATATAAACTAACCAATAACTTCAAAAAACGTCTTTAACAACGTATTTTCACTGTACGGGTGTAAAGTCGCCGATCATTAGTAGCGGGAACCATGGATTTTACCAAAATGCGTGTTGCCAAAGTGATTTTTACCAGTGAGTAAAAATTAACAGTAGTCGCGACTTAACCGGGTGCTGTAATATAACTTTAAAGTTAGTAACATATCAATCACCGTAATCGTTGCATATTAGTAAGTTATACTACAAAATTGTACAGCAAAGTTGCGCTAACCAGTTAAATTAATAGTTTTGCGACTTTGGAGTGCCCGTAACCGCTAAAAGTTACTTTATAGTTTATGCCAGTTTACGGTAGGTATTATTTATTTCAGATTGATGCCTACATTTTTAGGTTATAACACCGTGTTATTATTTCGTGTAGTTTGTAAGGTGGCAAACAATTGAAAAATGTCTAGTTCAATGGAAAAAAAAAATTATATAGGCACTCGACCACTTTTTGCAGAAAGTTTAAAAAACAGCTAAAATGTTATTCATCAGAAGAGCAGAATTTAAAACAGTTCTTTCATGTTATTGCCAAAGCGCCCAATTTGGCGGAAGTAGAAACACTTTATTCAAACGACACCACAACTAACCAAAAATCTCACTGTAATAGGATTTTTGGAAGATTTTGGACCAGCAACTGATCACATAGATACTTTAGATTGATTATGTGGAAGAACTTGAAAAAGATGCTGCAGAAGCATTTACCATATGGCAACAAAAGTGGGCCCTTTAGCACAGAATAACCCATTATGCCCTTAATGATTTATTAAAAGTGTTAAACAATCATAATCAAGTCAATCAACAGAGAAATAGCGAGTAGAGTAGCCTAAGTAATAATTTTATTGTTGCTTGTTGGGATTATTATTTGAGGTTAGGGTTTGAAAAACATCTGATGCATAGTTCCACTTTAGTGGTAGGCGCTACTTTATCGTGGCGAGTCGGGGAAATGGTTTCGCGCGTGTGCCTAAGGTTTGTCCTTAGTAACTTATGGAACTACATTGTGTAATGAGTAGTTATGTTAACAAATGCCACTTACTGAAAGTAACGCCGTAGTTCCGAAAGTGGTTTTTAAGATCGCAAATACTTTAAATGAGGAAATCTAGAGTAACTAAGATATAGGAAAAAATACTTTTTGGTGGCAAGACTACCTTTCATAGTAACATTTTTTTAATCCGCCATATTTTTTTCATGAAATAGTCGATGCCATTGACCATATAAAATTAACGGATTGGTAAAGTTTACTTTTAAATTGACCTGTAATATGAGTTTGTTTCTGTTTAAAAAGGTATTAAAATTAAAACTGACGTTACCAGAGTATCAAAACATATATTTTTTAAAATTAATATTTGATTTGGGAATATTATGTCTTAAGAAAAAATGATGATTTTGCTGGGGCGTTAATTTTTCCGAAATATTTTCCATATTTTAATCGGTAAAGTCGAATGCGTTTGATAATGTACCCCGGCAAAATCTTTAAACACGCAATTATAAGATTACAATATCAGGTACTGTAAAGTATCAACTGGAACTTGAGCGTTTATAAGTACGACGCCATAATTGTTAAACAAAAATGTCAAATTATTGATTTTAGAAAAGTAATGACTTATATCGATGTAACAATTACTTACTGCGACTACGAGTAGAGAGAAACGGAGAGAACGAGATCAGGTGGTGCTGGTGGTGCTGGTGGTGCAACTAACCCGGGTGGTGCAGGTGGTGCGTTTTACGATCTAACCCGGGTGGTTCGGTGGTGCGTTTTATGATCTAACCCGGGTGGTTCGGTGGTGCGTTTTATGACCTAACCCGGGTGGTTCGGTGGTGCTGTTTACAAAATAACCCGAAATTAAACCCGACTTTTTACGACCTAACCCGGATGCTTTCGCGAGGCGGCTTCTCATCTAACCCTAACTTGAAGCTGAATATTTATGAACTGACCCGAGATAAAACCCGACTTTTTACAACCTAACCCGGATGCTTTCATGAGGCGGCTTCTTATCTAACCCTAACTTGAACCTGAATATTTATGATCTGACCCGAGATAAAACCCGACTTTTTATGATTTAACCTTAGTGAAACGCCGCTGCTAAAGCGGGATAATTAAATCCCAATTTTTATAAGCCATCCTTAAACCCAACTTTTTACGATGCGACCTGAGTCATCCTTAAACCAGACTTTTTATGATTTAACCTTAGTGAAACGCCGCTGTTAAAGCGGTATAGTAAAAAACATTATTTATATTTTCTATCTTAGTGAAACGCCGCTGGTGGGTAGTAAAGCGAAATAAAACCCTAATTTATATGGTCTAACAAGATAAGTATATTAAGGCGGCACATTTGTCACCCCGCAATAATTATTTATACCTAAATAACCCTCTCAAACCCTCTGCCGACTCGATTTAAAAAGAAAGGGACATAAACCTTTATTTATTATTCCGAAGGACCCTCATTAAAATTCAGTAGCATATCTAATAATTGATTCCAATTTTTGCACCACTTATATAAAATACAATAAAATAATTACCATCTAGAACCATTAACTAGAGATTTCTTTGTACTGGAAATGGATAAATTATAGGACTATCTTGTAATGAGAACAGAGTAATAAAAAGTAAATAAAACTTAAATACGTATAAAATACCAAGCAGGTATAGGTACTATACAACTTGTGTTCGCCATCAGGTAAAAGCCCTCATAATGCTTTTATAAAAATTTCGGATAATATCATAATATAAGTAAATAGGCTACAATTTCAGGAAAAAAGTAAAAAAAATTAATTCACAGTGTAAAATTGTAGTTAAATGGATTGTAAATACGAAATAATATAAAAAGCTACCTTTTGTTTGCGATGATGTATGCACAATAACTCTATATTATTCGGCCCTTAAACTGAAAATACCCACTAGATAGGTATCATAAGCTGTATTTGTCATCAGGTAGAACCCCCAATAAAATTATGAATATCAGGCGTAGGCATCAAAGTAGCAATCTTAACTTATTTTCAACACGAGCATAAAAATATGGGATTGTTAAATATTTTACAACCCTAATTCTCAATGGCAACAATAAGCAAATCACGTTGGTTTTTTAATTTATTATTAATCTGGCTAACTTAAGAAACTCACAATATAACGACCATCCAAAAAAATCATAATACATTACTGGGTGTGAAAGCAATTGCGCTGCAAAATATAGTGTATACCGACTCTGAGGTAGTTAATTAAAATCCCAATTAGCGCTAAAAAAAAATCAATTAGATATTTACTTTAGATATTTTAATAAAAAAATTCAATATTATTAGCGCCACCTATCCGTTTATGGAACCTACATATAGGCTTAACAAGAATGACAAACTTTGGGAATATTATTTTACATGATTCTCTCGATTATCGCATCGCTATCACATTTCAATATTCTTGGCAACATTTAAGTTTTAAAATTAGCACAATATCAAATCCTTTACAATGAATTAAACAAACACATACATAATTTTAAAATCTCATAATAAGAATATAAACTAAAATTATAATGCGTAGCAGGTCCAAAATCTAACAAGTTTCGACTAGTCAAATGACGTCAGTTTACATCTGCGAAGAATACCCAACTCTCGAACCATAAAAAATGGTCAAACTTTGTCGGCAAATACCCTTCTATGATGCAGGGGAAGGACAGGTAACTCGAGATGTTTATAAAGAAACGTTAAAGAACATTATTTGCTTATTTCTAGACTCTTAAAAATTACATGCAATCGAACAATAAATGTTTTCATCATGTATATTTATGAGTAACACATTACCTTCGACATACATAAATTCAAATTGATAATTACTCGCCTTACTACTTTTTTAGAAGCTTGAATCTTTGCATATAACCGTCTGAGGATACCCAAACTTCCCCTAACATATTTCTCCGCAACCGGGGAAAAAGAGGTAGAAAAAGTAAAATAACAACTCCAAGTGTCTTTGCGAACAATCGGCAATAAAATAGAGTATTTCAGTTTTTAATTTTTCGTAAATAAAAGCTGGTTAGATTAATAGTCTCTGTGAATATAATAACATAAACAAAGTGATATGCCGTAATTTTAGGAGTACAGTATAAATTATGCCTCTATTAAAATATACCGCAATAACTAACTACCAAAGGATTTTTGATATTTTGAATATATTTGATGCTCATAGCATTATCACATTTCCAAAGGCTCTAAATTTTAGAAAAATGTTCTAATAGAATATGTCTATCAATATAAAGTAAAGGTATTGTTAGGTTTTTTTAAAAAATACGACCTACAACAGTCTCTGCTACAGCATGGCTGACTCTGTAGAAACTTCTGTGAAACCATAATAATTATATCAATAATCGAGTTGTCGTTATGATAATATTTTCTTCCAATATCCGACTCCACTATCCATAAAAGTTATGTTAGGAAATTCATAATTGAGCGCATTGTAATTTTTTAAAAAGAAATTCACTTCACACACAAAGATGTAGCCATTCAATCCATGAAAATAATGCAAGTCAGTATGCGTATGTTATGGCTAACTGTTTAAATGTCTATTCCTTCCACGTTTATCGGAAGAAATACTTTTTTTATACTAGTATTTTAGTTGAAAATAAGATCATAAATCATCTATACAAAACAAGCGTCCCTTATGGATTTGAACGAAAATCATAGATTCGACTATTTTCATGAAAAATAAATCTAAGTACGGAATAATGCAGGAAGATTATCTATTTTCTTGGTTTAGAAAGTGATGTAGTTAAGATTTATAACTTAGGAATAAATAAATTATTATTAATCTTTTCGACCTATTTCTCTTGCATATTTAATTTCTTTGATAGTAAGAACTAATCTTTTTATTTTACAAAGTAAAAAAAAGCTAAAGATCGGCGTTGTCAGTCAGGTATAAGAACTGATTTAACACGATGGTTTTTGTACAAACGTTCACATACAATTGTATGCTTTTTAACCGATTGTGTCGGAAAAAATGACGATTTATAGATTAGATATTTAGACGAAGAGCTAACCTTCTCAATAAAGTATTGATTATTGCCCTGCTAGCTAGACAACACTTTTTATGTTAGTCAAAAAAAAAATTTTTTTTTCGGACGCTATTACAGATTTCATCGTTAACTAACAAACATTAAGACCAAAAAATTAGCGTGCAAGATGAAATGTATAGGTTCACTTCATTTCTACATTATTTTACAACTCTCAATCGCATTAAAAACAAGATCGAATAAAAAACAACTTATGACATATGGACGAAAAATGTTTTTCGGGCTATTTAGGTTAGCGACCGCATTACGTCTGAAATACTACATTTTTCGAGCTTATAACATAATTTACTATTTTAACGTTAAAATAGGGGAAATGACGTATCGAAATGGTTACTTTTTTTTTGTCGGTCACGAGATTATAGTTTCTTTTAAAATGAACTCTAATATTTACAACACAAATTATCCTTTAAGCCACATTAGTTTAAAACTCGTCTGTCGCTTTCCCTCTATTGTGAGTTTGATTAAAGTATAGCGTAGTATATATTTAGATGAATTTCGCAAATGTTGAATACTTTCAAAACTGAAAAAGCCGCCCTTTGCAATAAATATCTCCGTAGAGTTAGGTACCCTGCAGATTAAGGGTATTTCAGCGGATAATCATATACAAATTCAAAGATTTTGTCTATTTTAATGGATTAACAAACAATATCTATAGGATGACTTTACTGATAAAAAAAAAATAACAAAAATCTATAAAGTCTAGGCTCACATGAAATTCCATAAAGAGCAGCTGCATAGCCTTATCACATCAAACTATATTTTTATTTCGTTCTATTGTCAAAAGTCTGTGTTTAGGAGATTATCGTTCATTTTAAAATGAACTCTAATATGTACATCACCATAAACTACCTCTTAAGCCGTCGTAAAAATACACTTTTCGATTTACCTCTATATTGATTTTCTAATATTAAATATCTACAATAGTCGAAATTCGCTCGCTAATACCTATGTATGCAAGGTTTCTTCAAAAAATGACAATTTTGTTGTTTAATGGCTTGAAAAAATGGAAAAAGGAGGTTTTTGCATCCATTTATTTCCAGATGAGTGTTAAAAATACTTATAAAACTCGGTATACCGAAGATCAAGCATTAATGAGAGGGTTGAGTCCTGTTTGCCAAATCCTGATTTATAATTTAACGTTGGCAACGGTACAATTTTTTAACATTTATCATAAGAGGCGTATATTTTTGGGGCTTAGATCTACCAGTTTATCCACGCCCCATTTATTGTTAGTGCTTTAGTAATTTTACTTTCCAATTATTTTTTACCAAAACGCGTAGTTGAAACAGTGTCTATATCAGACGATATAATAAATTTTAAGGATTAATTTGCTTACAAATACACTTCAATTTATTTAGGCTAAAGCAGCCAGACATATACTGGAACTACGAAAACCCTATTACAATTTGGTTGCCTAGAGAAAATTTTGTAAAAAACATAGCTTTCTACACAAATGCTTGCACATTATGTACCTATCATTTTAAGATACCTGGCGACATCAATGTAAGCATTGACATAATGACGCAAGATATAGGTAGGTACTAGAATATTCAAGATTTCTATTAACGATACACTTCAGCATACATGCGAGATGTCATTAATGTCTACGGAAGGCAACAGACATACCAGCTATTTTTACATGGGATTCCATAGACTTGAACGCTTCTTGTTTAGAAATATTTGATGACATCTTGAGGAGTTCCGTATTGAAGCATCAAACCTACCTGCCAAATAATTGACGAAATATGGGATATCATAAAATATGTCCCCCATCGAACTAAATGATCCTATAAACCAGCTTCACAGACCGTAATTTGTGATGCTAACACGATTAATACGCAATAGAACAAGATTAAGAAACAAAATTTAAAGTAGCTCTTTATCACACGAAAATAATTAAATAATTTACGGTTACAGAACAATAATTATTTTAAAAAGCTGTATAACTAAATATATTATGTTATTAGGAATATTCTGTCTAAAGTAACAGCTGATCTTAGTCGAAAATGAGATCGTATTATTGATTGTTGAATTCGTTAGGTATGAAATAAAATTAGAGATTTCGTCTATTTTTTCACGATTAAAAAAGAATACCTCTATTTAGCTAAAAATGAAATGATTACAGTGGTAGATTAATTCACTTTACCAAGCATGTAAACTACTAATTTTGCAATAAATATCTTCTATATTTCTAGGTAGGTTTACTCGAAAATGTTGGGCTATTTTCATCAAAAATCCCGATACGAAATTGAAAAATTTGCCTATTTTTGTCGGTTTACAAAGTGATAGTGGAATATTGGTTTGATCAAAGAACAATAATTATTTTAAAAATGTTGTATAATTAACTAAATGTCGGTGTTATCAGGCAGGCAAGAAGTTATTTATCTGAATCTTATTTGTACCATTAGCGTTTATATACAAATGTTAGTGGTTTTCAAAAATTGATATCTCGGAAATTATTAGGTTTAGACTTATAATACGCTTATTAAAAAATAATGACTACTTTATGCAAAATTAAAAAATATTATAAGATGTAGGGTATCCCAGTAACTTAACCAAAGATTTTCGGTCTTCGTAAAGCTTTATACGTTTCTTCAGCGTACCAAACATTCACTTTTTTTAAATATTGACATCGGGTTAGGATTCTGAACATAGGATTAACATCACTCCAATAGTGAACATGTTGCGTTGTCACAGTTCCATTCGTCGAAAAGTAAACAAAACCGTTTGAGCTACGTGGGGAATAAATAAAGTTGGCTTGTTGAAAAATTTTAATATTTATTAAGGTAAAAGACTATAAATATATCGATACAACACTTTGGCATTTCTAATACTACAAACATGAATATCTAAAATGTGATATTTACAACTATCAACTCTCTCTCCCTTCTCTAATTTTGGTACACCAATGCTGTCTTCTAAGTTTATAATATATGGCGTCCTGCAGTTTAATTCCAAAAATGTTTTAACTAAAAATTCCTCTTTAACACGTCCTTTAACGTAAATAATGTCTGCGTCTATCAGATTGTTGGATATGATATTATGTAGTTCCTTGTAATCGGTATCACCATAATTATAAAGGATACCATGATGATTTCCAAATAGATATTTGACTTGTTTCTTGCAAGCCTTACTTAAGGTGTCGAATGGTTTAACTGGTTTAAAAAAGTAACTTTTCATACTATTCCCATCATAAATAGCCAATTCTTTCGCGTAAAATTCAGGTATGTTAAATCCTTGAATATCGACTACAACGAACTTCATTGTCTGAAGACTCAAATCAAACAAGTATATTTTCATATTTTTATCGCTCTTAAGTTCGATTTCAAAAGCACACCCCCACTTTTCGATAATTTCACAGTCTTAGCACATAGATCCTATATTTTTATTTACGATCAATTCATCTTTATTCGCCAATCGTCTCAAACTAGTCTGCTTTTGAAAGTAATATAGCCTTAGTATTCAGAAAATATTAATAATATCGGAGTCTAAAACATCCTTGACACTAAAAAATCATTGTGTTTCCTAACAAAACCCATCATCTTGTCTATTTAGCTTGCTTTCCTATTGTTTAGCAGGTTAAATAAAATTATTATTTTGCTCTTTTTGTCTGTACTGAATCGTTAGGGGAATACGTTTCTAGTTCTATAAGAGAGACAGTTAAAATTTATGTAAGCAATCAAAAATCCTACACTATGAGCTACTTAGTTAAAATTTCATATTCCCTTCCTGGATCAGGCAAAATTTGTGATGTGTCGGACAAAATTTATAAAAATACGAAAAAAATGCTGGATGCATTTTTAGCGTGACTTTCTATTTAATACCATCTTATTTCAAGCTATAATTCGGTTGTCAAAATGAGAATAAAATAATTTTCCCATGGTTTATGTCATCTTAAAAAAGTCAAAAGGTTATATTCTGTAGAGGGTCAGATACATTCAAATTTATATATTTTCTCCAAGAAGAATTTTAAGATAGTATTATAGTAAATAAAAATTCTATACCTCCAATATTTCTTGGAAACATATCGTGTTCTAGCGACATAACCCAAAAGTACCTCTATTCAGAAACGCATCGTACTTTTCTTGTCAATAATTGTCTCATTGTCCCATCCATTACATTATTATAATCTTAAAGCACCTGTTACCAGCATTATCTGTTTTTATGGTTTTCATAAAACATAGCGATTACCGATGAAAATTAAACGAAAACTTAATAAATAACTTTTTTTTCAACTGAAATAGACTGATTTTCAATGGAAAAATGTTACTTATAACTAAAAATGAATATAAGACATATACGCAATGATATTTAGAATAAATCAATGTTTTCTAAAATTACTATGAAATATTCACAAAATCGTTTCGTTATAACCAAAGTAGCAAGGCTTGCAGATTTCGTATAGAGTTCAAACGCGATACTGAGATGATCTTTTTTTTTTTTATATTTTTGTAGGATAATGCACCACTACGTTGTAAGTACTTGAGAGAGGACTTTCTTGAAAAATCCTCAAATTTCTCTGCAATTTTGTTCCTTCTAGAGTTAAATTCACACAGAAAACCCCGTATTCTTATCTTTCAGGTTGGTATATTAAAAAGGGCTTATTAGTATGGTTTAGAAAACAAGCAATATTAATTAACGGATGTTTTTTCGTCGTATGAAGAGTTGAAAAAATTTTTTTTTTCCACTCCAATGGTTGCGATGCAGAGAGTCGGGTTTCATCATAATCTTTCAGGGTAGCTCAGGTTTGATTGCATGTAGAGAGTCGGGTTTCATCATAATCTTTCAGGGTAGCTCAGGTTTGATTACATGTACTAAGGTTAGTGCTCCTTGCAATCGGTTTCAGGTTTGACGCGCCCCCCTCAGGTTTGTTCAGGTTTCTCAAACGTTTGAGAAACCTGAACAAACCTGAGGGGGGCGCGTCAAACCTGAAACCGATTGCAAGGAGCACTAACCTTAGTACATGTAATCAAACCTGAGCTACCCTGAAAGATTATGATGAAACCCGACTCTCTACATGCAATCAAACCTGAGCTACCCTGAAAGATTATGATGAAACCCGACTCTCTGCATCGCAACCATTGGAGTGGAAAAAAAAAAATTTTTCAACTCTTCATACGACGAAAAAACATCCGTTAATTAATATTGCTTGTTTTCTAAACCATACTAATAAGCCCTTTTTAATATACCAACCTGAAAGATAAGAATACGGGGTTTTCTGTGTGAATTTAACTCTAGAAGGAACAAAATTGCAGAGAAATTTGAGGATTTTTCAAGAAAGTCCTCTCTCAAGTACTTACAACGTAGTGGTGCATTATCCTACAAAAATATAAAAAAAAAAAAGATCATCTCAGTATCGCGTTTGAACTCTATACGAAATCTGCAAGCCTTGCTACTTTGGTTATAACGAAACGATTTTGTGAATATTTCATAGTAATTTTAGAAAACATTGATTTATTCTAAATATCATTGCGTATATGTCTTATATTCATTTTTAGTTATAAGTAACATTTTTCCATTGAAAATCAGTCTATTTCAGTTGAAAAAAAAGTTATTTATTAAGTTTTCGTTTAATTTTCATCGGTAATCGCTATGTTTTATGAAAACCATAAAAACAGATAATGCTGGCAACAGGTGCTTTAAGATTATAATAATGTAATGGATGGGACAATGAGACAATTATTGACAAGAAAAGTACGATGCGTTTCTGAATAGAGGTACTTTTGGGTTATGTCGCTAGAACACGATATGTTTCCAAGAAATATTGGAGGTATAGAATTTTTATTTACTATAATACTATCTTAAAATTCTTCTTGGAGAAAATATTTAAATTTGAATGTATCTGACCCTCTACAGAATATAACCTTTTGACTTTTTTAAGATGACATAAACCATGGGAAAATTATTTTATTCTCATTTTGACAACCGAATTATAGCTTGAAATAAGATGGTATTAAATAGAAAGTCACGCTAAAAATGCATCCAGCATTTTTTTCGTATTTTTATAAATTTTGTCCGACACATCACAAATTTTGCCTGATCCAGGAAGGGAATATGAAATTTTAACTAAGTAGCTCATAGTGTAGGATTTTTGATTGCTTACATAAATTTTAACTGTCTCTCTTATAGAACTAGAAACGTATTCCCCTAACGATTCAGTACAGACAAAAAGAGCAAAATAATAATTTTATTTAACCTGCTAAACAATAGGAAAGCAAGCTAAATAGACAAGATGATGGGTTTTGTTAGGAAACACAATGATTTTTTAGTGTCAAGGATGTTTTAGACTCCGATATTATTAATATTTTCTGAATACTAAGGCTATATTACTTTCAAAAGCAGACTAGTTTGAGACGATTGGCGAATAAAGATGAATTGATCGTAAATAAAAATATAGGATCTATGTGCTAAGACTGTGAAATTATCGAAAAGTGGGGGTGTGCTTTTGAAATCGAACTTAAGAGCGATAAAAATATGAAAATATACTTGTTTGATTTGAGTCTTCAGACAATGAAGTTCGTTGTAGTCGATATTCAAGGATTTAACATACCTGAATTTTACGCGAAAGAATTGGCTATTTATGATGGGAATAGTATGAAAAGTTACTTTTTTAAACCAGTTAAACCATTCGACACCTTAAGTAAGGCTTGCAAGAAACAAGTCAAATATCTATTTGGAAATCATCATGGTATCCTTTATAATTATGGTGATACCGATTACAAGGAACTACATAATATCATATCCAACAATCTGATAGACGCAGACATTATTTACGTTAAAGGACGTGTTAAAGAGGAATTTTTAGTTAAAACATTTTTGGAATTAAACTGCAGGACGCCATATATTATAAACTTAGAAGACAGCATTGGTGTACCAAAATTAGAGAAGGGAGAGAGAGTTGATAGTTGTAAATATCACATTTTAGATATTCATGTTTGTAGTATTAGAAATGCCAAAGTGTTGTATCGATATATTTATAGTCTTTTACCTTAATAAATATTAAAATTTTTCAACAAGCCAACTTTATTTATTCCCCACGTAGCTCAAACGGTTTTGTTTACTTTTCGACGAATGGAACTGTGACAACGCAACATGTTCACTATTGGAGTGATGTTAATCCTATGTTCAGAATCCTAACCCGATGTCAATATTTAAAAAAAGTGAATGTTTGGTACGCTGAAGAAACGTATAAAGCTTTACGAAGACCGAAAATCTTTGGTTAAGTTACTGGGATACCCTACATCTTATAATATTTTTTAATTTTGCATAAAGTAGTCATTATTTTTTAATAAGCGTATTATAAGTCTAAACCTAATAATTTCCGAGATATCAATTTTTGAAAACCACTAACATTTGTATATAAACGCTAATGGTACAAATAAGATTCAGATAAATAACTTCTTGCCTGCCTGATAACACCGACATTTAGTTAATTATACAACATTTTTAAAATAATTATTGTTCTTTGATCAAACCAATATTCCACTATCACTTTGTAAACCGACAAAAATAGGCAAATTTTTCAATTTCGTATCGGGATTTTTGATGAAAATAGCCCAACATTTTCGAGTAAACCTACCTAGAAATATAGAAGATATTTATTGCAAAATTAGTAGTTTACATGCTTGGTAAAGTGAATTAATCTACCACTGTAATCATTTCATTTTTAGCTAAATAGAGGTATTCTTTTTTAATCGTGAAAAAATAGACGAAATCTCTAATTTTATTTCATACCTAACGAATTCAACAATCAATAATACGATCTCATTTTCGACTAAGATCAGCTGTTACTTTAGACAGAATATTCCTAATAACATAATATATTTAGTTATACAGCTTTTTAAAATAATTATTGTTCTGTAACCGTAAATTATTTAATTATTTTCGTGTGATAAAGAGCTACTTTAAATTTTGTTTCTTAATCTTGTTCTATTGCGTATTAATCGTGTTAGCATCACAAATTACGGTCTGTGAAGCTGGTTTATAGGATCATTTAGTTCGATGGGGGACATATTTTATGATATCCCATATTTCGTCAATTATTTGGCAGGTAGGTTTGATGCTTCAATACGGAACTCCTCAAGATGTCATCAAATATTTCTAAACAAGAAGCGTTCAAGTCTATGGAATCCCATGTAAAAATAGCTGGTATGTCTGTTGCCTTCCGTAGACATTAATGACATCTCGCATGTATGCTGAAGTGTATCGTTAATAGAAATCTTGAATATTCTAGTACCTACCTATATCTTGCGTCATTATGTCAATGCTTACATTGATGTCGCCAGGTATCTTAAAATGATAGGTACATAATGTGCAAGCATTTGTGTAGAAAGCTATGTTTTTTACAAAATTTTCTCTAGGCAACCAAATTGTAATAGGGTTTTCGTAGTTCCAGTATATGTCTGGCTGCTTTAGCCTAAATAAATTGAAGTGTATTTGTAAGCAAATTAATCCTTAAAATTTATTATATCGTCTGATATAGACACTGTTTCAACTACGCGTTTTGGTAAAAAATAATTGGAAAGTAAAATTACTAAAGCACTAACAATAAATGGGGCGTGGATAAACTGGTAGATCTAAGCCCCAAAAATATACGCCTCTTATGATAAATGTTAAAAAATTGTACCGTTGCCAACGTTAAATTATAAATCAGGATTTGGCAAACAGGACTCAACCCTCTCATTAATGCTTGATCTTCGGTATACCGAGTTTTATAAGTATTTTTAACACTCATCTGGAAATAAATGGATGCAAAAACCTCCTTTTTCCATTTTTTCAAGCCATTAAACAACAAAATTGTCATTTTTTGAAGAAACCTTGCATACATAGGTATTAGCGAGCGAATTTCGACTATTGTAGATATTTAATATTAGAAAATCAATATAGAGGTAAATCGAAAAGTGTATTTTTACGACGGCTTAAGAGGTAGTTTATGGTGATGTACATATTAGAGTTCATTTTAAAATGAACGATAATCTCCTAAACACAGACTTTTGACAATAGAACGAAATAAAAATATAGTTTGATGTGATAAGGCTATGCAGCTGCTCTTTATGGAATTTCATGTGAGCCTAGACTTTATAGATTTTTGTTATTTTTTTTTTATCAGTAAAGTCATCCTATAGATATTGTTTGTTAATCCATTAAAATAGACAAAATCTTTGAATTTGTATATGATTATCCGCTGAAATACCCTTAATCTGCAGGGTACCTAACTCTACGGAGATATTTATTGCAAAGGGCGGCTTTTTCAGTTTTGAAAGTATTCAACATTTGCGAAATTCATCTAAATATATACTACGCTATACTTTAATCAAACTCACAATAGAGGGAAAGCGACAGACGAGTTTTAAACTAATGTGGCTTAAAGGATAATTTGTGTTGTAAATATTAGAGTTCATTTTAAAAGAAACTATAATCTCGTGACCGACAAAAAAAAAGTAACCATTTCGATACGTCATTTCCCCTATTTTAACGTTAAAATAGTAAATTATGTTATAAGCTCGAAAAATGTAGTATTTCAGACGTAATGCGGTCGCTAACCTAAATAGCCCGAAAAACATTTTTCGTCCATATGTCATAAGTTGTTTTTTATTCGATCTTGTTTTTAATGCGATTGAGAGTTGTAAAATAATGTAGAAATGAAGTGAACCTATACATTTCATCTTGCACGCTAATTTTTTGGTCTTAATGTTTGTTAGTTAACGATGAAATCTGTAATAGCGTCCGAAAAAAAAATTTTTTTTTTGACTAACATAAAAAGTGTTGTCTAGCTAGCAGGGCAATAATCAATACTTTATTGAGAAGGTTAGCTCTTCGTCTAAATATCTAATCTATAAATCGTCATTTTTTCCGACACAATCGGTTAAAAAGCATACAATTGTATGTGAACGTTTGTACAAAAACCATCGTGTTAAATCAGTTCTTATACCTGACTGACAACGCCGATCTTTAGCTTTTTTTTACTTTGTAAAATAAAAAGATTAGTTCTTACTATCAAAGAAATTAAATATGCAAGAGAAATAGGTCGAAAAGATTAATAATAATTTATTTATTCCTAAGTTATAAATCTTAACTACATCACTTTCTAAACCAAGAAAATAGATAATCTTCCTGCATTATTCCGTACTTAGATTTATTTTTCATGAAAATAGTCGAATCTATGATTTTCGTTCAAATCCATAAGGGACGCTTGTTTTGTATAGATGATTTATGATCTTATTTTCAACTAAAATACTAGTATAAAAAAAGTATTTCTTCCGATAAACGTGGAAGGAATAGACATTTAAACAGTTAGCCATAACATACGCATACTGACTTGCATTATTTTCATGGATTGAATGGCTACATCTTTGTGTGTGAAGTGAATTTCTTTTTAAAAAATTACAATGCGCTCAATTATGAATTTCCTAACATAACTTTTATGGATAGTGGAGTCGGATATTGGAAGAAAATATTATCATAACGACAACTCGATTATTGATATAATTATTATGGTTTCACAGAAGTTTCTACAGAGTCAGCCATGCTGTAGCAGAGACTGTTGTAGGTCGTATTTTTTAAAAAAACCTAACAATACCTTTACTTTATATTGATAGACATATTCTATTAGAACATTTTTCTAAAATTTAGAGCCTTTGGAAATGTGATAATGCTATGAGCATCAAATATATTCAAAATATCAAAAATCCTTTGGTAGTTAGTTATTGCGGTATATTTTAATAGAGGCATAATTTATACTGTACTCCTAAAATTACGGCATATCACTTTGTTTATGTTATTATATTCACAGAGACTATTAATCTAACCAGCTTTTATTTACGAAAAATTAAAAACTGAAATACTCTATTTTATTGCCGATTGTTCGCAAAGACACTTGGAGTTGTTATTTTACTTTTTCTACCTCTTTTTCCCCGGTTGCGGAGAAATATGTTAGGGGAAGTTTGGGTATCCTCAGACGGTTATATGCAAAGATTCAAGCTTCTAAAAAAGTAGTAAGGCGAGTAATTATCAATTTGAATTTATGTATGTCGAAGGTAATGTGTTACTCATAAATATACATGATGAAAACATTTATTGTTCGATTGCATGTAATTTTTAAGAGTCTAGAAATAAGCAAATAATGTTCTTTAACGTTTCTTTATAAACATCTCGAGTTACCTGTCCTTCCCCTGCATCATAGAAGGGTATTTGCCGACAAAGTTTGACCATTTTTTATGGTTCGAGAGTTGGGTATTCTTCGCAGATGTAAACTGACGTCATTTGACTAGTCGAAACTTGTTAGATTTTGGACCTGCTACGCATTATAATTTTAGTTTATATTCTTATTATGAGATTTTAAAATTATGTATGTGTTTGTTTAATTCATTGTAAAGGATTTGATATTGTGCTAATTTTAAAACTTAAATGTTGCCAAGAATATTGAAATGTGATAGCGATGCGATAATCGAGAGAATCATGTAAAATAATATTCCCAAAGTTTGTCATTCTTGTTAAGCCTATATGTAGGTTCCATAAACGGATAGGTGGCGCTAATAATATTGAATTTTTTTATTAAAATATCTAAAGTAAATATCTAATTGATTTTTTTTTAGCGCTAATTGGGATTTTAATTAACTACCTCAGAGTCGGTATACACTATATTTTGCAGCGCAATTGCTTTCACACCCAGTAATGTATTATGATTTTTTTGGATGGTCGTTATATTGTGAGTTTCTTAAGTTAGCCAGATTAATAATAAATTAAAAAACCAACGTGATTTGCTTATTGTTGCCATTGAGAATTAGGGTTGTAAAATATTTAACAATCCCATATTTTTATGCTCGTGTTGAAAATAAGTTAAGATTGCTACTTTGATGCCTACGCCTGATATTCATAATTTTATTGGGGGTTCTACCTGATGACAAATACAGCTTATGATACCTATCTAGTGGGTATTTTCAGTTTAAGGGCCGAATAATATAGAGTTATTGTGCATACATCATCGCAAACAAAAGGTAGCTTTTTATATTATTTCGTATTTACAATCCATTTAACTACAATTTTACACTGTGAATTAATTTTTTTTACTTTTTTCCTGAAATTGTAGCCTATTTACTTATATTATGATATTATCCGAAATTTTTATAAAAGCATTATGAGGGCTTTTACCTGATGGCGAACACAAGTTGTATAGTACCTATACCTGCTTGGTATTTTATACGTATTTAAGTTTTATTTACTTTTTATTACTCTGTTCTCATTACAAGATAGTCCTATAATTTATCCATTTCCAGTACAAAGAAATCTCTAGTTAATGGTTCTAGATGGTAATTATTTTATTGTATTTTATATAAGTGGTGCAAAAATTGGAATCAATTATTAGATATGCTACTGAATTTTAATGAGGGTCCTTCGGAATAATAAATAAAGGTTTATGTCCCTTTCTTTTTAAATCGAGTCGGCAGAGGGTTTGAGAGGGTTATTTAGGTATAAATAATTATTGCGGGGTGACAAATGTGCCGCCTTAATATACTTATCTTGTTAGACCATATAAATTAGGGTTTTATTTCGCTTTACTACCCACCAGCGGCGTTTCACTAAGATAGAAAATATAAATAATGTTTTTTACTATACCGCTTTAACAGCGGCGTTTCACTAAGGTTAAATCATAAAAAGTCTGGTTTAAGGATGACTCAGGTCGCATCGTAAAAAGTTGGGTTTAAGGATGGCTTATAAAAATTGGGATTTAATTATCCCGCTTTAGCAGCGGCGTTTCACTAAGGTTAAATCATAAAAAGTCGGGTTTTATCTCGGGTCAGATCATAAATATTCAGGTTCAAGTTAGGGTTAGATAAGAAGCCGCCTCATGAAAGCATCCGGGTTAGGTTGTAAAAAGTCGGGTTTTATCTCGGGTCAGTTCATAAATATTCAGCTTCAAGTTAGGGTTAGATGAGAAGCCGCCTCGCGAAAGCATCCGGGTTAGGTCGTAAAAAGTCGGGTTTAATTTCGGGTTATTTTGTAAACAGCACCACCGAACCACCCGGGTTAGGTCATAAAACGCACCACCGAACCACCCGGGTTAGATCATAAAACGCACCACCGAACCACCCGGGTTAGATCGTAAAACGCACCACCTGCACCACCCGGGTTAGTTGCACCACCAGCACCACCTGATCTCGTTCTCTCCGTTTCTAGCTACTACTACGCCGTATAGAAACTACCACTACTTTGTAACGTCAGATAAAGTGGCGGTTTATGTTCCAAAACATAATCTAGGAACTGCATGGCTACCTGAAATCATTCCCCACTTTAGTGATTACGACGTTGCAGGTTAGTATTGGGGTAGTACCAGTCATATATTAAGCTGGATTTATAAACTCGAAAAGTTGGTGAGGTTGAAGTTATGGTCAAGTTGTGAGGTTAGATATTCCGAATTCCGCGCATAAAAATTGATTATCTCGAACTACCCGGGAAGTTTTCGAACCTTACATGAGCTGTACATGAACAACATGAACGAGTGTATAAATAGAACTGAGTGTTCCCTTTAGTTTAAATTGAACTCCTATTTCCAACACCAACTGAACCTCAACCTCGCCAACTTTTCGAGTTTATAAATCCACCTTTAGTCGCGATTACGTCTCTGCGACAAAAAATGTTAGTTGCAAAGGTTAATTGTCATTGTCAAAATGTCATCGTCCGATGATGAAGATATTTTAACATTCTACATGCTGCACAGATTCAACATTAAATTGTTGATCATCGCGCATTTTTATTAAAATTGTAAACACAAGACAACAAATAATTATCGATGGGTAAACGACTCTGGAAATGTCAATGTCAATCAATACGGAACACCGCAAAATTTAACCTGATAAGCTCTCTAATAATTCGGCGCGCGTCAAGTGAAAATAGAACAGGTCCTATTTGTCAGCACCCATGTCGTGCGGCACTGCACAATGAGGCGACTCACTTTTTTCGCACAGCCGCCGTGCGCTGTACTGCATACCAACCTTACGCGCTCCTCAAGTCCTCATATCTCTTCACTTGAAGTGCACATCTTTGGTGGGCGCTTTCCCGAAGAGAACATGACGCGTTTGACAAACCAGTGTTAAGGGACTTACAGACAAGTGTACAAGTATTAAAACATAAACGCACGGTGATGTGCCGTTCGGAATATTTTTGAAAATATTGCATCTCTGCCTACGCATTCTTATGACCTCTCTATGTAACAATTAATCATGTCAAATTTTTCTTCGTGAGAATGATGTTCCATTATTTTAAATTTTGGTACAAAATACAATAGCTAAAACAAATAATAATAATTCACAATTTTAAAACTGACAGGTATCTGTAACCAAGTGACAGATCTAAGCAAATTATTTAAATAATTCTAAACATTACCCAATTTTATAGCCGCCCCTGATGTGATTCTGAATTTAAATGGTACAGTCGGCACGGTGGATATTTGCCGGTGTGTTATGGATCAACGATCAAGAGACAACGTGATTTAAAACTCCCCATCTTTATTTATTATAGCCTTAAAAGTGAATAAAAACATAATAGAGCGTCTCCGGGATGGCGCAATACGTATCGAATTCAAAGTAACATTCTAGACAGATGCAAAGAGAATTTGGAGAGTTATGTCCATTGATGTCAAACTCATTGTTTTTATATGTACATTCGGTATTCGTATATAAGAGGTTATCGCGGAGCTGCTAATGACGTTTGCAATGTTGCAAAATTTACGGTTTTTTAGCAATTTAAAATATTTTTTTTTAAATGGGACACCCTATATATTATTCAAAAAAATGATTCCGCAACAAATTCTAAATAACTTTTATATAAGTTACTTAATGCCTAAATCTAGCCAGTTTTTTAATATTCGAGCTCGAAAATTGAGAATTTATTGAAACATTATTGTAAGGTAATTATTGTTTAAACTTACTTATTACAGAATAAAGAAATTAAATTAGATGTTTAAAGTGCCTTCCATTTACTTCTTGACAATAGGCTAAATATTGCGGAAAAGTATTTAAAACATTAGAAAGAATATATGTTTCTTCGATTCGTCGGCACTCAACTTCAATTCTTTGTTTTAGGTCTTTTATATCATGTGGCTTTGTCTTGTAGATCACATTTTTTAAATGTCCCCACAAGAAATAATCGAGTGGAGATCTGGTGACCGAGCTGGCCACTCAATTGTACCCCGTCTCCTTATAAATCTTTCAAAAAATACTTCATTTAGATACTCCCGTACTTGTCTGGCGTAATGTGGTGGTGCACCGTCTTGTTGCAGCCATACTTCGTTATTTAATCCCGCAACGTTGTCTAAAATTTTATTTATTATATTTAATCAGTTTTAATTTACTTTAATGAAACTAACTTACGAGGATTTGGAAATAGAATCGCAAGAGCAGGAACAATTTCATTTCTTAAGAGCTGCAAATATCTATAGCCATTTAAATTATAATCCATAAACAATAGACCAATTATCCTTTGTCCTATAATGCCTGCCAAAACATTAATTTTTTGCGGAAATTGGGTGTGCTGTTCTCGAATCCAATGAGGATTTTCTTTGGACCAGTAACGAATATTATGCCGGTTAACATTTCCATTAAGGCAGAACGTCGACTCATCGGAAAACATTATTTTATTAATAAAATTTGGATTAGCATTACACAAATCCATCATTTGCTCACTGAATTCTAAACGCCTGTCAAAGTCATCCTCGGAGAGTTCTTAAACCAGGTGAATTTTGTATGGGTGGAACTTCTCACACTTTAATACGCGATCTACCGACTTGTGCGATGTGTTGTAATCGAGGCCAATAATTCGAGTAGAGAGGTGTGGATTTTCCTCTATGCTACGCAAAATATCTAAAGCTTTATCGCCGCTTGTCGCAGCTTTTGGACGCCCAGATTTTGAAATGCCTTTTACATGGTCAGTTTTGTTTATTTCTTTAAAATTTTGCTTACTGTGGACCGTGCTATTGGATTTCGGTTGGGATACTTATCATTAAAAATCTCGGCAACCTCCTGCTGTGTTCGCCTTTGATCCCCGTAACCCAATATCATTAATACTTCTATTCGCAGTGTTCCGTTAGTAAATCCATTTTAAGAATTATTAAAACTGATAAATTATAAAGCACAAATACCTTCTGAAAAGTTTGTCAATGTCGCTGTCAGAATTTAATTGTGTCACAAATTTCCAAAAGTTAAGCTGGATTTATAAACTCGAAAAGTTGGCGAGGTTGAGGTTCAGTTGGTGTTGGAAATAGGAGTTCAATTTAAACTAAATGGAACACTCAGTTTCATTTATACACTCGTTCATGTTGTTCATGTAAAGCTCATGTAAGGTTCGAAAACTTCCCGGGTAGTTCGAGATAATCAATTTTTATGCTCGGAGTTCGGAATATCTAACCTCACAAACTTGGTCATAACTTCAACCTCACCAACTAAAACTAACTGAACTAACCTGACGAAAAGGAAAGGAACCTACATCTTCCATTTATATCGTGTTTTCAGTTCGCAAAAATCGACAATTGGCTTTCAGCGCCACCTGACATTAGATACCTGCTTATGCGGGTTCCATTCCAGCGTTTAGTCTTCTTTAAGACCTCGCTGGTTTGGTTGGGTGGATAGCTCGATTGCCACGAATGTCGCCACGTGCAACATCTCGCATATGTATTTTTATCGTATTTTCGCGTTGGCAGTAAGTAATTATGTATATTTGTTATTATTTTTAAGTCCGAACGCTAGCCACAAAAACTTTAACGTTTATGAACTTAGACTTTGTTTTCATCGTAATTTTGATTAGATTCATATGGTTTCAGTCACGTGGAAGTAAAGACGCACCGGCAAAGAACCACCGTGACTGTACGTTATGTTCGGATGGGACACGATTTTTGAAAATAATTTATATTATAAAATTGTTAGATTTTTTAGATAACCCTCAATAATTTCTAAATTGTTCATGTCTAATGGTTTGTTATTAGTTTATTTTTATTATATGCTATCATGTTTAATATTTATGCATTTGAAAATTAATCTAATATTATTGTAAATAACGTAAAATAAAAAAATGAAAAAAAGTGCTTATTTGCATTGATGATGAGTTTTTTAGACTGAGACTGATTTTTTTGAAATTTTTGTATTTTTTTCGCATTAGGCAACTAAAACTACAACTTTTTTATTTTTAGCCTTTTTTTCGTATCTCGCTTCGTTTTTGAGAAAAAGCATAAAATACAGTTTATTCCATGTCTATGGACGACAATAAAAACAGTTTTTCATTATTAATAAAACACAAAATTTTTTTATCGATTGCAATAAAGTGATTTTTATGTTTTTTCTCGAAAACGAAGCAAGATACGGAAAAAATGCCAAAATAAAAAAGTTGTGGACTGAGCACTGGACTTAAATATTTTAATCTAGTAATCTAACTACCCTAAATAACACTGTTAAATTTCAACAAAATCGACTAAGGGATTATTAAGATATTAACGAAAAACTTATTTCTTTTTTAAAGTTTGTATTTTGAAAACGAAGCATTACCGGACCTATGTTAATATAAACTTTTCGTCTTAGAATCACTTAAAGAATCACCTCTTGAAGTTTGGCCACGTACTTAAATAACACCCTGTATTTTCCGTGGCCAGGAGTACCAGATGCACTAGCCTTTAGCTTTAGTTCTTATTATTAGAATTACGCAAATCTGCTACTTGTTTTTCTAATTTCCGGATTTTTTTACTCTGAGTCGTATTTAATATAAGGTTATAAACTTAAAATATAAATAAAACGAATATCTACTTTCCTGAAATGTATTGCATTTATAATGGAAATTAAGATGTGTTGTTCGGCTAGAGGTAAAGCGACCAGCTCTATATCCAAAAAAAACATTTGTCATACTCATGAAGGTATTTTGTTTTCAGGCCTCCGAGGAACATTTCAGTGCCAGCTACCCAAATGTTCGGACTGTTGCTATTAAAAAGGTAGGAATTTACTACAGTACAATTTCTTTAAAATAATATTTATGGTCTATCCATTTTAAAATGAGAAAGATAACAGGATATCCCTAGATTCCCATTTTCCCCCTGAACTTACCGTTATATATACAGCGTGTCCAGAAAAGGTCTAAGACATACAGGGTGTTCATTTGAAAACTTCCCAATACGGATTTATCGAAAACCACTGATTAAAAGAAAAAACGCCGAGACACGTCAAAAGATTTGCCAAAGGGGACAACTTTTTAACCAAAAACTACTTCACCCCCTTTTACTCTCTGCCCCCCGGGGTCATCCCCTTAAAAATTTTAAATGACAAGGGGTATCAAGTAATAGCTTGTTTAAAAGGTCTTTCAAAGTGCTTTATTTTGACGTTTGATTTTTTAAAATCGGTCGATTCGTTTTCGAGAAAAGTAGAAAAATCTTTATTTATCTTAATTTGTTCAGATAGAAAAAAAAACACACGAAAATATCACTTTTTATTTCAATAAGTGTTCAAAATGTTGCCCGTTATTGGCCAAACAATGATATAGGCGATGTTCAAATTCCTGACGGACATTTTCAAAAACATGTTGTGGGAGATCATGGCAGCTTTCGATGATGCGTTGACGAAGTTCATCCAAACTTTCAGGTTGGGGAGGGAACACAATAGATTTCAAATGGCCCCATAGAAAAAAGTCTAATGGCGTCAAGTCAGGAGACCTAGCAGGCCATTCTATAGGCCCTCTTCGCCCTATCCATTTATCTGGAAACTCGTCGTCTAGCCATTGCCGAACCGGAAGAACATAGTGAGGAGGAGCGCCGTCTTGCTGGAAATATATTTCAGTCTCATCAAGTATAGGGTTTCCATCGTCTTCGATTTGGTTTTCAATGGTTTCAGTGATAAGCGGATTGATGGTATTTTCCAACATATCTAAATAAATGCCTCCATTTAAATTCCCATTAATAAACAATGGCCCAATCACTTTGTTTCCTAAAATGCCTGCCCATACATTAATTTTTTGGGGTACTGAGTATGCCCTTCTACAAAAGCATGAGGATTTTCATTGCTCCAATACCTGCAGTTATGCTTATTAACAAATCCATTTAGATAAAATGTGCATTCATCACTGAAGCAGATATTCTTTACATGAATGGTATTATCATTAATCGCTGTAGTCATTTGTTCACAAAACTCAACTCGCCTATCGAAATCATCTTCGGTTAACTCTTGCAATATTTTCATTTTGAATGGATGAAATTTATGTAATTTAGTAACTGTGTGCACAGGGTCTTCCAACGAGGACTGAACAAGGGCTCATTTTTGAGCTTCCTTGTATTTAAAGAAAAATCCAAAATAGCCAATCGATGTACTTTTTCCTGCAGAATTCAAAAATGAAACCAAAAATTTATTTGAACCAGAAACAAAAGAGTTACGCTATGGATAAGGTGTTTTTTAAATGGAACATAGCTTTTTTTATACGATTTTTGGAACGAGTGATTTTTTTTTGTCCGTTCTGATTAAAATATTTAATATTGTGACAGCTATTTTTATTAAATTTTAATGTTTTATCCAGTACAATTTAACTTTAACCTGTTTGAAACATACACTAGGTAAAAAAGGTATAATCACCTTTGAATCCTTCAAAGTCAAAAAATTTGACAAATTTACTATAATATTGCCGAAATGAAATATTCATTAGATGAGAGATTGCAGATTGTTATCTTGTTCTACAAATGCCAAGAAAATGCAAGAGAAGCAAGGAGAAGATTTATTGCAAATTTTCACAGAAATATATCCGTCAATACTATTCTAAGGATAAAGAACCTATTTGACGAAAATAAAACATTACATGACAGAAAAAGAAATCCAACTCTATACTAATTTTAAAAAAAAAACATTAATAATTTAATTGTTCAATGTGACCTCCGTTGTTCTCGAAACATGTGCGATAACCTCTTTGTAGCCTTTCCAAACTTGCTGTTATACTGTGATTTTCCTGGTTAAGGCGATTTATTTCATTCACAATTTTCTGCATGATCTCTTCAATATCGTGGTTTCGCTGCTTGTATACCACGTTCTTTAAATGGCCCCAAAGAAATGTGTCTAATATTGACAAATCGGGACTATTGGGAGGCCAAGCATAGGTTCCATTTCTACCAATCCATTCTTCATGGCGTCCGTTTAAATATTGAGTAGCCTCACGCACGGCATGCAGAGGAGCCCCATCATGTTGCCAAATTAAATTTTGATATTCTTCCAATGGTAAATCTTCCAAAAAGTTCTCAATTTCGTTTTCTAAGAACTCGTAGTATCTCTGTCCATTTAAAGTCCCGTTAAAAAATATTGGTCCCAAAATTCTATTATTTTTTATGCCACACCAAACATGGATTGAAGTCCTTCCTTGAAATTTAATTGTCTGAAATTTTCTTGGATTTCCAACGGCCCAGTGATGATTATTATGTCTATTGAAAACCCCCGATGTTGTGAATGTGGCTTCGTCAGTCCATAAGATATTTCTGAATAAATTAGGGTCTTCGTTTTCTTTCCGAATCACAATTTGGGAAACAAATTGGAAGCGAAGTTCTTTTTGTGCCGGTGTTAGATGTTGAAGTGGAAGGATATGATAAGACTTAAATTTATGATTTCTTAAAGTCCTGTGAACAGTTCCTTGGGTAACTCTTCTGCGTCTTACACCGCCGCCGTATTGAACGCCCCGAACTGCATCTGAAATTGATTTGGTTGGATTCAGTCGAAAATAATTCACAATTGCACTGTCTCGATTTCTATTCCTTTCTGGATTTCTTTTTCTGTCATGTAATGTTTTATTTTCCTTAAATAGGTTCTTTATCCTTAGAATAGTATTGACGGATATATTTCTGTGAAAATTTGCAATAAATCTTCTCCTTGCTTCTCTTGCATTTTCTTGGCATTTGTAGAACAAGATAACAATCTGCAATCTCTCATCTAATGAATATTTCATTTCGGCAATATTATAGTAAATTTGTCAAATTTTTTGACTTTGAAGGATTCAAAGGTGGTTATACCTTTATTACCTAGTGTATGTTTCAAACAGGTTAAAGTTAAATTATACTGGATAAAACATTAAAATTTAATAAAAATAGCTGTCACAATATTAAATATTTTAATCAGAACGGACAAAAAAAATCACTCGTTCCAAAAATCGTATAAAAAAAGCTAAGTTCCATTTAAAAAACACCTTATCCATAGCGTAACTCTTTTGTTTCTGGTTCAAATAAATGTTTGGTTTCATTTTTGAATTCTGCAGGAAAAAGTACATCGATTGGCTATTTTGGATTTTTCTTTAAATACAAGGAAGCTCAAAAATGAGCCCCTGTTCAGTCCTCGTTGGAAGACCCTGTACAGAGCCTAATGAAATACCAGTCGCATCAACAATTTTGCGTAATGAAGTATTAGGATTTATGCCAAAATGACCCAAAACTTCAACTTGAGCGGCTTCATCCAAAACTGTACGATGATTACGTTTTTTATTTGCAACAGATCCAGTTTGAGTAAATTTAGTAACAAGGTCCAAAACGTACCTATGCGAAGTTATCTTTTCCGGATGTCTGGCGTTAAATGTGACGGCAGTTAGCACATTGATTTTGGGCACCATAAATTAGAATCATTTCCACTCTTTCGGTTAGTGTGTAAACCATTTTGGAAGTAAAATTGGTTATGCTACTCTTTGGTAAAATATGAATCATTAAATTTTCACTATCCCAAGATTGTCACAAAGGTAACTGACAGCAAATTAAATTCTTTCTTTTCCTTAGCAACTATAAAAAACTAAACAGGTATAAGAATAAATACAGTTCGCCCATGTTATCTGTGTTTATAAATAGATGGCTGAAAAAAAGTCGGGTTGTTATTTGGTTGCTGCCACGTCTAATCTTCCGAATTGCTGTTTATGTTGGTTTTTGAACACTTATTGAAATAAAAAGTGATATTTTCGTGTGTTTTTTTTTCTATCTGAACAAATTAAGATAAATAAAGATTTTTCTACTTTTCTCGAAAACGAATCGACCGATTTTAAAAAATCAATTTTTCAAATGAACACCCTGTATATGTCTAGAACTTTTCTGGACGCGCTGTACATATAGATGTTGCTAGGCAACGAAATGGAATTGTCCAGTAAAGCTTGCTGGTTATTTTGGATCCATTAAATTGTATTAACAAACACAAACCATACCCTATAGAGCGGCAACCAACCATACTTTGGTTAAATAATTGTTAGTGCCAGCAGTGGATGGACTAAGAACTAAATTTTTGAGGCGGGTGATTTACAAAAATGCCTACAGACTTTTGTGTCGAGTTAGGCCAGGAATAATCCACAAGTATCAAATTAACATAAGTTTCTGTAAAAACCTAATATCACAGACCTTGCAACACACATTAATTTACCACTGATGTGTGTTTTGACCTAAGTTTTCGATTGAACAAAACAAATAAAAATATTTCCTTTGTTTGTACAACGACAAGTTACTGAAAACCGCTAAAATATACCCTAAAAATTTAGACTTTAGAGTACACAACTTATAACTTATATGATAGATGAGTTTTGGACTTCCATTGTCATTATTTATTATTATCACAACGTTTCAACTGGTGAGTATCTCCAGTCGTCTTCAGGTGAATAATGATTGACATTATTCACCTGAAGACGACTGGAGATACTCACCAGTTGAAACGTTGTGATAATAATAAATAATGACAATGGAAGTCCAAAACTCATCTATCATTCACGATACATCATTGTCTCAAACCTTCAAACAATCATTATAACTTATATACCTACTACTAAAATAATTTTTCGGTATCGGAACTTACTTCATGATCTATGGCTAGAAGTTTTTGAATGTTTGTATTACATTGGGGAAATATTAATGCTTCTGACTCAGGAAAGCGATGTTAGAATCAGTACATCCCGGTGTAAGTATGTTAAAATGAGATACGAATTTGTTCATTCGAAAAATCACAAAGACGAAAAATGAAATACAGGCATTACTGGTATCATTATGTCCCGGCACGTCATGGTTGGGTCGACACACCAGCGCTTGTGGTGGATGGAGTTGTCCCTAATCTAGTTTGGCGGCCTCCCATTTAAGAAAACTCTATAGGAAATACTTTATGTTAACAAACACCACTTGAGGTTTTGTGCCCCCACAACAAAATTTTGTTTTGATAAACTGAAGCTAAAGGTGCGTGTGGGAAAAAGCATTGGGTGTTCATCAACCTTAATGCTTGTCTAAATGTTCGTGGTCAGGCACATGCTGTAATCTGTGCGCACCTGCCAAATTTTCTGCCATTTTGTGGTTTTGCTAAAATTTATGGATATGGGATAGCCCCTATCCCATATCGTCCCATTGGAGGCACAGAAGAATAAAGCTAAGAGAAATATTGCAACAATGATAAATTTTCGAATCGGAGGCCATCTATGAACCACCTGTCTGACTAATTCAGCCGGTATAATCGACTTTTACTTTATCAATGTCATCGTGGCATTATCGGTATTATAGAAATCCGACAGATTTGCGCAGGAATTTTAAAAATATATCTCCTGAAATACGTTTACAACGAAATTGAATGAAAACCTTAAAATTTATCACACATTATTTGTTTTTGTTACTGTTTACGTTTTTAATTGTTAATTCGTATAAAAAACAAAATATGATAAAAAAATATTTATTTAAATTTAAACGATACCTACATTGGATTCTAATACAATACACAATACTATAGTAATTGTATGTATTTTAAATATAATACTATCACTCGATTTCACAGCAAAAGATTATGGTGAACGGGCTTTTTACCAAAGGTGAAATCTCAAGTCCGCAACGGCATTTAACTTTAGACACTTTTGATTTCGTTTTGGCCGTTGTAATAGGCAGATCGTTCATTTTTAGTAACAAATCACAAGAAAAAACGATATTAAACACAAAACGCAATAAATCTATATGCAGGGTGGCACCGAGGTATGCGAGATTTAATTTTAAGCAAAAATCATTCTATTCACTTTTCCCGAATTCCTAACGGTTCTTGGTGGTGGTCCCATTGCTTGGCCATCGCGATCTCCGGATCTCAACCGACCAGACTTTTTGATGTGGGGGTGGGGTGGGGACATGTGAAGACACTTACTTATTCAATGGAAAAGCCTAATAACAGGGACCAACTCATCCAGAATATTCATGCAGCGTTTTATAAGGTGGATAACAATATGGATTCATCATGATAATTATTCTTTACTTTTGTTCGTATTAATGTCAAAGACGCATGACTTAAAGTTTTCTGACACGTCGCCTGCGTATTTATAAAAACTGAATTAATTTCGCCCGTTGTATCACTACTCCACTGACACACAAATATCGGCCGCTTGTTTTGCGAGTGGCACGCGACCCGTGTCAACCAATTAAATTAACAATAGCCACCTATTCCCTTTAATGGTGCACTATGTTGCCATATTTCCATGCCACTTTCAAAACTAATAGGATAAGAAGAAATTTTGAATAATATTTTATTATACTATATTATATTTAATTAATCTTAGTTTCTCAAAATTTGTTTTCAATTAATACATTTAATTCCAGGTCTCCTTGCTAAAAAATATTAAATTATAATTAAGTTCATCGTAAACAACTGAACATTTTTTGGCCGCGTTCTTTCGGCAGCTACAGATAAATGTGGTATAATCATAAAATAATAATATTTCCAAACCTTCCCGTTCCCGGGTTTACCTTGTAACCTGAAGTTTTTATTGATGTACGTTGAAAATTTTTGTTTTATATTTTGCTCTGCAGTTTTTAAAAAGGTTGATATTAATATCCCCATAAACCTAAGTAGTCAGATTTACGGTCCCGTTGTCTTTCTTATTTTATAATGCATAGATTTGTTTTTATGCACGCCGAACGTCCAAAATGCGACCAGTTTTGACAGTTTTTTTTTTACATAAAATACCGAATAGTGGCTTACTATATGCAAGTCATTTAGTATTATTTTTATAGCCGAAATACTGGTTTAAAATTTTCATTTAGTTTATTAGCAATAATTAATTACCTACTGGAACATTGCAAATTCTAAAACAGCTATTTCATATTCAATGTAAGATAATAGGTAGTTATACTGACATAATTTTGTTAAATCATTAATGTTTATGTTTACTTTACTTGCATTTTTAACGTTGTTTAACGTATATAAAATAATGACAGAAGCAAATTAAAAAGTTTTTCTAGTTTTGAAGATTTTTTGCCTGCCATTTTGCACTACATTTATTCTAATTTACACAAAAAGGCACTTCAGCTAACAGCAACAGCACCACAGCAATATTTTGTGTAAAAGGTCGTGGTATATATGATTTAACGGATTTTAAAAATGTGAGATATTTATAGGTATTGGTTTTCATTGTTTTAACAAAAAATATATGATTCTAAAAGATTCAGGCACGTTTTAACGGCTAAGATGCTGGTGCGGAAAATTTATGATAATTATACCTAAAACCATGGTAGTTTTAAACTGCTTTAAGCCAAATCCTAAAACAGTCATAATTGTGTATGCAGGGTGTACTTCATGATAGGCCGTAATTCCAAGGGCGCATTCCTGAACCAAATTCATGTAGAAAAGTTCATACAAACATGTGTCCTAAGAAGTCTGGTTTTCAAGATACAGGGTGGCAAAGTTTAAAAAAAAATCGTTTTTTTGTTAATATCTCAAAGATCCTTTCGCCGATTTTGGTGAAACTTGGCAGTTTTGTTTGTTGTGATAAGCACTAACTAGGTAATTATTATGGGTTCCAGTGGCGTCCTGGGGGACAGTCTTACGAATAATATTGACAAAAAGAAATGTACGCCACTGACTTGTTTAAAAATGTTATATTGTTTTCGGGTTAAGCAGCTAAAAATACAGCTTTTTTGTTTCTTCATATTTTTTCGTATCTTACTTCGTTTTCGAGAAGAAAAATTTTTCGACGTGCATGAAGTGGCTTTTATTTTTTTTTTATCGAAAACGAAGCTACGAAAAAATATCAAGAGACGAAAAAGTTATATTTTTAGCTGCTTAACTCGATTACAGTTATAAAATTGTTAAACAAGTCAGTTGCGTAAATTTTTTTGTCAAAATTATTCGTGATACTGCCCGCCGGGACGCCACTAGAACTCATAATTATCATCTAGTTAGTGCTAACTTAGAGTCTTATCATAACGAACAACACTACTAGATTTCACCAAAATCGGCAATAGGATCTCTGAGATATTAATAAAAACTATTTTTTTTTAAACTTTGACACCCTGTATCTTCCAACCCAGACTTGAATTTGGTTCAGGAATGCGCCCTTGGAATTACGGCCTATCATTAAGTAACACTTTGCATACTGCTGTGATGAAACGGATACTACAATTTTTTAGATACATTTCGAATTGAAATATTTTTTTTCTAATTTGGTTTCATAAAAAATCTGTTTCGATATCGTTTTCAGTATCGTAATAAACTTTTTATGAAACAGTTTTCTTTATTTTTCTAAGGTTGGTAATGATGTTCACAAATGTTTTATTTAGCTGTCGTGTATGTTTGGTTGCATTAATTCTATGAAATGGAGATGAGTTAAAAAAATATCAAATAATCTTACAAATTTACTATATTATAAAACATGGAACTATAAAATTTACCGCAATTTCCCTTAACTTTGGGAGAATTAAACTAAACTCATCTTGCTGCATATTTTAAAATTATCTAGGTATGTTAGAAAAATTAGACAACTTCGTGACAAAATTACTTGCTGATTTCAAGGCTACTATGATAAATAATTTGATTGTATTACCAACATAAAATTTAGGCCTAAAAATTTTGAAAATTTGTGTTTTATTTTCTTTTTAAATATGGATTTATTTATTGAAAAGAATGCCAAATAAAGATAGAAAAATAGTATAAAGCACACATTTTATTAAGCTATTAGCGCACTTGTCCGTTAAAAACTCACCGCAAGCGGCTCGTTTTCTAACATGAACGCGTGCGCTAAAATGAGCTTTATAAAACTTGCACTTTAATATAGGTACTATTATATTAATTAACGCCTGCGGTTTTTAGGAGTTTCTTTGAAATTTCGTCAATAAGAGTTTGGTCGATCGTGAGGTCTAAATAATATAGGAACTGTTGCATCCAGGAATACAGGGTGTTTATTAAACCCATTACAGTTTTGCAAAATTTCATTGCTTTCGAAAACTTGCAAACATTTTTTTAGGGATTGATTCACCACACACGTGAACACTAGACAAATCGCAAAAACCAATTTGAGTGGTTTTGTCGTATCTGTAATATTAGGAAAAATAAATGAATTTTTTTTTAAAAAGATCAGTTGTTTTTCATTTTGCCTTGTATTATCTTGACAAGTAACTATGTAAAACTTTACACGATCAACATTGGTTTATTAAATCCCTTTTAACTTCTAAGACACCTGGCAATGCGGATGCAATATACAGAGTGTGCAGAAAACTACCAACAATTGATTAATATCGCGGTTGGATCATCTTGGCCCAAATTGGCCCTACATATAGAGGGTGTTTCAGAATAAGATGCTGATCCTTAACGGTGTGAATCCTTAGGTGATTTTAAGAAGAAAAGTTAAAATTAACATATATCCTTAACCTATCAACTTTCGAACTACAGGGCGTTAAAGTTTTAAGAAAAAAATCGTTTTTCTATCATAACTTTAACAACTTTCTAGCTATTTTTATGAATTTTTTACACATGCCCTCTAAGCATCAATAGCCATTTTTTGGTGTAGAAAAGTTTTAAAATTTTTTAACCAGTGGCGTCCTGAAAGGGTTTGGTCTAGACATTTTGGAAAAATATTATATACGCCACTGCTTTTTCTCAAGATAAAAATTATTTTTAAAATACTCATTCATTTTAGGCCAAATTTAATATCTTGCCTTTTTATCGTCCGACAAACAGTTTCCGGCAAAAAAAATAAAAAGCATTAAATGCGCATTCGCTATGTGCCTATGGTTTATTTTTTAACATTAAATTAAAACAACTAACATTAAATAACGTGTGAACAAAAACGAAAATAATTTAGATTAGCTGTTGAAAGTGGCCACCACCTGCAAGAATGCATGCTTCAGCTCTTCTCCTCATTGAGTGTCGTACCCTTTGAAAAATTCCTGGAGTATTCCTGATAGTGTCGAAACAAACTATTATGCGGTTTCTCAACTCCTCTTCAGTATTTATTGGGATGCTGTAAACCAACGTTTTCAGATTCCCCACAGGAAAAAATCTAGACTGTTTAGATCAGGGGATCTAGGTGGCCACGATTGTGTTCCTCTGCGCCCTATCGATCGATTACTATAATGTTGATTTAAAAACTCTCGTGCTAAGAGACTGAAATGGGCATGTGCACCATCGTGCATAAACCACATACGATGTCGGGTTAAAATAGGGACGTCGTCTAGCAAATTTGGTAAAGTGTGTTCAAGAAATTGGCGATAATTGATTTCGTTCAATCTGGCTAGTAACAAATAAGGCCCAATTAAATAATCACCGATAATTCCAGCCCAAACACATTTACAGAAAATTACTCTTGGTGGTGGGATTCCGTAATGGCATGTGGGTTTTCTTCTGCCCAGAAGTGATTGTTATGAAAATTTTGTATGGCGTTCCTGGAAAAATTAGCTTCGTCCGTGAACAAAATTCTGGCATCAAATTGGGGATTTTCGGTAACCATTTGAATAAACCATTGGCAGAAATTGATGCGTAATGGAAAATCCCTAGGAAGTAGGGCCTGGACCCGTTGAATATGGTACGGATATAACAAATAACTTTGAAGAATTCTCCAGACTAGGACATGAGTAATATTTAAAATATTGCCAATTTTTCTGGTACTGATATTAGGGTTTTGTTCCACTAAATTTAAAACAGCTTCTTCCGTTTCCGGTTCGTGTAGTTTGGTGTGCCCCTTTTAAGTAGTTTTTTGTTTCAAAAGATCCCGTTTCACATAACTTTCTGTGAATTTCTGAAATCGTTCGTGCATCCGGAACTATTCTATTTGGATAACGCTCTTGGTATAATCGTCTGGCTTCGAATGCATTGCCGTCAGCAAGCCCGTACAGGTAATGCATATCCGCAAACTCGACATTTGTAAAATTTACCATGATACTTATACGTTTAAAAAGTATTACGTTTTTAAAATTTAAGTTAAGTGGAAAGCCGTGTACATAAATAAATAGCTGTCAAAACTATTTGGCATTAAATATTTCGTTATTGTCATTGTTTCCTTAACAAAGTTCATAGCCTACTTGTCAGAAACCATAGGCACATAGCGAATGCGCATTTAATGCTTTTTATTTTTTTTGTCGGAAACTGTTTGTCGGACGATAAAAAGGCAAGATAATAAATTTGGCCTAAAATGAATGAGTATTTTAAAAATAATTTTTATCTTGAGAAAAAGCAGTGGCGTACATAACATTTTTCCAAAATGTCTAGTCCAAACCCTTTCAGGACGCCACTGGTTAAAAATTTTTAAAATTTTTCTACACCAAAAAATGGCTATTGATGCTTAGAGGGCATGTGTGAAAAATTCATAAAAATAGCTAAAAAGTTGTTAAAGTTATGATAGAAAAACAATTTTTTTCTTAAAACTTTAACGCCCTGTAGTTCGAAAGTTGATAGGTTAAGGATATATTATGTTAATTTGAACTTTTCTTCTTAAAATCACCTAAGGATTCACACCCTTAAGGATCAGCATCTTATTCTGAAACACCCTGTATGGGGATCTTGAAAACTATAGAAGAGAAACGGAAGCCGCTTAGTAAGCGATTCTATCTTTTTTGTTGTTAAAATATTTAGAACAAAACAAGAAATTGCATTTTTGAGCATATGCTGTAGCTTTTTTATTTTAACATTTTTAAAGCAATTTTTTAAGTAGATTTCAGTTCTGAAAATGGAGTTTGAGCACGAAATTTCAGTTATTTTATTCCATCTTCAGGTTTATTTTTTCTTATGGTCGTCATATTGTATGTTGTACTTAAAAGGTAGCTATTGATGTCAGCTTTACAACAATGTATCACTTATTGGTAAATATATGAAATTGACTTGAGAAAGCAAGAAAATTAATTTTCGCAATACGTCAGATTTGGCAACAGCACTAGAACTTTCTAAACTTAATACCAATTAAAAATTTTACAATTTGCAATACTCAGACAACACTGCCTGCATGGTTTTAATCAAGAATTCTACAATAATCTATGAATCAAAAATAAATCTAGTATCCTATGACCACTACATACCGTTTGAAAATGAAACAAAAAAATTACTTGTCAAAACGAGTAAAAGTAATAGTTTTTTTAACTACTAAATCGCCATTATTTACTCCATTTCTCTAATGAGAAGTAAAATTTTTCTACCCAGGGACATAATGATAATAAATAATCTCCTAGGTAAATAATGAAAAACTTTCTGGCTAATGAGGTTAGGTTATACACTATTTTAACATTGGTGTGCCGAAGGGATCAATTCTTGGTCCAATTCTATTCTTAATTTACATCAATGACCTACCTGCAAACGATACGGCAGAAAGTTACACCCTCTTTGCTGATGACACGACCCTGTTCTTTGCTGATGATTCAATGGATCCATGGCGGTGCAGGCTAGGGCCGAGCAATGGTTCAGTTCAAACCGGCTTCTTCTCAACAAGGATAAGACCAAGCGAATGGTTTTTTCAGTGCGTGATATGAGCAGTTGTACCGACCAACCTATAGAGGCAAAGTTTCTTGGTGTTTCCTTGGACCCTAAACTCCAGTGGGGAATTCACATCTGTGACTTGACTGCAAGACTGTCTAGGAGTGTATTCGCGATCCGTAATCTTGCTTCTTGTGTGTCTCAGGATGTTGTGAGAACGGCCTACTGCGCACTTTTTCACACACACATTTCCTATGCTATTTTAGCTTGGGGACATTCTTCGAAGGTTCGCGGATTGTTTTCGTTGCAGAGAAGGGTCGTAAGATTGATGACAGGTCTGGGCTACAGGGATGATTGCAGGGAAGCATTTATCTCTATAAAGATACTCACACTACCATCCTTGTACATCCTAGAGAATGTCCTATATATAAGACGGAATATAGGAACATATTAGATACATGCTGATAACCATGAGTATAGTTGGAGTCAAGCAAATATTTGACGCGTGACACTTCCATCTTGTCATATTTGTCCAATACTAGGTTATTTCGATTTCACCAACTTTATTACAGCTGATCCTTAGTCAGGGCCGGACTGACGAATATTGTTATTTATAAACCTTTGCAGAAAATGATTGCTGGGAAATTGGTCTAAGAATATGAATTATAATATAACTAAATTTGTTTTGATAAATTCTGTGCATTGTAATGGTGGGATTCAGGATTGACCATCAATATCACAGGTCTTAACAAAAGCAATCTTAGTAGTGTATAACGATTAAATTAATAAATAAAATGCGGATCTGCAGCCCATATGATTTGACCAAATCGACGAGAAGGTAACTTGGTTTATGTATATCTCTTTTTAGTCATATAAAAGGATAAAGATACAAATACTTCGAGTGGGTGGTAATTATTATAATATAAATTAGCCATTAGTAACTTTTATATTATGAGTGGCCTGCCGTATTTGACACCCATGACAATATGGAAGTGTCACGCGTCAAATATTTGCTTGACCCCAACTATACGACACCCGAGAATAAGTATAGTACCCCACTACTGACGCCTTAAGAGGTGTCAGGACGGTCCTGGCTATTGGGCAGTCAAGTTTTTTAACCATCTGCCTGTCAGCTTAAAAATTTTACCCTTTGCAAATATATTCGTCTAAAACTTTTCCCATTTAGCCGTTTCTCCATATTTAGTTTTCAAGATCCCCATACATATAGGCCCAATTTGGGCCACACTATAAGATTATCCGACCGCGATATTAATAATTTCTCGGTAGTTTTCTGCACCCTCTGTATATTCAATCCGCACTACAGCTGTCTCAAAATTTAAGAAGGAATCCGAGAAACCATTTATGAGCATAACAAGTTTTACACAGTCTATTGTCAAGATAATACAGGGTAAAATGAAAAGAAGTGCTCCTTAAAAAATAGCTATTTTCCTAACAAGTGCAGAAAATCGATTTTTCCGCACGCAAATGCCGTTGACAGCACGACGCGTAGCGGAGTGGTGTCAAGCATTTAAGTGCGGAAAAATAGGTTTCTGCACGTGTTAGGAACAATAGTTTTTCTACTAGCGTGAGGAATCAACAACTGGTTATATACACCATAGCAACTAAGATATTTCAAAGGTAATATGATGAACAGTGACTTCAAATCGTACAGCATTTAATTTAATTAAATTTAATTTCAAAATATAACAGTGCGGAAAAATCTTTGCCGCACGGTGCGGAAAAGTGGATTTTCCGCACTAAAACATGTGCGGAAAATGCGTTTTTCCGCACGCTAGTAGAAAAAATAATTTATTTTTCCTAATATTAAATACGACAAAACCAGTCAAATTGGTTTTTGCGATTTGTCCAGTGTTCATTTGTGTGTGTTGAATCAATCCCTAAAAAATGTTTACCAAGTTTTCGGAACCAATGAAATTTTGCAAAATTGTAATGGATTTAATAAACACCCTGTATGCAACAGATTCTATTTTATTTAGATCTTACGATCGATACAAACTCTTGTCGATGAAGTTTGACAAAATCTCTTAAATACCGCAGACGTCTATTACTATAAAACATTTCAATTCGAAATGTATCTAAAAATTTGAAGTATCCGTTTCATCTGCTTTATTTCACCAACCAGCATTTTAGTAGACGTATGAAATCGTTTTTTTTTAATTGATTTGTTAAAAATTTATTTTTTATCCGATTGTGTCAAAAAATGACGTTTTATAGATCAGATATTTGGACGAAAAGGTAACCTTTTCAATAAGGTATTGATTATTGCGCTGGTAGCTAGGCAACCTTTGTCGTCCTAGTCCGAAAAACATTTTGTCGGACGCTAAAATATTTTCAACAGTTTATTTTATTCAATTATTTACAATATTTATATTAAATGTACAATTAGAACAATTTTGAACAAGAACGGGGTGATGTAAATTTGATTTTGAGGATGTGTTATTATTTTTGGTCTCCGTTATGATATTATTCTCCAATGTTGAACTCGATTGGGAGACGGATTGCGACACCTGAGTCGAGACTGACTGCAGGTCAGATTGTGGAATGTTGAATATTTTCTTGGTCAGCTCTAACTTATTACTTAAGGAATCATCTATGTAGCCCTCCGCTACTCCCGAAGACTTCCAGCCTCCATGCCGTTTTAGAGATGTTATGTCTGCTCCCGCATCTACAAGTAATGTGGCCGATGTTCTTCTGAAACAATGTCCCGTGAATTCCTTGGCATTCGGCAGTTTTAAGTAAGATGCTATTTCCTGAGGTATAGAGCCAAATTTGTGTATACCGACAACTTGCTTATGGCATTTTCCATTGCGATAAGACACAAAAAATCGCCCATCACTCATATTTGTTGGACGTAAAGCCAGATAATTTCTATAATACTTTAGATATTCTCCAGTCACCGTAAATGATCTCGGTTTGTTTGTTTTATTATAGGGAATTTTTATTAACAAAGCCGTTCCCAAATCTTGTATGTCATCAATTTTCATATTATTATGAGCCAGTTCTTCTCGACGACATGCGCCCGCGATTCCAAAAATAAAAGCAACCTGTAATTAAGAAAATTGTTAGTCAGAAATTTAAAATACTATTATATAGTTACATTTACCTTCAACATTAAGTATTTGTCATCTGGAGCATGGCAAAGGAATTTGTGAACCTCTTCTCTAGTTAGGATCCTTGATTTCTTTGGACAATATCCAACACTTTTTTGTTTCAACAATGCTCGTAATCACATGTATTTAGATATATCAATATTCTGTTTTACATTTACCACTGCACGTAGCATAGAATACTGCGACCACAGAGTAGATGACTTCATAGTTTTCGATAATTCCGCCATATAGACCAAGAAGACGTTTTCGGAGAACGACTGTATATTTTTTTCTTGCCGGTAATCCATAAATTTTTTATAAGCTCTTTCATATATTTCCTTAGATTTTTGTGGCAACAAATGTAACATTACTTCCTTGGCAGTTTCTTGAATGTCAGGTGGTGTACCTTCTATAAGATCATCGTCTATTTCCATTTTTAATTGTGTTTTTCAGGTTTTAAAACTAGCAGAACACGAAAGATTAGTTAAAACTATCGCCTGATTGATAAAACGTCAGTTGATAATATTAATTTAATTATTTGTTAGATCCATGGATACGCATATTACAGGTTTCATTGTTCAAACATTCAAGGGACAAAAAATTACAATGCAAGATGAAATATATTGGTTTTCTTAATTTTTACATTATTTTATAATCCGAGCAAAAACACAATCGGATAAAAAATAACGTATGTTATACGGACGAAAAATGTATTTCGGACTATGCGGGTTACTGGCCTCGGCTTTGCCTCGTCCAGTAATCTCCCGCAATACGTCCGAAATACTGCATTTTTCGTCCTTGTAACATAATATACTATTCTTTTTGATAGAAAAAAAAACTACATAGGGTTTAGTATTTCACGCAGTGCATTGTTGGTTGATAATAATTATAAATAAGAAAAATTCGACCTTATTTTTAATAAACCCACAAATACATAGGTATGATTATTTGTATTGACTTCTATTTTTTAAATAATCGCAAGGCATTTTATTGTCTTATCTATCTAACTATGTCTTTATTACGGTTTTTGGTTTACTGCATTTTCTGGGAAATGTGCATAAAACCAACCGTCACGTTGTTGATTTTTTAAATATGATTATTATTTTTGTTTTTTTTTTCTTTTATGAAGCAGACAAGTCATAGTTTGGGTATTATGATAATAGAGGGTAAACATGCTGAAGTTGGACAAGGTATATTTATTTCGGACATACAGGAAGGGAGTGCTGCAGAAAAGGTATTTAAATAAGTAAAGTATTATACATAATTACATCATTTAATACAGCAACATTTATATTAACCGAATTTTGGGGATATTTAATTTAACAAAGTAGTTGCATTCACACCGAGGTTAATACATTATATCATGTCTTCACTTCATTCATTATACCGAGTATCCGCTAAAGAATGGTACACAGCGAAACCAGAGGTCCCTTATACAGGTTAGCTGATTAATGCAAGGAAATCCAATATCTCCGTCGTTGATAGAAATATCGAAAATCATTAAATGTAAAGGTTCTAGGATAAACAAGAGTGCACATTTTAAAAATATTTTTGGATATACGGGATGCCCCAAAAATGTGGTGCATCATGAAAGTAATTTTTTTTTAATAATATCACCCTTTTTTTTTGTCTCATCGAATTCGGCTTAAGATTTTACATTTGATACACTTTTTTTCCGATTTATACGACGTTGCCAAATTATTCAATTTTTCCTAAAACGGAAAAATAATTTTAAAATATTACTAATGTACTAAACTAAAACATGAAATTTTATGTATTCATTAACCTTATAGCTATCTGGAAAGATTCTGTTAAAACACAACATCAATATCTTATACATGGTGTATATTACTGTATATGTGTTAAATCGGTACAAATGTAGCAATCTTTAAATATTTATTACTCGATTTTTTTTCAAAGGAACCTTCTGTATATTATTACGTCACTTTAGAGATAAGTTCAACCCCTTTAAAGCTGGGTTGAGATGATTAAAATCAATTGATTAAAACCACGATTAAAATCATGATTATAATCAGTATAATTTTTTTAAATAAAAATCATGATTAATTTAAAAAAGAGTTTTAAAATTTTAACACTTAAAATGTGTTTGTTCATACAAAAAATAAAACCCAGACGCATTTTTATGTGGTGTTATTTATTATTTTATAATAATAATCGAAGAGAACAGATGGTTATTACAAAAATAAAACTTTAAAAAAATTAAAAAATTAAAACTAAAAAAACCTTTTTAATACAAAAAAATACTTAATTTAAACAAAAAAATATATAAAAAAAACCTAAGTGTTATAATGCTTAAATAGAAGTACTAGTTTGGCTGCTTTGTCACTGCCAAGTCTGTTTCTTATATCTGAATGTACGAATCCATAAGTAGAAAACATCCTTTCGATATCAGCAGACGATGCACAGGCACACAAAACAGAAATTACTATAGGGAGCACTTGCTTAATTTCTGAAACATCCTCTTGAGATCTCCACCACTGTATTGCTGTTACATTTTTGATTATTTCCTCTGAAAACAGAGTTTTGTGAAAAGGGTCCGACTTAGCTTCCAACTTAATTAGTAATGGTAATAATCCTGTGTCTGCAAAATATTTGGAAACAATGTGTAGAGCATCTCTCTTTTCTTCAGCTAGTAATGGATATTTTTCTTTGTTTATTGTAAGATCCAAAATATACGCCAAAAAGTGAAAGGGGGTTAGAGCTTGAACATATCTGTTCTTAAATAATTGATATGTAAACTGCTTGAGATAACAATGCACCTTTTTGTTGCATTGCATCCAGTGCTATAGAAATTGGTTTTAGCAGCTGTAGAAAATCTTCAGCCATCCTTTTAATACAGATATCTAAAACTTTTTTAAAAATCACTGGATTAATTTGATCTTTATGCTCATCACATATTAATAACAATTTTGGCCACTCATTTACATAGATTTCAAGACAATCTGAAAGTGTATTTCATCGAACATCCTGAGGTAAGACCAATTTCTTGTCCCCTTTTTCTTTATACCAAGCATTTGGCAAATGGGTATTTCTGAAGTATTTCACAATATATACTATACTATATTATGTTCTTTTATCTGCGATGCTTCTAAATTTTTGCGAGAGTAAACTAAGTAAGTGTGCCGAACAACCATATGTTATTATAGGGTAATTGGACGACTCGGTAATTTTTTTCTTCATACTGACCATGTTGCTCGCATTATCTGTAACAATACTGGTAACTTTACAGTTATATTCATTTTTACACTTATTTATTGAGTTAATAGCCAATTCGGCAAGATAGTCAGCTGTATGGGGATGACCAGATGTATCTATGCTTTCTAAAAGAACACTTTCCATCCTCTGCAGTCAAAACGATTATCGGCTCATTATGTATATTGGACCATCCATCTAAGGACATGCAAACAGATTGTCCAGATAACTTAAAACAATTAGATTTTTCTTCTTCAAATATTTTATTCAAGAGCGTTGATGATAACTGAAATCTAGATGGTGGAAGGTAACCAGCTCTTAGCATTTCTATGGCCTTTCGAACCTCTTTATTTTCTATAGCTCTAAAACTGCAATTTGTTGCGTAAACAGCTTTGGCTATTTGTCTGTCCAATTCTTTTTTCTTATCTTGTCCACTTCGCACAACAAAAGAATCCAAATGACCGCTACTTCCACTATTTTCACGTCCACCTACACTTCCCTTTTCACAGTTATCGCTTTTCTGTTTCTTTGCCAACTGGATAATTTCACCCTGGCTAGTTCCAGACTGTGACTGACAATCACCATGCAGAGTTTCAAGACCACTGCTGATATCACTAGTTTCACTTTTGCAGGTTTCCAAATGACTTTTTAGTCTGTCCACTAGACCTTGCAATTCTTTACCACACTTTTTACATACTGCTCTACAACCTAGTTTGCCCACCACTTTCTTTTTTATAAAATGCTGCCAAACACTAAATTCCTTTCTGCCCCGGCTTGTCATGAGTTCAAATGTTTTGATAGATTAACCCCTAAAGCAAAAATATTACTGATAACTAAATTTTTTTTTTTTTTTTTTTTTTTGGACAACCGAGGAGAATCTGTTTACAGATACCATAGCATCCTCATGCCATGGTGATGTCGGGTTGGAGAGCCACTGAAGGTGACGTCCCCGACCGACTAAACTCCCCGCGTGTACTGTTCGTTCGGTTTCCGTGCCGTTAAGCATATAAACCTTTGATCAGTCTTCGTGTATTTCCGCTCCACACATTAAGTGTGCTTTGCTTCGTACTACCTTACTAGGAATAAGGTTTACATCACCTTAAGATATTTTATTCCCTAATTGATCACCCAATTGATCACTCAATTGACTGATCAATCATACAACACAATACCTAATTAATTTAGAGGGTTAGTTATTTTTGGTGAGACTTGCAGTGTCAGTGTTATGTATGTGTTATATGTGTTTTGGGGGTGTGTCCCAGTGCAGTGTATAGTACAAGTACTAAGTGCTAATGGATGAGATATCTTTGTTATCTTAAACCGGTCCATGGGGACATGGAGCTTAAGACTTATCCCACTGTTTCAGGGTGAGAACAAAGTAGCGCTGATCCGAAGCGAAGCAAGTCTCGTTTTTTGTTTTTTGTTAGTGATAACTAAAATAAGTGCGTATCGTTTATATAGCCGGGCGTTTTCTCTCAGTTATTACAAGTTTCGACAAAGCGGCAAACTTGCAATACTGCGCGGACGAAATTTTCACGTTAACACAGGTTTCGACAAAGGCGCAAACTTGCAAAAACTACGCGAACGAAATTTGCATGTTAAAACTTCTCCAGTTTTGCTTCGTATCTGTACTAAAAATATTTATTTACTTAACAAAACAAAATATAAGCAGTTAGAAATATTCAAAAATAATAATATTTGTGAAAGCTGGTAAATTTTTTTAAAAAATCAAAAAAATCATGATTTTGATCAACCCTGCTTTTAAATATGTAATTTTATTATATTAAATGCTCTAAAACGCACCGTTTTTTTTAAGATTTCATGTTTTATTTAAAAAATGTAAAAATGTCAGCACTCTCAATAAGTTGACCGTGAGTTGAACAAAAAAAATAATGAAAAATAACAGCTAAATAAAAGAAATGACAATAAATGTTCGATATGACCTCCATTAACATTTAATATTTAAAAAAATAAAGTTGATGTTGGCCGCTCGGAGACGAAACGTCGGATCTTTAGTTTAATAACGTCATTTTGTAGAGGCGAAAAAGTTGCAACGACAAAGTGTCATTTATTTTTAAATAGCTATTCAAATGAGCTAAGGAAAAAATAAAAACGATTTTGCAAAATTTCTGTTTTTTTTAATAATATCGGAAGTATTCGGAATTTTAAAACTTTTAAAGCGGCATTTTAATCAGCAGCGAATTGCACAACTTTGCCCCCATTTAACCGTTTCTCTAACTACTATGGTTGCCGAGATTCCAATGCTCGTATGTCGAATTTGTAACACCCTGTATATAAAACTTTATGCCGAATTTGATTAGATAAAAGCAATGGGTGGTACCATAAAAAAAAATACTTTCATGATGCTGCGCTTTTTTTGCGCATCCTGTATATCCAAAAATATTTTTACAATGGGCACTTTTGTTTATCCTAGAACCTGTATATTTAATAATTTTCAATATTTTGTATCAATAAAGGAGATATTGGACTTCCTCGCACTAATCAGCCACTCTGTATGTAAAAATATTAGTACCTAACCAAACTTACCTCGGTCCTAAAGTTCCCAGATGCAGCGTGTCAAAGTTTAAAGTTCTTTTTCGATTTTTTTAAATAAATTGCACAAAACTTAGAATTTGGGAGTTATTTCGGACGAAAGTTAAACTTTTTAAAAATGTTATAGATGGAGGCGTTGTGCGTTTGCTTACGTTAAAAGGGTCATACCTTTTTTGCGCTCTAGTGTATTCGCTTTAAAAAAATACACATATTTTCTCATCTCTATTTAGTAAAAAAGTATAATTGATTGATGTCACTTCGAGTAACCATTTTCCAGATATTCGGGGTTATATTGTTTAGTGCTCCCTTTGAAATTGTGATTTATAAATAATTTTCTTAAAATCATCAACAATTTTTCCAACAATTTTTTTTATTTTTCTGATTAAAATTTAAAAAAAAATTGTTAATAAAACAGTTGCATATTTGCTTGTTTTAAAAGCATTTAGTAAATTAAACAACAATTTAATTTTTGTAAAAAAGTAAATTAAAAATTAAATTAAAATTTAAAACCCCTGTATTAATTTTTTAACATTATTACACGGCGACCGCCTTATTTACAATAATTTATTTAATTCTATATAATTATTACAAAAATTATGCAGTAAGGCTTCTTAATCTACAAGAACTGCTGAAAATGACTACCACCAGCTAGGATGCGTGGTGTTTTTAATATCTGCTATAACTTGCGTTCGTATGAGCTTGCAGAGCAGTACTCAAATGCGTGTTGAAAGTTGCACTTTTCCGCTTTAGAGCTGAAAGTTTTTCCATTACTGACAGTATTGCTGAAAGTGTTTTCAACGCTGTCGCAGGAAACAATACGTCAATAGTCACATGTCGTTATGGCAATTTTTGCAGGCTCGTAGAACATTGAATATACAACTAACACGCGCGGAAAGTAAAAGTATCACTTTCCGCACTTGCTAGGTAAACAGCTATTTTGGACAATTTTTGTACTCTGATGAGCAAGTGCAGTGTGCTATAGTTTTATTTAGGCTATATTAATAATTTTATCGTATCATTGAAGATTAAGTAATTTGTATATGATATCTTTATTAATAATTATTAACATCATAAACGTACTAAAACCTACATAAAACCTTAGTTACTCATAATACATTAGTTACCATAATTTAATACGTTAGTTTCGAAAGCATAATACGTTAGATACCAAATAATATTAGAACTATTTTTCATGAACATGTAAAACAATATTTTGACAGTTTTCAAATTTGATGGATACACCTTTGTCTTTAACGTCCACGATCTTAGGTATGCCCTCTGAAGACTGATTAATGACCGAGAAAGCACTCCTTTCAAATTCGTGCGGTTCCCCAGTGCCTAATCCACTGCCGGAAACATCGCCGATTTGAATTTTGCGAGCAATGGAAACTTTCTTGGTCACACTTTCTTCTAAATGCAACCTTCGCCGATTCCCATCCACCAAGTTCTTGTAGGTCTAATATATCTCCTCCAGCATTAACAAGAAAATTTGCCGAAGATCTTCTAACGCAGTGACCAGTATACAAATTAGGATTTTCAAGTGAGAGATACTCAGCTATTTTTTGAGGTATTTTAGAGAAGAAATGAATGCCGCAGGGCTGTACCGTACATTTCCCTCTTCTATATGATACAAACAATCTTTGGTGAGTGACATGGTCTGGCCTTAACATTGCGTACTTTTTAAATAAAAGCACAGGATTGACTTCGCCGTCAAATATCACAGCGAAAATACGTTTCTTGTGGGTTTTTGAGTCGGGAATAGTAACAATCAGCTTGTCCTCTAAAACGTCAACATCTTCCGTGGTCATCTTCGTTAATTCATTAGTTCGACAGGCTCCTCCAATTCCAATTAAAAAAGCCACTTTCATCATTAAAAACTTCTTGTCTGAGGCAGAACACACAAATTCGTTGACTTGTTCTCTTGTAAATACTTTTGATTTTTTTGCTCTATATCCAACATTTTTCTTCTTGATGAAACGTATTAAGGCGCCGGCCGTATTTGTCGATTTCCACTCTTTCCTTCAGTTCTAAAGTCGCTCGTAACATGGAATATTTCGGCCATAAGGATGAAGCAGAGTATTCCTCAGAGAGTTTTGCGAGATACGCCAGCAATACCGTTTCTTCTGCACCTTGAACATGTACTTTGTTTCGCCACTCACAAAACTGCCGATATTCTTTTTCATAATGGATTTTAGATTTGTCCGGAAGCAAGTTCAACCTTATAATATTGGCTGCAGCTAATATATCGTCAGGAATATCAAAATCTTGCATGATTTTAAAAGGCCGATTCATAAAACTTTCCGTCGCTGTTCCCGCTCGTCGCCGCCGTTCCCGTCGCAATTTAACCTAAGGGGAAACAGTGTATACGTTCAGAAAAGCCGCCACCGCTCCCGTTGGTAGTTCTGAATTGGCCAATTTTTAAATCGCGTCGTTCCCACTGACCTCGGTCGTTCGTCGTTCCCACTTCTGGCCAATGAGAAGAAAGAAATTTTCGATCATATGGTTTGAAGTATTGAAAGAAGAGATTTTAGGGTTAGAGTACTTAGAGTGTTTTGCTGTTTTGTGGATTTTACTACAAAAAAAAACATTAATAACATATAATAAGGTACTAACATCACGCTTTTTAAAATAAAATACAATTCTTAACTTTGTTTACCAACCTCAAACCTTCTTTTGTTATTGCGGCGCAGTTCGTAGTCCGACTTTTTTATGAATACCTATCCAACGGCGGCGACGAGCGGGAGCAGTGACAACGAACGGGAACAGCGACGAAAAGTTTTATAAATCGACCTTTATGATGACTTTTTGAAATGCCAAAATGAAATGACAAAACACCTTGTTTTTATTTTCGCATCGTCGTTGTCAATGATACGATAAACTTTGAATATAACTCGATTATTAGCGATTTAACACCGTCTCGGACATTGCGGGTGACTCGGCTGTCGCCTCGTCACCTAGCAATGTCCTCGACTATTATAAATCGCATAATAATCTCGTTATATTAATAGCTATAAAAAATATATCAATATTGTTTTTGGTTAAAAACTTTTATAGCCCTGTACCTTCGGAACAAAGCGGCTTTCTGCAAATCATCAGACGGTAAAATATTCTTAGAATTACCCAAGAAATCACCCTTTCAATTTTTGCCGTATGTTTAGTAAACACCCTGTATAAGGCACTGAAATTTGGTTGATAGTATATATCTGGACGCCAAATCTTAGTTGCAAAATGCAAGGTGGTATTTAAGACATTTTTTTGAGTAACCAAACTACCTCTATTTTTAGTCCACTCTGTATATTGCAACTAAAATTTGGCCATAGCGTAAAAGGCCCCCGTGTATTGTCCATATCTTCCAAATTTTAGTACCCTTGTATCTCAGAGTTCAAAAATATCGGCATTTATTGCAGGTCATACTTTTCAAAAAAAAAAAAAAAAAAAGAGTTAAGGCAACCATTAAACAGTTGTCTGTCTTTTAATTTCTTACTTAAAGTTGTCAAATTTACATGATGCTCTAAAAAAGTTAGAGCTTAAGCATAACCAATGTAAAATATTATAGTTTTTGAATAATACAACTTACTGGTTTCGTATATTCCATAAATAGTGTCACAAATAGAACTAATATCCAAAATTGCCACATTAAAAATTGTCTTTGCATGAGAACGTTTCTTTTTGGGTGATTCTAATAATTAATTATTCTTAACTAACGTTAAAACTGCGCTTACAGTGGAGATTAAAATTTGAAGCAGCTGCTACACGCTAAAAATTAGTAAAGCAGAAATAAAATATGTAAACATTAACATACTCTAAAGTTACTTCTCTAATTGCTATCAAGGGTAAAAGTGGACCATTGTTGTTAAGTTCTTCCTGAGAATAGCTTATTAGAGAAGCTATTAGCTTTTTGCACCGGCTATTTAAATGCGTCGGCATTTTTCACAAATGATAAACAACGTAATCGACAGAGATATGTATGTACACCTCTGTTGTTCTTAAAAGGAACAGATTTTTGGTGCCATTAATGAAAGAATCTGAAGTTTTGTTAAAAAATACACGCACAACAACACCAAGCGAATACAAAACGTCAAAACAGGCCAACGAACGAGCTGGCGCCACCGTAGCGTTGACAGTTCTATTGCCAACTGTCGGCCCATAAAATTAAAAAATATTTCCTATAAGTTGGTTAGTATCAAAGAAGAATACTTTAAGTTTTTAGTACATTCGATATCGCATGACATTTTAATATTTTTTGCCCAAATTTAATTTTCTTATGTTTTCTTACCAATTTACAATTATCAAATAATTGATGACGTGCAACGGAAATTGTTTTGCATCAACTGTACATCAAATTTTTAAAGATATTTAACTTTTTCACCCTAGAAAACCCCCAAATTTCAAAATGTGTGCAAAATCGTTTAGTTATTAAAAAAAATCGAAAAAAAAACTTTAAACTTTGACACGCTGCATCTCTGATATTGTGAACTGTCGGATTAAAATAGGCTTGGTTAAATATTAATATATTTACAATACATTTATTAAGCGGACACCCTATTTACACATACCAGTTAAGAATTTATTATCGAAATATCTGAGTTACGTATACTATTACAGATTAATTCTAATTAAAGTTACTATAAGTAGTATAAATAATCGCAAGACTTCACCTGGTATAGAGGACAACCCGTCCAAGATTGCGTGAAATATGAGAATATCAAATATGTATGCTCCATTCCACAATAATTCGTTGATTTCCCGGCCATAAATAAGTGCCTTTTGAAAGGGTACAGGTCTTGATTACCTACTAATTTCAATAGTTTAGGTTAGCTATTTTCAACAAAACAACAAATATAAAATAATAGGTAAGTATCTTTATTTTAATCATGTAATTAAATACCTATTAATTTTTATACAAAAATACTAATCTACAATATTATAATATCATCTATGCCTAAACTAATTATTGAGGGCCTTACGTTACTATTAATTATGTTATTATATTGGTATATTAGGTAGGTTAATGGCAAATTGCGGGTTGAAAATGGATTTATTCCGATCGCTCTATTATTATCTGCGAAGAAAATTGTCAATTCATCTTTGGATTACCATCAAGACACGGATGCTACATTGTTTGAAGATTGGTTTCAGAATCGTCTGCTTCCAAATGTGCCCAAAAATAGCGTTATTGTGATGGACAACGCTAGTTACCACAGTGGCCAACTAAGTAAAGTGCCGAATTCAAATAATACAAAAGTGGAAATTCAAAACTATATGATGGAAAACAATATATATTTCGAGGAAACCTATACAAAAAAGGACCTTTTAAATGTTTTTAAAACATTCAATATTGAAAAAGGATATATCTCTGACAATCTCGCAAGTGCTAATGGTCACACAGTTTTACGCCTCCCTCCGTATTACTGTATTTTTAACCCAATAGAACATATTATATGGAGCCAGTTAAAGACGATGATTAGAAGAGAAAACACATCCCCTACACTAAGTAGTTCTGTTATAGAATTAATTAAAAAATGTGTAAATAATATACCAGTAGAAAGTTTGAAAAATTCTGTGAGACACGTTATGCAAGTCGAAGATTCCTATAACATAATTAATAGTAACGTAAGGCCCTTAATAATTAGTTTAGGCATAGATAAAGACAATAGTGATAGTGAAACAGAGCTAAATATAGAGTAGGTTAAGTTAAATATTGTATTATTATAATATTGTAGATTAGTGTTTTTGTATAAATAATAATAGCTATTTAATTACATGATTAAAATAAAGATACTTACCTATTATTTTATATTTGTTGTTTTGTTGAAAGTAGCTAACCTAAACTATTGAAATTAGTAGGTATATACAGCGCCGGATTAAAGGTTTCGTAGGCCCTAGACACCAGTGGTGAATTTTAGATTTTAATTCGGGGAGGCTCACTAATGGGTTGCGAAAAAAGATGCGCCGCAGGCGAAAATTTGTTGGGTGCCACGCCCTAATTTTACCAAGAAATAACAAAATTTACAAATTAAGTGGTTTCCTAAACATTTCTATGCGTTTAAAAAGCCCAATGGATGCCCATGCCCTGATAAAGTCGCTGACGTCGCTAAACTTTTTGCCATCGAAAATAATTGCGTAGGATAAATAATATATATAATATAATTTATATGTAATATGTTATAAGGTTTTTTGTATCACATTGTAGTTTATCTCTGTGTCTGTGAACTCTTTTTCTTATTGTAGAATACAGTATTGATCCTTTTTTTGTGTCTATTTTTATTATATTTTATGATCGTAGGCCCTTCGCGTTTCGTAGGCCCTAGGCAAGTGCCTAATGTGCCTTATGGATAATCCGGGCCTGGGTATATATAATAATATATTAGTAGGCAACTTATTTATGGTTGGGATTACGGCTGAGGGTTGTCATTTAAATGTTATTGCGGTCGAGAAATCAACGAATAATTGTGGAAAGGAGCATACCGCTCATTCGATGCGCCGTGGCTGAGGACAAAATTTGTCATATTTATCAAGACTTTCATAGAGTAAAGAATGGTATAGTTGCACTGTACTACCCGCATGATCGCCGATCGGTCGCGCAATCATGCCTCTCTTTTCCTCGGAATGCGTTCTTTTCTGGTTTATACGCAACTGGCAAAATTTTCATATCTCACACTATCTTGGACGAGTTGTATACTTATTATACCTACATACCTAGTATAAATTAATTGTGGTTGCGACCCCTATATTATAATCCTCTCAGAATGTTATTTTTTAAATTATCTCTTAAATTTTAATCAAATATGTATGTTTTGTAGTTGTGCAAGATTACCATCATATAACCATAGATAATATACCTTTAAAAGCATGCTTGATATGTATGTGTTCACTTCATCATCTACCCGGCATACCTATTTGCATTGCTCTCGCTCGTGTGTAAATTGTTATCGTCAGTAGTAGACAAAAAAAATTATAGCATGTTGACGAGAAATCAGAAATATTTTTTGAATTTGAAACGGTATCAATTTGTTGAATACCTAGTAGAAGCAAAGAGTAACTTAGTTGGGTTACTCTTTGGTAGAGGCTAGCAGCCAAAATAACGTCAAACTTCCTAAAAGATAATAAGATAGATTATAATTTAGCCATAGTCAACTTTTTTTTTTGGTCAGTTTGGATTCTGGGAGCATGTTTCTAAAATGAGAGTGGAATACCTTCAGGTTATCAACAGATAATCAGCCCTATGATCAAACACATAAGTTAGCTCTAAAGGCTAACTTCAAAATTACCTGTTTTTCAGCCACAGTGAAAAATTAACAAGTAGGCTTTTTTTGGTTGTTGTCGAGGACATTAGAACTACTAGACGAAACGATTTATTCATAATTTCCATAAAGGTATCGATTATTATTGTTTTAAAATAATTGGTGAGTGCGAGAGAGAAAGGCAGATCTCTTTGACCCTATCGGCAACATTGTAAACCGTCCCTTGGTTTTGATCGCCAGTGGTGTAGAAGTTAAAACCTAACAACAATGTATGAAAATAATAAAATATTTGTTTTTGTATCAGATTTTTTTCCTAGGAATGGAAATAATAGGTTACAAAAAATATGCTAGAATAAAAAAAATAATCACATTGCTTGTTTGATTTCATTATTTTTCGTCTGAAATCCTTTTAACATATTGGATTAATTCTGAATCTTGAATTCCAGAATCACAAATTCACCTTTAATATAAGATTCCGAAATTTCTGAATCCCAGCATAAAAGAAAGAGGTTATTTGGAAAATTTCCATTTTGAATTAGTTTTGGTTGGAAATGTATCACAAAATATTGGTAGGTACGTAAATGCAAAATGAAACAATGCTACTACTGCAAAAAAGTTGCTAAACTTTATTTCATTATTAGAATTGAAAACATTATAAAAAACCAACTCTGGATTTTTTCGTAAGGTTGGTTATCCAGAATACCTACTAAAGAAAACCAAAGTTTTCTTTTTCAGCATCTTAAGGAAACCTACACAGAATGTTTATATGTTATACAGGGTGTTAATTAATGTCATGCAGATATTTCAAGAGGTGATATTTTTCTCGTATTTTGCGTTTTCTCTCTTATATTCTGTGATAATTGTTTCAAATTTGGAACATCAACCATTTTTTAGAATCTACAATAAAGTATCAAAATTGTCGGTCGCAGTATACAGGGTGTTACATTTTCTTGAATCGGCTACAATTTTATCTTTCAGAACTTTTTTTTGGAGCTCCCTGTATGAATTCCGGTATGAAATTTGAACTCTCTGTTCCTTTGTTTAGCGTTCTGTTCTCTTGCACTATTCTCGTATCTGTGACCTTTTTCGATTTATTTGCAGAAATAGCCATCGATGAAAATTAAGTGTAGGCAAGTGTAGGCGAAATAGCGCAATAATAAATATGAGAAAAAAAATAGTAGGCTGGGATAGGCAATTGTTAATTCTGTTTATTGTCCTTCTGACATTTTGTAACAAATATTTTTTTTTTGTTTGACGTTTCCGGAGTTGTTTTGAACTGGTTATTGATGGTTGAATTCACAAATCAAGAATTTGCAGAGATGCATTTAATCTATGGATTTGCCGATGGCAATTGTTATGAAGCTATGCACAAAGGTATCCAAATCGAATACTGCCTGACCCACGGACATTCGCAAATCTATATAATCGACTATGTGAAAATGGATCTTTCAAGAAATCCACTCATTTAGCAAGAGCAAACAGAACAGTTAGGACTCCTGAAGTCGAGGAAGCAGTCCTGAATGCAGTAGAAAATGATCCTGCTACTAGTACGAGAAAAATTGCCGCAACACTTAACATTTCATTTGTGCTTGTCTGGAAAATTTTAATAGACAAGCTCTTCTCCCACGTGACTTTCCACTACGTTTTTAATTTTTGCCAATGGTTCCTACAAATGCTAGCCCAAAATCCGTTATTTGAAAACACGATTTTATTTAGCGATAAAGCAAATTTCTCAAGGAATGCCATAAACAATTTTCACAACAACCATTTTTGGGCAGAAGAGAATCCGCATTCGATACGCGAAAATAATTTCCAAGTGCAGTTTTCAGTAAATGTGTTGGCCGGCATTATTGGAGATTATTTGATAGGACCATTTTTCCTACCAGCAAGGCTAAGCGGACAATATTATCGTCAATTTCTTGAAGAGGAACTCCCAGGGCTGCTAGAAGAGGTACCAATACTTGTCAGAAACCAAATGTGGTTCATGCACGATGGTGCACCACAGCACTTCAGCACAGAGGTGAGAAACTTTCTCGATCAAATTTTTAACAACCGTTGGATGGGTCGAGGGGGACCTCAGCCATGGGCCCCTAGATCCCCAAACCTGAATAGCCTGGATTTCATTTTCTGGGGACACCTGAAAGCATTAATGTATCAAACCCTAGTCCAGACAGAAGAGGATTTAAGAAACAGAATAATAGCTTCATGCGACATCATTCGCAATACTCCTGGAATATTTGGCAGAGTCCGTCAGTCCATGAGACGAAGACTTGATTCGTGCATTTTAGCAAGAGGCGGACATTTCAGCAGTTTTTATAATTTTGTTTTATTTTCATTTGATTAACTTATGAATTGTTTTGTTTTATATTATTTTTAATTTGTAATGTTTTTATCTGATTGTTGATAACCCTGTCGGTTGATATAAAATAAAAATGAAAATAATTACTTAGAATACATACAAATAAAAACAGCTTTTTACTCTGCTTTATTTCGCCTACACTTAATTTCCATCGATGGCTATTTTTGCAAATAAATCGAAAACGGTCACAGATACGATAATAGTGCAAGAGACCAGAACGCTAAACAGAGGAACAGAGGGTTCAAATTTCATACCGGAATTCATACAGGGAGCTCCAAAAAAAGGTTTTGAGAGATAAAATTGTAGCCGATTCAAGAAAATGTTACACCCTGTATACTGCGACCGACAATTTTAATACTTTATTGAAGGGATTCTAAAAACTGGTTGATGTTCCAAATTTGAAACAATTATGACAGAATATAACAGAGAAAACGCAAAATACGAGAAAAAAAATTGAAACTTTGTCACCCTGTATAACGAAAATAACGCGTTTTAGACCATGCATATATTTGCATTTTTTCTTATTTTGACGAGTTCTATAGTTGGAGTCAAGCAAATATTTGACGCGTGACACTTCCATCTTGTCATATTTGTCCAATACTAGGTTATTTCGATTTCACCAACTTTATTACAGCTGATACTTAGTCAGGGCCGGACTGACGAATATTGTTATTTATAAACCTTTGCAGAAAATGATTGCTGGGAAATTGGTCTAAGAATATGAATTATAATATAAATAAATTTGTTTTGATAAATTCTGTGCATTGTAATGGTGGGATTCAGGATTGACCATTAATATCACAGGTCTTAACAAAAGCAATCTTAGTAGTGTATAACGATTAAATTAATAAATAAAATGCGGATCTGCAGCCCATATGATTTGACCAAATCGACGAGAAGGTAACTCGGTTTATGTATATTTCTTTTTAGTCATATAAAAGGATAAAGATACAAATACTTCGAGTGGGTGGTAATTATTATAATATAAATTAGCCATTAGTAACTTTTTTATTACGAGTGGCCTGCCGTATTTGACACCCGTGACAATATGGAAGTGTCACGCCTCAAATATTTGCTTGACCCCAACTATATCACCCCCTGAAATATCTGCATGACATTAATTAACACCCTGTATATAAAACATCTTAATAAATAGGTACCTACTTAAATTTAGAAATGGGATTTTTATTTTACAGTATTTTACTAGTCGATACCTTTTTACTCGTTTACAGGAAATCAAAAATAAACTGCAATAAGGGCACAAAAACACAAGCTAGCTGTTACAACACACTGCCAACATCGCAATCGCTACCGTCATTCAAAGAATCTCTCCGGATGCAAAATCGTATTACAATGTTGCCGTAGTGCCTGAGATATATAACAATAATGTTAATACTTTTTAAAGTTTTTAACAGTTGTTAATAATACATCCGCATAACATTACAAAAGCATGAATGCATAATCTGATACGCACACCTCAATTTTTTTGTATATTAGGTTCTGGACGTTACTGCAATTATTAACTCAATCTTTTAAAAACAGTTTTCCCTAATATTTCTAACAGACAGATAAAGCCGGTTAAGGTCCAATTTTGAGCGACAGAGATGAATAATAAAGAGGGAATGATGATTTGCTGCTCATGATCTTTGGTTGTTGTCATGGAAACGGTACGTTAAAAGTTAACCTGTGTGTTTGATCATAGGGCTGAAAGACAGCAAAGTGTTCTAGTATGGTACTAATTAATTATATTAATGTACTTCTAGAAATAAGAGCTATTCAGGGTGTTTCATTAATATTGTAAAAAAATTCAGGATGAGTTTCTCTCCTTCAAAATATGAAAAAACTATAAATCAATGTTCGGAAATGTTTCGTCTCGGAGATATAGGGTATTACAATTTTTAAGCGGAACAAATAATATATACGCCACTACCGTTTTCTTACCACAACACTGTTATGTAGGCAGTTTACTGGCTAGTGCCAAGTACCTCGTGATATTTTTTTGATTTCAGCTTTATTATGATATGGGCGTAGGGATATGCAACTGTAATTTATTTTTTTACTCGATAATCGTTGGTCACACTAAGGAAAGTCTAAGGACCATTTTTTCTAAGTGACGAAGCGCAATTTTGAAAATAATATTTATTTTGAAGGAAAACAGTGGCGCTTAATTTTTTTCGTTAAAAATAACAAAATACATGTTAGCGCGGACGCCGCTGGTAGAAGTAGAGCAAATCTTTTTTATGAAATAAATGTGTTTTTATGCCTAGTCAGTACCTACTAAAATTCAAAATGATATCAAAAATATTAAGGAAATAATGTTTTTCGTATCCCCAAAATAAAGCGTTTGCGGACCTTGTTTATAGAAACGTTTTTTCTTATTTTTTTACTGGAGAATCGCCCCTTAAAGCTTGTCAGGAGAGTTTCTGGACACCCTGTACAATGAGTGAAATACCTGAAAAACGGGCACCAAATTATTCCAATCGAGAACCAATTATTTTGTTGACTTTGAAGAATAAATATAAGGCCCCGGAAAACAGTAGCCAACATTTTTAATTCACTCTAAACCATCCAAAAAAAGGTTAATCCATCAAAACTATTAAAAGCACCCTTCTTGGGATGCCGTGGATAACCAAATTAATTCCATTCAAATCGTCTTCGGAGATTAAATTTGGTAAATGATTAATTTTCAAAACAACCTAATTTAATTTTCTTTATTCAAAACGTTAAACACCAACAAAGGCGCGTTTTTGTTTTTACACGACGAATGCCGACATTGCCAGAACGTTTTAATAAAATGATAACAGCCTATTACACACGAGCGGACGTTTCTGAATATGAATTATCACGCAAACAACTATAGCACTTACAAATTATCCAGGGATTTGCTAATACTTTAAAATCAAAAAACAGGAATAATTAAGATTTCGAACATTGCAAGAGCTGCAACTTTTCCTCCTCTTCTCTTCTGACTTCCTACTAAAGGGAAAAATCCTAAAAAGACATAATAGTATATCAGCCAAACTATACAGGGTGTTTCCTAAGTAAGTACCAAAAATTTAGGAGCATATTCTTTAGCCAATTTTATGAAAAAAAGTTTATATAAACATGTGATCTAAAATGCTTCGTTTCCAATGTACAGAATGTCAAAGTTTGCAAGAAGTGTATTTTTTTCCGAAAATCTACGAGACGCATTTAAGTTCAGAATGCATACATAGGACCTTAAAAGCCATCAATACTAATTACACTTCACCAAGCATATCTCGATTCCATTCAGTGGTATACCAGATAACTAGGTTATCTCAACAAAGTGGTACCCCACCGAATTCCCAGAATTAACTTTTTTACCAAAACCTCATGCCTTTCTCTACAAAACTGTGTTTTTTTGCTGCACACAACCATTTACGAGTATTTTTGAGAATTATGCATTGATGTTCCATACTCTTACGTAAATTTAAGATAATACGTAACTTACCTATGGTTTTCTGATTTATCAAAATAATTTGTCACATGTAATTAACTTGCGTTGGGCTACATTCTTGGTGAAACCGTATATTATCCATTATGGGTAAAATTAAAATTGCTTGTTATGTTTCACTATTTATTCAGTTACCTGACACGCGTGTTTCGACCCTTTCAGGTCATTTTCAAAGAAGCACAAAGATAAAAATTATTGCTAAGGTATTTATATAAACTCTAATGTATGGTATCAATAGGTAATAAAATCATTAAAATAATTAAAATTACGGATTACAATGGATAGGTAGATTGTGGGTTTTTCTTATTCTTATACAGGTGGTTGTCAAAATGTTTTAATTTATTTTAATTTAATATGCTGTTGATAATTGGGTTAGCACTTGAAGGTATTTCTGTTTGATTATTAACAACATTACTTTTATTTTTTATTGCTTTTTTAATTGTAAGTGACTCTAAAAGGTTTAATTTTCTGCTCTTGTTCTGGATATGTATAGGTTTTATTTTATTTGAAATTGAATGATTTTCTATTATGCAGTGGTCTGCTATACCTGTTTTATTTTGTTTTTTTAAGATAGAAGTTGTATGTTCCTTAAGTCTAGTTTTAAAATTTCTGCCAATTTGACCAATATAGATAGCATCGCAGTTGTCGCAATTTATTTGGTAGACCCCGCTTCGTAAGAGTTTGTCCTTTGTTTCTATTTTAGAATTACATAAGTGACTACCTAAATTGTTTTTATTTACCTGTATGGGAGTGATGTTGAAATTTTTTAGTTTTTTACAAATTTTCTGGCTTGTATTACCGGTAAAACGAATCGAACAGTATTTAGATTTAATTTTATTAGGGGGTCCATGATAGAGAAGTTTTGTGTTTTTTGTCTTAATTTTTTCTTTAGTATTTTATTAATGATGTTTATTTCATAGCCGTTATTTGTGGCTATGGTTTTTATTATGTCTAGTTCTTTTTTATACTCAGAGTCTGATAGGGGAATATTAACTAGTCACTAGTCTATATAGCATACTATGGAAGGCTGCTAGTTTGGTTTGTTGGGGTTGTTTCGAGTCCGCTGGTATAGTCATGTCTGTTGTGGTAGGTTTTCGATAGATTCCATAGCTCAATTGATTATTTACATTTTTTATGGTGAGGTCTAGAAAATTAATTGAGTTATTTATTTCTTTCTCTATGGTAAATTGAATTTTATTATTTTGGTTATTAAGTAGATTAAGAAATTGTTGTAATTGTCGTTCCGTGCCTGTCCAAACACAGAACACGTCGTCGACATATCTGCACCAGAAATGTATATTTTTAATTAATGTATTATTTATGTTGAATAGCTTGTTTTCGAAGTTTGCCATATATATTTCTGCTAATAAGGGTGAAAGGGGGGATCCCATAGGTAATCCCTCGTTTTGTATATAGAATTTATCGTTAAACCTGAAATAGCTTTGGTTTATACAAAGGTTAAGAAGCGCAATTATTTCGTGTATATTAACTGGGTTTTGGCTATTGATTAGGTTATTGTGTATGATGTTTTTTTAATTCAGTTGTTGGGATAGATGTAAATAGACTCTTGACATCAAATGAGACTAGAATTGAATTGTGGGGTATATTTAGGTTATTTGTTTGTTTTATGAAGTCAAATGTATTATTTATAGCGTATCTCGAGGAACACTTTATGATTTTTGGAAGGTAGTCGTTGAGAAATTGGCATAATTTGTATGTAGGGGCATTAATGTAAGATACTACTGGTCTTATGGGTATGTCAGTTTTGTGTATTTTGGGTTGTCCGTAAAGTATGGTGTATAGTGAAACATAACAAGCAATTTTAATTTTACCCATAATGGATAATTTGTCACATTCATAAATAATATTATTTTGATTTGAGTTCGCATTTTAAAGGTAGTTTCTAGTATCTATTGTTGTGTTTATAAGTTTCCTGGTCTTCATTTAGTTTATTGTTCTTTATTTTAATAATTGCTGTTACATTTTTAAAACTAACATACCCTAACGATGGTTAACTATACAATCGCCGAAATGGCAGTCACTCACTTTGTTTATCTACCTGATGGAAGAAGAAATGTTTTCCAACCGACAAATCCGAAATGTTCGGACATTCGTAAGAACTCTTCAACGCTTAGTAGAAACGGGTTCCTTTGCAAGGGCAAGAGATATTCCAGGGAGGGATGTGGTAGATCAAGAACTCCTGCTTTGGAAGAAGCAATTTTGAATGAAATTGAACGTCATCCATAAACAAGCACTAGAAGAAAAGCCAACCAGCTTGGTGTGAGTCATAAATTAAATGGACAATTCTTCGTGTTCAGGCATTATTACCTAGAGATTATCTCCCACGTATAGAATTTTGCCAGTGGACTCAACGAAAAATTGTACAACATCCTAGATTTCTTGACTAAGTGCTTTTTAGAGATAAAGCTAACTTCTCCAGAAGCGGAATTATGAATTTTCATAATAGACACATTTGAAGCGACAAAAATCCTCATGCTATAGTTGAAACTCATTTTTAACATCAATTCTTACTAAACGTATGGATGGGAATGATCTCTGGTGTTCTAATTGATCGCTTTTTGCTACATACAGACGATTTCTTGAAGAAGATTTACCCGCGTAGGAGATGATGCTCCGGCACATTTTAGCTTAACTGCTCGGGAATTTTTAATTTAAGCCGATGGATTGGCCGAGGTGCTTACTTACGAAGTCAGTCGTGGCCTGCAAGATCCCTTGATTTAAATCCATTGGATTTTTTTCTGCGGGTCTCTTAAAAACATTAATTTATACAAATTCTGTGCAAAATCTGGACGATCTTAGAAGCAGAATAATTCAAGGATGCGACTTGTATCATGACTAAAGGAGCTCATTTCCAGCAGTTCATTTAATATTTAATGCGTTTCATAAAACTATTGTAAATGTTAATAAAAAAAAACGTTATGCACAGCATAAAATAACACAATACGTAATTTTCGTAGAGAAAGGCATGAGGCTTTGATAAAGAAAAATTCTGAAAACAATGCAGTGGCAATGTTCTACAGCGTTGCCATTTTTGGGCGTCTGCGTCGTTTTTGTACCTTTTAAATGGGTAATGACTTTCGTGCGAAATGGCCTTATGAATGAAATGCGTGGTCTATTTTTATTTAAAAGTCGATTATTTTACCAATGCAGACCTGTAAATAGTTTAGACCTTAAGTAATAAACATCACATTCTAAAAAGAATCGGGTTTAAGTTAATGTTATTTATTGCATCCCATCATAGTTGTTAGTAATCACTAAGCTTGGTCTGTAAGGGCTATTTGCTTTATTTTTGCATGTTATAGTAGAATTTGAAATGCTTTTGTACTCGTATTTTTGAGTGTCCTATATTATTCGTTGAACATTGACATTTGTGAATAGTCATTGGTCATATACTGAAAATAGAAATAAAAACACGTCGAGTATCAACGTCAAGCTTAATGTTCCCAACCTGTGATAAATGCTAGTGTCAAATGTCAATGTTCAACCACTCGCGGAATACAGTTTTACCCACCTCAGGTTAGTTGCATGACACCTGTAAATTTTAGTTATAGCTTTAGTTTTAGTTAGATCCTATTTTATTTTTGATTTGCTCAATGTGTGTTTTTTTTATTTTAAAGGCTGGCCTTGAAATTGGAGAAATGATCCTGGCGGTCAATAAAGATTCCCTAGTTGGCTCCAACTATGATACGGTAAGATTTTTTTTTGCCAGTTGAAATAACTAATGAGTTTTAAGGATCGAACTAGGTTAGAAAACTGCATAGTTACTTCTTGTAATATACAGTAGTGGTCAAGAAGTAGCATTGCGACGAGAGTAATCAATTTTTAACTTCTCAATACATTTGACAAACAATATTAACTACAAAATAATGCTGTACTAATATCTATACTATACCTATAATAATACTACTTTTATACATTGGAACCTGCTTAATACGATTTTGGAGGAAAATATCGGAATATGCACGAAAGCGTCGATGGAAAGACCAAAAATAATTGGTTTATTTTTAAATTAGGTAATGTACAGGGTGTTTCATCATTTTCGGCACTTTTATAGGTATCGAAGTTATTATCAAGGACAAAAGTGTTGCAGGTTTTACACTCACTACTTTTTGCGATCTTGCCGCTTCTACCAGAAGGTAGTAGCACCTTTAATATTTTAACTTATACAGTATGTCCACGGATAGAAGTCACAAGACGACAAATGAACCAAAAATCTCATTCGAAAAGAATCATTTTTAGTAAGCTTCTGTTTCTTAAAAAAATATGGTCTACGAGAAAGTTTTTGACTTTTTTATACAGGGTGATCGAAGAATACAAAAATAATTAATCCTGCCAATAGTAAACTATTTTTAAATTTAAGTTTAGAGCAAAATGATGAAGACAAAAAGTATTTCAAGTTTCAGCCAAAATTTAAATTCAAAATATCAACTTAGTAGTCTACTTTATATTTTTGTGTCATAGTCTTATCAAATATTACTGTACCTACGTTTTCTAAGTAATTTTACTTTTTTTACCTCATCTTACTGTCTTCTAGGCTAATTTTTCGGTTAATGACAAATGCGCATTCACTCACTGAACGCACTATATTTAAATATACAGGATGTTTCATTTAAAAAAAGATATTTTTTCAAGTACCTAACTAAAATACCTGTTTTTTTTTAGACCACCCTGTATATTGCAACTAAAATTTTATATTAGCTTAAAAACCTCAACCATATTTCAGTGGCTTGTTATCTCAGAATTCAAAAATATCGGCATTTATTTGTAGGTTATGTTTTACAAAAAAAAAAAAATTAATTAATATATTGATAACAGTAACAGATACTATACATATACGAGATGTTGCACGTAGCGACATCTCGTGGCAATCAAGCTATCCAGCCACCCAGATCAGCAAGGACTTAAAGAAGAACAAGCGATGAAATAGAACTCGCATAAGCAGGTTGGGTGGATAGCTTAATTGCCACGTGCAACATCTCGCATATGTAGAGTTACATTATGTGTTGAAATGCACTGTAACGAACTGACGAAAATAAAAGAGATTAACTTCTTTCTTTTAGCTAGCAACAGATACGTATGGAGAAAGAATAAGGGATGTTTTTAGGAAACTAAAAGAGGTTGTAAAAATAAGTTTACATGCAAAGCTACTAGTGCTACTACTACCTTCTGGTTAAACAATACTATTATTATAAGCGGCATATCAGACAAGGCAGGAATATTCGGAAAAAAATCACACCTCCGAGCACGACTCGAACCTGCAACCTCTGGTTATCCAGCCAGTGCGCTGCCAATTATAAGTAGTGAAATTTAATCTCTAATAAACTAAACAACTAAAATAACAAAAACAAAAATATAACATTCGAATTAAAAAAAAAACAATTCTGACCGAACAATAATTAAACTTTCGTATCGTGACTGGATCCTTTTCATCAATATCATCTTCATTTTTAATAATTATGTATTACAGGGTAATTTTATCATCAATGAGTTCTTGTATTGAGCACACGATATGTTGTCATCTGTAGAAGAATATTCAGTGAAATTCGGGAAAACTTCTGGTTCTGTTTCTAAGATAATCTGCCTCGCTAACGCCAGATAGACACGTATTACGCCTGATAAAATTTATGAAATATTATTGTAGGGGAAGGCTGACATGAAATAGCGTATTATGCTGCGGAAAATCGTTTTAAACGTGATTGTCATAAGCAGATGTTAGTGTATTAAAAAATTACAAATATTTTACTCTATATTTTGTCGCACCGTTATTTTTTTACCTAACTAATGTGTATTACATTTCTAATGTTCTAGTTGTTATTCTTGTTTAAAATTTATATGCTTAAGCAAGAATTATCCGATATACAGTTTAAATGCTGTTCACCTATTCAGAAGTTTTGTAGGGTAATCCTTTTTGATCAAACTAATAAAGTCCTCTATTGTTAATCGAGCAACAAAGCAGATGTATACAGATAAGCAGATAACCAAAATAATCAAACTGATATGCATACACTTAGGTTTAGAATGTTGGTGTAGCTTTTTGTATAAGTTTCGCATTTTTTTGCGTGTGTTGTGGATCATGAGCATTTCTGGATATTTGTTTTGATGTGAAATGTGAAAACTATAATGATGCAACTCCAAGTGTTTTAATGGTAATACACTAGTCCACATTAGAATGATCGTTGCTTACAATGTTACAGATCTATTTTTGTTTTTTAACAATTAATTGACATGTTAGACCAATTTTACATTTCAAAATCATTTGTGATTTCTATTTACCTAATTACCCGATTTTGCACTGCCAGTTTCTACGTGATTTCACTGCGAGATTAAAAATATAAGACGATAAAAGTAGATGTACAATTTAACATAAAAATGAATAGTGTATTTTAAGAGTAGGTATACATCCGCAATGAAAAGTTCTAGCCGCGAAATCTTTTTATTTTGGCCGTTCATCGTTAATGACTGCTCAAATGAACATATTAGAAGTTAAAAAAAATTAAAGAAAATTCGCCAGAATTCGGCAGATTGAAGTATCCATGTTTTTATTAACGACTATTTTTTTTTGAAAAATTAGACAAAAGGTTCTTGAGAAAACACGGGAATTGATGATCAAATGACCTCCCTCCTCGCTGCTGGTACTCTTGAAGCCTAGCACGAAACTTTTGACTGAAAAGTACCCCATACATATAAAACACGAGCTGAGAGATCCGGCCAGTTGAGGTCCCCAAATTTCCAAATGACACGACCAGAAAACATTCTTCGCAGAATTGTCCTAGACTCCCTAGCAGTGTGAGAAGTGATTCCGTCCAGTAACGTAACTAGCTTCTGATGCGCCCGGTAGTTGATCGTCTTTTTACGCCCTCCATACCTGAAATAACAAATCAAACGATAAATTATTTTTTATTCAGCTACAAGCAATGTAATATGATAAAAATGAAACAAAACTATTAAAAAAGAACTTACAGAAATAGGAACTTAAAAACATATAAAATGTGTTGAGCAAAAACTCTTTTATTAGATATCTCACAGTTTACAGAAATAGCAACTCAAAAATATACAGTGAGGACATAAAGACTGGAAAAGTAAGCACCTGAGTAAAAAACGCTCGGACACATCGATTTTATTTTATTTTCTTGCATATTATACAGGGTGGATTAAGGGGGGGCTGTTAACTTTATTTATTTTAATGTATGTTACTACATTTTCGGATTCTACTGAAAATTCTAAGCACATTTCATGTAGGATGTTTTCGAACTATAGGAACAATAATATTGAAAATCAGACTGTTTACCAAGTTATCTCATTACCCTTTGAAGGTAAAGGAAAATCCTAACATTTCAATATCTATTCAATGGTACTTACAGATGGTATTGTTAAAATTATCACAAAATTATTACGACCGAGAAATAAAACAAACCTAACTAGTTTACTGAACGTTTCGAATGAAAGAAGGTGGGATTTGTTACGATTTTTCAACGCATCTCTGTTGAAGTTGAATTAATGAATGAAGAAGAACTTTGGTTTTTAAATATCCTCACAGAAAATAATCAAGGGGAGTCAAATCCGGAGACCTAGCCGGCCATTCGATGGGGCCACGACGTCCTATCTACCTATTAGGAACTATCTCATTAAAATACTGCCGAACAGTGAGCGCGTAGTGAGATGGTACTGAAACCACATAGTTGGAGTGAGTATATCGAGCTCATTATCTGGATGCAGTTAAGCTAAGGCAGGAATCGACTCCAGTTGCAAAAAGTCGTAAATTTTGTCGTTCAAGTTTACGTCGAAAAAGTACGGACTTATCATCCTGTCTTGAAATATTCCAGCCCAAATATTGATTTTTTTAACGTTGAGGATGAGCCACTCAAGCCCAATAAGTATTCTCTGTAGATCAGTATCTACAGTTTTGTCCGTTGACAGTACCATGAAAGAAAAAAGTTCGCTTCAGCGGAAAATAAAATATTTCTACAAAAAAATGGATCCAGGTTAGTTGAATATCTTGCATATTTTCGCAAAACTGGAATCTAGCGTTTTTTACTCAGGTGCTTCGCTTACCTGAAAAATATACTTTTCCAGACTTCATGTCCTCACTGTATAGTAGCAAAAAGAAACTATACAAAGAAAACTAATAAACAATGGTATTTTAATCAAGTTGTCTTCCTACTGAATTTTCTATTGATGATATGGCTAGCTTTGACACCCATAGTCGACCTTAAGTAATATGTTTTAACTTGCTGAAACTTCTTTCGCATGATGCAGTTGCAACTAATGATGATGAATGGATGGATCACTTGTCGTGACTGACTCACTGACACTCCATTTCCACTTTGTCTTCTGCCATTTTTTACAATGATTTTTGTTGTTTTGGTTTTTTATTTTGATTTTTGGCCTATCTTCTCAGGCTAGCGGTTGTTGCTGCGGACCGCCGGGCCGCTTGTAGATCCGTCTCCTTTGGTTTAGGCTTCTGTTTAATATGGTTGTAATTCATGGGTTTCTCCTCTCCCTTGCTTTGTTAAGAATCTTGTTAATGTATTCCGTCAGTGTCTCAGTATTCGTTTCTCTGTGAATTGTTTATTTTTCATAAACTAAATAACAAAAAAACGATTTTTTTTTTAAACTTTAACACCCTATATATCAAAAATGGGGCAACTCCGGATACATGTTCATATGAACCTTTTCTCTTAGAATAGCATAAGGAATCACCCCCTTAAGTTACGTACCGTACTTCTGAAACACCCTGTATATCTTCCAATAAAATTAAAAAGTGCACAAAAGATGTTGAGGGCATAGTTAATCCGCCATTGGGTTTCTCTTCTGTACTTCTATACGCCTTTCTACGAGAGAAAATTGTTCCTTCACGTTCTAACATGCTCCTCACGAACATGACATGATGTTGCTTTAAACATTTCTTAAATAAATATCCCTTCACAAATATCAAGCCGATTTCTTCGGGTTTGTCCCAATCCCGGTGCGACCAAAGCACAGGAAAAAGCAAACTTACTGGCGGAACTATTCTCTTCACATTCAACGGTTAATTTTCAGGGAAGAACTTCACCGAATATTCCCCCTGTAGAATCAAGAATGCCCGAGATTGTTTTCCGGCACCGCCATGTTAAAAGAATCTTGAGGAGTCTTGACACCAAAAAAGCTTCTGGTTCTGACGATATTCCAGTCATCGTAATTAAGACATGCGCTGACGAATTTACACCGGCATTTTGTAGGCTTTAACTTATCTTACAAAGAAGGAATATTTCCTTCTTGCTGGAAAACTGCGCGAGTCCAGCCTATACCCAAAAAAAGACAAGAAGACCTTGCCAACCAACTGTCGTCCAGTCGCATTGCTTTCGGTTAAATCAAAAGTTATGGAAAAGACTATCAATGAAAAATTATTAAAGTACCTGGAAGGCTTCAACAATATTAGTGACCGCCAGTATGGATTCCGTAAGTCTAGATCAACAGGAGACATTCTCGCTTATGTTACTCACGTTTGGAACAACGCAATGGAACATCATGGGGAGTCCCGGGGGGTAGCACTGGACATTTCCAAGGCCTTTGACCGAGTATGACATGAGGGGGTCCTAACTAAAGTGAGAGCATGCGGAATGCCGGTTCAATTTTGTTCATGGCTGTCGAGCTTTCTTAAGGACCGTTCTCTGCGAGTGGCGATGGACGGATTTCTTTCAGACACATTTAACATCAACGCCGGAGTCCCTCAAGGTTCTATATTGTCGCCCACCCTCTTTTTACTCTACATTAACGATCTTTTGGAAAAAACTAAAAATCCTATATATAGCTTTGCTGATGACAGCACACTTGTTTCATCATTTACTTTGGATGCTCGGACATCGGCTGTTAATGTACATTTCCATAGGCAGCAAAAGGTCTCACATCTCAACAAAGACCTGGATCTTGGGATGAGAGTAACCAAGTAAAATTTAACGCTAAGAAAAACCCAGTCGGCAGTTTTTTCTAAAAAACTTAATGTCGAAGAACCGAATATAGTCATGGCGGGACACTCGATTCCCTTGGCTTCATCAATTCATTTATTGGGCATCAATTTGGATAGTCATGTCTTGGCATAGTCACGTTGCGGCCATTGCTAGGGCAGCCTCGCAGAAGCTTGAAATGCTCAAAAGCTCAAATTCGACCATCGCTGGAGTACTGTTCGCATATTTGGGGCCCTGCTCCAAAACATACCCTGAAATTGATAGATTATATTTAAAGAACCATTCGCTTGATCGGTGACCATGATCTGACAAACAACATGGAAGGCGGGTTGTCGACTTGAGTCTATTTTACAAATATTTTCATGGCAAGTGTTCAACTAAGGTTGCCCGATTGATTCCACCCACAGCGGTGCGTGGTAGAAATACACGACGAGCCACTGCAACCCAGTGGTTTAGTTTAGTGTCCCTCGAACGACACTGTTTAAAAATTATTTCATCTGGAGAACGTCATCACTCTGGAATGACCTTTCTGAAGCCGTGTTCCCCAACGAGTATATTCAAGACCAACGTGAATCGTTTCCTGCGCACACGCATCGCTCGCAGAGCGCCACAAAGGATTGATCCTGCAGTGCTGTGCCTTATCATAAACAGAAAGGCAGTAATGTACACTTTTAAAAAATTAGTTTTAACGGCGAATATTAAATTTTTGCATTTTTATGAAATATCTGGTGACATATTTAGTAAAATTTCATGCATATCGTTTAAGCAGCTAATTCCCTCCATTTCCTCAACGAAATTTACAGCAATTTTTTTTAAATGCTCTCAAATACTGTATCGGTGACTTTTTGCATTTTCCCAAAAGCCTCTAATTTTCCCGAAGAAATTCTCTAAACAGTATTGATTTATATGACGTGTTAACAAAAACTTATAATCGTTTTGGTCTTTCAGTATTATACCGGGTGTTTCTCAAGAGACGCTCACCCCTATAACTTTTTTGTATTTATAGATATTAAAATGAAATTTTGCAATTGTGCATAAGAGATGAGTCTGCATTTATTGGCATAATTTTTGATTTGTTAGCACTTCCGGTTTAACCTTGACTTTTGTATTTTAAATGGGACACCCTGTATATTTTTACTTATTTGGATTCAGCATGATATTCTGAGTAAAATGACATCCCACTTGTCATTTTTTGACGTGTTATAACATTTTTATTCTCATTTTTTGTATTGAATCTAGAGGGCCATAAATCAATTAAATAGGTTAATTTATAGTCAAGTAGTTTACGAAAAATAAAATTATGTCATATTAATAATTGACTTTTTAAGTTTCACAAGCGTTTAAAAAATGAAATGACGTTTACTCCATTTTTCCAAATGGAACGATAGTGGTTCACTAGGATATTTGAAACGAGCATTTTTTTTCCCAACAATTTGATACCATACACTCCTATGCTATTTTAAAACTTACGCAGGTGTTAAGAAATTGATCTAGGCAACTAGGCTTAAATAAAACTAAACTAAAAGAACTAAACAGTTAACTAATTCATTCTCAACAAACAACTAATAGTAGATTGTTGTTGATTTGTAATTGTTTATCATTATTAATAAATCAATCTAGGACTTTAATTATTATAATACCAATTATCATCGCTCTAAACGTTCGAAATGTCCTCCCTGTTGATGAAAACAATTTTCCACTTTTTCAACAGTTGCCCCCATTACATTTCTCAACTCGTTTACATTAATTTCTTGAATTGCTGCTCTCACTTTATTTTCAAGTTTTGCACGGGTGACTGGTGGAACGTTGTAGACTTTGTTTTTGAGGGCTCCCCATGCAAAAAAGTCCAACGGAGTTAGGTCGGGGGATCTAATTTAGAAAATTAATATGTTAAAGGATGAAAAGACATACCTACCAAAAAGCTTAATACCTTGCTGGCCATCTTATCGGTCCGTTAGTGCCAATCCAATTTTCCCCATACGTGTTATGAAGGTATTCCCTAAGAGGACGAGAATTATGTGGTGGAGCCCCGTCTTGTTGAAAAATAAAAGCCATTTGTTCAACTATAGGCAAATTTTCAAGAAATTGTTCTATTTCTACTTGCAAGAAACCTAAATATCTTTCGCCGGTAAGGTGACCATCAAAAATAATTGGTCTCACAATTCTATCTCCAATGATACCGAACCAACAATCGAATCCAAATCGCTCTTGAAAATTGCCTTCTTCTATTAAATGCAGGTTATCTTGTGACCAATAACGCTTGTTGTTTCTATTAAACATGCCCAAATTTGTGAATTGACTCTCATCTGAATAAAGAATTTTCGACGGAAATGTTGGATCTTGTTGATGTCTTTGTAAAAACCAGTTACAGTATTCAAGCCTTCTGGCATGGTCATTTTGATAGAGATGTTGATGAATGTGGTATTTGTATGCATAATATTTGTCTTTATGTAAGATCCTCCATACTGACGAGCTACTACTATCACATTCAACAGCAATTTCTCTGAGGCAGTAATATTTATGTTAACTAATGATAGTACGTCAATTTCTTTCTCTGCACTTACAACATAGTTATTGACCGCATCCTCATTGGGTTCTGTACGCATTTTTTGTTCCAGTTTTGAAAAATAATGCCGGATTGGAAGTCGACGACCTGGAAATCTCTCTGCATACAATTTTGCGGCCTCAGAAGATTTTTTTCTGGTCTCTCCAAAAATTAAGAGTATATCAATTTGTTAATTTCTAGTAAAATTAACCATTTTATCTAATTTACAATCTAAGTTTTATAAACAATAATACATAACGCTTTTAAATATGTGATTGGGATTAGGGGCAAATTTTTTCGTGTTAATTTTAAAATAGCATAGGAGTGTATGGTATCAAATTGTTGGGAAAAAAATGCTCGTTTCAAATATCCTAGTGAACCACTATCGTTCCATTTGGAAAAATGGAGTAAACGTCATTTCATTTTTTAAGCGCCTGTGAAACTTAGAAAGTCAATTAATATGACATAATTTCATTTTTCGTAAACTACTTGACTATAAATTAACCTATTTAATTGATTCATGGCCCTCTAGATTCAATACAAAAAATAAGAATAAAAATGTTATAACACGTCAAAAAATGACTAGTGGGATGTCATTTTACTCAGAATATCATGCTGAATCCAAATAAGTAAAAATATGCAGGGTGTCCCATTTAAAATACCAAAGTCAAGGTCACTTCCGGTTAAACCGTAAGTGCTAACAAATCGAAAATTATGCCAATAAATGCAGACTCATCTCTTATGCACAATTCCAAAATTTCATTTTAATATCTATAAATACAAAAAAATTATAGGGGTGAGCGTCTTTTGAGAAACACCCGGTATATAAAAAGATGAAAGAGTTATTCGCAACAGTAAATACATTTTATAGTATTTGTCACATTTTTCCTTGTACAGTTGACATTTTTTAGGTGTTTAAACACCAAAATTTCATTTAATTTAAAAAAATTAAGTTGTTTTCCACTTTCCTTAAAAACGTTAAAGTGTTATATATTACTGGAATTAAGAATATCAACAACCGAACAATAAATTACCATTGTTGCGTGCCGCTCTAAATAATTATTTTCATCAGACGCGACCACTCAAACAGAATAATTTTCCAACTTCCCCTCGTTAAGCGAAAAGTCGCAAATTAGTGCTCGTGCTAGCCACTAACCAGGTACAACAGGTTTCGTTTCGAATTCGAGCGGTGTCGGCGAAATTCGAAATATGGGGGTAGTGGATCTACCGTGCTCTCGTGGAAGCCGTGTTTCGTAAACCGAAATCTCGCGATAGACTCCCGAATCCATGGAGGGTGAACTAGATATTTCGTCGGTTTAATTATAATTTAAAAGGCGCGTGATAGAGTCAAGAGGGCCCAGCGCTCCAGACCGATAACCATCTCGAAACTCGATAGATTACGCGTATACGAATAAAAAGATTACTTCGCCCTGCAAATCGCAGGCCAATATTTAATGAAAGAAGCTTTATATTGCGCTGGTCAGGGAGGCATGTAGGGCCGGATTTGGTTTGAAAATTTGAAATAAATAGGCATTATGAAGCAGTACTGCGAAACTTGTGTAACCACTTTTTAACTGTTATTCGACTGGAACTGACGCAAACATTTTGACAACTGTCGTAAATTTGCATTTATCGCGAAAACATAGCAACTTGATTTTAATTTATATCTCATAATATTATGAATGACTTTGAAATGAATACTTGATTCTGCCGGACCCTCTATTTCCCCGATTTTGGGGAGCTCAAGATATCTACTCTCACTCATTCGAAGATAATTAGTGAATGAATCAGAAGCATCTATCGCCAATTCTTTCAGTAGAGCGTTTAAAACTCCTATATTGTTTCTCCTCAATATCTAAGGCCTCACCCACTAATGTCGACGTTGTTTTCTTTTCAATACCTCACAAATTAAGGAAGTTTCCCAATGTGCCATTTGTCTTTAAAAAATTTAAAAAAAGAGAGAGTTAAAATGTAAATCCATTCTCTTTTCATTATTTAATCCAAAATAATATTGCCTTCAAATAAATTCGCGATGCTCTTACTAAATTCATCTTCGAATTGGCGTCAATTTTTGCGTGAAGTCAGGACGACAACCTAATAAATATAAGTAATTTTTTTTCCGCATGAATCGTATTTTTTTGTTCTTGCTGCTTATTGCTTTGAGCTTTTATATCTTTTAATTTGTCATTTTATTTGATTTTATTTATGTTAATTAATATACTTGTGTACTAAGATATTTTCATGTTGCTAAAAACGTTTATCGATATTAAATTTTACTTGCCAAAAACTTCATGAAGAGTTAAAGACCACGAGCAGTGCAAAAAGCCAACAATGAAGAAAATCGCGTAAAAATACATGCATTAATTCACAAAAAGATTGTCATCGTCAAACCGACATAGGATTGCTTACAATTTACAATTTTATTGCGTGCCAGACGTAGCAAACCAACATAACCTTATTTATTTATAAAAACTAAAAATCTGTAAAAATCCTTACTTGTCAAATAACCGTGTTAGCCAAATACGGCCTTATAGTATAAGGTTTTTACATCAGATGGCTAGGAAATATTTTCCTAATTAGTATATTATATTTATTTATTTATCTAGAGGCTTACGGCAAAAATTGAAGTGGTTAGGACTTTACTAACAAAAGTTTAACTATTAAAGACGTCAAACGACAAAACGTCAATAAGTCTCAACAAATTCGACACATACAAAATAATCAATTACGAGGCGTATTCAAATTAAATTCACGTTTAAACTGATTTGATTGATATCACCGCATTTGTAAAAAAAATTTATACTCGGTAAGCTCAGTTTAGTACGCCATACTATTATTTCGACTACATTAATAATTTGAAAGATATGAAAATTGGTTTTGTCGAAAATTTTTTTCGCCTCAAGGACAAAATATTCTTAGAATAGTCCAGGGAATAACCCCTTCCATTTTTGCCGCTTGTTTAATAAACACCTTGTATATCAAGGCGACTTTGTTCGGCCTTTGGGGCAAGCCCCACCATTATTTTTAGTGAAGGGGCAATTTATCTGGGTGCGTTTAAATGACATTATTGACAGATCGTCAAGTGAATTATTATTAAATAAATATGATTGTTTGTCACCTGGCCTTCTATCGGCAATAATTGTAATAATATGTATGTACCTACTAAGTACCTTTATCTTGCTAGATTTTCCAATAACAATTTTGTTTGTTATATATCACATACAATATATTTAAATAGTCATAAATCATTTTTTGTCATATTAATAATATAGTAATGTATTCGGAAAACTCGAAAAATCTTTAATTATGGTTAATTAATCAGGTACATTAGTAAAACTAATTTAAATGCGTGTAATTTCTCATTAATCGATTAAATATGTTTTTAGTATTTTTGGCTAGCAGTTATGCTAATATTACACTAAGAGTTTCTTCGCGAATCAATTTATGAAGTCGCTTTGTGAAGAAATTTGAATGATGTGAAACGATAAGTGTCATCTCAAAAAAATTGGCGAAGTTTCTTCACGAATTAGCGATTTTAAGGATGACAACCTAATGCATATAGCTTTTTCAGGCCGGTGAATGTTAAAATGATTATCATGGGTGTTACTATACCTTAATATTTATTAAACTTTAGGTTTAAAAAAGGTTGTCAATGTCAAGATTAAAAAATAATATCAGTTTTTACTAAAAGAAAAACTTATGAAGTACAGTAAAACACACAATTAAACTGTAAAATTTCCACTATATTTAACTATGAAATGACATGTTTCGCTAACACTGTAGCTTCGTCAGATGACACTGGTATAATGATTGTTAAAAATAATTAATGTACAATAACCCTTGTAAAAATCATAAAAAAAAAATAAGGTTCAGATAATATAAGATAACAATAACAATAGAGGGAGGGTTACAATTTTGGGGAAAACCAACGGGTTATATTATATATTATATTATATTATATAATTACAACAACCACCCGTTGGCTTTCCCCAAAATTGTAACCCTCCCTCTATTGTTATTGTTATCTTATATTATCTGAACCTTATTGTACATTAATTATTTTTAACAATCATTATACCAGTGTCATCTGACGAAGCTACAGTGTTAGCGAAACATGTCATTTCATAGTTAAATATAGTGGAGGTTTTACAGTTTAATTGTGTGTTTTACTGTACTTCATAAGTCTATAGTTATGGATTTCCACCTAGTATCGGCTGAATCTATCAATTTCACTAAAATAAAGTTGGCAACGTCCAATGTTATCAAAAGGTGTTACTTAAATAAATCAAAAAGGCAAAACTTGCAAGGCATTTTATAAGAACATTTAAAATTAAGAAAACGTACATGAAAGAGGGGCTTTTAAAGATAAACATAGGAATTAATGAAGAGGTGTTATGTTCGGAAATGTTTTCATAATTTTTTTATACGATAATAAACTTTAATTTACTTGTTTGTTGCGAACAAAACGTCGTTTAAGATTACATTTTCCGGTGTAATAATCATTAGAAAAGCTATAAAACAGGACGGCTTTGTACCTTTATTTATACTCAGCACTGGTATTTATTTCCTTCCTGATACACTAGGCAACAAATTTAAACTTTTTTTAAAGGTCTTTGGCAAAAATAGGATTTTTGGATTGTATATGACTAAAATAGTCCCAAAATGTTAAAAAAAAAATTCCAAGGTCGTAAAAAAAATAGGAGCTTAATTTTTTAGTATCATTTATTTTTTATTAACGATTATTCCAATTAATGAACTAATCACTTTTCTTCCATTTTTTAATCTGTCTCTTATATACAGCCTCTGGTTTCTCTCGAAGAAGTGTCCGACAGTAATCTGCTAACATTGAAACATTCCACTTTCCCTGGTATCTTTTTTCCATTTTTGCGATTTCTTGATGGAATCGTTCTCCATGTTCGTCACTAACGTCACCACAGTTTTCGGTGTAGAAAATGTATTTTTAGGGACATATTACATCCCATATTTTCGTAAGCTTTGAGGAGCTTGTTTACAATTTCTGTATAATTGTCTGCTCTTTTATTTCCTAAGAAATCGGTTACAACCATTCTAAATGCCATCCATAACTCTTTTTCTTTTCTCTCAAGCACAGCGTCAAATGCAGGATCCCTAAGAAGTTGTCTTATCTGGGGTCCCACAAAAATTCCCTCCTTAATTTTGGCTTCACTTAATCTGATTTCACTAATTTTTGTTTTAGGTCACTGAATGCAGGACCATCTCTATCCACAGATTTAACAAAGTTTTTAATTAAGCCAAGTTTAATATGTAATGGCGGAAGTAAAATTTTATTTGCAGGAACTAAGAGTATGTTCGTAACGTTTTTCAATCCCAGTTGAAAAGATTGTCTTTGTGGCCACACCTTTCTTTTATAGTGATCCATTTTAGCTCGGCTATCCCATTCGCAGAGAAAACAACAATATTTTGTATACCCCAACTGCATACCAAGTAAAATAGCTACTACCTTCAAATCTGCACAAATTTGCCAATCATATTTCTTATATTGCAATGTTTCGAGCAATATCTTCATATTGGTGTATGTTTCTTTCTTATGAGCGACATAACCAATTATTGGAACTGAGCGAAGTATGTTGCCGTTATGTAATAATACCGCTTTGACACTTAGTTTTGATGAGTCTATAAGAAGTCGCCATTCATGAGGGATGTGTTCTATACCTAAAGCTTTCATTAGACCATCAATATCATGGCAAGCTACTAAATCATTTTCCATTTTAAAAGATGACATAAGGGATTCATGACGACTTCTATAAACAGAAACCTTTACATTATTTTCAAGCAAGTTCCACTGTTGTAGCCTAGATCCTAACAACTCTGCCTTTTGTTTTGGCAAATCCAAGTCTCTTATGAGGTCACTCAACTCAGTTTGTGATATTCTGTGTGGTTCCTTGCTACCGCAAGGTTCAGGAACGAAATTTGGATCCTTAGAGGTTGAGGGCTCTTCGTCTGTGACTTTTAATCCTTCTTCCGAATCAAGACTATTATAGTTCTTAGGGGGAACCGGAACAGACAACACATCACTATGAGACACAGGGCGAATAGCAGACGGTATATTAGGGTACCCTAAATTATCCTTATTCTTCATCGTAATACCTTTACTAATTGGAGGTGTGAGACAAAAATAGCAATCAGATGTATGGTCTTTTGGTTCTCTCCAAACCATAGGTACAGCAAATGGCATTGATCGACCGCTTCCATTAAGCCAATCTCGGAGACAGTTGGCACAAGTATTGCAGCAAATATGGGAAGCCCATTTTTTATCTTGGTCACCAACTTTACATCCAAAATACAACTGATAGGCTTTCTTAATTAAAGGAGTTATATTTCTTTTTTGGCCTTGAAAAGTAACATCTTCACAAATATAACAAAAATTGCTGGGCCTATTAACACACTCGCGCGGCATATTGATATAGTTTACTAATAAGACACTAAACAATACTACAGTTGAAATAAGACTAAACTAGGGAACTAACTTATGCATTTTTAAACATTTTACTACCGTAGAAGGGGAAAAAACTAATTGCAATTTGTCTAGACATAAGCCTGTCTGTGTCTAGACATAGGCATGTGTCTATGTCTAGACAGGTAAATACATGATAATTGTTTATTACCTTTATAAAAACAAGGTACTCCTGTATCATGAAAACCAGACCTCGGAAAATATTTTGGCAGTCGGATATGTGATGAGCAGGTCAAAATCTATAAGACTGAGCTATTTTTATTACTGACCTTTTTTCGTTGTTGCCTAGTGAGGTGGAGAGTTGCCGGAAAGAGAACATTCTACATATTAAGACTTTTTAAAACAATTTACAATTTTAAGTAATTGACGGAAAGTCCATATTGTCTTGGTGCCTGATCAAACTGGAGTTCAGAGCTATGAGCAAGCAGACAAATCCCGTATACAACATGAGTGGGACAGACAAAGATCTGATGAACGGACAATTTACGAAAGCCTAGCATGAAGGTCCTGACACACCTTTAAAGTTAATAAGTAAGGTTTTCGTCCACTTCTGCATACGCACTGATATTGCAATCCGTTCAGCGAGGCTGCTGCTCTGCATACGGAGAAAATGGCGTTAAGATGCTGTCGGCACACTTACAGTTTTACGCTAAGAGCGCCTGCTGGTCCTTTCTTTATGCTGTGGTCCTGACATGAGGCTGTTAAAGTGCCTCTGGTTGGAAAACCTACTCCTAAATACACCTCTGACAGAGCTACTCAGGAGATTTTGAAATGATGTTGGAGTGTCCTCACTACTACTACTACTACTACTGTCATTTGAACACGCACATCATTCGCATGGGACTCAACGCCAACTCAGATTTGCACGTGATATTTTAAGAGGTCAAGAACTTTTAGAACTTCTTGCAGTTCCTTCTCTGTATTTTCTTCCGCTTGCCATATGCATCAAAGAAAAGCCCGAAGTCTTCCTAAAAAGGATGTTAATATTATTATAACTAACAAACTAATATGTAAATATAAATCCAGCACTACATGCCACCTGTCAAGCAAAATATAACCATAAGTCCCATATTGTGTATGATACAATTTTTTTTTTAATAACACCGTATTATTTTCAGGCTGCTAACTTGCTTAAGAGGACAGAAGGCCTTGTAACGCTGGTCGTCTCGAACCCTGGCAAGAAAGATTCAGCGCGATCGCTTACCCCAACGCCATCGGCACAAGCGAACAATGTTGCTGATGGCAAGCTTCATGGGAAACCCTCACTGATAACCCCCACAACCCCATCTAGGCCTACTACACCCGTACCTGGTAAGTTCTCATATGGATAATAATCAGTAAGGCAAATAATTTTGATCATAGTACTCAATGTATTGTCATCGTCATTCTGCCCTATGCGTCCACTGCTGGACATAAGCCTCCCTTAAATTATTCCATCAGTGAGCCTCCAGCACGTGGTTATTCTCTGAACGGCGTCGATTACTCTCGTTCTTTTACGTATTCCACGACCTCGGAGCGAAACTCTCAGCTCCACATGTGTTACCCCAGAAAACCAACCTAAGTTTTCTGTGGTGTTATTCTTACTTATTTGTTAATATTGAAGAGGAAAGAAAAATCCAAAATTCTTTACAAATATTTAATATCTTGCTCTACTCGTTTCGGTTTCTTAACCCATTTTTAAGAGCTGTGTAAAAAGTTCACTTATATAATAATCTCAATTCAAAATCAAAATTATTAGGTATTACTTACATAATATAATCACAGACTTTACATTAAGGGCACAAACAAGTTCACAATGGCGAACACAGGTTAACTAACTATAAATTTGATCAACGGAATAAACCCAAAAAACCTTTAAAAAAATAAAACAAAATATACCGAACCAGAGCGACATCTAAGTTGCACAAAAGGAGGTACGATTATTTAAACAAACATTCACTACTTAAACTCATTCACAATTCTCGCTGCTTCTCTGGCTTCAGTGAGTGTTACCTTGGCGAATGGTGAATTTATTTGTGTTTTCTTGTGTCCTGCCACTTACTGTTGCGTTCTCATAAATTTGCTTGATGAGTGAGTGATCTATTCTGCAATCTGCTAATGCTTTTAGCATTTTATATTGGTGTACCCAGTCAAAGGCTTTCTCATAGTGGAAAGAAGGTGTTCTATGAGAGCCTTTTTTAAGACCTGAAAATGATCATTGGTACCAAATCCTTTACGAGAGTTAGCTAATAGGTCGGTAATTTTCAACGTTATTTGTATGCCATAATCGCGTTTTTCCTTACATAAGTTGGTTAAAGGCGAGGGCCAGGTTAACCTGATCTTCCTTGCATTGCAGCCTTACGATTTATTGTGCTCCCCTGTCTTGTTAGAAAAGTCCGATTCCCTTGATTGGATCCAGTAGCTGTTCTTCCAAGATTTTTATGTGGGAGAGTCGCCACATGTTAAATTGCTCCAAATATGTTTAGTCTTCTGCGAACCAACACATCGCAGTTGTAAATGATGTGCATGGCGGTGTTTTCTCATGGAACAGTGGCCTGTTAGTAAACCTATGACTCCTGGCTAGGTATAGTGGTCCAGTCCTGTCTATTCTTGTCTGCCTTTTCGTTGCCTGCTATCCCCGAGTGACCAGGAACACATATGAGTTCGATTTTGTTATTTATGGATGATAGGTCGTGCAGGCACTCCATTGTGATCTAAGATGTGAATTGATGCGAGTTTAGGGCAGCTTGACTGTTGTGGCGTGGATTCCTAGGGGATACTGATGTTTCTTCTTGGTTTCGCCCAAAAAATTCCAGCACACACTCATCTGTGGTTTTTGACCCATCATACTAGGCCCTCGGACAGTTGGGAGGCGTTCCGTCATTCCAGGGTCGCAGTTGATGCTGACTGGTTTTTCTAAATTATACATCGTTTTCATGTGGTCTGTATGCATTGCCAAGAGATTGTTGATAATGTCCGCTGCTCTTGTGTGACCTAGTTTCATAGCGGGTTGTTTCCATTCCCCATGTAAGACATTAGCTGAAGAGGATCTTTAGTGCTTGCAGTAAAGCATCTCCTTAGTTTGGATCGACTCTATAACTAACACCTGGGGATGTGTTGTTTTTCCTTTCAGAGAGTGACATTTAAAATGATATTCTAATATTGAAAAGTAATAAAGTACGTTTTAATGACAGAAGAAGCAGAAAAGAAACTATAGGAAATAGAGACACAAAACAGCTATGTCTTCAAACCATTTAAGTCTCTTAAACTATATTAATTTAATGTTAATAAGCTAAAGAATCTATTTTTACAGAACCAGCAGCTGATCCTCTTACGTGCTCCATCATTCCAGGACGAGAGACTGTTATTGAAATTAATACCAACAATGATACACTTGGTATTTGCTTTATTGGCGGAAGGGATACTATTATTAGTGTAAGTACATTCAAATGTCACATTCTAAAAGAAAATAAAAATATTACCTCTTTATAAAGGAAAGCGTTAATTTCATGCACAAATAATATAGTTGCATATCAAATTGTATTTTTGTATGTGTACATTTTTTTTGCGACAATATATTATGTGGTTAATATTGCAAAAATGCATAGACCAACTAATGTTTTAGGATGGAATTATCCTAACCGAAGTATACTCAGGTGGTACAGCAGACAAAGATGGAAGGCTTCAAGCAGGTGATCAAATTCAAGAAGTTAATGGAACTTCACTTAGAGATAGTACAAGCACTACAGCATCTCAAGCATTAAGACAAACACTGCCAAAGGTATGTTGATCCCTTAGGTTTAGGTGCCTATAGTATTATTTGTTAAATAATAATACAAACTTAATACTTGTAATTGAATCAGTAAAGATACTCACGGACAAGAAAACTGAATAACAAAAATATTTGGCACGTGTTTACCGTTAAACCTTTTTGCTGTAAATGGATATAAAATGATCAAGCTCATTAAAAACTAGACTATTAAGAAAAGATAAGACTAACGTTTTTTGCAGCAGTTAATACCTTTTACTTGTTTTTAATTTTCACGACAATAATAATTCCAATTTTGAGACATTCAGTATTTAACATTGCATTTCTAATAACTTTTTACTCATCATTATTAAGGAAAACACTTGGAAATAAAACTTTTAAAAATGTGCTAGTTTTATTATGGTTAGATGCTACTTTATTGCCACTATATGTTAATATAGTTAATATATGTTAAATAAAAGTTGCTGGGAATGGCATGTTCGACCAAAGCAATGCTAACAATATAATAATTGACTTAATAAAGAGTATAAAGCTAAAATCAAACTTATACACATATCGGGGTTGCAGTTAAATTACTAGAGGCCTTAGGAAAAATGTGGTTTATTTTGATAAAAGCTTAATAACATTGCAATTATTAAAGCTAGTCAATGTAACCACCGCCTTGTACAATGCATAACTCGATCCTCCGTCGGAGTTCTCGTTCCCAGTTGTAGTTCTCCATATTGTTATTCACCTCATAAAACGCTGCATTAATAATCTGGATGAGTTGGTCCCTGTTATTAGGCTTTCCATTAAATAGGTAAGTGTCTTCACATGTCCCCCACATGAAAAAGTCTAGTGGCTTAAGATTCGGAGGTCGCGGTGGCCAAGCATTGCGATCACCACGACCTATCCATCTATTTGGATACTGAAAACATCGTCCTTCGGATTTAAAGAGGAATGTCCTCAAGTAGTAGAGGAAGATCGTGTTCCAAAAAGGCCCGGTGCATTTTGTTGTTCAAATTTCCGTCAAAGAAAGATAACTTCATTATTAATTATTCCAGCCCAAACGTTTACGTAAAATCTTCTCTGGAAATGGGTCTTTCGAATAGCATGAGGGTTTTCGATTGCACGCACATGTTCGTTCTGGAAATTGTTGATTCTATCTCTTGTAAATGTAGCTTCGTCACAAAAAAGGGTTATTGAAAGAGTATCTAGATAATTGCTCCACCGTTCACAAAGACGAACTTTTTGGGGAAGATCCGTGACGAGAAGTTCTTTACCGGTTGGTAATGATAGGGATGCAGTCCGTTTTCTCGCAAAGCGTCTTACACAGCTGTCCTACTTTGTCCAGTAAGTACAGAAACTCTTCTCGTACTAGTACCGGGATCATTTTTAACAAGCCTAAATACTTCTGCAGCATTGTTTCTTTGCATAAGTTCTGTTTCACAAGTCGGTTTAGTGAACGCACCTATTGGAAAGTTGTGAACGTTTTACTGAACACTTGCTTATCTGGAAGACGGCGGGTTGGGTATCGTTGTTGATATTCCCTAAGTGAGGCGGTGGTACTATCGTTGCAATATCCATACACGAAGATCATATCCGCGTATTCTATGTGAATAATTTAAAATGATCAAATCAATTTTACCACAAATGAGGCAAGCAAATCTTATATTATGTACAGGGTGATTGTTTATATTTTACTCGATGGATATCTCGGTTACTATTGGTCTTACAGAAAAGTTTAAATTAGCAATTTTGAAGTACTTTTTATGGGCATTCAGAATCCGCCATCGGAAAAAACAAAAAAGCATCAGAAACTTAAAATTTTCAAGTCACCTGGTATTTTTTAAATGGAACACCCTGTATTTTATATTTTTAGTCGCTAGATATCGTTCTCCTGAGTTCAAATATATATAGTTTATTATGGTTATTTTTGTTAGTTTACGAAAAAAATAGACTTTTTCGTATAAACCTAAGACAGCGGTGGAAGGCCATTTATACGACCATGCTGATTTGTTTTTATCAAAGTAGCCATGGATAATAAAACAAAGAAATATTGTTTAATTTTATTATTAACTATTCATTAAAGTAGTTGTTCAAAATGGCCCCCATTTACATTTACACACAAACGATATCTTTTCTTTAAATTTTCTATAGATCCTCGTAAAATTTCCGGCTGGTTGTTGAGATTATTAATTTCTTCTTGTATTTTGAGTTGCATTTCTTCGATAGTTCGGGTTCGGTCCATATAAACTTTTGATTTTAAATACCCCCATAAAAAAGTGTCCAAGGGGGTTAAGTCTGGACTGTTGGGAGGCCAGGAAATAGTTCCGTTCCTGCCAATCCATATATTATAATTTGCATTTAGGTATTGTCTAACGGCTAAAATGCTATGAGGTGGTGCCCCGTCCTGTTGCCATATTAAGTTTCTAAATAAATTTAAAGGTAATATACTAATTTCTTCCTCAATGTCATTTTCAAGGAGCTCCAAGTATCTAATACCTGTTAAGGACCCATTATAAAATATTTTGCCGACAACCCGATTGTTTATTATACCGCACCATACACTTATCGACTCTCGACCAGATCTTTTTATTTCTAAAGTTTTTTTTGGATTTTCCGCTGCCCAAAAATGTAGGTTCTTTAAATTAGGTGGTGCGGCCGTGTTGAAATTCGATTCGTCGGTCCAAAGTATACGATTAAAAAAATCTGGATTTTCTTCTAAGTGACGCAACATAACTCTACAATATTCTAAACGCTTTTGTTTGTCCATGTGAGATAGATTTTGAACCTTGGTAAATTTAAAGTCGTGCATATGATATTTTTTTAAAGTTTTTTGCACTTTCCAATAAGAATATTGCATGTCTCGACTACAATCCCGTATGGATTTCATTGGACTTTCTAAAAAATTTAATTTATTTCACTCGCCTGATAAAAAAAGTATCAATTAAATATATTACCTTGAAAATATAGAAGTATATCTAATTCTTGATCTTCATTTAGTCGAACAATTTTGGGTTTTCGTTTCAACGAACTGGTATTTCTAAAACGCTTATACAAGTTAACAAATGTTTTCTCACTAGGAGTTCTCCTGTTACGATAAATTCGTCCATATTCTTGACGCGCCAAGCGTTGATTTTGATTACTTTTTATAAAAACTGACACAATATTAACTTTTTCTACCTCAGAATATATCATTGTCGACAGCTCTTAAATTAAATGGAAGATAAATAGCTGTCAAAAAAATAAATTTCTTTTGTTTTATTACCCATGGCTACTTTGATAAAAACAAATCAGCATGGTCGTATAAATGGCCTTCCACCGCTGTCTTAGGTTTATACGAAAAAGTCTATTTTTTTCGTAAACTAACAAAAATAACCATAATAAACTATATATATTTGAACTCAGGAGAACGATATCTAGCGACTAAAAATATAAAATACAGGGTGTTCCATTTAAAAAATACCAGGTGACTTGAAAATTTTAAGTTTCTGATGCTTTTTTGTTTTTTCCGATGGCGGATTCTGAATGCCCATAAAAAGTACTTCAAAATTGCTAATTTAAAGTTTTCTGTAAGACCAATAGTAACCGAGATATCCATCGAGTAAAATATAAACAATCACCCTGTACATTAAAAAATACATTAATTAATACTTTTTAAAAAAGGAAAAAAAATAAGAAGAGAGAAATATATTTCATATTTATATTTATAACATTTTTATAAAAAAATTAAGAAATAAACATACAAAAATGTTAATCTGAATCTGAAGATAAAGAAATGTTACTTTTAGAATCTGAACCAGAATCTAACACATGAATTATCAGTGGCTTAACCTGAACATCCAGAATGTGTTCTTTTTGCCAATAATCCCTCATAATATTATTTGTATGGCAAACACAATCAAACCAATTTTCGGGGGTAATGGTTTGTAATGCCTCTTTTCAAACATCCAAAACGGCATTTTCATCTTTCCTGTCTTCCAATAATTTGTTTATTAAAAAATGTTTTGCTTTGGGCCCAAATTAATTCAAGAAGCGTTGAAAATGCCGTGGTAGGGCGGCAATATCAAATAAACCCCAAAATTCCTCGGCCGTGCCTGAATTTTTGGGTACCTGGGAAAAGGTTCTTTGTTCCGCTTTAATTTCTCACACCTGACAAAGGCAATTAAGGGTTGTTACTTGCTAATTTCATGCTTATGATTTGTTTTGATGAAAGAAAGATGCTTATAAGCTGTAGCTTTCTTTGTTGCAGGTTTTACTGCCCTTTCGGTCTTTTTAAATAATCTCTACTATAATTTATAAATTGATGGGGTAGGGCTGCTTTTTTTTAATTAAGCGAGAAACTATAAAATTTATATTAAGTGCATATTTTTCTACTTATTGCAGAGCGCTTCTTTAAAGAAGAAAAAATTTCGATTTGCAAGCACGTTTCAAGTGAAAAGTTAAAACAAAATTAAAAGAAAAATGTTAATTTTTTAAATTTTATTAAAGATTCTCGAAGTGGTTCGTGCCCATGTTCGTTTTATAAAAATTTGATGTTTTATGTAAAAAGTTTTTATATTGTGGTGTCATGTCCCAGTCGAGTTTCATCAATGATTTGTTCCTCTTTCCTGACAAAGAGGCACTGATGATGGCCTAAGGTCGAGAGCGCTCTGCAATAAATAGGAGAATATACAAAATACAAGAAAATTTACTAGTTTCTCTTTTAATTATTAAATTACCTAGCCTTTTTGTTTGCGAAACACGTTTCTAATAATCAAAGTAATAAACTAGTGTTTTATCCCGCAGTATTATAATTCTCGGAAAACATCAAGTCTTCTGTGAACATAAAAACGTGCTATATTCTAAACTAAATAATATTAACGTAAAGTAAAACACACAATCTGCTCCACTACTTTAATGTAAAAAATTTTTCTTTAAACCATACATGTTTCGGAGGCATAAACCTCCATCATCAGTGGGATTAAATTAAGTCAAATTAAGGAGAAAATACCAGAAACATTGTGAGAACTGCAAAATAAAGAGAGAAAAGCTATTAGTGAAACATGTATGGTTTAAAGAAAAATTTTTTACATTAAAGTAGTGGAGCAGATTGTGTGTTTTACTTTACGTTAAAATATCACTCCACTGAGAGATGGACTTCTTCCATAAAAATAAATAATATTAAATTCACGTCTACGAAAACCGTTAATCGGTAGCTTTGCAATGGGTTTGCGGCTTCGAGAATATGTATATTTGGTTCTGTGATGTTTTAACCGACAAAGGGCAATATCATTTAATGCTTCAACGGGTTCTTCAATTTTCTTATTGGCAGTAAACAAGTATGGTCGCTAACCTGGGCGGACGCGACCCCCGTTGGTTGGTCAAGAGTGTCCACGTGACCACATGTGAGTGGTGGACCTCGCAGACTAGAGTACTGTAGCGCCATAAACAAGCGAGTATCCTGTTAGACTTCAAAGCAAGCAGCACGTGGCTAAAACAATAATACCACGTGTTTTGATCTAACATGTGTGTCAGGCAAAGTGATTTTCTAATGTTAAAGCAACGAATATTAACAAGACAAGAAGGGTCACACTCTGTCGGAACTTTGATGTCCTGCTTACACAAGCGCGCCGACGATGTCGATAAATTCCTGAGGCAGTGTCCCTGTTCATGCTTATACGAGGTTGATGCAAACGGCTAGCGATTAAAACGAATAAACGAGGGTGACTTAAAAACATCTAGTAATAATTTTATTGTTATTGTGTCCTATTCTGCTTTGTGTGAATTAAAAGAAAAATGGGGAAATCGTCAGGTTATTTAATTGGTAGATCTTAACATAATTATAAAAAGTACTGCTAGTAAAAATTAAGAAAAAAAGGAAAGTTTCTTCCAAAAGTAACAATGTAATAAGCTACAAACGAGATTAATAGGTATAAAAATTAACAATCAAATATTTGCAAATGCTAACTGAAATAGGTACTTATTCTAATTACCTTATTACATAAAATATATACAGGTTGTTTCAAATTCGAGGCCATCAAAGAGTACCTACTTACTTAACAGTAAAATACGGGTAGGAGTAGTTATACTCTGGGAAAACGAATTATCGCGATTTGTATGGAAAATTGTGAAAATCGATAAACGAACCATTCTAAGCCAAAGGCGTTTAACCAAATGAGTTAAAACCTCTGAATTGCTGTTCGATGCCTTTTACAAATCTAGTAGCCCGTTAATAACTAAATTAAATAATGTATTTAAATGTTCTGAAATAAAATTTACCGGCCGCTTTTTAAAGATGTTTTAAGATATTTAATTTTATGTTAGGTTTTATTGATTGTTTCAAAGAATATCTTTTTTTTATATCCCGATTAGCAAATTTAATTGTAAAATAAATACGCACCCTAATATATAGGTTTAAAAAATATTTATGAGGAAACTCTTTACAAGGAAGTGTAAATAGTACATTTTCATATAATATCTTAAGGGTTGCTCCAACGTTCTCGTTGCAACTAATTTTATTAAAATTTTCAACAAAAATTATTTCTTGCTGTTTGACATATTCTACAATATTACTAGGAGGTACATTTAGACCTCCATAGTTTTTAGAAGTCGAATATGCTTTATGCTCTAGAAATACAGCAGCTTGCAAGCACTACAAGAGTGTTGCAGCAAGCATTTCCTTAATAGATACCCTGTAATGTAAACTATAGCATTTCCGTCCGTACTAGAAAGATTTCTATAGTCGCATGTAAAAACTTTTAAAGAACTATTATTTGTCAATATAGGTACAGGGTTATCCAACCAAGACTAGACAAGGCGATTTTTTGACTTTTCCTGTACTTTTATAAAAAAACTGAAATAGCCATCTTAAGTCATTTTCTCCCGCGAATTCGAATATCTTCAGCAAAAAACAATTGAACATCAAACAAAAGTATTGGGGGTCACTTTGATATTTTTTTAAATGGGATGCCGTATTTTTAATGAGCTTATCCGATTTCTCATATAAATTTTGATCTAAAATGTTGGATTTTTAATTCAAAAACGCCTTTTTTCTTCAGTTTTAAATTCGGAAAATGTTAAAAATAAAAAAAAATAAAAATAAATAAATTAAAAATCCAACATTTTAGATCAAAATTTATATGAGAAATCGGATAAGCTTATTAAAAATACGGCATCCCATTTAAAAAAATATCAAAGTGACCCCTAGTACTTTTGTTTGATGTTCAATTGTTTTTTGCTGAAGATATTCGAATTCGCGGGAGAAAATGACTTAAGATGGCTATTTCAGTTTTTTTATAAAAGTACAGGAAAAGTCAAAAAATCGCCTTGTCTAGTCTTGGTTGGATAACCCTGTACATCGATATTTTTATATTCCTCTAGAATATCAGGAGTTACATTAAGCAAAACTGTATTAATATCTTTAATACAATTGGAACCTTCAACCTCATTAAAATATTTTAGAGAAAATAATTTCTTGAATGCCCTACAAAATTGAATTGGGGTTGGATTTCAAGGATCCCAAGGCCTGCTTACAACGTTGACATCTAAAAATATTAGTAACAACTTTATCGCGAATACCTCTAGATCGTCATATGAACAGAAAAGTCACATAAAATTCAAAAGATAACACAACTTTTTATTATTATTTATTACAATATAATAATAATATTTACATTTTTAATCAAAATGGGCATTCCAAATACTTTACTTACCTACTTTCGTCTTTGGGGCAATGAAATAGTGATATTTGTGACCCTTCTTGAGTACACATCCATCCACGCAACAGATTCGTGGCATTTTATTGCGGAACCAAACACAAAACACTACGTAAATGTTTATTTTATTTTTAAAGGAATTCACTCACGCCGACACATAAAGACAACTGGTACATATCTCTACGACGGACAACCTGTTTATGCATATCGCGCGTCGGGGGCTTACGGTGCTCTAGATACAGTAGCATCCGATATTCGAGCGGGATAGGCATAACGAGGGGAGGAGCTTGGAGTGATCCTTCTTGTCTCTTGTTAATGTTCGTTGGTTAAAGTTAGTGATGTTTTGGGGACGCGTGCCCGGTAACACAGGTTACAATTCTTTTAAACGTACAGTAAAAGTACCAGGAATTTCGCAGTTATGTTCTGATTCATTCTCTATGATTCATTGAAATCCTAACGGTATCTCGGTGCAGTGCTTTAGGGTTGTTAAGATGATGTATTCGTGTTTATCAATGTAAAACTAAATTCAATTCAGAAACATGTAGGGAACTATTATTTGTTTTTACAATTACTAAACTGTGGAGGAAGACTGCATTGTTTCATTTACATAAATATGTAATAGTTTCGTGTAGCGTTCGTAGTAGAAAAAAATATATATATACCTCAGTTGAGAAAGCTGTGATATACCTCGCACATTATATTCTTCGGCGCTTTGCGCCTCAGGATATAAAAACGCTCGCTATATAACACCATATACTTCTCAACTAGGTAATATAATGTACTATTTTCTACTACTAACACTAATATATATTACATATTTCATTCGTTTAGATTTTTATATTAGCCATTTCTTCTTAATCTTTAAAAAAATATTTTGAAAATCAAGTAGCCTGGGAAAAAAATTATAAAAATGCGATCTTAAATGTCAGATTGTAAAATATTTTTTGGTCGTGTTGACATTTTTGCATATGACAGTTTTCTTTTGAAATATCTTCCAATTTATGTTGAAAATTCCTGTTTTATTAAAAATTTGATATTATTTTGTGCAATGTCTTCGTTTAAAATGATTAGTCGAGGTTCAAAACCAATAACATGTTAAAGAAACGGTGAGTAAGAATGCTAAAATCGTGTGTAACTTAACTTCATTACACGGAAAGTTTTTCATTATTAGGTGACTATTTATTATCGTTATTTCCCTGGGTAGAGAAATTAACACACCATCCAGTACGAGACTCTATGTGACGCTGCGCAACTTGCGTTCTAGCCTCCAGTCCGCACACTATGCAGCATGAGTCTTAAAACGATGGTGTCGACGCATGCAAAAAATTGGATTTCTTCAAAAAAGTTTAAATATTGGTGCTTTTCCCTTGTCACCTGCATACGTTGTTTTTTAGACGCCATTTTGTTTTATGTCAAATAGCTGATACGCCGGAATTTTGATATTGTTCAATGAAGAGACAGGTTGTCGTTTAAACAATAAATCTTTGGTGAAATCGGAACTTCATTTGATTTTTATTTCGATTGAAAGCTGTAAACCAAATTTGAATAAACTATCTTAATATGACGCCGTGGTGCTCTGTACCATTTGAAGCAACAATTACATTAAACAATATGCCAAGTTTTTTCTGATATTCGAGTTTTTAGTATTTTAATTGATGATAATTATTGACCTACTATTATAATGTACTTTTTTCAGATGAAAATTACTGTGTTTAGACCAACCAATTTAGAATACACTCCCATCGAGGTTGATCTAATGAAGAAACCTGGGAAAGGATTAGGCTTAAGCGTAGTAGGACGAAAGTCTGGGAAAGGCGTATACGTCGCTGATATTGTAAGTAAAAGTATCCAGTGCGTTTTTTTTAGTCGAGTCATGGGATTTTGCGTGCTAAGTTTTTATCCCCATTAGGACCTCTTCGCCTGTATCGATACATCTCAAACTTTCAGCAGATAAAGTTCAGGGTTAGTTATATTAGGTCAGCTCAATAACTATTTCATTTTATTTCATTTTCTCACAAGCACAGGTCGATTTTCCTTATTCATTCAATCATTATCACAAAGTAGAGATAGAACGGACCTGCATTGGTCGGACTACCGGACATCCGGCACTATTTCCATATCGATTAGCTCGTCCAGTACTTCAAAGAATGTGTCCATAATCTCAAACAGAGACCTGTTTTAATTTAATAATGAACTGAAAACGGTAAGGTTACAAGTTTCGCCATTCTTAGCGTCATCAGGCCAAATAAAACACTAAAATATCGCCACAAGGAGGGCAAGAAGTTGACGTTTTATGCCAGTATTATACGAATGTTACTCTGTAAAAATTCTAAGGATAACGCCACACCAAATAAAGAATATATACACTATTTTTCAGCAAAGAAAATAGTTAGTTGAGGTTAGACTTTTATGACATGTGTCACTTTCTGTATACTTTTATTTCAGGTGCACGTTTATGTTGATTCGGGGCCGGACTTTCTAGTTACTAAAAAAAGCAACCCAAATATCGAAAGAATCTGTTTATAAAAACATCCGAGTCGGCTGTAGAAATCCACTTTCACACACCATTTTTTTTTTTATTGTTTTTGATGTTTTTTTGAGACGTGTCTGATCTGCGGTAAACCCTTCGTTCACTCGCCCCTTTAACTTCACCCGTATACCGGGTGATGCATGGCTTAGTTGAACATTGGAAAACCCATGTAAATTTTGAGGTGGCTGAATATTGGCTCCCCTGTACATTTTAGAGAAAAATTGTATTATTATTTTTTGAGAAGGCCGATATAATAAACCCATGTGTCAACTTTGAATAAATTTTAATAAGCCAATCCTAACTTATTCAATTAAATAGGATTGGAAAATTACGAAATTCTCATAGATTAGGTAATACAGCAAACACCAGCAAGTTATATATTAATATATAAATATAATCAAGGGATTAGATAGATTAGATAGCGTACAACTTCTTCTAGTGCGGGTTCAATTCAATTTTGTAATAAGTCCAAATAGGCTACTGCTGTAAGGTTGCCTTCCATAAAAAATGGTCCAATAATGTGATGTCCTACAATTCCCGCCCAAACATTTATTTTTTTGTGGATATTGCGTCCGAGTATGAACAAGACGATGTTCATTTTCTTGGCTCCAATACCAGCAATTTTGAACGATTGGTTCGTTGTTGAGGGTGAATGTACAGGGTCTTCCAACGAGGACTGAACAGGGGCTCATTTTTGAGCTTCCTTGTATTTAAAGAAAAATCCAAAATAGCCAATCGATGTACTTTTTCCTGCAGAATTCAAAAATGAACCCAAAAATTTATTTGAACCAGAAACAAAAGAGTTACGCTATGGATAAGGTGTTTTTTAAATGGAACATAGCTTTTTTTATACGATTTTTGGAACGAGTGATTTTTTTTTGTCCGTTCTGATTAAAATATTTAATATTGTGACAGCTATTTTTATTAAATTTTAATGTTTTATCCAGTATAATTTAACTTTAACCTGTTTGAAACATACACTAGGTAATAAAGGTATAATCACCTTTGAATCCTTCAAAGTCAAAAAATTTGACAAATTTACTATAATATTGCCGAAATGAAATATTCATTAGATGAGAGATTGCAGATTGTTATCTTGTTCTACAGATGCCAAGAAAATGCAAGAGAAGCAAGGAGAAGATTTATTGCAAATTTTCACAGAAATATATCCGTCAATACTATTCTAAGGATAAAGAACCTATTTGAGGAAAATAAAACATTACATGACAGAGAAATCATGAAGAGTAAAAAATTTTCTTAAACAAATGTAAGTGAAAAAAGGCAGGTTATCAGCAAAAAAAAACTATTCAAAGGTTTTTCCACCAACCTCCTCGCATCGTTGGACTTTCTTAATAAATGCTTTATATGCGTTTCGTATCTCCTGTAATAGGATAGCTTGAACCGCTTCTCTAATTCTAATTTTTAAATTATCAAGATCAGTTTCCAATTGAGATGCATACACTTTCTGGGTAAGGTAGCCCCACAAGTAAAAATCCATTATTGTAAAGTCGGGACTTCTTGGCGGCCAAGGGATTGGTCCATATCTCCCAATCCAGCGCTGCGGAAACTGTCGATTTAACCATTCCCGCACAATAACAGTGGAATGCGCAGGATGACCATCTTGTTGAAAATATGCAGTTGGCCTGTCAATAAGTGGCATATTATTTAAATAATGAAAAAAAATTGTATTTAGCATTTCTAAATAACTATGCTGATTCATATTTGCTTCAAAGAAGTACGGTCCAATTATTCCGTTGTACGTAACTGCACACCAAACGTTAATTTTCTTGGAGTACTGTCTTCTGCAATGAATTCGAAAATGGGGGTTCTCAGTTGACCAGTAACGTAGATTTTGGGAACTAACCACTCCATTAGTTGAGAAAGTAGCTTCATCGGAAAAAATAATATTATGAAAAAAGTTTCTATTTTATAAGTATTTCTGACCAACCCATAAACAAAAATCAAGTATTTTTGCATCATCATTTGCTTCTAGAGTATGAACAAATTTAGGTTTATATGGCCTGACTTTATTAGCTTTAAAAATTATTTGCAGATATGATTTACTAATGTTTCCAATTTGGGATGCTCTGATCCTTAGCGATGTTTTGGGAAAATGCCGAACGGAATCCAGCGCAATAGTTGCCCAACATTTTCTTCTTCGTTGATAGGAGTTTTCTTCTTTTTAATATTTAAAACGCTTCCTGTTCTTCTAAATTTTGAAACAATAGATTTAACTGATATTCGGTTAATGGTAAGATTTGGCCATTTCTCATTAAACATTCTTGTTACATACGAGTATGAGATATTTTCTCCTGAACCATAACATTGGACAATAAATACTTTTTGTTCTAACGTTAGCAAAAATAACTTTTTTATAAACCCACAAATAAAAAACTTTTTCCTCTTCGATAGTCAATCCGTGGACACACTGTATATATATTTGAACCCAGGAGAACGATATCTAGCGACTAAAAATATAAAATACAGGGTGTTTCATTTAAAAAATACAAGGTAACTTGAAAATTTTAAGTTTCTGATTGTTTTTTGTTTTTTCTGATAACGGATTCTGAATACCCGTTAAAAATACTTCAAAATTGCTAATTTAAACTTATTTGTAAGACCAATATTAACCGAGATATACATTTTATACATCTAGTAAAATATAAACAATCACCCTGTACATACTAACGATATGAAAAAATTTAAGGGTGTGATTCTACATAAACAATTAATGATAGTCTGATTTATAAACTATGGCCCAGAAATGTTCCAAAACGAAAATGTTTTAGAAAAAAAATGGAAATTAATTAATATTTTCGAAACTACTTGAGATATTTAGTACATAGCAACAGTTGATAAAGGTGTACATTTTTCAATACAAAAATAATTTTCAGCTTTAAGAGTGGCGTGCATATACGGGCACTGCCTTCGATATTTTTGAGGAAAGAAATTGTACGCCAATGGTTTTTTTCCGAAATAAAAAATATTTTTGGATTAACCGTTAAATTTGACAATTTGAAACATAAGAGCTCTTCTGAGTTGTTTTACTGCGATGTGCCGTTTTTGAGTAAAGAAATAAAATCCCTTGTATTGGCCGAGAAAAGTAATAATAATAATAATAATAATAAATGTCTTTATTAAAATGAAATAGAGCATTTACAAATATTATTAGTAGGGATGGCGCTACTCGCAGACTGCGCTATTAAGTAGAACCAGAAGTAATATAATTATTGAATAATACAGTTTTGCAATAAATCTATTTGCCATGTGAATTATCTATTTCATTTTATTTTTACCATCTTGTTAAAAATTATGAATTATTCACATGCGGAAATGGCAGAGATGCATTACGTGTATGGCCTCGCCAACAGTAATGGAGAGCAAGCCAGGCGTATTTATCACCTGAGATATTCCAATCGTCCTTTGCCAGATAGTCGAACCTTTTCTAATATTCATCGTCGTCTTGTTGAAACTGGTAGTGTCTAAAGAGGTACATCTGAAGGTAGACCTCTAGGTGTGAGAACACCTGAAATTATAAATATATAAAAGCCACTTCATTGCATGTTGAATTTTTTTTTCTCGAGAACGAAATAATATACAAAAAAATACCAAGAGACAAAAAAGTTGTATTTTTAGCTGCTTAAAGTCCGTTTCGTTGCCGTTGATAGCTCGATACCCTCATTAAAGATTCAAAACAAGGCTCGGGTGGCTTAAAATATTTTACCTATAAAATGGTCTTTTACGTACATCTAGCATAAGGATGAAGAAATTTTGACCTATTCCACCCGGTAACAGATAAAGTAACAATAGAGCCATAAAATGAAATGAAAGGATAATGATTAAAACGGCCCACCATGGTCGGAGAGTTGGGTTTTAATATAATCTAACCGCTTATTATTTTATTTAAATATAATAGACTTTATGAATTTTGGTAAATTATAACCATTGATTGATTTATTCTAGAATAAATACAATGTTTTACAAGAAAACTAATTTATTTACAGATCAAAAAATATTGACAATTTTAATAATTGTAACTCGATAAAATCGTCCTCAGAAAAATCTGAAGAGTCATCATGTCCTACGCTTATTACTAAAGGCTCAATTTCCATAGTTGTGTCAATTACGTTGTCAAGTTCCCACATTTTTTGTTCCTCTACTATAACATGTTTTATGGCGTTTTGCCAATTTTCTGATGACACATTTGCTAAAGAATTAAGCAAGAGTTGTCGCACTTCTTGCATTTTAAAAGTTTTGTTATTTCTAGCAACATATCCTTTTACTTGAGCCCATATTAATTCTATAGGATTTAGCTCACAATGATAAGGTGGTAAACGGATCACTATAATACCTCGATCTCTTGCCATCTCGTCAATAACATACTTTTTATACTGCGATTTATGTAGCCTAACAATACCCAAAAGTTCTTTTTTTACCATGGTATTATCGTAACTCAATTCCTTCCGTTGTAACCAGTTTACGATTTCCGCCTTTTTCCATGAAGTTGTGGGAAGATTCTCTTTTAGCCTAGAGTGATAGCTGGTGGCATTATCCATCACTATTACAGAATTAGCGGGAATGTATTCTATCATTTGCTTAAAATATTCCTCGAAAACATCAGCAGTCATTTCTTCATGGTAGTCTTTTGTAGAATTCGACTGAAATTCTAATAATCCTTGATCCAAAAAGCCATTTGAACTTCCTATATGAGTTATAATAAGTCTGCGTCCCTTTCCAGATGGTGGTCTAAGTCCTGTTGACCAGCCTTCCATGACAGCTTATCGAGAACTTAGGACATTTTCATCTTGCCAGACTTTAGATACGGTGTGCCCTTCGTTCAGCCAAGTTTCATCCAAATAGAAAATGTTTTTGCCTTCGCTGCGGTATTTTCGGATGGACCTTAAGTATTGACGTCTCCAGCAAATAATATCTGCTCTATCAATAAGAAAAGATTTTCTGTTTTGCTTCTCCCAACGAAAGTTCGTATCATGAAGTATTTTCCATAGTTTCGTTCGTGATAGCTGTGGTAAGTCCTCGTCATAGTTAATGGCTTGTAAAATTTTGTCTATAGTTGGTATTTCCTTGGCAAAATTAAAACTATGTAATTTTCTTCTAATACCAATATTAATGAAATCGTCAATTTCTAACGGTTTCTTTCCTGGGAGTGGTTTTGGCTCACTGAGGTTCTTAGATTTTCTTTCACGCAAGAACCTATATATAGTAGCCTCTCCAACTCCTACCATATTGGCACACTCTGCAATGATGCTACAACATCACTTGCAGGTTTCTGGTGCACTAGAGCATCATGCACGTTTAATATTAATGTCTTTTCTCGGAGAGAATATTCATTCTTGCTAATTTGACGAAGACACGTTGGCGAAAAACTTGAAGCCATTGTCACAAGTATAGGAAATAATTCAACTTTGGGATAATTCAGTATCTAAATACACTAAAAACATAGTTTGACAAACGCACATCAAATGGCGTAATAATATCCTAAAGCAGGCAAAAATAGGTAAATTTAATTACTAATTACTCCTGTTGTACCTACTTTAACCCTAATATTCCTAATGTATATTTAACAATGGACAGAGGCCAATTTTCTTATTAAATAAGGCATAGTAGGTAATTACTATTATAATAATAATATACTAATTACGAACGCCTATGGTTTACGGTTGTTTTATGGCTTCAACCCTCGATATGAGCTATCAACTGCAACGAAACGGACTATAACCCGAAAACAATATAACATGTTTAAACAAGTCAGTGGCGTACAGTTTTTCTCAATATTATTTGTGAGGCTGCCCCCCGGGACGCCACTGGAACTCCTAATTGTCATCTAGTTAGTGCTAACTTGGCGTCTTATCACAACAAACCACAATGCCAAGTTTCACCAAAATCGGCAAAAGGATCTTTGAAATATTAATAAAAACGATTTTTTTTTTAAACTTTGACACATGTTTATATGAACTTTTCTACTTGAATTTGGTTCAGGAATGCTCCCTTGGAATTACGGCCATGTCATTAATTAACACTCTGTATTATAACTATTTGAAATAAACTTATTATTATATTAACTTTAAAATTGTAGATTCCTGGAGGTTCAGCCGAAGTCGATAATAGGATAACAAGAGGAGATATTTTAGTGTCCGTAAATGGACAAAATTTAACAAACACAACCAGCGAAGAAGCAGGGGCCATATTAAAGACTGTAACGGGTAGAGTTTCCCTGAAACTGCATAGATATAAGCCTAGTACAAGTAAACAATAACCTTTAAATCGGCGTTAATTTCAACGTAGCAACTGTAGTTTCACTGAGGTTTTCTTATCGTAAGTTCATGCTTCAATACTATGGATTATAAGATTTTTAAAATACTAGAATACTATGACTGATTATCTATTATTTTTAAAGAACAACTGACCTACAGTGTTTTTAAATGTGGAACAAATATTAGAATAACTGGATTTTTTCCGTAGTTTAGGAACTGAAAAATGAGATGCGCTATGTTAGTATACTAAAAAGCAATTATAGAAATATAAAAAATGTAGCATGTTGTTCTTTAAAGTCTATAATTGGTAGTTAGACTACAAGCGATGGGTTAAGTACGTGCAATTTACGTAGAAAGCGTGCTGCTTCTATTTTGACCGTGTAATTAATTTGCAACTTCAGGTGTAAAACGGAGAAGTGTGTAGTGATGCTGTCTTGCCTAGTTATAGTTAATTTATCAGTGAGCCTAATTTAGCATAATTAATATTTTTACTCTCGGTAGCTTTTTATCAACATGAAACAATAAATGGACACTCGGATAAATAATGATTACTGATATTTTACAGAGCCCTTTATTACCTATAGTTGAATGGTTGGATACATTATGGTCTGTTATTTCAACTAACTACACTCCGGAACAAAATCCGCCACCCAAAAATTCTGGCTAAGTTTGTTGTTTTATAAGTTTTATTTTTAATCCGATTTTTATAATTTTTTTAACCAGTTCATTACCAATAGCAATTTATACTGCAAGTTCAGGTTAGGATATTCCTTCGAATAAAATAAAAACAAATTTTAACATATCTCACCCTCTAAACTTTTTAATTTTTCCTGCTAGGTATAAATCAAACATATTATTAGCATGTAGGGTATTTAAAATACTTTTATGTCCTACTCGAATATTATTGTTTCATAATAGTATATAATACCCTAGGGCATTAAGGAAGTTTCTAATGCCCTTGGGCATTAAGAGAAATAGAAAAAATCGAAGTAACAACTTTTTATTAACGAAAAACTTATCTATCATTTATATTAAATGAACAGTTATGAAAAGACCCAGTAAAAACGAATTTACCGGCTTTTGATAAGTCAATGTTTTCTATTATTTCGTGATTTTCACTAACAGAAATTAACGATGATTGAACGTTTTTTGATGTTGATGGTCTCGTTGATGGTACTCCAGCTATCAATTTCGAAATTTTGTTTTTAGAAGACATACTGTCTTCTAAATAGCCCTCAACCATAGCTGAACTTTTCCAACCGCCATGTCTTTTCAGTGTGGTCATGTTTGCCCCCGCGTGACCAGTATATTTGTCCGCATCGCTTAGACCCAGGTATTTTGCAATAATGGAAGGAATCTTGCCTATGGTGTTCTTCCCAACTGGCTGTAAAAAACAACGACCGTTAAGGTAACACAAAAAGAATCTATTGATGTTGCAGTGCGTCGGCGTCGGGCGTAAAGACCAATAAGTTCTCAGTAGCTTTAAACAACCCATCTCCTTCTCATCAATAATTGTGAAGACACTCTTTTTATCGGTCTTTGTATCGGGAATATTAATTATTACTACGAATCCTCTATCCTCTATATGTTCAACCAACATATTAACTAGCTCTTGGCGGCGGCACCCACCAAATACACCAAATAACAGAGCCACTTTGTACATCAAAAAAGTTTCATTGGGAGCTTCACAGATGAATTTTTGCACATCTTCTCGAGTCAAAATTTTCGATTTCTTCGCTTCATATCCTTTGGATTCTTGCTTTAGATACTGGCCTAACTTGCAATATTTTGCAATGTCTATATTTTTATTAACTATTAATGTCTTCTCTAACATTGAATATTTCGTCCATAGGGAATTAGGAGTGAAGGTTCCAGACTATAATCGATATACATAATTAATATTTTAATATAATTTACAACAGCAATTTTAACATACCAATTCCTGGAAATATCCGAGTAGCACCGTCTCGTTGATAATTTTTACATCATTATTTTTCATCCAATCCCCAAACCTTTCATGTTTCTTATCATAGGCGTCTTTAGACTTCTTTGGGACAAGATTAATAAAATAGAAAAATCAATATCAGTTACGTCAGTGTCAGGTGAATTGTCATAAAATAATAATTACACATAAAGCTAGTTTTGTGAACATTCGTCTTTTTGTAATCACATGTGCAAAAGCAACCAATGATAACATTGCACTAATAACAGCCCATGGATAGTTATCACTTATGTCATCATACATTACCATGGAACAAACGTTTTTTGACACTTTGTTATGTTGATTGTTACAATTTAAAATGTCATTAAATTTTATTATAACTTCCTCAAGCGTGTTACTTTACGAAATCTGTAATAGAATTATATCGAATTTATCAATACTCTTGGGATATTACGAATCACAATTAATTGGGTGTTTTGAATACATACTTACTAAAGTATTAGTAAAATAATTAATATAAAAATATTATGATTACACTAGGTAACTACTTGGAGATTAAAATGAATTTTACAAGTATAACTGGAAATAAACAAAACAACGTTGGTTTTAAAAACGCTACTCCACGTCGCAACCAGTTGGAAAGTACATTGCTCGTTTTTGTTTTAACCCATCATCCCTCGGTACGGGTGGTTTTTGTCAGGTTGCAGGAAAATACTCGTTTATGCCCTGAGTCTATAAATACACTTTAAAGAGAAATTTCTATTAATCCATACGGTATAAGTGGGGGGGGGGGGGGGGGGGGCAAAATAATTCTCGTACACGGGTGGCAGCTACCCTAGGAACGGCACTAATAAAAGTATTCCCTAAAAAATATTCTATGGAAAAATTGGGGCGATAATTTTGTTTCTTTGTTATAAGACGTATTCCTAACATTTTATTTCAATCATCCCATTAACTGTTCTAAAATTATGACAAAAACAACATTTTGATTTACCTCTCTATAACATTATCGAAAAAATTTAAATTATTAAAATAACTTCAAAATTAAATGTATTTATAAGCTGATTAAAGAAATCATGAAAATCGGATTAAAAATAAAAAAAGTTATAAAACAACAAACTACGCTAAAACTTTTGTGTGGTGAAATTTTGTACCATCAGTTTGTTATTATTATGTTATTTTTAGGACTACAAGTTTATGTTCTAAAGTATTCTAAACTGTTTACTATTCAAGATGCAGGATATTACAGTTATATTTTATTTTTTTATTCTTTAATTTATTTCTCTGTCCCTTCATTTCAATTTTTCATGAATGGCACTTTCAATATTAACAATGAATGAACCTTACTGTATTTTTAATAATTCTACGGAAACTTATATTTTCTGGGGTCATAATCACGATATAATTTTCGTTCACACTGACATTGAATTTTTTTTAATGACCTATACTATGCTTGTTGTTCTGTACCACATATTTTAATTAAGACGAATTTAAGAAAAGAGCTACACATATGTTCATAACATTTATCAGAGACAGAAGACGACCTTCAAAGAATGCTACAGGCTTTTAGTAGTCAAGTGCAGAAAATAAATATGCAGCTCATTAAAAATAATAAAACAAAATGTATGGCAATATCAAAGGATCATCTACTCTGCAATATTACACAAATTATTGAACAAGTCATGTATTTTGAGTACTAAGTGTCAAAAACGGACAAAGAGGTAAATTAAAAAAAAAAATTAAACTATAACACTCTGTATCACACAGCACAGCTTAAATGGACCATAGTATACCCAACAGTAAGCTCATCGAACAGGAAATTTAAAAGTTCTCTATGGATGCCAACCTTCCTACGAAACACTGTAATACGAAGCGACCACAAGACTAAATAACTATTAATTGAGTAACAGAAAGAGAGGTCCGATGCCGTCTGCATTGGTCCTGTGCGTTTTATGAAAAACCAGAGCTGGTCTCAGACATATCACCCAATATTTCAACGCTGTCTGCCAGTGCCGGCTTAGGCTTATGCTAAAAAAAACTTAGATTGGGGAAATTGTATCACAATTCTTCACTAGCCAAACATTTTGTAATTTGGACGATAATTATAGTCGCTCTTTCTTGGAGGGGGGTATGATTAACCTCGCGATGGAATTCTTCCAAAGCTCGAGAGCCAAAAACTATGACTATCGAATCTCCCCTTTCTGTTACCATTCTGATTGTGAATTGTAGTGGGTCGTTTAGTAGCAAAGTTGGCATCCGTTCAGGGTTTGCAAAACTACTACCGGATGAGTTTTCTATGGCTATAAGATTCTTTGATCTAATTGTATCTACTCTCGTATGTATTATGATTTTAGAAAATTTTACCGTAAAAAGATTAAAGCATAGCGAGATTAATATTTTTTAAATAATTAGCTATACAATATATAAAGCATTAGCGTATTATATTCGAATTATCTCTTTTGTCAATTCTCCATGTAAAAAGCATGACGAACACCGCAAAGAATATAATTTTTATCATTCGCTTACGATGGGCATTTATTGGAATTGACCTCTAGCATAATATAGCCTTACATTCAATAGAATATAGTGTATAAATTATACGCAAAGATTAACAATTATAAATTATGTATATCGATTTATACCTTTGAATTTTGAATTCGTATCGACAGGCGCTATAAAATATAATAAATGTGTACATTTTTATGATATTGGCCCCCACGATTTGCATTATTATTAACGAACCCATTATATGAGAGGTATGTCATTTTAAACAGACATTTCGAGTAACTCGAAAAATATTTTTTGTAAACATTTAAAAAAAATCTTTTATGAGTTGCTGAAAAGTGCCTTTAAAATGATACCCCGGTAAACACGTAATTGACATTTACTTTGCGAACTGTCGGCTTTGTTATATCGAGATCGTTAGAAATAATCATGGGGCACATTAGCGATAAAATCATCTCACGTTGTTCGTTCACATTAGTTGTGTATCTGTTTGTTTGTAAGTACATAAAATAGCAATACAGAAAAATATTTGCTAGAAAGCACATATTTTACTGGTTCTATACCTTTATATTTAGTCGGTATACTATACAGGGTGTTTAATAATTGCATGGTTGTTGAACTTTTTTTAAGAAGTCGGATCTTCCATAATATATTTAAGGTTGCTTCAGATTAGATATTTTGAAGTTCAGTTTTTCATAGAAAAACTAGATTAGGTCTACTTCTACCAGTGGCGTCCTGGCTAACATGTATTTTCATATTTCTAACGAAAAAAATAGTAGGTACGCCACTGTTTTTTTTTTTTCAAAATAAATATTATTCTTATAATTTGTTAAAGTTTTCGATTTAAAAAATAAATGGAATTTATTTGATAAAATTGCATACAGTGAGGACATAAAATCTGAAAAAGCATCTTTTTCAGGGAAGCGAAGCACCTGAGTAAGAAACGCTCGGACACGTCGATTTTATTTTATTTTCTTGCAAATTTTGAAATTGAAAATATACAGGGTGCTTCCAGAAAACTGGGCGGTTATTAACTTAATTTTTTTATTATATTCTGTATGTTATTGCATTTTTGCATTCTACGGAAAATTCTAAGCATGTTTCATGTAGGATGTTTTCGAACTATAGGAACAATAATATTGAAAATCGGCCTTTTTACCAAAATACATCATTACCCTTTGAAGGTATGGTATTGTTAAAATTACCACAAAATTATTACGACCGAAATATAAAACAAACCTAACTAGTTTACTGAATTTTTAATAACAACTGTTGTCCGTTCATTTCCTGGCAATATCCTAACCGATCGATGAACTCTCGTTGCACGTTTCGAATGAAAGAAGGTCGATATTAGGAGGTCTGTTGAAACAAACTTTAGTTTTTAAATATCCCAACAAAGAATTATCTAGGGGACTCAAATCCGTAGACCTGGCCGGCCATTCGTTGGGGCCACGACGTTCTATCCACCTGTTAGGAAATGTCTTATTGAGAGCCGAACAGTTAGCGCTTAGTGAGGTGGTGCTCCATCTTGTTGAAACCACATAGTTGGAGTGGGTATATCGGGCTCATTACCTGGATACAGTGGAGCTAAGGCAGGAATCAACTCCAGTTGCAAAAAGTCAAGATAAATTTCGCCGTTCAAGTTTACGTCAATAAAATACGGACCTATAATCCTGTCTTGAAATATTCCAGCCCAAACATTGATTTGTTCGGGACATTGCGTATGAGCCTCTCGAGTCCAATGAGTATTCTCTGTTGACCAGTATCTACAGTTTTGTCGGTTGACAGTACCATGAAGAAAGAAGGTCGCTTCATAGGAAAATAAAATATTTCTGCAAGAAAATGGATCGAGGTTACACCGCTCTTGCATATTTTCGCAAAATTGGAGTCGGAGGTCATAGTCGTCTTCATTTAATTCATGTATTAATCTTAATTTGTATAGATGATAGTTTGCCTTTTTCAGAATATTTTTTATCGATCATTGACTAAGGAATAAACCGGATGCTACGTGACTTGTTGGTAAATGTAGATTTTCGTTATAACTTAGTAATCATCTAATTTCTCATTATCATCTAGTTTTGGCCTACCTGTTCTGCGAAAATCTTTTACACCACGATGTTCACGGAATTTGTTGACAATTTTGCTGACTGTAGATATTGTAATTGCTTGTTCCCGCTCTGGATATGTGTTATTAAAAAGTTCACTAACCTCGCCCAAATGTCTTTGGCGATCTCCCCAACCAAACATAATAAGAATTTCGATTCTTTCTCGCTCTGAAAGCATTTTTAATAAGATAAAAGTAACTCTCCTGCAGTATGTTGAAAATTGGCACAGTTGTCACTGTTGACAACGAGTCAAAGTGACAATCTAGATACTAACTAGATTTCGCGTTGCATCATGGTTTTTCTCTAAATTAGAAAATGTCAAATTTTAACGGGCAATATTTTAAAAACAGTTGAATTTAGGTATAGGACATCCTACATGAAATGTGCTTAGTATTTTCCGTAGAATCCAAAAATGCAATAACATACAGCATGTTCCATTTAAAAAAATAAAGGAATCTTAAACGATACAAGAAAATAAAATAAAATCGTGTCGAAGCGTTTTTTACTCAGATGCTTCCCTTACTTGAAAGAGATACTTTTCCAGACTTTATGTCCTCACTGTATATCTTCTGAACTAAGTCTAAATCAAAGAAATATCCAAAGGTACTTTGTATTAGATATTAAACTGTCTACGTAACTGCGTACCTGCATTTGTTATTCCGCCTAATAATTGTAACACCCTGTATCTCAAAAGTAAAGCGGCTGCGGCCCGATATTGGTATGAGCTTTTTTTCTTAAAATAATCCAAAGATTACGATCCTAAAGTATCAACATGCAATTATGAAACACCCTCTACAGGGTGATCCAAAGCAACATGAAGATATTTGAAGGGGCGGTTACTGACGCGATTTTATCAAGAAAGCGTCGTATAAAAATGTGGGAAGATTTTAAATGTACAAAAAGTTGAACTGTGAGGATGTTTTTCTTTGAATATTTTCGAAACGTTTAAAGATACGTAAATACAATTTTGCACACCTACCAAACTTCTTATGCCTAACAAGTTAAAATCAGGTAAAATTGCTCTTTTTTAAGTTTAGTGTCTCTGTCTGAACATTTTGGCTCAGTTGTTTCAAAGTTTGCGGTCGATTTGAAAACACTTTTGACTGAAAAGTACCCCATATAAGAAATCACAAGCTGAGAATTGCGATGACCGTGCCGGTCAGTGGAGGTCCCCAAATTTCGAAATGTCATAGACTCAGTGTGGAAAGTGGCTCCATCCCACTGACACCATATTCTTTGCATAATATCTACACCACCATTACGAACTTGTTGTTCAAAGTTACTTAATACTGTTGATAACGCTCTGATGAAGCAGTACCCGAGAAGAGCAAAACAACCAGTACTGCGAAGCTTATGTACCCACTTTTAACTGTTATTCGACTAGGAACTGGATCTGATGGATTTAAATGAAAGTGACGACGCTGGTTTATATAACAGAATTCTTATTTTTAAGATAAGCTTCTACGACAAAAGAACGTTAAGTATTTGACATATTCACAGCTTAACTGACATTTCTCGCAAATACTTTGACAACTGTCTTAAATTTCCCTTCATTGCGAAAACATGGCGACTTGATTTGAATTTACATATATCTCATTATATTTTGAAATGAAATAACTTTGAAAATGGATACTTTATTCTGCCCGACCCCATATTTACGTATATATCTTCAAACGTTTCGAAAATATTCAAAGAAAACCATCGTCACAGTTGAACATTGAAACCTAAACATTTTAGGTCACATGTGTATATAAAATTTTCTTCATAAAATCGCGTCCTTAAAATATCTACATTGTATTGGAACACCTTGTTTATGAGGCGTAAGAGCAACTTTCTCAATCCATTAAGTAGAAAAGCAGACAAGAATTCCGAAGTTGAATTTGATTTAGCGGAAATATTTGCCGAGGCGTAAAAATGAAAATTCCAGTAGTTGGACCTTGTTTAAATAATAAAAAATATGCAGTACGAAAAAATTCGGAAATAGTTGCAAATTAAATATAACGTTCCTTTAAAGTAATTAAACAGTCTCTAAAATTTGCAGCCGTAAAATGTCCGGAACCTCTTTTAATTATTTTTACTTTTCATTTAAGATATCATCAAAACAATTCCTAAAGTTTTGCAAATTGAATATTCTTTTAATTATATTCATATGAAACTGTATAGCGTTAGCTATATCCCTCTCTTTTCTCTATTCTTCTATTATACACTCCCGGACAAACAAGATTTTCTTCAAAGTCAATTTTCAATAACTTTTTCATCGACTTGTTGTATGCGCTTTTATCTTGATCATTATCTGATATTAATTTTGCAAAAATGTTTAATGGATTTGGTGTTATACAGTTATAGTTCTCGGTTGCGAGCAAGCATCCTTAACATGTCAAACACATGACAATCGGGTTTAGATGAGGGCTATACGGAGATTTATTATTTAGATTGATCGCATCTTTGAATGGGATTATGTACTTTAGTTTATTAATTTTGAATCTAGGTAAAAAACTACGTATGTATACAAAAAAAAAATTAATTTGCTCCACTGGTTACGGAATTATGATTTATTAGGTTATAAAAATTAAAAAATATTATTTACCATTTATCGCCTGTCATGTTTTAGCAGATGTTTGAAATGTCTTCCTTCAACTTTTCAAACATTTTCTCACTCTTTTTTTAAATGAATTTCGTACCCGCTCTAACATTTCAGGTGTCACTAATAAGCAGGCAAAGCGGATTCGGTCTTTCATATCGTCTACAGTTGTAGGTGCAGTCGCCATCACTTTGTCTTTTATAAATCTCCAGAAGAAAAGTCAAGAGGGGTCAAATCCGGGGACCTAGCAGGCCAATTGACCGGACCAGCTCGACGAATCCACCTGTTTTTAAACAATTCGTTCAATTGATTACCTGTATTGCATAATGCGGTGGAGCTCCGTCCTGTTGAAACCACATCTCAGGATTTATATTTTGGTTTAATAATTGGGTTAATTGTTTCCTTAAAAAATCTGTATACATTTCTCCATTTAAATGGCGTTCAAAGAAATGCGGACCAATAACTCGTATCTCCAATTATACCACACCAGACATAAACTGACCAAGGATGTTGATTTGGCAGAGTTCTCATCCAGTGGGGATTTTCCGATGCCCAGTAGTGCATATTGTGTCTATTTACCTTTAAGAAAACAAACAAAAAAAAAACAATTATTTTTTACTGACGAGGGATAACTCAAAATCCTACCTGGCCACAATAATGGAAAGTAGCTTCATCAGAAAAAATAACATTCTTTGGGAACCTGTTATTTCCTTGCATTTGCCTTTGTACCCAATTGCAAAATGTAACGCGATTTTCAAAGTCTTGCCCATAAAGCTCTTGGTGAAGTGTAGTGTGGTATGGATGAAATTTGTACATATGCAATATGGTCACAACCGATTTTTGGCTCGTTCCAGCATCTGCAGCAAGCCGCGTGGAACCTACATGCGGGTTAATAGCTACCATTCCTAAAACTCCAACTGCCCTATCTTCATCCGTTTTAGTTCGCTTCCGAAATCGTGGTTTTGACTTCAGGCTGCCAGTAGTACGACTTCTTGTTTCCAGCCTTTTAAATGCCATGTGAGATTTTGGGTTGTTAGAAAACCTCTCGGTCCACATTAGTGAAGATTGTATGTAGTTTCTTCTGCACTCCCCCAACATTAACAACATATCAACTTGCACACTAAAATTCACTTTCATGTTTAATTGAGCAAACTGAGAAATAATCGTTGATACGTAAAAATTCTCAACTGACAGAAGTCAAAACAACGCATTTCCATGTAAACGAATAACAATTCTGAAATAAGTAAACTTGATTTATTGGTGAAATGTAGTTATTTATCCAATAAAAATTTAATAAATAAGTAGAAATTAAATGGTAAATAATATTTTTTAATTTTTATAACCTAATAAATCATAATTCTGTAACCAGTGGAGCAAATCAAACTTTTTTTTGTACACATACGTAGTTTTTTACGTAGATTCGAAATTAATAAACAAAAGTACATAATCCTATTTAAAATTTTAAAGTTACCCCCCACCCCTCGAAATGGGGACAGGGGGTATATGATAAAAATATGTTTAAATATGTCCCCCCATCTTACTATTGCCTCGTTCAAATTTCAAGAAAATATTTTAAACCGTTTGCGAGATATCGCCTTGTAACACTTTAAAAAACTCACCCTGTATAGTGCTCCTGGCACTGCCTAAGACATTCGCAATTTAATAAGCTGCATCGTCATTCAATGCAACAGCTCATGCAATATCTAAATGATAGTAATTGACACTATTGATAAAATTACTTAGACAATAGATAACCAATGTTGCTTGATAGAAATGTAATGATTATATTTTTGCTACTGATGAAAATTGGATAATGATATTGATATGATTCGAAAAAAGAAATGATAAGGCTTAAAAATATCATACAAAGAGATATTATTATATCGTTAAATACTTCCACACAGTGTTCAGAAATTTAGGGCAAAATGCAACTATTCACTATACGTGTGTATAGTGATCAAGATAAAACCGCCTACAACTTGAGAAAAAAATGAACAAGACCGATGCAAAACTTAAAAAGATATTTAAGATTGTCTTCGAACAATTTTTTTTTCCAGGGGTGTGTTTGCAGAAACAATGTTACAGATCAACTAACAGCTTCATATAACTAATTAATCAGTCAATTAATTGATTTCCCAACTTAAATGCATAAAGTTTAATAATTCAGGAATACGTCATAAAATGTATTAAAATTAAGAATACAATAAGATTTTACAAATACAATAATACAGAAAGCAAGTTAACATGCAGGTACAGTGAAATATATAAAAACATTGGGCTAAAAGAAATCCTGAAGGCAGTAACAATTGTTATTGTGTTGCTTTATAACTATAATGAACAGCATACTTATTCGATTTGAAAAACATTTAGATTTCTTTTAGTCGCGAAAAAAAATAATTTTTTGGGAAAATATTTTAAGTAAAAATAATTAAAATGTGCTCCGGATATTTGATGGGGTTGCAAATTTAAGAGACTGTTTAGTTGCGAAATTCGACTAGACCAAGGAGATTGCAACAATTTTGTACCGGGTCTCTCAAATTCTGTTTGAATAGAACAAGATTCATATTAAATTATTATTTTTTTTTGCATATTTATAATGAAAAGGATTATCAATCGAAATTTATTAGTGGATAAGGGCCATTTCTTAGACGGGAGTTGCAGCATGTGGCTACATCTCGTGGCAACCACACGCATCAACCCAACCTGGACAGCCAGAATCCATAGAGGTTCAAACGCTGGCAAGGCGGCCCATCGCGGGCAAACTACGTTGGGTGGCGCTGGAAGCCAATGTGTCGGTTTAGCAACCGAAAGCTAAATATTAAAAACAACAAACTTAGAGAAAGTTTGTGTACATAGTTGTCCCTTATCCTTTTGCCAGACCCAATCCTTGGACGCGTTTCGCCGTTGACGGCTCATCGGCAAGGCTTCGAGTCTGACGAAAAGGTAAGGGACCTCAAAGTGCCTTTGACACAGAAATGCAATTAAACATACGAGAGTTGCAGCACGTGGCATACAAGAGCAAGCATATAATTTTCCTAGTTTTTTTCGCGGAGTTATTGAAGAAAGTTTTTAAAATTCGAAACAATTGTCCGGTTGTCGGAATTTGGAATTATCGTTTTTTACGTCTCTCCCGACATTTTCGCTAAATCAAATTCAACTGGAACTTTTTGCTGTGAATTTGGCTTAAATAACTGGCCTAAGAATCAAATTGCCTATGGTGTGTCCAACAAACTAAGAAATAAAACTTTTCACGCCGCTTATAAATATTTCCAGTGGAAATGTGCTCATATAGCAAAAAGCAAACAATTTTCCACACGTTGCACGCTTGTTTGGACACACTATCTATAACAGGCTTACTTAAAAGCATGTATCCGAACTAAGCATGATAACATTAGACATGAAATATTTTGGTATTAAATTAATTAATGGTGGTTTGATTTGTACATGGTCGTTAAGCAAAGTCCGCAGAGCATATTACTTTTTTTAGTTTCGATATTAGCAGATGATTTTTTTAACGTCATAATGCTGAGTTGCCGTATTGTGAGGGATTCGTAGTATCCAACGAATACATATTGAAACTCCGGCCAGTTTTCTCTAACCACCCTTAGAAATTGAAGGTGCTCGAGCTGTCATCGTATTGAGGCAACATTTAAGGTGGGCTTAGAAATGCGCGACTAGTGGCAACAGACGATGCGCAAAGAGCCGGGGATGTTACTAGACCGACGCGAGCGCTTGCAGTGGGCATCATTGTAAGTTTTTTAACGTAATTTTTAGAGTTGGGCTTATGAGCAGGCGTAGTCCGTGAATTTTTTTACTTGTGGGGCAAATTTTGTGGGCAACTAATAATAATAATCGGTCAATGTAACAAAGATAAATTTCTGAACTAACCTGCACTTACACTTACAACTTAACACTTAAAGTCATTGTTAATATAAGTACTGGAGTTGGTACTACGAGTAGTAGTACACAACACAAATACAATCCCAATTTAAAAGAAAATAAAGACTGCCGAAACATCTTAAATTTATACTAAGAACCACCCAATAAGTGAAGTACCTGTGTCATGACTAAAAACATATTTTTATTGCCTTTACCTAACCCCCTAAGACGGGACAACCCGAGAACCGGCGCCGTTGACGAACAGGCGAGCGTGTTATTTTAAACAGTTACCCGTTATTTTTATTAAATGAAATTTATCGTTTCCGATATTAAATCACCGATAGCGACAGTTATTCCGGTTAACCGGTTATTTTTAACCGTGGCAGTTATATCGTCACATAATTTCATTGGCCTTGATTTGTTTATAGCGGATTCCAAAGGCCCCTTAAATGTTGACTTAATACAATGACGTAGTTGAACCGAAATCCGGAGCACGCCGGTCACAAGAATAAATATCGCCGGCAGCCGTTGACCTTGATGCGCATTTACCCCGAATTTCTCGCCAGAAAGTGTCGGTGCAGTTGTAGCAATACGGGCGAAGGTATACGTGCTGTATTATAATACTTTGGGAATTTAGGTTTTGTGTTGTTTCTCTGGTTTTCGCTGTGTGGTCTCATACTATACTATTTTTGCTAAAATATCAATTTTTCTTGATAGTTTAACCCGTGGTTACATTTTTTTCACGAAAAAAACAAAGGCGTACAAGTACGTCTATGATGCAGAGCTGTTTATCAAAATCCAAGGTTTTTCTGCGAGACATCATTCTGGTTATTATATTTATGCTGCGGCCTTCAATAGAGTCGGAACGCCCTCACTACTACCGTCTTTCACAAAACGGTGCCTCAGCATTATGGCGTCCAAAACTCATAACTGGCACCCCCACTATATTTGATCGTTTCTAATTGCCTAATTAAAACTACAACTGCAAAGGGACAGATGTTGACCGACGAAGCTTCTCACGTGGATGGACCAAGCATAACAGCATCAAGTTTGCAGTTGTGAACTAATTTTATTTAAAGCCTAATATTTTTGTGTGGAAGCTTCCTCTTGAATACGCGCTGTGTGTAAAATTACAGTGAGATCTGAAACTTGCAGTTGGGTATATAATACAGGGTGTCCCAATTTTATTCGTACACGAAATATCTTCCTAAATATTAAAACTTTTAAGACAAAAATTTTTTGATTTATAAAACTACTTTTAGTAAGAGTATGTGGGTATACATTATACAGGGTGTTGGGTAATTAATGGTACATAGCCAAGCCACAGATTCCTTATGTAAAAATATTAGTATTTAAGACAACTTACCTTAGTCCAAAAGTTCACCATAACCGACTTTGGGTTACAGGATACGTTTCTGCACAAAGGTTTTTGGGGGTTTTCTATGAAGGATATTTAAGATTTCTTAAACATTTTGATGTAGATTGTAGAGGGGGTACGTGTCGAGTGAAAATATTACTTTCCTTATCTTTTATTACGTACAAAGGTATACCTACTTTGTAGATGTCGCCCCGGGATATTACGTTTAAATAGCCCAGTGGGGTAGTTCAAAAACATAATGGTAATCTCATATTATTGCGTTATGTTACAAATTAACTACCAAATGGTAAGTAGGGATTTATTACAAAAAAAATAATTTATAAAAGGATGGATTACTCCTTGTTAAATGTATACAACAAAGACGCCAACTAAAAATAGATGTAAGAAGGTCCAAAAATAACCCTAACTGAATCAATATCTACACTGATTGCATATACAATCTGCTCAAAGCAATTAGAAATTCCAAATGCAAAATAAAAAAAAATAGTATAAATCAGTAGCGCAACCAGAAAATAAGTTCGGGGAGGGTTGAAAAAAAAAATTGCGCCGCAGACGTAAAATTTTTGAGGGGCCACGCCATTTTTCCAATGATGATGCTTGGTGTTCAAGTTAGAAAAATCGAAGCCCAACAGAGAATCACAAAAACAGCCAGACTCGTTTCAATTTTTGTGTAATTTTACCTATCTAAGGTAGTGATGAGTTTATCTTTCTTGTAAACGGTAGATAGATAGAGATATAATATAATATTAAGGTACCTCCACACTGCAGCAACATTCAGCAACTTATGTTGTCCAACGTTTATAATTCATTATTGTCGACAAAGTTTAAAGAATATTTGCACTTGCATCTTTATAATATAACCTAAATGGAACGTTCTGTCTAGACTGCTATTTTAGTTGTATTAAGTTATTGTGTTTGAATTTTTATTTTTGCTTCTTTAATAGATTGGCACCCAACAACTGATCAAACTGCATTCCGAGCATCATTTTTTTACTCTCTGCATTTATATTTAAAGTTTCCCTAATTACATGGGTGCTGTCTATAATTGACGATTAAATTCAAACAGCTCTCCTCACTCCACTTAGGCGCCAAAACTAAAAGAAATTCTCCACCTCTCACCGTGTTAAAAACGAAAAATAATGCTGAGATTTTAGTACTTGTAGTTTCGCGAATATTTGAAAAATAACAAGCCTCAACTCTTAACATTCCGTCCACACCGACATTTACAAATGTTTCATATTATCCTTTGGTCTTTACCGCTGAAAACGGATTCGCGCAACATACAGCAACTTTTGTTGAACCGTAACACCAATATAATGCAACACAACACAATATACTCCAACAATGGTAAACTTTTTGCGTTGAAATGAGTTATTGCATTATTTTGTGTTATATTACTCCGTGTGGACGCGGCTTTATTAAATACATATTTCATTTTCATCACAAAGATATCTGAAAAATATGTTCTTGAATCATGCTTATTCTTTAAGTGAGACATACGTCTATTCTATTCTTCTTAGTCTTAGTACTACGTCTTAAGCAGATCTTATTTAGAACGGTTTGATATGGAAGTAATTCTTATTTAACTGAAGAAGTCAGTGAAAAACAGTTTGTTCGGAATTGCATGTATATGTAATTGTGTAATGAGTTCGTTCTGCGAGACGTCCGTCCGTCTATAGTAGTCTATAATCAGTTTGTCAATGTTCTGTCATAGTCGGCATTTGTAGGTAAAACATGCGTCATCGTGTACCGTAGTGCATCCGCGATAATTTTAAGTACTTTGTTTAGAAATGTCTGTAGTTTCTTAAAAGTGCATCTTGTTAAGAGTACACCAGGTAGGGATCCCGTAGGTCAGTACTGGTCGAACAGTCTTATATATGTTAGTCTTTGAACGTAAGTCGATTCTGCTTCGTTTGTTGAGGAGTAAGAAAATGGCATCCAGTTGACCATTTGCTTTTTTCAAACGCTGGTCAGCATTTTTATTCCAATTTATCCTAAAGCTTTTGAGCGACAAACGCGTTTTAAGAAATTTAACTCTGGAAGTAGTTAGGTTTCCTATTTTGTAAACCATTCCAAATCCATGGATTCACCCCCCATTCCCAAAACTCAATTCCCCCTTCTACAACTACACAATCCCCTTTCTACAACTACTCTGATTCCTCCCTCCAAACCAACCCCACTCTTCTCCCCACTCTTCTCCCCACTCTTCTCCCCACTCTTCTCCCCACTCTTCTCCCCACTCTTCTCCCCACTCTTCTTCCCCACTCTTCTCCCCACTCTTCTCCCCACCCTTCTTCCCACTCCGTATTTAAAGCTATGGTGAATCATTCTATAGTTAGTTATGTATCCTGCGTGGTGCCAAAATTATTCTCTCAGATTTCGCATTGTAAAAAGAACTCGTTGTTTAGTTTGTCAAAAATTAATAGTACATAGTAATTTCAGTTGTATACAGTATTGTGTAAATTGTTGTCAACTGAGACCAGTTAAAACAAAAGAAGAATGTGTTGATTTTAATAGAAGAATGTGTTGATTTTAATAGAAGTCTTAAAGATGATCAGACATTCCCTAAAAATAAGTGCTTGAAAGATGTTAAAACTTAAACATAAAATTAAAGTGTTAGAAATAAAAAAACATTTCATTAACTCACACCATAGACTATTACAAATTCACTGTGATGATAAGGATCTATTTACGTTGATTGAAGGAGCTATAATTTTATGTGATAAAGTTTGTAAAGGATCCGTTAGTGCTAAACATTTTAACGATCATATAAAGCTTATAGGTTTAGGATTGGATTCATATGTTTGGTTACACTTAATGAGAGAAAGAAATCTAATTGCTGAGGAATAAGTATCAGTGTTTTCCCCTTTCTCTTCAATTCTAATTTAATCATACAAGATGTATCAATGCGATGATTGCAAAAAAAGTTTTAAACAACAATCAAATGTTTATAGACATCAAAGAGAATCCTGTCCTAATAGACCATCTTGTTCTGGTGTAAAAAGGAAGAATAATACCCAATTATCTAATACCCTAACAAAGAAAACTAAAATAGAAGAATCCAAACAAAACCCTGTACCTAAAGTTATTCTATCGCGATGTAAAGACTGTGATACTTGGTATGTTAAAAATAAACTCAGTGCACATTTACGTTCAAACTTACATAAAAGCGGATTTAAAAGTGACGATAACGTAAAAATTATAACTTCCGCGTTTAAAAACAGAATTGTGTCGTATATGTTGCTTCCATCAAAAAGACATGTAGATATTGAAGAATTTTTTGGTGAAGTTAAACAAAAGTTTGTAAGTTTAATTTCTGTACAATTAGGTAAGCATAGATGTGTTAAAATAAATGTAGAATTATTTGGAAACTATCTTTTACAAACAAAAGAGACATTAGAAACTAAATCATTTAATACTAAAAATAAGGTCATAACATCAACAACAAATTTAAGTGGAATTTATAAAGAATTCTTATCTGAAATTAAACAGAAAGTTTCAATATTTGCAGAAAATGGTTCAGGGTGGGCTTTAGAAAAAATATTACATTTAGAACTTAATATTAACAAATACAACCCAATCAGAGCATCCTCATATATACCTTTACCAAAGCAAATTATGAATAAACATGGTGTAATTAACGTTAAAAATAATGATTCTTATTGTTTTGGTTGGAGTGTCATAAGCGGATTATTTCCAGCTGAAAATCATTCTGATAGAACAAGTTCATATCCAAACTTTCTTAACTTTTTAAATTTTGAAGGAATAGAGTTCCCAGTAAAGTTAAAAGATATATCCAAATTTGAATCACTTAATCAGATATCTGTGAATGTTTACGGCTTAGAGAGTATTTACGAAGACTGTAAACTCAAATATGAAATTGTGGGTCCACTGCATTACACTAATAAAAAACTTCCAACACATGTAAATTTGTTGTTGATAAGTGATGGTGAAAATAATCATTATTGTTGGATTAAAGATATGTCTAAACTGTTATCATCTCAAATTAATAAATCAACTGAAAAAAAGTATTTTTGTGATGGATGTTTAATTTATTTTACTTCATTGCAAAAACTAGAAATTCATCAAAAAAACGATTGTAATCATTTGTATACAACAGTTCCCACCAATGAAATCAAAATTAATAAGTATGGTCAACATATACCGGAAAATATATTACAGTTTGAAAATTTTCAAAGACAACTAAAAGTTCCATTTGTAATATATGCGGATTTTGAGTGTTTTTTAAAACCTCTACAATTTGATCAACCTGAAAATGATTTGGATTCATATACCCGTAACACATTTAAACATGAGCCTTACGCCTTCTCATATTTTATTAAATGTTCATATGATGATTCTTTATCATTGTTAGATTCTTATTTTGGCTTAGATGCAGCTGAAGAATTTTGTAAACGAATTGAAGGTTGTGTTCATAGAATTTATAATGATCATCTTAAAAATGTAGTTAAAATGATTCCCTTATCCGATGAACAGAAGTTGTCTTATAAAAATTGTAACAAATGTCACATATGTAATGAAAAAATTGAAGAAAATGAAAAAGTTAGAGATCATGATCATTTAACAGGTGAATTTCGAAATGCAGCTCACAGCATTTGTAATTTAAATTTTAAAATACCCTATTTCATACCTATATTTTTTCATAATTTAAGTGGTTACGATAGTCATCTATTTGTTAAACAACTGTGTTGTGAACAAGATAATATTGATGCACTTGCACAAACTAAAGAGAAATACATTTCATTTTCAAAATCAATCTTAGTTGGTAAATACAAAGATAAAGAAAATAAAGAAAAAAACCTGTTCATTAAAATGAGATTTTTGGATTCATTTCGATTTGTGGCAAGCTCATTAGAAACACTTGGTGAAAGTCTAGAATCAAATCAATGCATTGAAATTAAAAAACATTTTCAAGATTCTGATCAGTTTAATGAAATTCGAAAAAAAGGTGTTTACCCGTATTCTTATATGGATTCATTTGAAAAATTGTATGAAACCCAACTTCCTAGTATTGATCAGTTTTATGATAAACTTAAAGATGAACCTCTTGATGAGACAGATTATAAGAGAGCAATTCATATTTGGAATTTGTTTAATTGTCAAACTATAATGGATTACACAAAAATTTACTTATTTTCAGATGTTCTAATATTAACTGATTTTTTTGAAGCATTTCGAAATGTATCTTTAAATCTTTTCAAGTTAGACGCTGCTCATTATTACACATCACCAGGTTTAAGTTGGGATGCTATGTTGCGTATAACTAATGTGAAGTTAGAATTATTAACAGATATTGACATGTTACATTTTTTTAAAAATAGTGTAAGAGGTGGTATCTGCCATTGCAGCGTTCGAAAGGCTGAAGCCAATAATCCTTATTTTAAAAGTTTTGATCCCACAAAACCAAATTCATTTATAATGTATTTAGATGCGACCAACTTGTATGGACATAGTATGAGTCAATGTCTTCCAACAAGTGATTTTTCTTGGATGGAAAGAGATGAAATTAATTCTCTAGATGTTTTATCTATCTCTGATCATGCAGAGTATGGGTATGTTTTTGAGGTTGATATGAATTACCCCAAAAGGTTACATCTCCAACACAATGAGCTACCTTTTCTAGCTGAAAACATTCACCCTCCTGACAGCAAACAAAAAAAATTAATTTGCAATTTAAATAATAAAGAAAAATATATAATTCATTATCGAAACCTAAAACAAGCTCTTAGGAATGGATTAAAGTTAACTAAAATTCATCGAGCTATTAAATTTAAACAAACAACATTTCTAAAACCATACATTGATTTAAATACTGAAATGAGAAATAAATCCAAGAATAAGTTGGAAAAGGATTGCTATAAATTATTTAATAATGCTATATATGGTAAATCATTAGAGAACATTGATAAGCGCGTTGATATTAGATTAATCACTCATTGGGAAAATATTGGTAAGAAGCAAGGAGCGCAAACATTGATTGCTAAACCAAATTTTAAAAATAGACTAGTTTTTAATGAAAACTTTGTGGCGATACAAATGGAGAGAGTTAAAGTATCTTATAACAAACCTGTTTATGTTGGATTTTCAGTGTTGGAACTATCAAAAACTGTTATTTATGATTTTTATTATGATTATATTAAAAGGAATTATGGTGACAAAGCAATATTATTGTACACGGATACGGATAGCTTAATATTACAAGTTGAAACAGAAAACTTCTATCAAGATATTCAAAAAAACTTAGACAAATTTGACACCTCTAATTACAATGAAAATAATATTCACAACATAACTAAAAACAAATCTATATTAGGATGTATGAAAGACGAATTCGCAGGTAAACCAATTTTAAGTTTTTACGGAACAGGTGCAAAAGCATATTGTGTGAATTTAGAAGACAAATCTGAAAAGAAAGCCAAGGGTGTAAAAAAGTATGTTATTCAAAATTCTATTACAAAACAAGATTATAAAGATGTAGTAGAAAATTTCGAAACTAAATTTAGGAAAATGAATATATTTCAATCCATATTGCATGATATGTTTACACAATTAAAAAATAAAGTTGCATTATCTCCGAAAGATGATAAACGATACATTATACCCGAATCTTTTAGAACCCTAGCTTGGGGGCATAAACATATAGATATTTTAGAAGATAAATCCAAGACTGATAATGAAGATATCAATATTTGTTCTAAGATTCTTCAAAATTTAGTTCATGATCAGTATAAAACCTAGAAATTAACACAAGTCACGTTTATTTTTAAAATGGTAGTGTTACCAGTAGGAGTGTTGTTTCTCTTTGCCTACATTAACAATACTTTGTACATACAAGTTGACCCAGGAGTTCGAGAAGCTTTTATTTGTTTATCAGTTGATAATGTAAAGAATGACACTTGGCCATCAACATGGAGAAGAATGAATCTTAGCAGTGGGTTATTTTTATACAATGTTGATGATTATATTAAATCTTCTCTTGTAGAATATAAGTTAAGATTATATTATTTTAATAAAACCAATGTTGTAACAAAAGAATGGAAGGAGTTATATAGAAGCTCGACAGAATGTCATTTATATATGTGTATTATATTATCAATTATATTTTTTCTATTGTTTATATGTATGTTAGGATTTATATTGTTTAAAGCATATATGTATTATAAATAAATGGGTAAAGGAACATTTGTGTTTTATTAAAAAACACATTTTTATTGTTAAAGTTTTATTCACAACAATTTTTATAGTGGTATAATAATTTAACATTTGCTAATGCACAATGCCATGGTTTTTCACTTTTATGAAAATAGCATTCTGGAACCTTTTTAAATTTACTTAGCTTGGGTTCACGAGCAACAGGAATATTGTTTATATATTCCTCATCTACAAACTTCTTTATAAAGATTGCTTTTTCGTTCCCCTTTACGTAAATCTTAGGTGATTGATAAAATTTTAATAGATGTGTAAAAATATCATCAATTTCATTTTGTTCTATGTTTCCACAACCCCACTCCATTCCATGATATTCTTCAGCCCAATTGACAGTTTTTTGATCAATAACAGATAACATGTTTTTCTTAAATGGAGGTTTAAACAAGTAGTTTGAACAACGAATCCCATCATAAATTGCTAATTCTTTTGGAACATATCCAAAGGAGCAGTGATAACCTTGGATATCAATGAAAATGTTTGTTTGATCCATGGTTGGTTAATGAAGTTTAAATTTAAATTTCTCTTATATAAATGCTTCCCTCCACCAAATACCTACCCCCCACCACAACTACTTCACATTTATTTAATATTTAAGCAATGATTTTAAGCGCTAGCAGCATTAGTTTCAGAAACCTTAAAATGAATCAATCAACAACTCACCAACAATTCAATAATCAGTTTAGTAAAAAACGAGTTGCTGCTCTTATAGGTGAATCCGTATACTACATAAACAAATCCAAATCCAAATGGGTCAGTGTTGGATTCTCTTTGGAGAGAAAATATTCTCCGGTTATTAAACTCTGTGGATCCAAGAATAATCAAAATGTGATATTTAATGAAGATCAGTGGATTTCCTTTCTAAACAATCAAGGAACAATGTTGAGCTTTATTTACTCCAACGGGTTTGGGTGGCAACCCATGCAGGGAAATGGATATGAAATTCATTACGTGTTTATTAATAATTCTAGAATAATCAAGATTACTCAAGATGGTGGTAACGAAATATTTCTAGCTGGTGACACCATAAATGAGTTGGTGAACTTGGTGAATTTAATCAAATACCGCTTTGATCTTCTCCAATCGCAAGAATTTGCAAAGTATTACAATATACTTGTTAGGAGTGTTTCAAGTAAAAATGGTGATTTAATAAAAAATGTTTTTGATATTGTTTCACCTATCAAAGTTAGCTTAAATGTGTGTTGTGTATTGGAATTATTAAATATGTATCCTGATTGTATTATAGAAGATGTTGAATCATTTGCTTGTAATGAATTCGTAAAAAGTTGCATTGAAAAATAAAAAAAAAATGTTAAAATGGGTATTTTATTCCCCCACCCCTTTTAGAATAAATGTATATTAAAAGCTTATGTTTCATTTGAAGTTTTAACATTTACACATAAGATGTGGTTAGCATATAAGCGAGAGAGACCAGCATACAATTTAACCACAGCTGTGGAGAATTTAGCGCAACATTTTAACAATTTAGAGTTTGATGCAGCACATGAAGCTGAATATGGATTTGATAGATTTTATACTTATGATGAATGTATGGAAATAGCCAGGAAATATGAAAAAGCTTCTGAAGCGTGTAATATATTTTTACATACATCTAATCTAAGAAGTTTTCTCCACACAATAAAAGATATGGGATTTGAGAAACAGTTAAATGAAGTGAAAAAGTTTGTTTCACCTGAAATTATTCAAGAAGTATTTGATACCTAAGTTTGAAAATAAAAAGCAATGTATTTTTATTATTGTGTTTTATTCATTCATTAACCAATTATTATATAAATTATATACATTAGTAAGTGCACATATACATTCTGCTTGGGAGTGGTAAAAACAGCAGGTTTCTTGTTTTTGTAAAGGTGGATCCTCATCAAATTCTCTTACAGGTTTTAATGAGTACTTCCTGATGTATTCAGCTTTCTGTTTTCCTTTTACGTAAACACAATCGACCTTTTCTGTTAAGTTTTTTATTATTTCGGAGAATTTGTGAACTGGAGTATACCCTTCATCCCATGAAATACAATGGTGATTTTTCATTAACCAGACAGCTTGTTTATGTAAATTGGGTGATAAAAATTTTATAGGGAAGGGCGATTTAAAAATATAATGACATACGTTTTTTCCATCGTAGGCAGCTAACTCCTTTGGAATAAACCTATTGTTTTCTACATTAAATCCTTGTACATCAAGAGTTAACATTCTCATAATTTCATAAGAGAGAACTGTTTAATCATGGATTTCTTGTTGGAATACTCTTGTATTTGTTGTTTTAGTTTTGCAAGATTTCTTAAAAGGATTGATAAGCGTTGTTCTAATTCCTCATTCATACTGATAGACAAGAAATATAAACATTTGATTTTATATAACGTTAAATTTGTCTAACATTTTTGGTTAGAGGATTGTAACTAAAAATTTTATCATGCATAATTAAACAATAAGCAGAAATCTTGTCTGTAAGATCTTCATGTAATTCAAATTCTACCCTCATAACAATGGGTCCAGTTTCAATTGTTTCTTTTTGATGAGAACAATCAATGTATGTGATGGGTGCATATGTTTTAAACTCTGCTGGTGAAAAAATCGGTTTCGGTGTTAATCCATAATATGACATTTGGAATTGTGAAAACATTTCATATACTGATGCAAATTTATTTTTAGCAAAGTCTAAATAAAGATCGCTGTAGGGATATCTCTCAGAATTTAAAAATACTTTTATGTTCCGCATTTTAATATCACTAAATCTAGACATGTCAGTTGTGGATTTATCTCTTAAATCTTTTTGAAAACAGATTGCTACATGTCGAGGAGTGTTCACTTTGGTTGAAGTTTTGACAGGCCAATTATGACGACTTGTTTTCAGTAATTCAGGATATTCTATTAGTTCCCAACTTCTAAATGCCATTAATAAATCAGTATTTTTATTAATAATTTTCGTTAGCTCCAGTTCTTGAGGGATCGCTACAGAAATGTGTGGTATGTTCCAAGTTAATTTCGTAAGTTCAATCTTTGGGATTTCATCAACAGTATTAACAGTTGCATTTTTATCCGAATTGTCTCGAAGTAAGATAAGTTCTTGTTTAGAGTTTAAAATTATTTTTTTATAGTCTTCAAAAAAACCCATTAAAAATTTAAGTGGAATGCAAACATTAAATAATCCTGTCGTTGCATCAACCACTTGCGACGTTTCCATGGGAAACCAACCAGCGTTTTTTAATTTGTTACATTCGTTTTTGTTATAGGATAAAAATCCTTTTATTGTTGATGTTAAGCCAACATCTCTTACTGAGTCTATAGTAACACCATTTAGTTGATAACGAATCTCTTTAAAAAGAAAAGCTATCCCATTGTTAATTAGTTTCAATGTATTTGAAACAGTTCCATCACCTTTTGTTAATTTACCTTCTATGTAAAGAAAGCTTTCAGAAGGAAGTGTATATTTTTCTATTTCATGAACAGGAATTATAATCTCATCGTTATTTCCCAATTTTGTAGGTAGATAGGGTTCATAACCATGATATTCTGAATGTACGATTGAGTTATCAATATAAAGATTTTGTGTTACATTTAGGGTATCCATGTTATTTAATTTTAAAACCTAAACTTATAAGAAACTGACGATTTAAAGATGTTAGTCTCTGAGAGTTTGATTTATTACTGTGGAAACTATGGTTGTGTTTTTTCTTATTAAGCTTTTCACTAAATCGTTGTTGTCTGTTATAAATAATCACCATCGTTCATCTAATTTTTTAAGGTGTAGTCTTAATGTTATGGTTTCTTCTCTAAAATTAATAGTTCTTCCTTCTTGGTCCAATATTTTAATAGTAATTTTATCAATTACCTTGGCAGTAACTGGGAAATATATAACGTTTTGGGGTGATTCAATGATTTTAAAACCAGGAGCCACACTGGGAAAAAATTGATGTATTATATGAACTGGATTACCATTTAAGAATGAACCTTCAGCAATACTACAGTCGATATTTATTGAGTTTACTTTAATTATTTCTGCAGGTCGTTCAGAAATATGAAATTGACCCGAATCCAGTATTTGATTTTCAAATCCCAACAATGCACCTATAGATCCCTCTTTAAAAATAATATTTTCGGTGCATTTAATTACTGATCGCAACGTATTATTATTAGCATGAAGATAAAACGAAATTTGTTCTTCTTCCAATTTCTCTTGTAGTACTTTGTTGATATTATCAATTTCATAACTTCCGGGTGGAATAGTTATAAATTTACCAGTTTCACCGTAAAAGAAACGATTATTACTTTCATCAATGTTGGGAATTGCATTAAATGTTTCAAAATTTACAAGTCCTATAACATAGTCGATATTCTCTTCTAGATATATGGGAGGGTGAAATTCTGTCGTTAATATTGCAGAATTATCGCTAATAACAAAACTATAGGACATAATGTGTTAATATTTCAACAACGAATAAATTTTTATTGTCTTTCATGTATTATTATATAGAAATTTTAGACATAATTGTCCACAATTTGTGGTGTTAAAGGTTTGATACTTGTTGTAATTGTAACTTATAACGTTTTTATTTTTATCGCTGAAAAAATATTTCATTAATTCAGCTGGAGGTCGCAGATCACCATAGCTATCAAAGTATGTTATTTGTTTTCCTTTTTTTATGTAGGCAGTCCAATGAGTCCCATTACCATTATAGTCATCTAGATTAATAATAGCACTTTCATTTTCTTTTATTTTTTTAGGTAGCTTGTTTCGCATAAATATACCTCTAAAACTGGGAATTTGTAAAAATTTTATATATTTAATTAAGTCATAATTGGTAAGAGTTTTCAGAGGTATATGTTTTAGCAGTTTTTTGAATATGGCTTCAAATACAAACCACATCCGGTTTTATATGGTTTTAAATACAGTCCGCTTCCTTTTTGTCCTATTGCTATAGACTCCATCGTTTGATTATGTCTTTTATCTTCTTCTAATTTTTGTTTGGCTGCTTTTGCGTCGTTGATGGCTTTTGCTACTCCTGCGGCCCCTCCTCCTAGAGCACCTAAAGCTGACAGGCCCGCAAATAATGGTATAAGTGGTAAAAATCCACCACTCTTTGGAATAGGTATTACTCTTCTCTTAGGTGCTCTAACCTTCACACTTTTCCTAACTGATTTCATAGCTGCTTTAATACCCTCATGTAAACTTTTAAACTGTTTCCCCTTAATTCCCTTTCTCGCTTGAGCAATGGCTTGAGATAATGTTATTCCTCGCCCTTTTGTCTTTTTTCGCTTTAATCCCATACCAAACTTTCTTTTCACTTTCATAGCACCGCTAATACCTAACGCGGCCGCTTTTTCTCCAAAACCAGCGTCCTTAGCTCTGAACCGTGCTAAAGCTTTCTCAGAGAGAATTTTATCAGCAGTATGTCTGCTGCTTATATCTTTCGATTGTGAATATGCAATGTCGTGCTCTTTGCAAGCCTCGTCTAATAAGTTTATTCCCTTGTCACCTCTTGATAATCTCTTTTCTAATTTTGTCCCAGGTCCACAAAAATTATAACCAGGAAGGTGTAATTCAAAGGGTAATTTATTGATAAGAGTGTTTAGCAGACCAGATCCTCTTTTCTTGTTGGTTGGTTTGTAAGTAATACGTTTGTTGTGTGATTGAAACATTATATAGTTAAAGTCTGAACATAGAATGATTAGTTTTACTTTGACAGTGAACTTAAGTACTTTTATATAATATGAGAGTTGAAAAACAACCATACTCTATAATAATCAAGAATCATGATACATCAACAAATAAATTTAGAAAACATGGAAAATTGTTCGAGGGAAATAGCAAAAGAGGTTTGATTATTGGTCCGTCAGGTTGTGGTAAAACGAATGTTCTAATTGGCTTAATTGAAGATCCCAACGGTTTACGATTTGAAAATTTATATATTTATTCAAAATCTTTATATCAACCGAAGTATGAATATTTAAGAACACTTTTTAAGCCAATAAAAGAAATTGGTTATTACGAATCCGAGGATGAAGAAAATATAATTTCACCCCAAGAAGTATTACCAAACGCAATAATAATTTTTGATGACATAGTTTGTTGTAATCAGACAATTGTAAAGGATTACTTTTGTTTTGGAAGACATAGAAACACCGATTGTTTTTATTTGTGTCAAACATATTCTTCTATTCCGAAGCAGCTAATTCGTGATAATGCAAATTTAATTGTTATTTTTCAACAAGACAATACAAATTTAAAACATGTTTATGATGATCACGTCAACGTTGATATGACATTTAATCAGTTTAAAGAAATGTGTTTATTGTGTTGGAAAGAGAAATTTGGATTTTTGGTAATAGATAAAGAGACCAGTATAAATTCAGGTAGATATCGAAAAGGTTTCGATTCATACATTTACTTATAAAAACAACATCACCTGACAAAAACAGCTATTTCAAAATATTCAGTCATGAATGAACAATTAGCATTACAACTTGTTAAAGCAAGAAAGGCAGTTAAAAAAAAATATCAGGCTTTAAAAAATGCAGAATTTGAGTCTCATTCGAGACTGGAAGAAACTTATAAACCAATAACACAACCCTTGCAAGAATTAATTTCAACAATTGGTAAAAATGAACCTGTTGACATAAAAGAAGAGGAACCGTCATTTACAAGGTTTTATAAAACATCAACCCCTCAAAGAACAAAAAACGTAAGAAAAACTGGAAAAACCCCAGTTCTGCCAACAGAAATACCATCCTTTTTTGATACTAGCGTCGCATCAGTGAGTCATATCCCATCCATACAAGAAACAAGCGTTATAGCTGAAACAGAGCCATTATCTTCATCATCCGATTCAACGATAGGGAATCTTTCAGATCTATTGGAACAAACTAGACAATCAATTCAGACTTATGTTGGTATGCCTGGGTATCAACAATGGCTAAACGACTTTCACGACTTACCTCGTAAATACATTGATGAAGGTGTCAAGGATTTAGAACATACGTTTGATCATCATTATGGTATAGTTCATGACTTGGAAACTGAAAAATTTTTTTTGGGACTAACACAAGAACCTGTAGAAATTATTGGGAAAGATATTATAGTAAAGGAGATTACATATCAAGGCACCCCCGGTTTATACGAATTGATATTTAAAAAGGATCCAAAAGGTTATAGTACTAAAGACTTGGATAATTATATGGATATTCTAGCCCGAACTAATGCATATCGTAGAAATTTCAGTCCTGAAGGACAAGTACAAGGAAATGGTTCACGAAAATATGTTACAATAATTGGACCATACTTACAAAAAAAAGGAATAACAAAAACAAGAGCTCTTAACCCAGCAGCCGAAAATCTAATTTCAGCATTCGCCAGTTCAGCATTCACCAGACGTAAAGCTCCATATAGAGTTCAAAGGAGCGGTCCGACTACACAAGGATCGGGTTTAACTCTAAAAGTTAATAAAAACAATACTGATTATGTATATTGGGACGATGTTAACGAGCTTGTTAACAGACTTCGTTTATTAGTGGCTTCAATGAATGCTGGTCATACCGGTCATAATAATGAAGTTATCTCTATTCTAGAAGAACTTAAAGAAGCCAACATTATCATATAAGAGAACGTACACAAGTGCTTCAAAACATTTACAAAATGACTATCGACAAATTTGGTCGTCACATTTCAAAACAATCCAAAATAAATGATATAGATACTAAAGATCTTGTCAAGAAAGTTGAAAGTGAAGTATCCAATAATATTACAAAAAATTTAAATTATATTGAAAACAAAGTAGTTGAACATTTTAAACATGGTTTGCAACAAAAACACTTAGAAATTTCAAATTTTAAAAAAGAGTTAACGGTGCAAAATAAACGATCACTTGACAACGTCGAAAGTATTACAAACGTGACGAAAAAACTAAAATTTTGCGAAGATCAAGTAACAACATTAGAGCAAAAATATATACAGGAAGAAAACTTTAGGAAGGAAGCTATAAAAAATATCGACAAGAGAATATTAAATTCAGAGGTTAAAGTAGGTCTTGTAGAGAAACAGATAAGTGCGCTTGATAGTTTACATCAAGAAACTCAGAATAGGATACTTAAATTACAAACCGATATAAAAGTTGTATTAAATACTGATGACATTCAACAAAAGTTAAGAAGTGATCTTATAACAAGGTTCGAAAAATTTTCAAGTATGGTTTACGATAGGATTTCAACGGAGGTGGAACATTTCAAAAATGTCCATGATGGAATGAATAAGGATACAAAAAATATTGAAAGAATTTTGAATTTACACTTAATGGTTCATAAAAAGGATGATGAAAAATTAATAGCATTAAAAGAGCAATTTAACATTATGTCACAACAAATTTCAGAATTAAAATCTATAGAATATTTAAATAAAGAAGAAATGGAAAAATTTAAAGCAGCTTTACTAGATAATAACGATGTTTCATTAAAAATTTCAGACCTTGAAAAAGAAGTTGCTGAAATAAAGAACTCTGGTACAGATTTAAATATGAATGCGAATATTAATAAAATTATTAAAGATATTAAATCATTAGAAGAATTCGTTAAAAATGAAAATATATTTTTAAAAACGAGTATTGAAAAAATAAACGAAATAATGAGAACAAAAATTAAGGAAGTAGTATTTTTCAATGCAAAAGAAAAAATTAAAGGCTTTAGAATGGATGTTGAAAATTTAAATACAACTAAAGCAGATGTAGTGGATCATTTCCTTAATGGTCGACAAATTTATGAGCTGCCTTTAACAGAAAGGCGGATTGTAATTAGTATTAATTCTTTATTACAAAGCATTGTTAAGAAATTACATGAAGAAATAAATAAAATAGACGGAGGAATGGGTGAACTAGATACCATACTTAATCCTACATCACTACAATACCTAAACACTAAAATTAAAGATAATCTTGATGACGTTAGCAAGAATATTGATAAAATTAAGGAATATTTCAAAGAAGATACAGTAATTTTACCTCAAAAGCTTAAAGAATGGGATGATACGTATAAAAGCTATTGGGATAATTATTTTGTTAAATCATTTGATTAATCGTAATGTCTCCAACTAAGGAAACGGTTGTCGATGAATTACATAAACCTGCTAGAAAAAATTATCAAAGGAGAAAGGTTATTATTAAAGGATTACACGACTTATGGCAAATTGATTTAGTGGAAATGCAACCGTATGCAAAATTTAATAAAGGATATCGTTATATTTTGGTTGTTATAAATGCTTTCTCAAAATATGTTTGGGTAAAACCCGTTAAAAGAAAGAGTGCACAAGATGTAACTTTGGCTATGAAGAACATTTTAGAAGAGGTTAAGACACCACCAAAAAATATTCAATCGGATATGGGAAAGGAATTTTATAATAGAGAGTTTAAAAAATTAATGGACAACTACAATGTGAATCACTATAGTACATTTTCCAACTTAAAGGCTAGCATCGTTGAAAGAGTGAATAGGACATTAAAAAATATAATGTGGAAACAATTTAGTTTGCAAGGAAATTATAAGTGGTTGAATATATTAAAAGATATAGTTGTCAAGTATAACTCGACCATACATAGCACAACAGGTTTAAAACCCATTGATATAAACGAAAAAAATGAAAAACAAGTCCTAAAATCAACTTACACCAATATAAAAATAATTGATCCTAATACTCCGAAATTTGCTGTAGGTGACTATGTTAGAATCAGTAAACATAGGGAAGCCTTTCAAAAAGGATATACACCAAACTGGTCAAATGAAATATTTCAAATTAAAGAAGTTAAGGCAACATTTCCGAGAACATACTTGCTGCAGGATGAAAGAAATGAAGCTATTCAAGGCGGTTTTTATGAACTTGAGTTGCAGAAAGTCAAACATCCAAATGTCTATTTAGTTGAAAAGGTTTTAAGAAGAAAAGCCAATAAAGTCTATGTTAAATGGCTTGGAATGGATAAAACACATAACTCATGGATATTAAAAAGTGACTTGTTATAATTTATTTAAAAAATAAAGGACATATAAAACGTTCTTTGTAAATTTTATTTCTATGATTTTCCTCCAAGATAGGTTTTAAAATATTTTCTGTATACTTGATTCGATTCTGGAAACGATATCGGTCTAATACGTATCGCTCGAAATTATTTTCTCTTGCTTTTCGATAGGCAAAGCTCCATGTATGTAATATGTGCTTTTCATTCAGTTTCTCGTTAAAAGTAACCTGTTTCATGATGTTTGATGTGGTCATAAACCCCGTATACCATCTACTAATGTTTCTACTGAACCCCTATATGTTATCTACTAATGTTTCTACTGAACCCCTATATGTTATCTACTAATGTTTCTACTGAACCCCTATATGTTATCTACTAATGATGGATGTGGGGAATTAAACATATATTTTATTTAAAAAATTTTTTTTATTTTCCAATACAACTGTTTACAAACTCATTACAAGCAAATGAATCAACATCTTCTATAATACAATCAGGATACATATTTAATAACTCCATTACGCTACAAACATTACCCCGGCCGAACTCATGCATAGTAGGACTACCGATTGAACGGAACTCGACAGCTCCAGCCAAACAATTTACGTAAGAATATTACATTGTGTGTGCACTGTTACGCTTACTAGTTGTTGTTTACTTCAGTTATTTCGTAATTTTCCAGTGCGAATAAATATTTAGTTAGTGATATGATTTTATTGCAACTTTGTCTCTTGAAAAGAAATTTTAATATTGTTCGAATGTGTGTGTAGTTTGAAAAAATGTTGGATTTTTCAACGGTGAGTTAATATGCTATGAATTTCAATGAAATCACACGTAATTTTTGTTTATTATGTCCCTTTCTACCTATTTGAAAATAAAAACATATGTCACTAAGATTGATTTTTAAACTATTTAGAAAATTTTATGTGAGTCTAAAATTTCCACAGTATTCGAGGTAACAAAGAGTCCATTCATTTCTCGATTTTTAAAATTTTTGGATTTCCCTGAGTTGTAAAAAGCTCTGTTTATAGAATTATTATTATTTTATTAACGTAAATGATATTCAACTGCTTCAAATTCCATAACACCCAATTATTGATAATTAAACTAATCGAAATAAGTTAAGGATATTATAATAAACTTTAAAAATAAAAAAATCCACCTTTACATATATTTTATTTTTTTATTAGTCTTTACAACAAGAATCATTTTTGAAAAACACAGTGACCATGTATTCCAAACCCAGTATTATTTTTATTTAAAATAAAACCTTGTGTCACTAAGATTGATTTTTTAAACTATATAAAAAATTTTAGGTTCTTTTAATTACTTTTAATTACTTTTAGGTTAAGTTTTACAGAGGTTGGTCACAGTTTTATTTAAAAATACAATATAATAAATTTTAAAAAATTACAAAAAACAAAATATTACTGATTTACAAAAAAATATACATCTAAAACTAGAAATGTGCACTTATATATCACCATTGATTATAGCTAAAAGCCGATCGGTTTCGATTATAGCTCTATGATTGTCTAGTAAACTTTGTTCTCTTTGGTCCAAATTCATAAGTAACTCCCGAATATTTGTAATTACGTTTTCATGATCTACCAATCTTCTCTGCATTTCCACCCTTCTAATTCTAATTTCTTGAAGGTTGTTTTCTAGTTCCAAATCCAGGAAAATACGTCGCTCTGCATCTTCATCTAAGATTTCCATAAAATCATCCGCGTCGTTTAGAACGAGTCGTTCCTCTTCGTCCGGTTGTGGGACGTCCGGTAGTGGAATTTCGTCCTGTACTGGAATTTCGTCCTGAAGTGGGATGTTTGGTTGGTTTATTGGAACCTCTTGCTCGGCGTTCATTAAATATTCAAAATTCAATTCATCACCCAAAATATTGTCATCTTCTTCCTGGAGATTTTGTCTCAACATATTTTCCACTGCAATTTCTACTTCATCCCTTGCGGGTGCCAACACTATATTTTCTATAACGTTAATTTGATTTTCATTGCACAAACGCGCAAGTTGATTTATACTAGGTTTGGAATACATGGTCACTGTTTTGATTCTTGTTGTAAAGACTAAATAATTTCAATTCCTCTCGATAATATATAGGCCTTTTTCTGTTCAAAAAAGAACAAAACTCCTGCACATGTCTTGCCTATGTCATTAGTGGTAATTTATATATGTATTTTTTCCCACAACACTGGTCAATAAATTCATTCCGATTTTTTATTTCAAAGAACACATCAACCACTTCAGGTCATTAGCGCTGCAGAATATTATTACAGTTTTAATAGGTTTTAATAGGTTTTAATGACTCTAGATTACTTAATTAACCAGACTGCAGTCTTAGACTCTTAGATATTATCGTTTAAATTGCAATTGCACATGCAGAAAAGTTTTAATTAAACCCGCATCGTCTTTATAAATTCCATATCACAAATAAAATAAACCAAACTAAATTAAAACGAGAAAGTTCATTAAAAGTTACCGACTTCATAAGATATTATCGTTTAAATTACAATTGCACATTGTAGAACGTGAGAACTAAAAGTCAACGACATATATAAGGATACTGAATCAAAATAAAAAGTTTTAATTAAACCCACATCGTTATTATTATTATTATTATAATGCACAAAGCAAGGTAATTTAATTCGAAGTTAAAAATTGTTTTTTATAACTGTTTGGTAATTTTCCCAAACTTCTAAAAGTTTGATAACTTAGGAGTAAATTAATCGCTATTTGTTTTGCAATACCAGTGACGTGCTAAAATAAAATATACTTTCTTAATCTCGATTTAATATTTTATTTCGATTTATAGTGTCTTACAAAAACTACATTTATATTGGGAACTTGGTGGTCCGTCGAAATGACTTCTTGAATTTCTATTGTTATAATGAACAAAACAGGGCAAACGCACTTGTAGATCAAACGATTGTTTGTAGGGTATTGGTAGTTTCGACCATATCTCCAAAATTTCGATTGGTTCACCATAGTAAATCAAATATTCCAGAGGGAGCATTTTTAGTTCTTCAGCTGTAAAACTGGAAAGGTTTTTTGTCCCATTTAGATGCTCCAACATAATGTTTGATGATGCACACGTCATACTTGAGCGTCTGTCAAATTATTAAATTATTTTTGATGTATTCTACTAGATTGTCCTAAGAGATCTCGACAGAAACTGATGTAGACATGAATATTAAACTACTATTTATCTAAGAAAGAAATGAGGGTAGGTAAGGGGAGGTAATAGGATTGAAAAGTTGATACCTACTGCGCATGTGGAGTGGTTGAAGGTTAAGGTGGTAGGTTTGGAGGGAGGAATCAGAGTAGTTGTAGAAAGGGGATTGTGTAGTTGTAGAAGGGGGAATTGAGTTTTGGGAATGGGGGGTGAATCCATGGATTTGGAATGGTTTACAAAATAGGAAACCTAACTACTTTGAGAAGTAGATGGCTTGGGTTTTCGCGTCGTTTAAGCGAATTTTCCACCTATCCAACCATGACTCTAAAAGTTTTATATGTCGTTGCAACTTCGAGACCACTAGCCTGGGCTGTTTGGCGGTGGCAATAATCGCAGTATCGTCAGCAAACAGGTATAACTGTGTTTGACCAAATTTTGGTATATCGCAGGTATAGATATTGTACAGGGCCGGCACCAGGGGTGAACCTTGCGGTACTCCGGCTCTAACGTGTCTCATATCGGTATCGCATTTTTTGGCGAAAATTCTGTCCTCCAAAAAAAAAGTTAATAACCTTTATTAGGTAATTTGGCATACCCAATCTTATCAGCTTTAAAATAAGTCCGTCGTGCCAGAACTTGTCGAATGCTTTGCTCACGTCGAAAAGCACTGCTCCCGTGCTTAAGGGACCATTAAAGCCCTGGTGGTAAAGTGTTTTTGTCAAATACGAAATCGTTAATACGGTTTAGTATAAGTTTTTCAACAACCTTGCCAAGACTAGACAACAGACTGATTGGTATGTAACTGACAACCAATGTTAAGTCCTGTCCTGGCTTAGGTATTAAAACAACCTTGGTTTTTTTCCACACTTTTGGGAAGCGGCCCTTTTCGATTATAGCCTGGGCTATGTTTACTACGTCTGTAACAACATTGTCAGGTAAGTTCTTTAGTATTTTGACTTTAATATCTGTTTTCGACAATAAATAATGTTTAGAAAAGCGATTTTTTTTTATTTCAACATTGACATTTTATGATGGCGCACTGAGTAATTTGAACGCAAACAAACGTCTTGATACCGTTACTCAGGGCGACATCTACAATATAATATCTTCATTCAAAACGTGGGAATACACGGAGGCACAAATTAGTAGTGACATTTTAAACATAAGCAAAAGGTCTCAGTCATCCTGTATAAAAGAGTGCTCCTTTGAAACACCTTGTGTGCATTATATTTATAGTTGCTCATACCAAAAGTATTTTTTTTTAAATCGGAGACTATTTCTTTTAGAAGTTTTTTCTATTTCGTGTACAGTGGCTTGGGATTCCCTGTATATTTTAGGATTTTGTGTAAGTTAAGTAATAAATTGTTCGATTTGTTTGTGATATCATTTCACGGTGACGGTCTAACTAGCTAATTAGTACATTTTCACATGAATGGGTGTTTATTTAAGAATGTTACTTATAGTTAAATTCAGAACTTTCTTCGTATATTTGTAATAGGAACGTTTTTTCTATTCTATTGGCATGTTTTATGGAAGTTAAGTAAAAAGCATTAAATTTATTAAAATTTTAATACATAATATATAGGTATCCTAATTATTAGGACATGTTCATGTTAGTGACATTCCACAGCCCACAACTTTTAAAATTTTATTTATCTTGCTAAGAAAGGTCAGAGTAAAAGGTATTTTAGTTCATTTATTAAAATGATTATGCAACGTGATTCTTAAAAATGAAGGGAAACCTTTTCACTAACTGTGCTTCCTTGCGAAGTCACTTCTTCCATAAGAAGGTTGCTTCAATATTCTTAGGGCGGCTATAGGCTTGTTCCAACCAGCAGTCCAGTACTAGTTTTTTATCAGAAATAGAGTCTACCTGATGAATTTTGCATGTAGACCCCATGATGCCTTGTTAAGTCCTGTCAGGGACTGTTGGTTGGAACAGACCTTATATCAATGCCCTAATAACTACATCAATAAGATAACTGCTAAAGAAACAATTGTAGTCATAGATCTGATGCTGCTGTTGCCATTAACAGCACATGAAATGTAAAATGAAACAATTGGACATGATAATTATTGGGGCTTTAGTCGGTAGTTAAAGATAATGTAATCTCTTCTTATCTTTGTCCTTGCAATGCCATGTTAACTCTTACAAGATAACGTCTATAAGAATACGATTGTTAGAACAATAATAATATGGATGTCATGAAAGTTATGTAGCTGCTATCACCAACAAGAGATTGATAAATTAGAGCTTAATAAGTAAAAACCATATAAGGTATAGTTAATGTCATTTAAATACATTTTTTTAAAACTTAATTTTATTCGAAGGACTCGCCTCTTGAAGTTTTCTGCATTATTTAAGAATCGTTTGTATAATCGAGATAAAACATTTGTGGCTAAAATGAATTTAATGACCTATAAAATTTTTTAGTAGGTACTCTGCTTTCTCTATAGTCATAAAGAAAAATAAATTCTGTTTAAATTTTATATTTACTTAAAGTGCCTCTCTGCAATCGACCCTTTAATTAATATTGCTAGTGTGTGATGCGCTCTATCTTATACTTTATATAAAACAGCTATATTGACAATAGCGCTGTGGAATTTTAATAGAAATAAATCTTTATAATATAAGGATTTTGTTCAGCGAATTAAATATAGTATTTAAAATTTGTTCATAGTTATAATAATGATGCATTTACTTATTGTATATTTTATAAATCTTAGTTAAGGTTGTTTATATCTACGTATATTTGTTTTAATCTAGTCAAGTTACTGTTACTTAATTTATTCTACCAAACGTGTATTATTGACATAAATAGAATCTACCTGCTTAAAATGTGATAAATTATTAGCCAAATAAACAGTTATATCCTATATACTATGCTTTTCTCTCTTCTTAACATTTTAGGAACTAAAGCAGGACGATGTAAAATTCCCTTACGTTTAAAACCTACTTTCCAGACTTTTCAATACATACTACCTCCACAGTATATATTTGAAAAATGTCATAGATCATACAATGATCGACCGCTTCGCTCATTAAAAGTGATATTAGTAAGAAGAGATTTATGCTGAATTGTGATAAGTGGTTCGAACTTTTTGAAGAAGTCAATAATATAGAGACAAGTTGTAAGAAATGATGAAATTTATTTTATTTCTGACCGGTATATTATTAGCTTATAAGGTCTTAGTTACGCGGGAATTATAAGGGTCATAACTCCTTTGGGATTGACATAAAATCAAACGATTGACATCTAATGTCAATTTGATTGTCATCTATTGAAACATTTATTCCACTTTAAAAATGAACAAAATGTTACTAAAATCGGTCAGAAATAAAATTATCTATGTATCACTGGAATTATAAGGGTCTCAATTACCTCGGGTAATTGCTGTCCCTCGGGCCAAAGGCCCTCGGGACGTAAACTTTGCCCTCGGTAATTAAGACCATTATAATTCCCTGGATACATAAATAACTAATTTAATATCATCATAATATCTGATAGCTACAAGATTTTTTATACAGGGTGTAACTTAATGATAGGCCGTCATTCCAAGGGCACATTCCTGAAGCAAATTCAAGTAAAAAAGTTCATATAAACGTATGTCTTAAGAACTCTGGTTTTCAAGATACAGGGTGTCAAAGTTTAAAAAATAAATCGGGTTTTTATCAATACCTCAAAGATCCTTTTGCCGATTTGGTGATTTAAGCAGCTAAAAATACAACTTTTTGTCTCTTGATATTTTTTCGTATCTTACTTCGTTTTTGAGAAAAAAAATAAAAGCCACTTCATTGCATGTCGAAAGATTTTTTTCCTCGAATATGAAGTAAAATATATAAAAATATCAAGAGACAAAAAAGTTGTATTTTTAGCTGCTTAGTCCGAAAACAATATAAAATTTTTAAACATGTCAGTGGCGTACATTTTTTTTGTCAATAATATTCGTGAGACTGCCCCCGGGACGCCACTGGACCTCATAATTATCATCTAGTTAGTGCTAACTTAGCGTCTTATCACAACGAACAACACTGCCAAATTTCATCAAAATCGACAAAAGGTTCTTTGAGATATTAATAGTAACCGATTTTTCTACTTGAATTTTGTTCAGGAATGCGCCCTTGGAATTACGGCTTATCATTAAGTAACACCCTGTATATAGGGCCTTAAAGGCTAATCAGCCCTATGATCAAACACACAAGTTAACTCTAGGCGCTAACTTTAAATTACCTGTTTTTCAACCGCAGTGAAAAATTAAGTAGTAGGCTTTTTTGGTTGTTGTCATGGAAACGATGCGTTAAAAGTTAACTTGTGTATTCGACCATATGGCTGAAGATCTGTTATTTGTATCTCATATTGTAAAAAGGGATTGAACATTTTTCTAAAATAAAAAAATAAAATTGAACTGAAACCACTTTGTATCACATGTAGATGTCACCTGTCAGGGTAGTTCGTTTGTTGGGGAATTAAGTTGTAACCAAATGTCGCCTTTTGTCATAGTTTTATTATATACAATACCTTATTAAAAAGCGCTAACCATGTTCCAATCCACCTGGTGAAATTGAAACATTTTCAATTTTTCAAATTTTACTTCACCCTTTTTTTTTATAAAAAGTTGATGGACAAATGGATGTTTGGAGTGCATACGTGAACTTTTCCTATCTACTTTGTTTATACTTACTTCACTAAGTGTTATAACCTATCCTCTTTGGTTATAACCCACCTAGCACCCCAATTCACTCCACGGTCCCGAAAGTTTGTTGTTATAGTTATTTACATCACTAGATACGAAAGTTAATTTGTGTCGGGAGGTTCTTGAATAGCCGAGGCGAAGCCGAGGTGATTTAATACCTCCGAACATCAAAAAAGGCTTTAGCATCGTGTGATGTATTAAATTTTTTCTACTACTGTTCTCTGATCAATATATTATGAAGTAATGCACTTTATTGATTTTATTTAAATTATAATGATAAAATAAGGTCTTTCCACCTGTAAAATAATCCATGACAACTAGTGATTTGAGTACTGTCAGAGTCTGTCAGTTCGAATTTTTTAATTTCGTTAGTCTAAAATGTTCTCCCAAGACCAAAACGTTGCTATTCAGAAGGCGGCCGAGTTGGCATGTGCCTCACTGTTACCTGAGAAGTCGAAAGATAGATACCATAGACCAACCTATACTATCAAACGTACAACCTGTTTCTGTATTCGTGTTTTTTGGTCCTGGCACCGAAAGTAGTAATTTCGTAGCTAGAAGCATACTACTTTCGTAGCTAGCAACGTATAATATTCAGGTAACTCTAATGTTTACTTTCGTGTTGCTAGGGCCCGAAGGTTAATTTATTTATACAGTAGTAGAAAAAATAATTAATTAAAAACACGTTATTTTTCAAATTCGCGGGTGGTTTGCTGTTAATAAATTGCGTCCTAACAGGTTAGTAAAAAAAGTTTTTTTCTACTACTGTATAAATAAATTAACCTTCGGGCCCTAGCAACACGAAAAATCAGGAAAGTAAACATTAGAGTTAACTGAATATTATACGTTGCTAGCTACGAAAGTAGTATGTTTCTAGCTACGAAACTACTACTTTCGGTGCCAGGACAAAAGAACACAAATACTCATAGGAAATTTTTATTGTATTATTTATTCAAGCGAATTTTATGTTTCGACTTCTCAGGTAATAGTGAGGCACATGCCAACTCGGCCGCCTTCTGAATAGCAACGTTTTGGTCTTAGGAGAACATTTTAGACTAGCGAAATTAAAAAATTCGAACAGACAGACTCCGACAGTACCTACTCAAATAACTAGTTGTCATGGATTATTTCACAGGTGGAGAAACCTTATTTTATCATTATAATTTGAATAAAATCAAAGTTCATTACTTAATAATAATATATTGATCAGAGAACAGTAGTAGAAAGAATTTAATACATCCTTCATATTTGTTCGTCTGAGAATACATCACACGATGCGAAAGCCTTTTTTGATTTTCGGAGGTGTTGAATCACATCGGCTTCGCCTCGGCTATTCAAGAACCTCCTCACTCCAAAAGATTAACTTTCGCATCTAGTAATGTAAATAACTATTTTTTAAATTGCAAATTTGACAGAAAACGGTATACTGCATAATTACCCTATGTGTTTATATTGTTTCCAGAAGTAAAGTGAAAATTTTCTGATTTTCGCAAAATTTTACGAAATTCCCTGACTTTTTTGAACTCGTTAAATTCCAGTAGTTAGGTACCTACCTATATAGTAGTAGGTACCTACGAACCCTGTAAAAAGTTGTTAATCTTTTGAGATTTTTAGTTTGTGAAAATTAAACAACATATATTATCATAGTAAATATTATAAAGTATTTATTAATACATCCAAAGTTTTAGACAATCACATCACTTGGTAAATGCGCATTGATAAGAATATTTGGTAAATACAATCACAAAAATACTTGAAGATTTTAGAAGGGCGCGGACTCTTACATATAAACGAACCATAAATACACTTTTAATTTTCTCCCTCATCTGCTTCTTCTTCTTCGTCAAATTCGCCCTCTTCTTCAGCTGTGGCATCTTGGTACTGTTGATATTCAGAAACTAAATCGTTCATGTTGCTTTCAGCTTCGGTAAACTCCATCTCGTCCATGCCTTCTCCTGTATACCAATGTAAAAATGCTTTTCTTCTAAACATAGCTGTAAACTGTTCTGAAATTCGTTTAAATAGTTCCTGGATACATGTAGAATTTCCTATAAATGTGGATGACATTTTTAAACCTCTAGGTGGAATATCGCAAACGGCAGTCTTCACATTATTGGGGATCCATTCCACAAAATAACTACTATTTTTGTTTTGAATATTAAGCATTTGTTCATCAACTTCTTTCATTGACATTCTTCCTCTAAATATAGCAGCCACAGTTAGGTACCTTCCATGTCGTGGATCGCAAGCAGCCATCATATTCTTGGCATCAAACATTTGTAGGACTAATTCTGGGACAGTGAGGGCACGATATTGTTGGCTTCCTCTTGATGTTAAGGGTGCAAAACCAGGCATAAAAAAGTGCAATCGCGGGAACGGAACCATGTTAACGGCTAATTTTCTAAGATCAGAGTTGAGTTGACCTGGAAATCTTAAACAAGTTGTAACTCCAGACATTGTTGCAGAAACCAAATGATTCAAATCGCCGTAGGTGGGGGTGGTTAACTTCAAGGTTCTAAAGCAAATATCATACAGAGCTTCATTATCAATACAGTAGGTTTCATCCGTATTTTCTACTAATTGATGAACAGATAGAGTAGCATTATATGGCTCAACAACAGTATCTGATACTTTCGGAGAGGGCACAACAGAGAATGTGTTCATAATCCTGTCAGGATATTCTTCCCTAATTTTAGAAATGAGTAAGGTACCTAGTCCCGAACCAGTTCCCCCTCCAAGCGAATGTGTTAACTGAAATCCTTGCATGCAGTCGCAACCTTCTGCTTCTTTTCTGACTACATCTAGAACGGAGTCCACTAACTCTGCGCCTTCCGTATAATGACCTTTGGCCCAATTATTTCCGGCTCCACTTTGTCCAAATACAAAGTTGTCTGGCCTAAAGATTTGTCCAAATGGGCCCGATCGGACTGAATCCATAGTGCCAGGCTCAAGATCAACGAGTACAGCTCGGGGCACATATTTTCCACCGGTAGCTTCATTATAATAGACGTTAATTCTTTCAAGTTGCAAGTCAGAGTCCCCATGATAGGTTCCGGTGGGGTCTATACCGTGCTCGTCGGAAATAACTTCCCAAAACTAAAATTAAATTACCCATTAATATTAGAAAATACTTAATTTAGAAAATTCAACAACTTACTTTGGCGCCTATTTGGTTTCCGCATTGCCCAGCTTGCATATGTACAATTTCTCGCATTTTGATCTTATTTTATGTAATTTTTCTTAAACAAATACCAAAAATATGGCAAATGTTTACATTAGTTACCAAGTGCCAAAAGTTGTTTTAAATCCGCCGCCTTTTCAACTTCTCTAATATGAATTTTTTATTCGTCTTTACAGTTTTGGGTTGTAGTTGTCCTTATCTACTTCGATTTTCTAACAAAGATAGCATGCTAGTCTGTAGGTGAGCTACTATATTAAGATTGTTTTTCTGTTCAAAGTCCATTTGATTGGTTTAAATTTAAATTCTGTTGCCAACTTAATACGAAATGAAATTTTTAAAATATTTTGATTTATTTATATTAAATTCTAACACATTTACTTAAACATAAAAATAAGGAGTAGTTCAAGAATATAAATGGATTTTTTTTCTATATGAAATCGCAGTCTTTTAAGACGAGCAATTAGAAAAACCTGAAAGCAAATCCAGGGATTTTCCCTGCACTTGCGCAATTGCTGAACGCGGTTAATTCGATTTTTATTTTTAGACATAACCTCATTTAAAAATATGTTTTCTACTCATCATGTCGTAATTTTCTAGCAAAAATTATATTTTTTAGTGACAAGTATGGCAAAAATGCCTCTAAATATTTTTCTATTCTTTGCTTTTGTAGTTCATGTGGTAAATGCGTCCAAATTGAATGTGCCCAGGGTTTTACTACCCATCTTTAACGACTTTTCAACAAAATTTGTGTTAGAAGCCACAGAAGGTGGATGCTACAAATGGTAAGTGTTTTGTAGAAATATTGAATTATTGGGCATTTATTAACGTTTTTGGTAGGACCACAACTCGATCGGATATTATACAATTAACCCTGGTAGATGAGAATAAAGAGCTGGAGTGTTCGTCCAAAGTCATAGTTAGTACAGTTACAAAGGAGGCAGCTAGAAATATAGCTGTTGTATTAGCCGAAGATGTTCACACAAAACAAAATCTTAGATGTGATGTGATAGTAGATGTAATAACTTCTTTGGCTGTTACTACTACCACCAAGGAATTGTTTATGGAAGAAGCTCCTGAAGATTTTGAAGTAAAAGCTTTTGATGATCAAGGTACTTACGTGAAAATATTGAAAAATATGATTTTGTACCATATCATTCTACATATAAATACTACTGGTTTCCTTATTTTTTTAATTTGTTAAAATTCTGGCTTACCTTGGGCTTGTTTTTTTTAGGAAATGAGTTTTCATCCTTGGAAGGAGTAGAATTTGACTGGAACATAATTCCTCTAGGGCCTAATAAAGATATTGTTATAAGATATATAACCTTTAGAGATTCACCTTATGAGGTCCCTCCAGGAATAACACCTCTAGAAGATGAAAACAAAAAAGGATATTCAATTTTACTTGAAGGTGTTAAGAGTGGCTCTGCAAAGGTAAACCTTTAGATAAATATTAAGGTGAATTTCAAATGAAATGAATCATAGTCTATCTACTTATACATATGTAGTATTTAATTTCCTATTATAATTACATTATCAACAGATACAAATGTAAGGAAGGTACCTATAAATAAATTTTGTTAGTGTCTTGTCAACTTAAGGCCAATTTATAAACTTTGTAGTTACGCTACGCTCAGTTCAGTTCCGCTTCGCTCTCAGTTACGGTGCGCCGCAAAGGCTTTCCAATTTATAAACTTACGTTCCGTGTCGCTTGTCGTTCTGCATTTTATTGGTCAATGGCATACGTCATACGTCAAAACAAACCCACGTGACTAAACTTTCGGCGCCCATTGGTTACAAGTCGAACTGCAACGAATGGCAGCGTAAAAAGATAAAACTTGGTCATCTTCGGCGGAGCGCAGCGTAGCGTAACGTACGAACGTAAAGTTTATAAATGGTTTCATATGTTTTCATTTGTTGAAGTCGAACGATCATCGGCGGAACTGAACTCAACTGAGCGTAGCGTAACTAACTAAGTTTATAAATTGGGCTTTAATCTTTGTGTTAAAGTATTTTTTTTAACCACAAATAATGTAGGTATTTAAAATTTAGATGGTTTTGTTCTGTATAGATAACAGTAAAGCTTCCACATCCTGAATATAAACATGTTGAGGCCAATGAAGTACAACTCATGATAGTAGCCAATTTGCTGTTGAGCCCTGCAGAAGTATATGTGATGCCAGGAGATATAGTGCCATTTAAGATATTTTATGTAAGTAGAAAGAGTAAATGATTTTGATACATATAGGTTAGTTTGACAAAGTAAAAATGCCCAATTACAGCGTACTGAAAACCATAATTAAATTATTTACAACTTACACTAATTACTTAATACAAAAATAAACACAATATGTAACAGAATTGTCCCTTTTCAATGGGAATAAGTTAAATAGGTCTATCAATAGACCAGTTCTTTCTCTTATTATTATCACAATTTTTTACTAAACGTTGAGGTTGTGCACAGGGTTGGACATTTTTTTCAAACGGTCAATATTTGTTAATTAATACGAATGATATAAAGCCGAGTTTTTACTTCAAAATACCTAGTTGCCTACTCCAATACATATGATATCTATTTGCTACATTTGTCACAATGGCGAATAAATTTATATGTTTCAAAATTTAATCAAAAGATTTTACGCTGGTAATTTAGTTTTCTCGACGGCGCCCTCTTAAGTAAACCTTAAAAATTTATTGTAAAAATCATGTTTACCAACCTCCCCTGATGGGTTATTAAAAAAAATGTCCGCTTCGTATCCAGGTCTGCCTTGACACCTCCTCAAACGCCAAAAGTCTGGTACAATGTCGCCTCTTTTTCGCTTTTCATATTGCTAAATATTTTCTTGAATTCTGCAGAGATAGGGGTTGGGTTTTATGTATATCCGAATTTGTATCATTTACTTTCCTCCTACTTATCCAGGTATATGACTAATTTTCAGGTACATAGGTATTTTACCATAAATAGGAAAAAAGTTCACATTTGTAGAAAAAACGATAAAAACACCATGAATCGATATTTTTTAAAGGGCTTATAATGGGGTCATTAGGCATTGGCAAAATTTTTCTAGTAGTTTATGTGTCATGCTTCTTTTTATTACATTTTTTTCTATCGTTACGATTGCAGGAGACGAAAGGGGAAATTGAGGGGAATTTTGGCATAGAGAGCGTATATTCGAGATTTACTGGTCAAACCAAAGGCGTCCGCAAAAACTGTTCTAAGAACGAAAATAAAGGTTTGTCCTCAAGGGTTATATATTTTGCAACATTATTTGAGGATGCATACTTTTAATCTTCATACTTTAAAGATATTTTAAATGTCTTAGATTCTCTTTCCTTTTTTTAATAGTTTCGATCGTATTATCTAAGAATTAAATTGATTGTCTCATGATGTGTTAACTGGAACTGTGGAAGACATGATGAAGTTTATTATTAAATGATCTAGTGGATGTATTTTTATTAAAAATAGTTGAAGGGTGTGGTAGGGGAATATGTGGGAGTTTGGTAGGGTTATTTATTAGACGGGAGATATTTTTAATTAACTAGGTTTTGGTTGTTCGCCGTTCCTGGAGGTTGCTGATCCCGTGAAAATTTGTATCTAATGTTTGGTGGTGCCTGAATGTGAATTTGTGTGATAAGACTGATTTGTGACACGTCTGTTCTTCTGTAGTAGTTTGTTAATGTGTCTTGTTGATTGTACACCATGTCTGTATGAAGTATGTCAGAACTGGTCTTACTATTGTCTTGTATAAATTCGTCTTTGTCTGTATGTTGATTCTACTGTGTCGATTTAAAAGCGAGTATAATATGGCGCGTCGCTGTCGGGTCACCTTTTTAAAGCGTTAATCCGCAATATTGTACTATAGTCTATTTCAGAAAGGTGTAAAGTAATAAAAGCTCATTAGGTATGCAAAGGGACTACAGAGTTACCCAACGAATATTTAAGCCACTTTCATAATTTGACATTGATTTCATTGTAAAATTCTTTCTTTTTATCAAGTACACATTGTTGCGGTTAATAATGTCAATAGCATGTGGTAAATAAAAAGCCACTCGAGTTGTCAAACTAAACGATTTGTATCGTTTATATCGAAAGTAGACTGCACGCACTCCGTGCTGCCGTCTCGCGTAGCGCGGGAAGACTATGTAGGGTTTGAATTCAAATTATTACTCAACTGGAATTATTATTCCGGACGTCAGATTTTCATAACCCCTGTCACAAATGGCCACATTTTGCCCCCTCCCCCTCAAGCCGTGACGTCCTTTATGGATGACCCCTTATACAGAAATTAAATTATAAAAAATCATAATATTCTTCGTCATCTGAGGAACTGTCATCTCCTCTTGACGTTATAATTAACGGGTCGACGGTCCGATCGCTCAGGTGGTCAAGATCCCACATTTTCTTCTCTTCTTTAATGATATGATGGACTGCATTTCGCCAGTTCTCTGGTGTCACTTCCTTGATGGCTTGATCAAACAGTAGCTTAACGTCTTTCATTATGAATGTCGTGTTGTGTCTTGCTACAAATCCTTTCACTTGCGCCCATTTAAGTTCTAAAGGATTTAGTTGGCAATGATATGGCGGTGTGCGCAGCACAGTTACACTATGTTTTTCTGCTATATCTTCCACGGCATATTTCATAAAACGATGTTTGTGTAAATTTGCTACAGCTAATAGTTCCTTCTTTATCAAATTATCTTCAAATTCAATACTTTTGGTGGTTAACCAGTCGATAATTTCTTGTTTTCTCCAAAATGAAGTTGGAGTCTTCTCTGTGCGTCGTGAACGATAGCTTGCGTTATCCATAACTACTACTAAATCAGCTTGAAAATATTTTATCATTTCACCAAAATAGTCCTCAAAAACATTCGAATTCATGTCCTCGTGGTAATCTCCCGTATTGAACGACTGAAAGGTTAGGAAACCTTCTTTTAAAAATCCCTCTTCGCTTCCAATATGGACGATTATTAGTCTCTTCCCTTTACCTGAAGGCACCTTAATAGCCGTTGACATGCCTTTCATGAAAGCTTGGCGAGCACTGGTTATATTTTTGTCTTGTCACAATTTTGGTACTATATAACCTTCATTAATCCACGTCTCATCAAGATAAAAGATTTTCTTCTGCTCTCTTTTGTACTGCTTTATACTTCTCAAGTATTTTCGTCGCCAGCAAACAATTTCATCGCTTTCCAGTAAAAGTGATTTACGATTATGCTTTTTCCAAACAAAATCCATATTTTTTAAAGTGGTCCATAACAGTTTTCTAGTTATAAACGGAATACTGTAATCCTTGCCAAGCTCCATTAGAATCTTATCTAGGGTGGGTATTTCTTATTTAAAATAAAAAGAGTGAACTTTTCTTCGAACTACACTTTTGGTGTCTTCATCAAGGACTTTTACTGGTCTGCCTGGACTTTTCTTGGGAGGTTTCACTTGACCCGCTGTCTTTCTCTCCCGCAATAATTTAAAAACGGTGGACTTTCCAACTCCAGTCATTCGAGAACATCTGTCGACAGTTTCTTGTACAGTAAAATTCGGATAATCGTATTTTATGCAATTATGTACATTTAAAATAATAACTTTTTTACTCACTGATAGTGGAGAATTATTGGAACATCTTTTTGTTGGTGTGAATGCCGCCATTTTATTACTAATCTTATAATACTGTGAACACTATATAAGGCTTAACAGCAAATACTGATGCGTTAAACTAAATAAATATACTTATTAAGGTCATACACACACACGATATATGAAGTTTATTCCAAATTATCACCTATTCATATGATCCAGCCAAAGAGTACCTGTTAAATGGTACCTGTTAAACGCAAAACGTAACTTTATAATCTACTACCTAACTAATCCCTACACAATATTTCGATTTTGACACTTCAGGCCAGAAAACATACCTTTCCTAATCCTCTTACGCAATTACTTGAAATTTTAATGTTACAAACAATACTATTTTATCTTAATACCCGTTAATCTAATTCTCTAAAATTTTTGGTTAGTTATCATAAATAATTTAATGCACAAAGTTTACCTGCGCCTATGGCCGACACCGAAATTGAGCCGAACTGGACGGAATTTCCCATTTTATTACTCTACACCTTTCTGAAATAGACTATAATCTTCCTGTCGAACCAAAGTCCCAGATATTTGATGTCATCTATCCAGTTAATTTTGGTGTTAACTCTCAATTTCGAGAAGAAACTTGCCTGTGCTTTAACATCATTTAAACGGGTTTTTTCATTTGTCAATTCAAATTTGAATAAGATTTATGTCTTTGTAGCCGTATCGTTGGCAAACAGATACAGTTGGGTTTGCCCATGTGTGGGAATATCAGCGATGTAAACGTTGTACAGTATAGCTAGATAGTACAGCTAAAAAGAAAAGTGAAGTGTAGTGCCATGGTTCAATCTTGTAAAGTTCCGTTTTAAAGGAGTTACTTGCAACTTTAACCACAGAAGCAGCGGACCTCGCCCGTGTGTGTAGTGTATTGTAGTATCAACGGATGAAGACAGTGATATTTATGAAGAAATGCAGGAACTTCTAATTGAGTCTGATGAATTGGATACTGATTATAGTGAAACAAGGGAAGCTAGTGATGGTAGTGAAATTGATATAGTAAACCTTGAATAACTAAAATTGTATTATTAATACGAAATGTTTCTTCTTTTTATGTTCTGTTGCAGTCTTGCATAAATTAATCTCTTTTACGTTTATATTTACATAAATATATCTTTTGTTAGAAAATATAAGTTTGTTTTATTTGGTTTTTGGTTACAAATTAAATTCTGCCGCATAGTGGTAGTAGAAGGTAGAAGATATCGCCCGTCTATATGCACTCCCAGGAATTTAGTGCTCAGAACATCGAAAGTGTTATCCCTATTTAGCAATAGTTCATTGCTGCAAAACCACGTCATGACCGTTTCCTGTCCATATGAAAAAGCGTGAATTTAGATACTGGATCAGCTGTTTGAATATATTTTATATCAGAAATAATATTGGGCCTAGGGTGTAACCTTGCGGCACCTTAGCAGTAATCTCACTTTTTGCTAATGTCACCCCAGTTGCAAACAGACTGATACGTGTCCCTTAGGTTAGAATTTATGAGCTGAAAGCTGTTTGACGAAAATTGATATGCTTGTAATTTCTCATGAGCGGCGCAGTCAAAGGCCTTGCCAAAATCGTAAGGCAATACTGTACTGTATTGGAATTTATCAAATACGTTCAAGATGCCAGTAATTAAATTCCAGTTAATAATTAATAGACACCCAGAACAGAATGTTTTTTACTTCTTCTGATTGCAACTTGAGAGGCACTAAACAAGATATTACAATTTTGAAATTTGTTTTGCCATGGTTTTTTTTTTCATATCCCTTTTGTCGCCATTTGAAACAACTGTTCCATTACTAACTTTTTTTTATATAATAAAAATTCGACGCCTACTGAATATTACAAAAAGGAGATATCTTATTTTCATATTTAGAGTTGTTTGAAATGCTAAAATATGGATATGGGTGGATAGAGGAGGATTGGGCAGAGAAAATCTCATTGTTGTAAACTCGGTCGTTTTCATGCAGTAATTGATCAAAATTTGAAAATCTGTCATCACAAAAGTTTTAATTTTTTTAAGTCTTTAGATATTTTGGTTAAGTGTGTTATCAGGGACTGTAATATATAAATAAATAATAAATAAAGTTTTTATTTCTACGGAGTGTTACAAAGTCTGAGAAACAGGTCACAAAGAAAATGCGTTTTACAAGCAAATTAAAATTTAAATTAAAATACTTAGACAAGGTAACATGAAACATTAAAGATAAAAATAATACACCTAACTAAAAAAAGACAAACAAAACTTGCGACTTAATGCCTTCGAGTTACATTTGAAACTAACTAAAAACCTCTGGCGACTGACCGTTTGTGAGATTAGAGCCTCCCTTCGTTATTAGATTGTTGCAGGAACTCATTTATTGTGTATGGTTCAATACTACATAGGTACTGACTCAACTCATTTAAAAACTCACCTTTTGCATATCTCAGTTCTTTAATGCGTAAAGGAAGCCGATTAAACAGCTTGATTGCTTGATAAAGGACTTCTTTCTCATAGATGGCTCGTTTATGTATTGGATAATCAAAATTCATTTCGTTTCTGGTGTCATACACATGATATCTTTCATAGGGACTAAAGTCCGACGGATGCATTATCAGAAACCTAATACACTCGTATATGTAGATGCTTGGAAGTGTTAAAAATTTATTCTGCTTAAAAACTCCCCTGCATGACTCCCGAAAGTTCATTCCAAATAAAATCCTTATGGTCCTTTTCTGGAGAATAAATACCCTAAGAAAATCAGGTGAGCAACCCCACATTTCAATGCCAAACTTTACCACAGAGTAGAAATTTGCATAAAGGAAGCTGATTAAACAGCTTGATTGCTTGATAAAGGGCTCCTTTCTCATATACGGCTCGTTTATGTATTGGATAATCAAAATCCCTTTTGTTTCTGGTGTCATACACATGATATCTTTCACAGGGACTAAAGTCCGACGGATGCATTATCAGAAACCTAATACACTCGTATATGTAGATGCTTGGAAGTGTTAAAAATTTATTCTGCTTAAAAACTCCCCTGCATGACTCCCGAAAGTTCATGCCAAATAAAATCCTTATGGCCCTTTTCTGGAGAATAAATACCCTAAGAAAATCAGGTGAGCAACCCCACATTTCAATGCCAAACTTTACCACAGAGTAGAAATTTGCATAAAGGAAGCTGATTAAACAGCTTGATTGCTTGATAAAGGGCTCCTTTCTCATATACGGCTCGTTTATGTATTGGATAATCAAAATCCCTTTTGTTTCTGGTGTCATACACATGATATCTTTCACAGGGACTAAAGTCCGACGGATGCATTATCAGAAACCTAATACACTCGTATATGTAGATGCTTGGAAGTGTTAAAAATTTATTCTGCTTAAAAACTCCCCTGCATGACTCCCGAAAGTTCATGCCAAATAAAATCCTTATGGCCCTTTTCTGGAGAATAAATACCCTAAGAAAATCAGGTGAGCAACCCCACATTTCAATGCCAAACTTTACCACAGAGTAGAAATTTGCATAAAGGAAGCTGATTAAACAGCTTGATTGCTTGATAAAGGGCTCCTTTCTCATATACGGCTCGTTTATGTATTGGATAATCAAAATCCCTTTTGTTTCTGGTGTCATACACATGATATCTTTCACAGGGACTAAAGTCCGACGGATGCATTATCAGAAACCTAATACACTCGTATATGTAGCTGCTTGGAAGTGTTAAAAATTTATTCTGCTTAAAAACTCCCCTGCATGACTCCCGAAAGTTCATGCCAAATAAAATCCTTATGGCCCTTTTCTGGAGAATAAATACCCTAAGAAAATCAGGTGAGCAACCCCACATTTCAATGCCAAACTTTACCACAGAGTAGAAATTTGCATAAAGGAAGCTGATTAAACAGCTTGATTGCTTGATAAAGGGCTCCTTTCTCATATACGGCTCGTTTATGTATTGGATAATCAAAATCCCTTTTGTTTCTGGTGTCATACACATGATATCTTTCACAGGGACTAAAGTCCGACGGATGCATTATCAGAAACCTAATACACTCGTATATGTAGATGCTTGGAAGTGTTAAAAATTTATTCTGCTTAAAAACTCCCCTGCATGACTCCCGAAAGTTCATGCCAAATAAAATCCTTATGGCCCTTTTCTGGAGAATAAATACCCTAAGAAAATCAGGTGAGCAACCCCACATTTCAATGCCAAACTTTACCACAGAGTAGAAATTTGCATAAAGGAAGCTGATTAAACAGCTTGATTGCTTGATAAAGGGCTCCTTTCTCATATACGGCTCGTTTATGTATTGGATAATCAAAATCCCTTTTGTTTCTGGTGTCATACACATGATATCTTTCACAGGGACTAAAGTCCGACGGATGCATTATCAGAAACCTAATACACTCGTATATGTAGATGCTTGGAAGTGTTAAAAATTTATTCTGCTTAAAAACTCCCCTGCATGACTCCCGAAAGTTCATGCCAAATAAAATCCTTATGGCCCTTTTCTGGAGAATAAATACCCTAAGAAAATCAGGTGAGCAACCCCACATTTCAATGCCAAACTTTACCACAGAGTAGAAATTTGCATAAAGGAAGCTGATTAAACAGCTTGATTGCTTGATAAAGGGCTCCTTTCTCATATACGGCTCGTTTATGTATTGGATAATCAAAATCCCTTTTGTTTCTGGTGTCATACACATGATATCTTTCACAGGGACTAAAGTCCGACGGATGCATTATCAGAAACCTAATACACTCGTATATGTAGATGCTTGGAAGTGTTAAAAATTTATTCTGCTTAAAAACTCCCCTGCATGACTCCCGAAAGTTCATGCCAAATAAAATCCTTATGGCCCTTTTCTGGAGAATAAATACCCTAAGAAAATCAGGTGAGCAACCCCACATTTCAATGCCAAACTTTACCACAGAGTAGAAATTTGCATAAAGGAAGCTGATTAAACAGCTTGATTGCTTGATAAAGGGCTCCTTTCTCATATACGGCTCGTTTATGTATTGGATAATCAAAATCCCTTTTGTTTCTGGTGTCATACACATGATATCTTTCACAGGGACTAAAGTCCGACGGATGCATTATCAGAAACCTAATACACTCGTATATGTAGATGCTTGGAAGTGTTAAAAATTTATTCTGCTTAAAAACTCCCCTGCATGACTCCCGAAAGTTCATGCCAAATAAAATCCTTATGGCCCTTTTCTGGAGAATAAATACCCTAAGAAAATCAGGTGAGCAACCCCACATTTCAATGCCAAACTTTACCACAGAGTAGAAATTTGCATAAAGGAAGCTGATTAAACAGCTTGATTGCTTGATAAAGGGCTCCTTTCTCATATACGGCTCGTTTATGTATTGGATAATCAAAATCCCTTTTGTTTCTGGTGTCATACACATGATATCTTTCACAGGGACTAAAGTCCGACGGATGCATTATCAGAAACCTAATACACTCGTATATGTAGATGCTTGGAAGTGTTAAAAATTTATTCTGCTTAAAAACTCCCCTGCATGACTCCCGAAAGTTCATGCCAAATAAAATCCTTATGGCCCTTTTCTGGAGAATAAATACCCTAAGAAAATCAGGTGAGCAACCCCACATTTCAATGCCAAACTTTACCACAGAGTAGAAATTTGCATAAAGGAAGCTGATTAAACAGCTTGATTGCTTGATAAAGGGCTCCTTTCTCATATACGGCTCGTTTATGTATTGGATAATCAAAATCCCTTTTGTTTCTGGTGTCATACACATGATATCTTTCACAGGGACTAAAGTCCGACGGATGCATTATCAGAAACCTAATACACTCGTATATGTAGATGCTTGGAAGTGTTAAAAATTTATTCTGCTTAAAAACTCCCCTGCATGACTCCCGAAAGTTCATGCCAAATAAAATCCTTATGGCCCTTTTCTGGAGAATAAATACCCTAAGAAAATCAGGTGAGCAACCCCACATTTCAATGCCAAACTTTACCACAGAGTAGAAATTTGCATAAAGGAAGCTGATTAAACAGCTTGATTGCTTGATAAAGGGCTCCTTTCTCATATACGGCTCGTTTATGTATTGGATAATCAAAATCCCTTTTGTTTCTGGTGTCATACACATGATATCTTTCACAGGGACTAAAGTCCGACGGATGCATTATCAGAAACCTAATACACTCGTATATGTAGATGCTTGGAAGTGTTAAAAATTTATTCTGCTTAAAAACTCCCCTGCATGACTCCCGAAAGTTCATGCCAAATAAAATCCTTATGGCCCTTTTCTGGAGAATAAATACCCTAAGAAAATCAGGTGAGCAACCCCACATTTCAATGCCAAACTTTACCACAGAGTAGAAATTTGCATAATAAACGCACTTCAAAGCATCTAACTCTAAACTACCTGACAAAACTCTTAATGCGTACAAAATAGATGACAGCCTCTTATACAAGTAATCAATATGCACTGACCAGTCTAAAGAGTTGCTTATATGAACACCTAGAAACTTGGCAGTATCACTGCACTGTACCTCATGGTTGCCCAGTTGTACCGACGCTGGCAGGTTCAAGGCCCTGTTTCTATTAAAGAGGATACAATTTGTTTTTTTCCTGTTCAACAGTAATTTATTTTCGCTGAAATACTGCTCAGTCCGATTTATGATCAGATTGCCTCTATCTACTAAATTTTCGAAAGTGTTCCATAAGACTATAAAATTGGTATCATCAGCGAAGTTCAAATAAATTCATTGGAATTATAGTACAAACAGTACCATTTGTTTTGACTTTAGCGCACGTGGCTTTTTCTATAAAATCCAAATAAATGTCAAAATAGGACATATTACAATATTCAGAATTGTTGCAGAATTAAAATATGAAATAATACACATGATTGTCTTTTAAAATAAGCAACTTCTGGGCGTTTCCGATTAAACAGGAAGTGCCTGTGTTTCAAATGTGCACGTTATTCAACCCTATCTATGACCAAAACTTCAAATTTGTATCCAAAGATATTTCAAAATGAGAGTCTGGCTAGTAGTTTTGTTTTCACCTTTGGTACATAGGTCTTTAAAGTAATTCGGGTGCTTCTTTGAAAATGACCTGAAAGGGTCGAAACACGCGTGTCAGGTAACTGAATAAATAGTGAAACATAACAAGCAATTTTAATTTTACCCATAATGGATAAGTTAATTACGTAATTCGGGTATGTTTACTAAATGGCCGAGAAAACGTCCCTCGCTCATTTTCCTTGCATTGTGTCATTACACCAACTAATAGTGTAACAGTGTAGTACGCCATCCTTTTATTTCGACTACATTAATAATTTGAAAAATATCAAAATTGGTTTTGTCGAAAATTTTTCTCGCCCTGTGTCTTCCAAACAGCGGCTTTCCAAAAATCATTAAAAAACAAAGTATTCTTAGAATTATCCTGAGAATAACCCCTTCAATTTTTGTCGTATGTTTAATAGACTGCCCTAACTCATTTTGACAAAACGGACATTACTCTAAATCAACTGCAAACATTTAAGAGGCGTTATGAACAGTGTATAACCCCATATCATTTGTGGGCATATTTCTTGACTCAACAAAAACTCAGCAAACACTAACAGAGAGTGAAAAAAATGTTGCTTTAAGAGCTGTTAAAGAATTAGATCCAAATAGTGGTTTACTACCACTCACAGTCAAGTTTCTTGCCAAATCAGAACCTTTCACTGATATTATGTTTCATATGATATTCTTCAGAATGTAAAACCCATAGATTCGTGGAAGTCGCAACAAACTATACCCATTATTCAAAAAGAGTTCTTCATAATTAGACAATTACTTTGTGCTGCTGCTTCTTCCGCATCAGTCGAGAGAATTTTCTCAACATTTGGTTTAGTCAATTTCAAACTCAGAAATCGATTAGGAACGGAAAAGCTGCAAAATTAGTTTTTTTGTACAAGCACTACAAATAACTAAAATAAACATTATTTAGGTACAGTGGTTTTATTTTTTTGGTATAATAAACCATTAATTAAAACTGAAAGTTTTTATTTTCTCTTTATTATAACTTATCAGAAATTTTGATTTTAATCATGACTTAAATTGAAAAAAATGAAGTGATTTAAATCGCGATTTAAATCATGATTTAAATCCTTTCAACCCTGGTACCTAATGATACGATTTATTGTAGATTAACAATGGGAGAATGGAGGAAATTGTGTTTCCTGATCAGCAATACTATATTGAGCCAGAAGACACAGCAATAGCATCATCATACAAAATGTCAGGCAATGTAACTGCTTTAAAAGTAGGAAAGACGCGAATCGTATTAAGAGATCGCAATGTCGGTAAGGATGACCCGATGTTAAAGTTACCAGCAGCGACACTTCATGTAGTTGATCCTGAGTACATTGTTTTAAATGTCTTACCTCATAAAAATTGGGCGGTTTTAGTCGGTCAACATCACGACATTGTTGCTGAAATATATGATAGTACCGACCACAGACTATATCTGGGGCCTTCTGTACTTGTATATTTACAAGTCACTCCGGAGTTTTATAATACCGCTCAGACTTCCAATGGAAGCTGGTTAACTGGTTATGGAGTCAAGTCGGGAATTGCCACTGTACAAGCCACTTTAGACACTAGTGCAGATGGTAAAACAAAGCTTGAAAGGTCAATCACTACCAAGGCCGATCTAATGATTTATCCGCAAATCACCATTGAACCTTCAGATATTATTTTACCTTGGGATCCTGTAACAAGACCTAAATATGATGTTGACTTAGTTGCCAAGGGTGGAGATGGTAGATTTATATGGTCGAGCAGTGATAACTCTATAGGAGTAGTCAGTCAATCTGGACATGTCAGAACCCATTCTCATGGGTTTTTTGAAGTATCTGCCATCATGATGCGCAACCATCATAATCGACAATCTGCCAAGTTTATTATTCTTCCACCTTCTCGATTAGAAATTGTTGAATTTGTTATGGAAGCGGAAGTCGGATCACCGGTATATTTGCATGTTGCATTGTATGCTGAGGAAACTAGACCTGATGGAACAGTCACATTGGTACCATTCACAAGATGTCAAGATTTACCTTTCCAAGTAAAACAGACAGACATCAAGTTTAAACAAAATAAAGCGGCGGTATTACCACCTGTAGGCATATCTTGTGGTAATATTGCCATGGTTGGATTAAATGTGGGGACGAGCAAGGTTACTGTAACATACTTTCAAGATGGTCAAGCTTTGGAAGACTCGGTGACCGTTAGCGCTTTTAGACCTCTTCAGTTGCTCCAACCAAAAAAGGATATTGTAATGGCAGTTGGTTCTACAATTAATTTAGTGTATACCGGAGGACCCCGGCCAATGATCGGTAGATCAAGCGAACATCAAAAGATTGTGGTAAGTGAAAACGAAAATATAGCTCAAGGACAAGATGTCACGGAGTATCATTCAATACAAGGAGAAGATTTTACCGTTGTTGAAGTATTATGCCGAAAACTTGGCGAGACCGATATTAAACTGATGATTTCGAACAACCCGACTTCTGCAAATTGCCAGGGCCAAACCAGCACTATAACAACGAGAGTAACCTGTGGTAAGCCAAGAAAAATAACTTTGCAACCGGAACTTAACATTGCCGATACATCCAATTGTCCGATGGATTTAAGCTCCGGCAATGTTGTGGTGCAAAGCACGAAAGTTATCGATATTGATGTGGTTGTTTGGGACGACTCTGGTTGCAAATTTCTTAACTTTAGCAGCCTTAATTTAGATTGGAAGGTATATCCTTTTGAAGCGGGTATTTTGCTTAGTAAAGATGGGGTGTTTCCAAAAAACATTTCGTTGGGTACTGTTCCCATTGCCGATCGAAGCTACCAGTCTTTTATGCCTCATATTGACGTTGGGCCTTTGGAAATTAACGTTACGGTCATGGGATATAATAAAAACGTTTTGAGCAAAAATAGGGTTACTGCTGAGTGGCCTGAGTTTATGGGGCCCGAAGATAAAGATTCAGAACTTCAACCGATACAAGCTTCTTTGGCTTTATATTTAGTCGAAGACACTACACTAAGTGAAGCATCAGTGACTTTGTTTAACCATCCTGGAAATAAAAACTTAGTTTCAGTACTTCAAGGATCTGGGTTTTTTGAAATAGCGTTAAGTGCCGAAGACATAGTGGACGTTAGGTATCTGGAAAACACGAAGCAGCTAGAGATAACACCACTTAGGTCTGGTGAAGTGATCATACAACTCTTGGATCTATGCCTTATGTCAAAACCAGCTAGTTTAAGGGTAAGCGTTGTTTCTGTGGGGATAATCAGAGTTGATATGCCAGACAAAGTTGAAATTAGCAAATGCATCGCGTGTTCTGTGAGGCTGTACGATGAAAATGACAATTTAATGGATATTCCTGATTTGAGCATGATCGATTTGAGGCCAGAGTTTGAAGACAAAATTGCTAATATCCAAAGAGCTGAGCAGACCAAAAAAAATCCGTGGGGAGTGGGAGAAGTCCGGTATATTATTACAGGTTAGTTCAATGTTTTATGTTCAAACAACTAGTATTAAAGAACCTTGCAGCTTGATATTTTGATTCGCAAGCCTCTTTCCCCTTCTCAGTTTTCGATGGTGCTGAGTGATAAATAATCGATTTTTCGCCCTTGATAAAATAAAAGGCTTGTTTAACCCGACCTAGGACCGTCCCCAGATGGTCGCTCGACTAATTTCCCACTGGAACAATCTATTGCCAAATTCAAAGTCTGATTGACAGACTGAAAATGATCGTTCGGGGACGGTAATTTGGCTGTGTTGGAACAAACCTGAAATGATCTGCAACTGGTATTATCAGTAACTCTTTGACAAAAGTAAAATTATCTTCTGAAATGTAATTATCAATAGTTTTCTTTAACTAATTCTATATCTAATCTTCTAGACTCTCCTAAATAAGTTGCTCTAACATACAACGGTAGGTTATTTTTGCGTTCCACTCTTTTTTACTTTCTTATATTGTATGTATGTATGCCATTAAATAATTTTTTTTTTGCCAATCAGGGAACATGTCAAATATTAATAGGATGTTTTTAGGAAATAATGTAATATACTATTTACATACTTTTCTTCAGTATTTATTAATATTATTTTATATTAATGTATCGCTGCATTGTAGCTTTGTCAAACAAATGTAAATCAATAGAGGTTTGTGGACCTTTTTATTCAAAATCTTAACACTATCTTAGATTAATGGGTTTTCCTAAATATATACAGTATACAGATTATGGTCTTAATTTGATCATGTGTTATTATAACAAATAAAGATAAGGTTTATTGTGTGTAATAAGGGTGAGTTATTAAGGTCTATCTGATCATTAAGTAAATGTTGGGAATTTTTAAGTTTGTTTATTTCTAAAGACTCGAGCAAATTTAATTTTAAACCTTTCTTTCGTGTATGTAATACTTTGAAATTTTCATTAAATTGGTGATTATATTCTATTAAATGGTTGGCATAATTTGAATGGGTTTTTCCCTTAAGAAAGCTGCACTGTTGTTTTTTTATTTTTTTACCAGTCCAATGTATGCATTGAGGCAATCTTTGCAAATGAGTTTGTAGACTTCTAATTTTTTTATTTTTTTCCGATTTTGTTTTATTATTTTTTATTAATTTACCCAAAGAATTGTTTGTTTTGTACGCTACATTGAAATTTAAGTTATTTAAAAAAGTACCTATTTTATCACTAGCCTAACCAATATACGAGATTAATTTGTAATTTTTCGATTTATCTTTAATAATAGGATAAACCATTCCAATTGCTTTTTTATATCTTTTCTTGCGTAGAATTTGGTCTATTATATTAGACGTGTAGCCATTGTTTATTGCCATTTGTTTTATGATATTTAATTCAGTTTCAAAATTTTTTTGATTTAATGGTAGTGTTATTAATCTATGTAACATACTACGGAATGCTGATAGTTTATGTTGTAAGGGATGGCATGAACTTTTATGTATCGTTGTATCACTGTGTGATGGTTTACGAAAGACTGAAAAAAGGTGTTTATTGTTTTCTTTTTTTATAGTTACATCAAGAAAATTAATACTATTATTGATTTCTTTCTCAATTGTGAATTTAATGTTGTTATGTAAACTGTTTATGTAGTCTAGAAATTGTTTTAGTTAGGCTAGCTAAGCTAGGATATCATCCACATATCTATACCAATAAATAAATGACTAAAAACTGGATGATTTGAAATTTGATGTTCTAACGAATTCATAAAGATTTCAGCTAGTAACGGGCTAAGGGGCTTGCCCATGATTAAACCTTCACTACTTGTGTAAATATTGTTATTGAATTTAAAATAATTTTGTTCCAAGCATATAGTAAGATAATTTAATTTTTTATCACAATATTTACATGTTTTACAGAAAGGAGTTTTTTAACTAATATTATGGTGTCTTTAATAGGTATGCTAGGAAATAAATGGATCTTCAGCAAGTATCGGCTAATTCAATAAAATTATCAAATAGTAGTCAAAGTATGGGCAAATATGATTATACTCCAAGTCCAAAATTTCTGTCAGTGACTCATAACTAGCATATAGAGAGCTTAGGGTTGCATTTCACAAAATAATAAATGATGAAATTTCGTAGTAGCGTCAAATAATTTTTTATAAATTATTTTTATTTCATAACCCTTAAAACCTGATCCTATAAGACGACCTTTCCCACTAGGATTTCTTAGTCCTTGCGAAAATCCATCCATAAATGCCAGCCTTGAATTTTTAATATTTATATCTTGCCATACCTTCTCAACTGCCCTGTTTCGTTGGTGTAGTAGGTATAATTTTACATTTAATTTTTTTCAATTAGTAGGCTTTTTCGATTTCGTGTAATATACGTAAAATTCATTTCTTTTGAAAATCGTTTGAAAACTTTATGATATTTTAAGTAAAGATGTGTCCTTAATTCCCATAATTTTTTTAATTGTAGATATTTAATTTCATTGAGAAGAAAAAGTCCATCGATTTTGCGATGAATGGCGTATTTTGTGGAATCATCCAGTATTATTTTTTTCTGCCCCCTTGTCTGAGCTCCTCGAATATTTTCTGTTTCGTCATTTTCTTGTTGAAGGACTTTCAACAATGGATTATCTCGGATCCCTGTATTATCGTCAAACTAAATAACAACTCTATAAATTCCCCCTTTATCATGTTTGAATTTCAAAGTTCCCCAAAGAGAACCAAGAAATTTTGATGTATTTAACATTCCACAGGACAAATTTACGAGAAAGCACACCAATAGTACGCATGCAAGTAGAATTTAATCAATACTGTAATCATTTAGATGTATTCTGTACTAGTCTCGTTGCGTTTAAAAGAGAAATGAAAAAATACTTCTCTAGCCTGGATTTGTGATCAGTTTAGTTTAACAGATCGATATTTGCTTTATGTAAATTTTTCATTCATAAGCGCAAGGATGTTAAAATCACTACATTTTGTAAGTACCTAGTGGATGCTTTTTTGGGGCAATTGATCTGTTGCATCCTAACCTGAAATAAATAAATATTTCTGCAGCATCCAACGTGGTTAGGTCAGGATTTCGTTCCCGAATTCCATGCTATACGTTTTTTACTATTATTCGTTATTTTATTTATTATGTTAATTGATTTTTTTTAGGCGGAAAACTAGTTGAAGGTTCGTTAATATCCATAATTCACTCAATTAAAAACAGTTAACAACACTAAACAAAGTTTAATAATTATATATTTACACAAAACAATATTTATGTGAACGACCCATATACAACGAGAACTGAAAAAAAAATCAAACAAAATGTATCGCCAAATTAATAATTATTATTATTTTCAAATCTTTGAAGTTGTGAATTCGGTTTATGTTGCCACATTTATTTTCTCCGCGATCATAATCCCAGTATCGGAATCTCTGTGCTATTTTAAATGTATTTAGCTAATTGCGGCTTGTATGACAACGTCGCCTCTTAAATTCACTGTAATTGTAGCGGTAAGGTTCATTATATGTATGAAAATCATTTACTTGTATAATATTTTTATTCTGCCGCTTTCTAGATTTGGTGATTGGTAGTAAATGAGTCACATATATAAATAGGAAACAATTACGGTTCCGAAATGGGGTGGAAAACTTTTTTTTGTTAAAAGCAGGTTATGGGGAAATAATTAGATTTTTGTTTGATTTTTTTTTTTAATAATAACTAGGTATAGAATATTTTCTTTACGAATGCAATAATATACGTATATTTTATGTATTAATTTAACCTATGCCACATTTAGCCTTTTTCATCACATTCATCGCCCATTGCAGTATTTATGATTCTAATCACTCGTAGTAATTTGAGGGATGAAATTTAAGACCTCTACATGCTCGTTCGATTCTGTACATGGGTTTTCATCTTCATCCTCTGGTATACTATTTTGACAATTCTTACAAATGCTAAGCCTAATTATTTTTTCCTGAGTGAGAAATCAATTAATTATCACTATAAACTTTCCTCCCGTCCTATATCCCGATTGTAAAGACCCCTGGTAGGGTTGTTAGAGCCCCCAAGGGTTGTTAGAGCCTGTCATAAGCCTTCTTTTGTCTCATGAAAATCCCAATAATTACCTCCAAACACGCATTGTCGAGGATGACAAAATCCCGACTCATTCACTGTACCATGTATTGACATAAGTATGATAATATTTTTAGGTGTTGACTTGGGTGACACCAAGTTAATATTTACGGCAGCTAGTAACGACGAAGATGTTAGTAGTGCTCCTATGGATCTGCAAGTATTCCAACCGTTGAAACTACATCCACGAAATGCAACTATTCTTATTGCAGCTTCCATACAGCTTGTTGTTAAAGGTGGCCCGCAGCCTGACACAGAAATTATATTTACCATGCCCAATAATAAGACTGCAAGTAAGTTATGTAACCATTTATTTATTTTAGAATTGCTCAAATGTAAAATTGTTTGTATATGTTGTTGTATATTCTAACTATATTAATGATCCGTCAACAAAAGTCCAAAGTTTTTATCACTTAAGTAAACCTTACACACTCAATAATAATGTCATTACCTAACCGTAATGCCGTTACTCTCAAATATCTTATTACATATATTAGTTTTCAGTACAAAATACAAAAATAGATTGAAACTGACCACCCCCAGGTATGTTCATCACCTGTTGATTTCGGCCACTATGTGATCGTTAGACAATGCCATATAACCCTGTACATTATGTTGTGTATGTTTGTCACTTCTTTTTTTTTTTAATTTTGGTACAACGGTAAAGTTGTATGCCTCTCCTTCAGATCTCTTTAGAATTATACAGAGTGTATCAGCCAAATAAAATAAGTTCGATAATAAATCCGAAAAAGCGCTCGATTGGTATTTCTAGTTGCGCATTTTTTTCAATAAAAACTTTTCATACAGGGTGTGTCATGTAACAGTGGCCAATACTAACTTTCTTATTTTAAATGCAACACCCTGTATAGTATTCAATTTTTCGATTCTTCAGAAAATTTTAGATATATTTCATGTACAATATCCTATACCTATCTTCAACTGTTTCGGAAATATTAAGTGTTTTCAGATATATCGCAAGAATTAAGAACACACTAAAAAACTAATAAGTAATACTGTTTATTTCTTGATAATGTAAAAAACAAAAAAAAACATTAATGTAGGAGATGTTGAAAATGCTCGCCGCGAACGTCTTGGCAACATCCTAATTTTAAATAGAAATTTCTTCTAACGTTACTGAACATCTCAGGCGTGACCGATCTAATCGCAAGCGAGACCTGCTAAACAAACAAGAACACAGAACATTTCAATGTAGTATAGTAGAAAATAACATGTCAATGTATCTAAAACCAATAGGTATTGATGAAATAATAACTCTCTCCCGAAATCTAAAAAACAAAAATTGTAGTGGCTATGACGGTATTCCAGCCAGTATTGCTAAGCTTTCGATAGAAGTACTTTCACCCTTGTTGTGTTACATAATTAATAATTCTATGAAATTTTCTATTTTTCCCGATCAACTTAAATTTGCTGTGATAAGACCCCTATATAAAAAGGGAAATCCACAAGACCGTGATAACTACAGGCCTATAAGCTTATTGCCAGCCTTCTCGAAAATTTTTGAATTGGTAATGTGTGCACGGTTGTTAGATTTTATAAATGAATGTCGCCTGTTATCAAGTTCTCAGCATGGATATTTGAGAGGTCGATCAACTAATACTGCAATATACGAATTTATTAACGTCATATTAAACCATTTAGAAAATAAAAACTTAGCTCTAGGCCTCTTTCTAGATCTAAGTAAGGCATATGACTGTGCGATGTCAATCATAAACATCTATTATTTAAACTAGGTAAGTATGGAATAAGAGATAAGGCAAATAAATGGATAGAATCATACCTCTCCAATAGACAGCAACAAGTTATTATAAATAATGGCAACGGAAATATAAAATCGAATATTAACGTTGCTACTACAGGTATAGCCCAAGGAAGTATTGTCGGCCCAATTTTATTTATAATTAATATCAATGATCTTAATATGGCCCTTGATAACTATTCAATAACAAACTACGCGGATGACACGAATCTCTTAATTTCAGGAAGAGATCTACCAGAGCTTATTGAGAACACAAAAGTTGGGTTTTCTGACACAAATCACTGGTTCACTGCTAATAACTTAATTATTAATAATTCTAAAACTAATTTAATTTTCTTCCGAACAAAACAATCCCAAATTTCCCCCCCCCCCCCCCCCACAGATACAGTTACTCTTGAAAATAATGTAATTACAGCAGGAGCGAACACTAAGTTTTTGGGAATACATATAGACGAATTCTTAGATTGGGAAACCCATATCAATAAAACTTGTTTAATACTAAGAAGCATTGGATATGGCATTAAGGTAGTGGCACAGTACATGGATATTAAAACTTTAAAAATTGTGTACCACGCAAATTTTGAATCAATTTTAAGATACGGCATAATTTTTTGGGGGTGCAATTTCAGCATGCAGTCATTTTTTGTAGTGCAAAAGAGAACTATCAGATCTATAAAAAAAATGAAATTTAGAGACTCGTGTCTAGGTGTATTTAGAAATATGAATGTATTGACAGTTTTTGGACTGTATATATACGAATGTTTGTTATTTTTATTTAAAAATAGAGATAAGTTTGAACCTGTAATTGACCATCATAACTATGACACAAGGACACAGAATTTACTTTATCCGATACACCGATTAACATTAACAGAAAAAGGACCTTATTACATGTGTATAAGATTATATAACAAATTGCCAAATTGTATTAAACTAATAAATAGCTTAGGTAAATTTAAGAAAAGCATAAAAAACATGTTAATTGAATTAGAACCATACACATTAGCTGATTTTTTAAATTGTGATAGATTACAAGAAATGAATTAAATCCTGTTGTTGACGTCATTTCCCTTTTTCTGTATGCATTATTGTAGGGAAGATTTGAAATAAAGAAGCATATTTATTTATTTATTTATTTATTATTCGTCTCCTTAAGTCAGCTAAGTCGAGGGGTTTAGTTCTGTATACAATATTTTTGACATATAACCCCATAAGAAGAAGTCTAATGGCGTCAGATCAGGGGATCGTGCTGGCCATTCCATCGATCCACGCCTCCCTATCCACTGATTTGGAAATACTCGGTTGAGGTACTGCCGGACATTGATTTGGTAATGGGGCGGTGCTCCATCTTGCTGAAACCTTATCATATTCGCTGGAAGTTGTGGGTTTGCTGGATCAGGATATAAGTTTGTCAAAGTTGGCAAGACATTATTTTGAAGCAGTGCTAAATAATTATCGCCATTTAAATTGCCATTAATGAAAAAGGGACCTATGATATGATCTTCAACAATTCCTGCCCAAACATTAACCTTTTCAGGGTATTGCGTATGTTCTTCTCTCATCCAGTGATGATTTTCCCTAGACCAATAGCGACAATTCTGACGATTAGCATGACCGTGAAGTGTAAAGGTGCACTCATCAGAAAACCAAACATGTTCTAATTGAATCACATTGTTATCTAACATTGCCATCATTTGTTCACAAAAATACGTTCTCCTATCAAAATCGTCTTCCATGAGCTCATGAATAGGTATCATTTTATAGGGATACATTTTATTTTCTTGTAATGTTCGAATAATCGATGAATGGCAAACATCGAACATTGGGGCTGTTTTTCGACTAGAAGTATGTGGGTTTTCCTGAGACTCGAGCATAATATCTAATTTGGCATCATCACTTATTGCATTGGCAGCTACTTTTTTTTTATCTGCTTTACATGTCCAAGCTGGCGAAACTTCTTTTCTATTTTACTAATTGTCCCTTGAGTTATAGGCGGCAAATTTGGAAATTTTTCATGAAATAAGCGAGCCACTTCCATTTGTGTCCGTGTTTTATCTCCATAACCAATCATCTGTAGAATTGTTATTTTGTGTATTTCTGTTAAATAAACCATCTTTCTGATATGCGGTTAACGAAATTCAAACAACTATAACACTGACAACTACTGTCATGCAGACAGACAACACTTTGCTAAGGTCAGGCGTTTTAACAAAACTATTTAGGTATACCTTTTTTTTATTTCATATCAGTAAAAACATTTTAACATCAATTTTCAACATCTCCTACATTAATGTTTTTTTTTGTTTTTTACGTTATCAAGAAGTAATAGTTATTTACGATATAAGTGTTGTAAAGATTCATATTACAACACGAGATGTTAAAGTTGTTAAACGAGGCGTCAGCCGAGTTTAATCAAACATCGAGTGTAGTTATATGAATTTACAACAAGAATATTGTACAAAATTTTATCTACTTTCATCTATGAATAAAAATATTTGGCAAAAGGCATTTTTTTTTTAAATATATGCATATATATATATTAAATAAAATGCACCTGCTATTAAAAATCGTTTTGTAAGGGCATCTATTACAGCACTAGTGCTGTAATGGCATCTATTACAGCACTAGTGCTGTAATAGATGCCCTTACAAAACGATTTACAGAACTGTAAAATTCATATTACTAAATGAAAGTAGATAAACAGTATTACTTATTAGTTTTTAGTGTGTTGTTAATTTTTGCAATAAATCTGAAAACACTTAATATTTCCGAAACAGTTGAAGATATATGTATAGGATATTGTACATTGAAATGTCTAAAATTTTGTGAAAAATCCAAAAATTGAATAATATACAAGGTGTTGCATTTAAAATAAGAAAGTTAGTATTGGCCACTGTTACATGACACACCCTGTATTAAAAGTTTTTATTGAAAAAAATGCGCAATTAGAAATACCAATCGACGTGTCCGAGCGTTTTTTCGGACACGCCCCCATGTATTTATTATCGAATTTATTCCATTTATCTGATACACACTGTATGTATCCCTAACAATTAATATATTTTTTTTATGCTAATATACTGAAATAAAACAAAGAGTTCTGTAAACTCATTTATTAAAAGCACTTTCTTTATTCATTGAACATTTTCATCTTACAGATATTTCCCTTTTTTTTTATCTCATCCTAACCTTTAAATTAATACAATGACCTATATATTAACCTTAAACCTGTCTGTCTTTCTCTGTTGTTTGCACAATGCCATTACTTTGGCAGTACGATGGGTCGTTTGACATTTCCGCATATAAGATATAATAGTGTATTAAAAGATAGGAGCTGTTATTTTCATTACTAAAACGTTTGAACTACGTTGCATTATACGAAATACCTAGGATTACTCAATAAACAGTGAACGTCCGTTCCTGAGAATAACCTTTCCGGAAGAAAATTCCTTAACTTGCTCGTTTAAGGACTGCTGCTTATCTTTGTAACAATTATAATCGCTGGATTTTTCGATGCTGGATATTGCTGACAACTACTTCCCGTTCATTATCTTCGGTTCTTTCGGCGAATCTAAAGTCGGTTCAATTTCCAGCGTTATACAACCAATTAATAATCGTGCCCACCCCTAGCACAGAATTTAAATTCGATATTGACAAGCACCCAATATTTCAAAAACAAGAATTAACAAATTGACGTGGCAGCGTAACCACCTAACTTTGTCAAGTGTCATTTTGCCTGCATGGAGCTGGCCTATTTATATTCACAGTCCCCCTTGCGAAAAAAAGCGTCGCTTCGCGCAACGTGTGTCCGGATGTGCTTGTCCCACTTCTTGGCATTTGGCCTCGATGATCCTTTTCCGCCCTTGAGATGGTTAAAGTTACACTTTTTTAACTGCATTTAAAATTTGTATTAGTTGTGTGCGTATACATATACGAGGTCTTCTTTGGAATCTTTACGTCAGGTAAATACCTTTGACATTTTTCTGGTCATTGTTTGCTTATTCAGCATTTTTGTTTAATTTTTTAATGTTCAATCGGCCGGAGCTTTGAATTGTCGTGTCTCGTGCTTGCGTGTTTTCTCTAATATTTTAAGCTGCTTGCGTTGGCGCCTGTTTTCTATCTCCTTGATGCTGTCGGATAGTGCTTCTCTACTGTCTCCAGTGCTTCTCTACTGTATATTAGGCTCACGCACAGGGAGCCAGTCTTTAGGTAGTTTGTATGTTGCGTTTGGTCTAGTTCTTGTATGTGAGTTTGTTATCAGTTCGTTTGTCGATACGTCCGTTCGTTTGTAGTAATCAGTTATAATTTTCAAAAAAAACTCGTTAATCGTCTGTATTTTAAAGTCGTTATGGAGCACCCTGTTCATCGTATACCTAGGGACATTTGCTATCGTCTTTAATGCTCTATTTTGAATTACCTGGAATTTATTTAACTCGGACTTACTTATGTTGCACCATGATGGCGCTCCATAGGTAAGTACCGGCCTGACCAGGACCTTGTAGAGGTTAACTTTCGTTCTATTACTAAGTCTACTCCGCCTGTGAAGCAGGGGGTAGATTGAGCTCATTTGACGCAACGCTAACTTGATTCTATTTATCGAATTTAACCTCCAGTTTAGTCTTTGGTCAAAGATAAGTCCAAGGTACTTCACTTCCTGGCACCAGTCAATCTGGACTCTATTGACACTAAGCCTTGTTTCAGGTCTTCTGACACGACATTTCGAAAAATAAATAGCCTTTGTTTTGGCGGGATTCAAACGAATCTTCCAATCCGAAAGCCATTTTTCTAGCTGGTTTATATGGCGTTGCATACGGGTGACGACGAGCCGTGGCTGTTTAGAAGTCGAAGTTATTGCAGTATCGTCGGCGAACAGCTGATTTTGTCTATCTCGCGGAATGTCGTGAGTGTAAATGTTGTACAACATCGGAGACAGAGGTGAGCCTTGCGGCACTCCGGCCCCGATGCGTTTTATCGAAGAAATTGCTTCCTCCGACGAGACTGCAAAACTTCGGTTCTCTAAGAATGAGTCTACGATCTTTACTAGATAGTTTGGAGCACCGAGCCTTATCAACTTTAATAGTAGACCGTTGTGCCAGACCTTATCAAAAGCTTTAGAAACGTCAAAGAAAACCGCCCCCGTGTGCGCCCTTCTGTTAAATCCTTTCACTATGTTCGAAGTGAGTCTCGTCGTTTGCCTAACTGTGCAATATTCGGCACGAAAGCCGAACTGTTCGTTAGGCAAAACATTGTTATTAAAAACGAAATCGTTTATACGAGACAGGATTATTTTTTCGACTACCTTACCCAGGCCAGATAACAGGCTTATAGGTCGGTAGCTAACCGGTGCCGTAGGATCCTCCCCTTTCTTATGAATGAGGATAACTTTCGCGTGTTTCCAGACGCACGGGAAATGACCTTCTTTGATAATAGCCTGGGATAGGTCTACAATGTTCCTCAAAGCTGCGTCTGGCAGGTTTCGCAACGTCATATTCTTAATGCCGTCGAAACCCGGGGCTTTTCTAGCATATAATATAATTTAAAATAAATATTTTTATTCTAGGCCTTATTACGCAATTTCTTTGCTTTATTAATAATGATTAGACCCGGGGTTGGGACGTTTCAATATAGGATTCATGTTTTAAGCTGGTTCTGAAATATTTTTAAAAAGTCATTATGTTACACCACAAAGATCATTGAAAAAATCTTTCATACTATTTCTTGACGTTTAACGAAAGAATCATTTTATAAAGTATAGCCTATTAACATTACCAAATATTTTATGAAAGATATCGTTTTAAAGATCTTTGTCAAATACCTTTCATAGTGTAATACCCGCTTCATTGATGTAGCTCATATATTTGACATTTTATTCAAACATTTTAGAAGTTTCTCAAAAAGGAATAGTAACCGGATTGGCTATTGGCAAAACTAAAATAACCGCACAGGCTGTAGGAGCGCATCCCACTACTGGACATAGTATAGTATATTCAGAAGTAAGTGGATAAAATATAAAATAGTGAAATTTGGATCGGTGTCGGGCAAGTCGGAAAGATGCTTATTGGTTACATAAAATAATATTTAAAAACTTATAGTAAAGGGTGTCCCAAAATGAACGCACATTTTTATTTGTTAACAAAACACATTTATTTCTTGAAATATGTCAAAACTTTACTGGGATTAGAAAGAATACATATCACGATTAAGTGTGAAACACAATATCCGACAAATATCCACCGCGGCTTTGCTGGCAGGCCCTTGCCCTTTTGACAAAATTATTGATAACATTTTCACATATCTGTGGACGAATTTCATCAATGACGCGTCGAGTTTCGTTCTTCAAGTCAGGAATTGCGGCTGGTTTATTGGCATAAGCAGGAGATTTAAGAAAAACCCAGAGAAAGAAGTCGCACGGTGTTATTACGCAGGATTGTGGTGGCCAATTCTGATCACCATTGCGAGATATGACACGACCAGGAAATTTCAGTCGTAACGAGTCCATTGTTTCACGCGCAGTGTGACAGGTCGCTCCGTCCTATTAAAACCATAAGTTTTCCACATTAATTCGGTCTAATTCAGCCCACAGAAACTCTTCTAACATTGCAAGATAACGTTCGCTATTCACTGTTAGTGCAGTTCCAGCCTCGTCTTCAAAGAAGTATGGCCCAATTATTCCGCCGAATTAAAAACCGCACCAAACGGTGACTCGTAGAGGATGCATTGGTTTTTCGTGAATAACACGAGGATTCTCTTCCCCCCCAAATTCGACAATTCTGCTTATTGGCGTATTCATTTAATTGAAAATGTGCCTCGTCACTAAACAGGATTTTCTTCGAAAAATCTCCGTCATTTGCCTCGTTTTCCAGAATCCAATTAACAAATTCACGGCGCAACCCATTATCTGCTTTCAATTCAATTCAATTCTTGGGTCAGTTGGATTTTACAGGCATTCAAATGCAAATCTTTTGTAAGAATTCGCTGCATACTGCTTTTGGTAATGTTCACTTGACTGTGTGACCGACGGCGAATCGACGTGCCTGGATTCTCACCAACACTTTCCGACACTGCTGCAATATTTTCAATAGATCGAGCAGTACGCGGCCGCCCTGTTGATTTTATGTTTCCAACTGAACCACTTTGCTCAAAATTTCTTCTTCAATCTTTGCACGTTCGTATGTTTTGGTGCATTATTTCTTCCAAAAACGGCTTGCACTCTACGAATTGTTTCCGCATAACATTCTCCACATTTATAATACGTTTTCACGATAACAACGCGCTGTTTTACCGTGTAGCGTTCCATGGCTATTAATTGCAATAAATTACATGACAGCTATTAAATTTTCAGAAGCCTACTATGACAAAAACGAAAATGCCACAATATTTAAAATGTGCGTACATTTTGGGACACCCTTTATTATCAAGTTGATCAGAGAACATGTTTATGTATAAAATATTTAAATTAAACTTTCATCAGATATAGCAGCATAAGGTAATAAGCAAACAGACAAAAACATCACTCAATGTAGGACCAAAAATTCTCTTCGCATTTTGTATAGATCTTTATGCTTAAGGAACCTAAACTTGAAACTCTAACTAGGTGTGGGACGGACTCCCTTGATAACCTGATATGTGTAGGTGCATATCAAATCAAAAACGCCTTTATTTCCATATGCGTAAAATACATAAAAAATTAGTCAATTATACAGTTAAAGTTAGCCTAAAAAGTCACAATAAATAGTTCATAAAAGATAGGATTACAAAGAAATACAAAAGTAAAAAAATAATATCTAAATAAAAAAGATATAGATTCATAGAGACATCCAAATGACATACACAGTCATAAAAAATACAACAAAACAAAACAAGGCCACTAAAACAATTACTTATATTCATAAAAAGCTGTCTTGTTTCATTTTTAAAAATACTATGAGTATGAGCCAATTTAATTTCGTTAGCCACCGCATTGAAAAAAAATACACCCGTTATAATATTGTTGATAGAGAGCTGTAAAGTGCTAATTGACCGACAACATATTTTTATTTCTCGTCTTCTTTCACTCATTCATCAGAATAATTTGTGTTTACATTTGATTTAATTGACCTGAAAAAATACAAGCTGTCTTGTCGTTGTTGATAATTAATTTATTTTTAACCATCCATTCTGTCGCTCTAAAGAAGATCAGATTGATCACTGGTTCGATGTCATCCCGGTTTGAGACTCTAATTATTAAATTTGTATCATCAGCGTAGGACATTAGAATAACTGACAGGTCCTTAAACACACTATTCAAATCATTAGCGTAGAAAATGAAGAGCAAGGGCCCAAAGTTGGAACCCTTTAGCACCCCCACTGTGTGACCCTTATCAGACGACACTACCACCCGCTGTGTCATACCCTGCAGATATGGTTTAGTTTAAACCATTACAGGGGAACGCCTCTGATTCCATAAAGCTTTAATTTTTCAAGTGAAGGTTAGGTCAATATACAATACAATTCCAATTTATTTTTGGTCTATTTATATTTATTTCATATAGAAATGAAAGAAGGGCAGTTTCCAAACTTTTATCATTGATAAATTCACTCCTACAATAAAATGTCCATTTGACATTTGTATTTTTATCACTTTGATATCGATAAATAAGGACTAAAAATTCTGCATCCTTTTTTATCGCGATAAAAACCTCTCCAGCTCAAAATCGAGTAGCTTTACTTTTTCATTGCTCGGCAACCTGACGTATTGTTACAAATTAATTTGATGCTGTCAGACATTTTTTTAGTGAAATATTATTTTTCTTTTAGTATCTATTCATGCCAAAATTAGTGAATTTCTCTAGCTAAAAATCACTCGATCTTTTTTTTAAGATCGGATAAACTTTTATTTTTTAAACTCAAACTAAATCACTTTTTAGCAATTTAAACTCGAGCAAACGTTAATAGATAAATCAATAATAACTCAGATACACACGCACACATCATTTCGTTTGTTCTCGTTAAATTTCTAAGCAATCTAGTTTTCGTAAAAAATAAAACTTTATCCGATAAAAAAAAGCTCTTGTGGTTTTACGCATGACAAAGGCATGCTGCGATGAATGTATAATACTATATTTTTTTAAAAGCGAATAAAGTTTGTTATACATAGATTTTTCGTAATTTTTTGACATAGTACTTAATAAACTAATTGGGCGAAAATATAGATATTGTTACTAACGTCCAAAGAGAGTTTGTGGATAGATTGGGTCATTGTAGAGCTGTGAATGGATACCACTTTCAACATTTATTAAAATAGGCAGGCATATTCCTTTATTGTAAATAATGTTCATTATAGTTATTAATGATACTAGTTCGATATGAACACTATAATGAAACGTTAACAAAGTTCATATCGAACGTGTATCATTCAAAATTTAATCTACGACAGTGCAAATAGATTTTATTCGTCTAAATTTCATTGATATCAGATAACGTTTTCGTAATTTTTAAAATTTTCAGGTGTTCATAATAGTCGTTATCATGGTAACCGCATTTTTGATTGTTTCAATTTCGATTTTGACAACGTCATTATTGCCATCTAATTTTCTATTGTATGCAAAGTGTTGGCCAAAAATAATTTAAATATGGGAGATTCTGAATCCGAAAGTGTCCCTTCGGATGCCGAAAATATCGCGCAAAGCGTAATAGTTTGCACCGACTTTCTTTTTGTTTTTGTATCTTAACATTTGGATGTTATTATGAATTCATAATGGCACTGAGTGCTATTATGAAGGTCATAATGACATTCAAATGATAATGCTAAATACGTAATGGCACTGTCGTAGATTAAATAAAATAGTATGTTTAAAATTTAAAAAAGTGTCATATTGTTTATAAAAACAAACTTGAAATTGATACTGATTTTTTGAGACACCCTATACGAATGAAAATAAAGTTGGAACTAATAGAAATATCTAAAAAAAAACGCTCAAACAATTCAATTTATATTATTATTTTCATTGAAGATGTCTAATTTTCAATTGTCAATAATTCGTAAACAGTTGAAGATAGGTATAGGACATCATAAACGAAATCTGCTTAGAATCTTGCGTAGAATCAAAAAATGAAATAATATACAGAGTATTCCATTTACAAAAAGTGACATTGACGTGATAATTCATTTATGTAACACCCTGTATATTCTAGTATTAGCTAAAAAAATGCAGAAATAAAAATCGACGTGTCTGAGCGTTTTTTTTTTTTAGTTAACCTGTTCAGAAATATTCCTATTATTCCAAACTTTATATGTATATTTGCACCAGGTATTGTATTAAAATTGTTTTGGAGGTTTCTGGGAGGAAGATTGTAGATATTGTTATTGTTCTATTTCGAAGAGCTTCAATAGATTCAATCAGACTCCTACGGGCAGGACACTGCAGGGCTGTGAGATACTGGAACGAATAAAATATAAACTGATCTTAACAGTCCTTTTGGAACAGTATGGCTCAGGCCTTAGTATTCCCACCGGTGCAAACAATTTTTCTATTATAAACGACAAATGCCTCTCCCATGACAAGGTCTTATCAATGTCCAAATCTAAATACATATACACTAAAAACAATGAGGGTCTCAGGGCATTATATTTTGATATATTTACAGGATTCTGTTGAAATGACCGTGGTTGCCCTGCAGGGTGTTAAGATAGGCGCCCCACTGTCAAGATTCAGGGTGGGCACAACCGTGCCATTTTGGTGTTTCGGGGTGCCCGATATTTCACCTGTCATTTTGGGAACAGTCAACGATCCGCCTATAGCTTTTAGATGGTTAGTTGATGATAAATTATTGGCGGATTTGACAGGAATATATCATCCATTGGGTAAGAACTGCTCTATTAATTATTATAAAATAAGTTGAATTTCATTAAGATATTTTAATTAGTTTTAAGGTCTTGTAAAAATAATAAAAAACACTTTCATTTTAAAACGAGGTGTCCACCAACCTGCAACAGTCAATCAGGGATTCAGCTCACAACTTCGCCCTATTTTTAATCATTTAGGCCTAAATTTTTAGCTGTCGCGCATCTTTAAAATCTGGTTTTAAGAGCTTTGATACACGTATATAAACCATTTTCCCTTGTTTTGTTCTGCATGTCAATTTTAAAAGAATTAATCAACGCTTACTTTAACGCAGTTTTATCTTTTTCCGACATTTTTCGCTAAGGGGTCTTTTTTTCGTTTTCCTTTATGACGAAGAAAATCTGCCACTTTTATAAAAAACTGTCAAGTCGAACTAAGATGCTTTGAATCTGTAATGCTGTCCATATTGACGCATTTTATTGGTGTTAGGCAGCGCCCTATTCTCATTCTGGAAAGCATGCCAGTTTTTCCTCGGTTGAGGTTTTGGGTCTGTTGGTGTACCATGCCATGGTGTTTTGGACCATGTTGGTGTGCCATATCCCTTTATTTTGTTCTGTTTCCCCATTGCGACCAAGTACCGTTAAAAAAATGTTTGACTTTTTATATGGTTGTAACAGCGATTTTAAAGCACAACGTAAAATTTGTGCTGAAAATAAAGAACATGCTTGTCGGTACCCAAGCCGATTTGTAATACGTTGTGGATAACGGTCATCGATGCTTCGCCTGGTAAGTTCTTGGTAGCCAGACCCTCGGGAGAGGGTAAAAAACTGAAGAAAGAACAAGTAAAATACCAATGAGCTTTCTCTATTAAGATCAGTTAACTTATAAAAATTAGACAAGGAAACCCATTATAAGGGACAGACTTGCAAGGAAAACAAGATTTAAAAGATGAGAATTTAAGAAAAACTGAAATTCTAACCATTAATTTTATTCGCAATATCGATTTAAATAGTTTCTAGTTTACAGGACTGTCACCTAGAACTGTATTATTTGTTTACCATATATTACTGTAACTCTTGATTTTTCTTTGTACCTTGAATTTGATTATTTATACAGGGTGTCCGGAAACAATGTCAGTAAACTTAAGGAGGTGATTTTAGGCGATAAAGTAATGGCAGTAAGTAATTTACAAAAATGTCGAAATCTTTATAGTTTCCCAGTGACAGCTGATTAAAGTTTTAAAATTTATTTCTTATTATTTTGATGTTACATTTTTTAAGCGGAACAAAAAATATGTACGCCACTGCTGTTTTCTCTTTTGATGACACTGTCATGTAGGCAGTTTAATGGCTAATGCGAAGTACCTTTTGATCATTTTTTTATTTCGGCTTTGTTTAGGAGACTATTTAACTAGAATGTTTTACACTGGCAAAATGTCATAGCAACGGTTTTCTACTGGCAAAATTACTATCTGCACCTACCTGGACAAAATTCACATGCGATTTTTACAGCGACAAAATTTTAATATTTGATCGAAAGAAATTTTGTTACCACGGTTCTGTTAATTATTTAAAATGTCATTGTATTATTCACAAATCAATTTCGGTGATTTATGGTATTATTTCTTGTTAACAAACGTCAGATTAGTTCAGTTCAAAAATGAGTGTCTGAAGAAAAAAACAGATTTGGAATACAATCCATTACAGAAATTAAAAAGGGCAGTGTCGGAGAATATACAGACCCGTAGCCAGAGTTGTATTTTAAGGGGGGCGCAGATATTTTTAGGGGGGGCTAAAAGTTAAGATACTCAGACACATGTATTTTTATAATGTTAAAAATATATAACGCCAACATACCTACTTACGGATAAATGGATATTATCCTTATGCAGCATTGGCATTGGTATAATATCTAGATACTAATTTAAAAAATTAATTGATTTTTGTTGTTATTCTGCACGCTGTGATGTGAATAATTTTTGAGACAAAAAATAATTCATTAAATAAATGAAATTTTTAATGAATGACAATATTTCAGTGGGTTGACAAGAAAGGCCAGGGGGGGGGGCTAAGCCCCCCCTGCCCTCCTTCTGGCTACGGGCCTGAGAATATACCTCCAAATACGCGTATCTCCAAAACTTCCATTTGGCGACAGTTTTCGCAATTTTTATTGATAAGAGATTAGAAGCTTGAAAAGCATACTCCAGCCGAAGAATTAGCAAAAATTATGGACGATTATGCTTACAACATAAAAAAACTAAACGGAGAGGACTACAAAGAGTCAAGTATCAAAAGCATATGGAACACCACGGCGCAGATGCTACAAGAAAAGTACTATTAAGAATTTAATATAAAAATAGACCCATTTACCGACATTGTTTTTAAATCAGCCCGTTTGGCAAAGGACTTAAAACGAAAACAACCTCAAGGTAACCAAGAAAAAAGAAAATAAAGTTCTAAAGCCCTTATAACACAAGAATTATTGGAAATGATAAAAATTCATGACGAAGACACCCCAAACGGTCTACAGAAAAAAATATTTCACTTATTCTCTTTTGAACTTGCCTAGCGAGGTAACGAAGCAGTGAACTGCAAAGTACATTATTTCCAACAAGAATTAGATCTAAAAGGAGAATTTACGGGACGTATCGAATACAATCCCATATTTTCAAAGACCACACAAGGAGGTGCAAAAGCCTTGGCCAGTAACAAATGGTTGGTAAGAAACAACACTAACAAAGATCTTTGTCCTATTCGTCTATTTTTAAAATTATTTGAAAAAAGAAATACCAATCCAGAAATTAGAAGTGATAGGCTTTTTTTGACAGTTCATCCAAATTGGAAAAAAGGAATTTGGTACAAAAACATGCCTATTGGAATCAACAGCATGTCAAAATGGACCAAACTCTCAGCAGAAAAAATCGGCGTCAATACCAAAAAATTTAAAGTAACAAACCATTCACATCGCTCTTTCACTATTTCTGCCCTTGCAAGAAATGGCGTTGGTGAGCATTTTAAACGAGAAGTAAATGTTTAACAAAAATATCCTCGTAATGCCCAAAAATCTGACAGGTTACAACTGACAATGACTTATTATGTTTTGTTGCCCCCCAATATTTCGTTGTTCTGAGGAATCTGAGGTGCCGAGCCATGGAGTCAAATTGAATTGAAAATTTTCAAATTTTAACACGCCGCTATTTTATTTCGTTTATTTCTTATTATTGGTATTATTGTCGTTATAAAAACAGTTATTATTTTGTATGTGTTTCAACATCTAAAGAAGAGCAATTTATTATGGCTGAGCGACGAGTGCGGGGATTTTGATAAGTATGTCATTAGAATTAGTTTTTTATGTGTTTTTCAAATAAAAAATAAAATTGACAAAAATATGATATACAGGGTGTTGAATTTAAAAAAAATGAAATCAGTCTTGTTTTTAAAGTCCGGACCTGAATTTCAAAAAATTTTCATACGGCATTTTGAAGCGATAGCTACTCAAAATATTTCCACCGAATATGAACATTTTATACCGGGTGCTAAAAGAATGATGGCAAAAACAAAAATGAGCCAAACCTTATAAAACACTCTGTATCTAAGTAACGAGGAAAGATGGACCCACTAAAGATAGATTATTTAAAACCCCCAAGATGTCCACTATATCCTGGTGATGTATGTACATTTAGATCCGAGTCACCCTGTTTAGGCTAGCAATAAGCGAATAAATGCCATTTATTTTTTTATTACTCTTTTTCTTGAGAACGGTTGCTCGTAGCGACTTCTACCAAGTATGCCTTTTTCACATAAATATGATAGAGAAATCTATTTTTTGACTTAAATATGTAATACAAGCACGTATAAAAAAGTTATGACTTCTCAAAAGAATAAAAAGACATGTAGGTGGCGCCCTCTACAAGTGGAAGCCATACTGATATCAAATTCGAATTTCGCATTTCAAAAAGCCCCTAGATACCAATTTTAGTTCAAATATGAAGATTATTTCAAAAATTATTTAGAAAAGACAAAAATAAAAATAAAACTTTAACACCCTGTATCTCCGAAATGAAGCATTTCCGGACATAGGTTTATAGGAACTTTTGTTCATATTTTTAAGTAGGGAAACTCGTCCTGAGTTTTTTCGCAATATTAATGAAACACCCTGTATTTTATTACATTAACTTAGCTTAAAAAAATTAGGCTAAGGTTTTAATATCATTTTATGTACGTTGTCCTTTTGTGTCACGTTTCCACAATAAATATATTTGACTTTGAATTTGAATTGAAACGACTTGATCGACGACACACCCTAAATGGCACCATAAAATCGTTTGGACGTCGACGACTGCTCTTCCCACGTAATGTTGGTGAAGGCAGTTTAGAACGATAAAAGTGACTTTGTCCCCCAAACTGAATCTAAAATGATGTCCCTGCTATCAACCTAGGAATTGCAGGAGGGATCAATCAAAGTCGGTTCTTATTTAGTTACAAAATCGGTTTAATCAGTAAATTACTTTAGTAAATGGATATCATGAACGAACTTACACAAGAATAATAACAATAAAGTAGCGTTTGCGTCACTACTAACTAGTCGGTCCTGGTAACCAATTAGGTTTTATTTAAAAATGTATTGTTATGCTGTGTGGATAGTCATTTATGAGTCTAAGAAAACTGATGTAAACAATTAATAATAATGTTTATTTTTAGGTATTAATATTCGTCGACCTGATAGAATCGTTCTGAAACTAACAGGTCTACAGGCTGGAAGCACTCGAGTATTTGTTAATGCTACTGTCCCCGGAGTAGTTGTAAACAAGCCTAATGTTCACACCGTCATGTTCACGGCATTCGTAGACATTGAAATCGTTAATCAGTTTTCACTCACGAAACCTAAAAATGTTCCTGGTACGTCTCTCTTAATGGCTCCATTTTCCCAAATTGATCTAGAAACTAACATGGATTCTGTAGCAAATATTGCATATTAGTAAGTATATTTTGACAATATTTAACATTTTTCCTATATTTCGTATAAGGGTGCACAATAAATCTGATTCTTGATTTAAATATAAAATTTGCCTTAGTCTACAAATTCACCAAGATGCAGGCTGTGAAAGTTTGCTTGTTTGTTGTCTGCTACGTTTAAAAGGCCACAACTTCTTTTGCCTTAGTGCCTTCACATATTGGATGAAAAAAATTACTTTATATTTATTTTTATTGCATAAAATAGGTATAGTTTGTAGATACAAGGACACCTTGTATAGTACAGTATGTCCGCGGATGTGGTTAACAGGAGGACAAATGGTTCAAAAATTGAAAGATGCGAAAAAAAGTCATTCTGGATCAAAAAAAAATTGCTTGTCGAAAAAATAGGAATTACGATGAGAAAATTGATTCAGGGCGTCTCAAAAATGCAAAAACAAAATCAAACAAGAGCAAACAGTCATTTTTTGGGCTTTTAACGTGAAATGATAAATAAAAAACTTGCTCCAAATTTAGTCCTAACCCTGATTCCGAACTTACTGAAGAAATTTATGAAATTAAAAAAAAAATTAAACATTTTTGCAAGTCCGCATTTTACTACTTTTACTTGATTATTACCTTTACATTACTAGACATTAATAAAAATAAATTTACAATGGACGAAACATAATACACAATAGTCATATTGCTGCTTCCTACTGTTATCAAAACTGGCTTGAATATCTTCAACTGATAATGATTCCACTGTTCGCCTAATTGTTAGTTTTAAAATTTCGACATTACTATCCATTGGTTGCGCAAAAGTAAGCTGCTTTATACGGCCCCAAAGGAAAGAATCGGCTAATGTCAGCCATAAAACTGGCCCATTTCTTCCTATCGATCTCACACCGAATTTTCTGTTCAGTCATTCTCTGACCTCTCCAGCGTAATGTGCAGGGCACCCATCGTGTTGAAAATACATTGCGTTGCGATAATCCAGGGGCAGCTCATCAAGATGATCGCAAAAGAATGTATCTAGTAATTGCAAATAGCTCCCTCTGTTACAAGTACCTTCGAAAAAATAAGGCCCAATGATACCCTAATATGAAATAGCACACCGCACATTGACTTTTTTAAAGTACTGACGTCTTGCGGGAATTCTAAATTCAGGATTCTCTTTACTCCAATATCTGACATGTTGAGAAGCAACAGTTCCGTTGGTTAAAAATGTTGATTCATCAGAAAACATTATAAACTTGTGAAAATTTCTATTGACGTTACAAATCTCATTTCCAACCCATAAACAAAAATCTAGCCTTTTAGCTTCATCCCCAGCCCAAGGTTTGGTTGAAATGAGGCTTGTAAGGGTAAAGTTTATTATATTTTAAAACTTTTTGAATGGTAGATTTTTGTACCATGTTTGTAAATGCGTAGGCCTGTTTCTCAAGGAAAGCAATGGATTTTCATTTACAGATTGCAATGTCAAAACTGTACAGTGTACAGGCATCTTCCTCATTATATTGTTTATTCTCTTTTTCTCCTGTTCTTTGAAATTTTTTCACCAGTTTGTGTACACCAACTTTCGAAACGTACACGCCAGGAAATTTGCGTTGAAATTCCTCCACTACGAAGTGATAAGAGCACTGACCATTTCCATAGCATTGCACTATAAAAACTCTTTTTATCCGATTGTGTCAAAAAATGACGTTTTATAGATCAGATATTTGGACGAAAAGTTAACCTTTTCAATAAGGTATTGATTATTGCGCTGGTAGCTAGGCAACCTTTGTTGTCCTAGTCCGAAAAACATTTTGTCGGACGCTAAAATATTTTCAACAGTTTATTTTATTCAATTATTTACAATATTTATATTAAATGTACAATTAGAACAATTTTGAACAAGAACGGGGTGATGTAAATTTGATTTTGAGGATGTGTTATTATTTTTGGTCTCCGTTATGATATTATTCTCCAATGTTGAACTCGATTGGGAGACGGATTGCGACACCTGAGTCGAGACTGACTGCAGGTCAGATTGTGGAATGTTGAATATTTTCTTGGTCAGCTCTAACTTATTACTTAAGGAATCATCTATGTAGCCCTCGGCTACTCCCGAAGACTTCCAGCCTCCATGCCGTTTTAGAGATGTTATGTCTGCTCCCGCATCTACAAGTAATGTGGCCGATGTTCTTCTGAAACAATGTCCCGTGAATTCCTTGACATTCGGCAGTTTTAAGTAAGATGCTATTTCCTGAGGTATAGAGCCAAATTTGTGTATACCGACAACTTGCTTATGGCATTTTCCATTGCGATAAGACACAAAAAATCGCCCATCACTCATATTTGTTGGACGTAAAGCCAGATAATTTCTATAATACTTTAGATATTCTCCAGTCACCGTAAATGATCTCGGTTTGTTTGTTTTATTATAGGGAATTTTTATTAACAAAGCCGTTCCCAAATCTTGTATGTCATCAATTTTCATATGAGCCAGTTCTTCTCGACGACATGCGCCCGCGATTTCAAAAATAAAAGCAACCTGTAATTAAGAAAATTGTTAGTCAGAAATTTAAAATACTATTATATAGTTACATTTACCTTCAACATTAAGTATTTGTCATCTGGAGCATGGCAAAGGAATTTGTGAACCTCTTCTCTAGTTAGGATCCTTGATTTCTTTGGACAATATCCAACACTTTTTTGTTTCAACAATGCTCGTAATCTCATGTATTTAGATATATCAATATTCTGTTTTACATTTACCACTGCACGTAGCATAGAATACTGCGACCACAGAGTAGATGACTTCATAGTTTTCGATAATTCCGCCATATAGACCAAGAAGACGTTTTCGGAGAACGACTGTATATTTTTTTCTTGCCGGTAATCCATAAATTTTTTATAAGCTCTTTCATATATTTCCTTAGATTTTTGTGGCAACAAATGTAACATTACTTCCTTGGCAGTTTCTTGAATGTCAGGTGGTGTACCTTCTATAAGATCATCGTCTATTTCCATTTTTAATTGTGTTTTTCAGGTTTTAAAACTAGCAGAACACGAAAGATTAGTTAAAACTATCGCCTGATTGATAAAACGTCAGTTGATAATATTAATTTAATTATTTGTTAGATCCATGGATACGCATATTACAGGTTTCATTGTTCAAACATTCAAGGGACAAAAAATTACAATGCAAGATGAAATATATTGGTTTTCTTAATTTTTACATTATTTTATAATCCGAGCAAAAACACAATCGGATAAAAAATAACGTATGTTATACGGACGAAAAATGTATTTCGGACTATGCGGGTTACTGGCCTCGGCTTTGCCTCGTCCAGTAATCTCCCGCAATACGTCCGAGAGATACTGCATTTTTCGTCCTTGTAACATAATATACTATTGTTCTACGGTCAGCATTTTCGAGAATATTTATTTTGACATTGACACTAAAAACTACAACAGCAGGTAATAATGTACAGGTATAAAAGTCCTAATATGAAAGTAGTAAAATGCGGACTTGCAAAAATGTCTAATTTTTTTTTTAATTTCATAAATTCCAATTTCCTTCAGTAAGTTCGGAATCAGGATTAGGACTCAATTTGGAGTAAGTTATTTATTTATCATATCACGTTAAAAGTCCAAAAAATGACTGTTTGCTCTTGTTTGATTTTATGTTTTTGCATTTTTGGGCAGGGCGTCTGCCCTGTATAATAAGACTCAATTTTCTCATCGTAATTCCTATTTTTTCGACAAGCAAATTTTTTTATCAAGAATAACTTTTTTTCGCATCTTTCAATTTTTGGTCCATTTGTCCTCTTGTTAACCCCATCCGCGCACATACTGTATACTTGGGGCAATCAGATGAAAAATGAACATTCAGAAAAAAGTAGAATCATTCATTACATTCATTACACTTTCATTTCTTGTCAACATCATTCATTATGGGTTTTTTTCATTTTGCTTCATAAGTACTGTACTCGTCAAGAAGGAAATTTCATTGGGGGGTGTGCAATCCACATGATGTCCGGAAGTGATTAGCAAAAAACTTGGGGGGTAATTCTGCTCGAAGAATAAATAGTACAGGGTGGCCAACTAAGCGGCTGTATCTCGAAAACTGTTTACCTTGCAGCTTCAAAAAAAAAAAAAATTGCTAGAAATTAGTATCAAGGTCGATAAATAGCTGGGGGGTTTAACACTACAAGTTGAAGAAAGGGTGTTTCTTTACACTTTGGTATATTAAAAGTGATTGCAAATAAATCTTTCGCAACTTTAATCAATCATATTACTTTTTGCACTGAAAAGTTTAACTTTTTGTCATTAAGCTTTTGTTTATTTAATAACAACATCGGGAAGATCTTATTGGAATATTCTTTATTGTTAACTTTTCGAGCAAGAGCACCTTAGCCCTAAAGTTTTTTATCATTTCGTGACACCCTGTTTTAATATTATTATGTACCCTCACAAAAAGAGTGTATTACTAGATAGTCGGGAGAGGACAATAAAAGAGGGCTAACAAATGCTTGCCAACGTTTCACTTTATTGGTTTAAAGGTTCTTCAGGGTTAAAATATTCACAGTCGATATAAACCACTCTATGCAGCGGAATTGTTAAAAAATTTAACAACTACATAGAGAAAGAAGACAAAACGAAATTCTCTTTCATTCTCCATACGTGTTCACTGTTCAGAATGGATGCACATTAGAAAGTAAGAAGAACATGGTGTGGTGTTTAAACCGATAAAGCGAAACGTTGGCAAGCATTTGTTAGCCCTCTTTTATTGTCCTCTCGTGACTATCTACCGTTTTAACAAAGACTATCATAGGACACAAAGACTTCCATACATTTATCTACACCTATTACTTTGTAACCAATCCAACGTCAAATTTGAGGGCTAGTATGTCCGTTTAGTAAAAGGTATGAGTATGTAATATTCAGTGCGTTTCAAGAAATTTTTTAACATTGATTGTTTTAATTTAAATAAATTAATTATGTTGACTAACTGCTTCTTGCTGTGTCCTGTGTGTGCACAAACCTTTTAACCTGAAATTATCCTTCTCGTCCAATAAGTTAGCACTTTCGGAACTTGTACTAATACATTTTATTGTAGTTTACCTGGTCACCAAGTCCCTTCAACAGAATTACTAGCAGAAAAGTCGGTATATAACACGGGAGATAATGTTGTAACCCTGACACCCGACGGTCAGTTAAAATCATACGGCATATTGGGTCATGCCTTGTTAATAATTACCTCGACAGATGCAAATGGCCTTAAACAGAAATTAAATATTGTGGTTGAGGTAAGAATAGTTTTCCATTAAGTTACACGAGTTTTTCTAAAAAAAAATTGTTTACATTTTAGGTAAAACCAATTCAGTACATGAGCCTTAACATCCACGCCCATTGGCGGGTTAGTTTTAATAATCCAATTTATGTCGTACCATTGGGAACTGATTTTTTATTGGTAGCATCTTACCATGACAATGTGGGAAATCGTTTTCATGCTGGTCCAACTGAGCTAAAAGTTAGATCGAGCAGGTAAGAGAAAATAGCTATAAAATTCCTTATGTATACTTCTTCTTGGGGTATTTGTCCGTTCCGGATATTGGCAACTATGTTCGCTATAATCACTTGTTACTGCGGCCATAAATAATTGTGTGGTAGTTTTTGAAAACAAAGTTCGAAAGTTCGTTTGCTTCTTACACCTCTTTTTCCAAGCACGTTTTCCTGTAGTATGGATAGAATCTGCTCTCATTCCTCATAATATTAACAAGATGCTTCATTTTTTATGTTTTTATTGCGATTACGACTTCGTTTTCCTTGTTCTTTGGAGAGTGGTGTTTGTTGTCTAACATTCTTCGATAAAGTCACATCGCAAAGGCTTTTAATCTTGTAGGCTTGTAAAAGTTTTTGAGCACTAGACGGAAAAGTACAACTTTCAGGGTGCATAGTGCGTATTGAATGTCAAGTTGTGACTTTTTAAATATATTTCCCATTCTATTATATTTTTATTATTTTATTCTCAAGAGTAAAGGATTCAATTAACGTGCTTGACAAAAGTGGAGTATATTTGTTGTCCTGTAACTCATGCACGGCTAAATATGCTGGTCAGACAGGACGTCGTTTTAATATTAGAATAAAAGAACATTTAAACTCTCAGAAATCGCCTAAAGACAACAGATCAGCCTTTGGCCTACGTAGAGAGAATTTGCATAATTTTAATACTTAAGATAACTTTAAAATGCTACATAATGCGAATAAAGGCCATAAGCTGAATTCTTTAGAAAATATAGAAATAGCCATATTAGAGATTAATAATCAGATTGAGTGTTTGAACGATCCTGTCAACGCCCACTACAGAGAAGCAGCGAGAATTGTGAATGAGTTTAAGTAGTGAATGTTTGTTTAAATAATCGTACCTCCTTTTGTGCAACCTAGATGTCACTCTGGTTCGGTATATTTTGTTTTATTTTTTAAATGTTTTTTGGGTTTATCCCATTGCTCAATTTTATATAGTTAGTTAACCTGTGTTTGCCATTGTGAACTTGTTTGTGTCCTTAATGTAAAGTTTGTGATTATATTATGTAGGTAATACCTAATAATTTTTATTTTGAATTGAGATTATAATACAGTGTGTCTACTTAAGTTCGCACCATATGGAAAACTTTTTTATTATTAATTTTACGAAAAAAAGTTATTCTTCATAAAAAGTTCTGCTTAGTCCAAAACCTAAAATGCAACCATCAGATATTAATTTTTTTCAGTCGTATACGAGGTATATCAGAAAATATAAATTTTGCTCAAGAATAAAGTACCTTCATTTTTGACAATATCGAAAATTGTTATTAAGAAAAGTTGATCAGAACTAAAAACTACGTTCAAATATGCAATTTACATCCAATTATATGATTTTTTTTTAACTACAATAACAATTCAAATTTAACTGTAGGGACGTGAAATCTAGGATGCACTGACAAACAAATGATTTCTTCATAGCAAGAATTGTTTGACAGTGAACGTCAAATAAAATTTGTTAAGATGTCGGTGTGTGGTTTGTGGAAGAAAAAATAGAAATTGTGTTAATCGTTGGTGATAATTATAAAACTTATCGTGAAGCAGCTGAAATATTTAACAACAGACAGCCAGGGAAAAATATACACCATACATCAGTAATGAGAATTATGGAAAAATTCAAATCATAATAACATAATCATAAAACGTTAATAATAAATTCACAAACAAGCGTCAAAAAATCGTTGCAAGTGAAGAGCTAAAGTTAAATGTAATGCTATCTGCAGTGGAAAATCCTAAATTGTCCCTGAGAAAAAGGGCATCTTCGCTTCCAGATAAAATTGGTAAAGACACACTATCAAAAATCTTTAAAGAGAACAAGTTTCATCCATATAAACCACAATTTATCCATGCTTTTAAACCTGGAGACTACGACAGACGACTAGAATTTTGTTTTCTTATTCACTCACTTTACGATTAAAACTCGCGATCAATATTATTTTAAAACTAACGTTTGGTGCGGCATTTACAAGGATAAAATCATTGGCCCTTTTTTTTTCGACAATCTATGACTTCTCAACGCTATCTAAATTTTTTACAAAATCAGTTGCATGATTTTCTTCGTGACCTTCCAAGACATGAACGGCAACAAGTATGGTACCAGCAGGATGGCGCAACATGTCGTAGTACGATGGAAGTAAGGCAATACCTTGAAAATATCTTTAATGGAAGGTTAATTCATAGATATTACGATATTTTTTGGCCAGCTAGGGCGCCAGATTTAACCCCATTAGATTTTTTCTTATGGGGTTACTTAAAAGAAAAGGTATATCAACACAGGCCATTCACGAACGTAGAACATTTGGAAACAATTATTACGGAAGTAATTCAGGGTATAACTCCGAATATAATTAGAAATGTATTGAGGGAATTTTCTTCTAGAACGGAAACCTGTATTGTAAGAGAAGGCGGATACGTTGAAGCAATAGTGAATTGATGATAAATTATTACACGCTTGTTACGCAATTAACAATATTAGCATTGTATTCATGTAGTTGATAATCATTGTAAAATAAATAATTTTGTTATTTATCAATTTTTTAATGCATCATCAAAATAATGTAATATAGAGGTTAAGAGACATAAAGGTTATCAAATGTTTAACGAATAAAGAGATAACTGATTCAATTTTTCGATATTTTCATAAATACTTTACTATTGGGCAAAATTCATATTTTCTGATATACCTCGTATACGACTGAAAAAATTTAATATGATGGTTGCATTTTAGGTTTTGGACTAAGCAGAACTTTTTATGAAGAATAACTTTTTTTCGTAAAATTAATAATAAAAAGTTTTCCATATAGTGCGAACTTAAGTAGACACACTGTATAAATAAACTTTTTAGACAGCTCTTGAAAATGGTTTAAGAAATCGAAACGCGTAGAGCAAAATATTAAATATTCCTCTTCAATATGAATAATATTCACCCCGGAGATATATATGATTCAATTTACTGTTAATGTTGCATAGAATAAAAACCACTATGAAAAAAAAATACACAATAGCTAAAAAAGAGTATGATATAGCATTAAATAATGCTAGATGAATATTCTATGCCAATAAAATAATATCCTCAGATAACAGAAATAAAAAAAATGTTGTCAATAAGCAGTGAGTTAAAGGGAAACCATTGAGCAAAACAGATTTTCAAATCAAAGGAGAACCACTGGTTATAGCTGAAAAGTATAACTTTCTAATTGAAACAGTACCTGATTTATTAAGTAATATAAAACACTATTCATTTCACTGTAACATAAAGGAAAATGATAAATTTATTCTTATAAAACCTTGTATTCCTGAAGAACTACTTGAAACATCTCAAAAACTAAAAAAATAAACTTAGTAGTGGAGAAGACAAAAAACTTAAATAACACTAAAGACACAACATATGATACTTGAACACAGGTTGTCTATGACAGAAAATTCCATCGTACATGTGCATTAGAATATTCAATAATTTGCCTAACAATATAAAAATGCTTGAAAACTTAAATCAATTCAAACGGAAAATAAAGCAACTCTTAGTAAATCTAGAACCTTACAGGCTGGAAGATTGTTTTAGTATAAGTAATAGTAGAGGAATAATAATAGGAAGGAATAAAAGTTGAGGTGACGCTATTTCATTTCATGCTGTTCTATTGTATGTACTGTAAAGATATGTTTTGTAATTGCTAGATCTGAAATAAAGAGTTATGTTATGTTATAAATAAAAAACATTTCTTTAAAGTCATCTTCATAGGATATGTTTGCAGACCCAGGTTTATATGAAATTTTTGGCTTATTTTGAGTTGACCAATATGTTCTTAAAATTATCTACACCACTATTTCCGATGTATTAAATTTAATATTTATGAAATTTTAGATGCGATTTAATAAAAGTAACATCATTCCCTGAAAACGGTACCATATTGATTAACACCAAAAAGGAAGGTCACACTATGTTGAAGGTGTGGGCGGATGGAATCCAGAAAACAGCTGATTATGTCAAGATTCACGTGGAACAATCTGTTAAACCTTTGCTGGTAAGAAAAAAATACCTGACGTTATAGTATTTACTAGAAGGCGACTGGAATTAGTTGTGATTTATACAAAATAAAAAAGGCAAAGAAAGCCAATCCCGGTAAATTTTGAAAATGTTATTTCTATTTAACTATGTTGGTCATGGATTTATTTTTCAAATTTTCTGTCATTCTGTGTGCGATTAAGTAATCATGGAATCGTAAAAATAACGACTGTAGTTGCTTTTCGAATTTTATAAACTCATGGAGTCGTAAATGTGAAGAAACAGGTACATAAGTCAAATCCAGATGACCCAATACAAGTGTTAAATCTCCTGAAAACCTTGATCGCGAGAATATTCTCTGTAAGAAAATTCTCCCGAGAATATTCTCTAGGGAAGTTTTTTTACATAATCTTCTCTGAAAAATTTTGCAATGATTTTTAAAAGTTTGACCTTCTCTAACCTTTTCTATAACTCTGGTAACAGTGTTTTACGTCGGCGCTTCTAGGGGAATCCGAGTATAACAGTAATTCAGGGAAATCCCCTAGAAGCGCGAACGTATACTCGTATACAGCTGTGTGAATTGTAAATGATGTGGTGAGACTAGTTTTATTTTGGCGTTCCGTTCGACTCAATTTAGACCGTCTATAAGTATAAAAACATGGAGCAAAATAAATTAAAGGGTATCACAAAACCAAAAAGTAACGTTTGAAAATATTTTAATACAAAAAATCTCGCAAAAAATGTACTGTAAAACTTTTATTTCTTTTTATTGCCATTTCTCGCCATTTTCTTACCATTCTCAGAAAATTCTCTAACTTGAGAATATTCTCCAAAAGACTATTACCGAGAATTTTACATCTCTAAGAAGATACATGTCATATATTACAAATCAACCACCACGGTCGATGATTTGAAAAAGGTAACTAATGATTTTTTTCTTGCCTCCTGGGCCTCGACATAAGAACGCAACCTAGTCATAGCGCTAAAACCTAAATGTGAAGGCTAAAATAGGTCTGGTACACTCCTAAATCAGTAACCAAATAAATCGCTTTTTATCGACTACCCCCTATATAACAGTAGTTCATTTGCACCATTTTTACCAGGGCTGTTCGCGGAGAAATTGTATAACGGTAAAACGTAAAGTTATTCGTGAATGTCTTCACGAAATAGGGTAATGTTTCTGTCTTTTCGTGGAGTTCTGCGAGAAATCAGGATGACAACTTATTAAAAATGAGTGGAGATTTATTTTTCCCGCTTTCCCTTTTTTTCGTTGAGGCTTATTGCTTTGGACCAGTGTAAGTCAGACATAAATCCATGAAAACAATAGCAAAGGACTCCATGATAAAATTCTCAGTGTAATAATTGTAATGGTTTAATACCGGCATAACTTAACTAGCAATGTGCGCTAAACTCGACTATCGATAGTAGGTAAAAAATATGTATTGATAGTCAAAACGATCTACAGCTCTCCACCACTACGGTGGAACACAATCCAAAACGTTCAGTCCGAGAAAGATCCCAAGCGTTATGCTTTCGTAAGACTTCTATGCTTAGAAGTTTAAACAAGGATCTGAGCCTTCATAAAATCCAGATAGTTCAAGCTCTAAAACCAAGAGACCTTTCAGCACGTTTACAATTATCCATTATGGGTAAAAATAAAATTACTTGTTATGTTTCACTATTTATTCAGTTACCTGACACGCGTGTTTCGACTCTTTCGGGTCATTTTCAAAGAAGTTCTTCTTTTCTCTATCTCTGCCCTAACGTCGTCTGGCAGTAGTGGCTCCTTCAGCGACGTTGATCATCCTCGTCGGACAACATATCTGCAATTGGGTCTCCCCTGGTGACCTTGTAGGCTTCGATTAAGTTGGATTCATCTTTGTCTAAGAAAATCTCGATTTGACCCTCTTTACTCTAAAGATATCCAACTCCAGATAGCACGTGCAGTTACCCATCGGCTGGCGAAGTGTAACTTGGTCAAACATCTAACCTGTTTTAGTTAATATAAAGTGCACAGAAGTACTTTTTTGAAAATGACCCGAAAGAGTCGAAACACGCGTGTCAGGTAACTGAATAAATAGTGACATAACAAGTAATTTTATTTTTACCCATAATGGATAATATACGGTTTCACCAAGAATGTAGCCCAACGCAAGTTAATTACGTTTACAATTTGCGAAAATCATGTTAACACGTGTAATTAATATTCACAACTTGTGGAATTTTGACGAGGCTCAATTTCATTTATCAGGTTGCACAAATAAACAAAACATTAAATTTTTATACTAGTCGCCACTAAAAAACTTGCCAACTATCTATGTACAGGGTGTCCCAAATTCAAGGGTGACCATTGGGATCTCGCAAACTATAAGAGATACGAAGAAGTTTAAATTGTGGCAAAGTTGCACAATTTGGTGTTCAATAAAATGCCTTTTTAAAATTGAGAAAATTCCCAGTACTTCTGAAGATATCTGGAAAAAAGCGAAATTAAGAAAATTTGTTTTTATTTTTTTCTAACTTTCTTTAAAGAGAAATTATGAAATAAACTGCACTTTTTTATTGCCACTTTTTCACCTCTACAGAAAAGCGCTTTCAGTTTTTGAATCCGACGTTTCTATGTCAGGGGTCCATCATCAACTTCATTTTTTTTAATACGGACCTGGATGTTTTACTTCGGATTTCGAAAGAGCTCGTTATTCTAAAAACAGGTATGTATCACACTTATTATGTTATTGAACGTTTCATCTGCCTTGTCGCTGCCTTCATACAAAAAAAAATTATGAAACAAAAATATATAATCAATCAATATAACTTAACAAAAATTTATTACCACATATCAACTGTAAAAACTACTGATACAAGTTTATTATTATTATGTTATAATAAACAACACATAAACAATCTCATAAAAGATATTCAAATTGTAAGCCCTCAGCTTTAATGCATTTTGCACTAAGCCGTCGCAATTTTAAAATCGAACGGTGAATGAACCTAGCAGGAATGGCTGTAATTTCTCGGATTAAATTTTACTTCAGTCCATTTATGTCATTTGGTATCACACGATACAAACGATTTTTTAACTATCCCCATAAAAAATAGTCCAGCGGATTTAGATCTGGACTTCTAGCAGGCCATCGCACAGGTCCATGGTTTCCAATCCATTTATTTGGACAGTATATTTAAATAGTTTGTTATTCCCCGTCCATTGTGAGAAGGAGCGCCGTCATGTTGCCACCATAATTGCCGCAGAATATTTAGAGGCTCATCATCTCCGAGATGTTCGAAAATATTTAATATTAATTCCCTATACCGCTCAGATGTTAAGCTTCCCTCGTATATTATAGGGCCAAGAATTTTATTTCTCCACATGCCGACCCACACACTAAAAGAAGTTCGCCCCTGTGGTCTGACTTCTTGATGTTGCCGGGGATTTTCTATTGACCAATAATGTTCATTATGACAATTAAATAAACCGTTCGTTGAAAAATTACATCCGTCGGTCCAGATTACGTTCGACAAAAAAATGTTGTCTTCTAAAAGTGTATTTTGAAGCCAATTGCAAAAATCCATCCTCCGGATGTCATCACCAGGTCTACGTGTTTGGCTTAGATGGATTTTGTAAGGTCGATATTTGTTTGAATTTAGTGTTCGCCATACTCGCATTCTAGGTTTTTTCAGCTCATTTTTCAAGTATAGCTGCGAGGAGCATTATTAATTCTAAATTAGAAATATGTCAATAGCCAAATTTAGAAAACATTAATTACAGATAAAAAGTCATACCGTATTTAAAATATTTTCCTCTTCAACCGGATCAATTCGACGACCGTATGTATCTCTTGGCTTGCTAAAGTTTCCGATTTGCAACAAGTTTTTATCCAGTTTAGCAAAAATATTTTCATACGGTTGCACTCGTTCGGGATATTGAATTAGATACCGTTCACAAGAAATTATAGAGTTTCTATTTGAACTGTAATAAATGTGTAACATATTTGAAAACATATTTTTACTATAAAATTACAAAAAAGAAAATAGCTATACCCTCAACAACTAACAAGCATGTCAACATAAAATATGCTATAATGGTTGAGCGTATAATGTTTTGTCTCGTAGCCACCTTTAATTTGTTATTTCAATTTTGTCTGATTTTTCCATGATATAGAAAATGAAGGCAGATATAGTAAACATAACATAAGTGTGATACATATCTGTTTTTAGAATGACTAGTTCTCTCCAAATCCGAAATAAAACATCCAGGTCCGTATTTAAAAAAATTAAGTTGATGATGGTCCCAAGACATCGAAACATCGGATTTAAAAACTGATAGCGCTATTTTGTAGAGGCGAAAAGGTGCCAATGAGGAAATGCAGTTTATTTTATAATATTTCTTTAAATAAAGTCAGAAAAAAATAAAAACAAATTTTTCAAATTTCGCTTTTTCCAGATATCTCCAGAAGTACTGAGAATTTCCTTAATTTTTAAAAGGCATTTTACTGAACACCAAATTGTGCAACTTTGCCACAATTTAAACTTCTTCGTATCTCGTAGTTTCCGAGATCCCAATGGTCACCCTCGAATTTGGGACACCCTGTACTTAAAAATTCTTCAATAACAATGGTTTATTTTAGGATCATTTAACAATGGGCGATACCGTATGTCTATGGTCTCCCGTGGTATCTGAATACAACACTCCGGGAGTTTGGCAGAGTAGCGATCCGAACCTGGTCGAGATAAATCCAGCATTGGACATCGGCTTCGTTGGAAATAAAATAGGAACCGTTACATTAACGCATTCTTTCCTACGTTCAGCCCCCATACACTTGCAAGTGTATCCCGTCAAAGTAATTGAATTTTTGTTGCTTCCCAATTTTATATTAACAAATGGGGAAGAGAACGCCTTAACGAGGTTCGTGCTGGTGTTGCAAAGTGAGAAGACTGTGGGAATAAAAACAAATAATTTGGTAAGTTTTTTACGTTGTTTCGCTTTAAAAACTTAAGTTTTCCTACCGTGTATGTGTTTCAACATCTAAAGAAGAGCAATTTATTATGGCTGAGCGGCGAGTGCGGGGATTTTGATAAGTATGTCATTAGAATTAGTTTTTTATGTGTTTTTCAAATAAAAGATAAAATTGACAAAAATATGATATACAGGGTGTTGAATTTAAAAAAATGAAATCAGTCTTGTTTTTAAAGTCCGGACCTGAATTTCAAAAAATTTTCATACGGCATTTTGAAGCGATAGCTACTCAAAATATTTCCACCGAATATGAACATTTTATACCGGGTGCTAAAAGAACTATGGCAAAAACAAAAATGAGCCAAACCTTATAAAACACTCTGTATCTAAGTAACGAGGAAAGATGGACCCACTAAAGATAGATTATTTAGAACCCCCAAGATGTCCACTATCTCCTGGTGATGTATGTACATTTAGATCCGAGTCACCCTGTATATAATATGTCAACATTTAGTTCAGCCGTTTTTAAAATATTCGAATTTGATAAATTGAAGTGATGATAATCGAGTTGTCGAGGCGTTCCGCATGCTTCAACGTAACATATTTGTCGCTTTGCCTTAAATTGACACATTGAGTAAGGAATGGCCGGCTAATAAGACTGACCTAAGTCGGTTAGATATTTTCCTGTGGGAATTTCTAAAAAATCGAATTTATTATGACGGACCTCAAAATATACAAGTGTTGAGACAAAGGACTGAACAAGAAATATTCATGCTCAATACAGATCAAATATTGGAAAATGTGTCAGATGTCGTGGCGGATATACAGAACACATATAGTTATTTACTTCACTTTATATCAAAAATTATAAAATATAAATTTCAATTTACAGTAAAGCGACAAATATGTCACGTTGAAGTATGCGGAACGCCTCGATAACTCAATCATCATCAATTCAATTTATCAAAATTATAAACGCAAATATTTTAAAAATGGCTGAACTAGGGTATTTTACTGTTTTTTGCAAAGTATCTTAAATTGATTATATGAAATAAAATCGCTAAATAGCCGCCATGCTTATTTGGGCGTGACGTCACTTGTATTATAGTCGACAAGCAAAAACCGCAAGTACGCGTTGTATAGTTATGGTATTATCTATAATTAGTTCTCTGTTTAATTGCCAATGATGAGTTGCAATCGCCCTAATGATGTTAGCATTAGGTTTGTTCCAACCCGACCAAAGTACCCCGTCCGCGAACGATCATTTCCGGCCTGTCGATTAATTTTTGAACTTGGCAATCGATTGTTTTAGTGGTAATTTAGTTTGGGGACGGTACTCGATAATATGTCGTGTTAAAGTTTGTCATAAGGATTACGGATGTGCGATACGATTCGATTATTTCAAGTACCGTAACCTTGAGGTCCGATATTCGATATTTGACATTCTTTCGGGTCATTCGGTTCAAATCGTTTGATGGGGTTTTATGTTCCAGTTGGTACATCGATACATAGAAATTTTAAGTCCGATATATCGATATTTTTAAACATCGTATATCGTTACAAGCGTTTCACTGCCTGTAACATATAGACTAAAATACGCGCTTTAAGACTTAAGCATTAAATTAATCTTGTATTCGTATCAATAAAATATAATATGTTTAAGTTTCTCAATCACATAATATCGTATATTCATTTATTTCACAACTAATTTATCAAATACCGTATTGAAATTCACATGTCCAGGGGCAGCGGAAGACCTGTTGTGTTTGTTTAGAGCTCAACACGCGTAAAAATTCCCCATGTGGATTTAACACGGGAAATTTTCACGCCATATCCGAAAAGAACATGAATTTGTGACAAAACAGTACGAATCTTGGCTTGAACAACTCAACACCCGCTTTGAAAACGTTCCGCCGCCCCTGCACATGTCTGTCAGAACTCAATCGAATCAATGGCTCATACCATATTCAAATTCAAATTCAAATAATTTATTTCTTCAATTTAAAAGCACAATACAATAATTGAAGGAAACGTCAAAATCACTTAAAGCTAATAAATCTCAATAAAGAAAAGGTGAAGCTATAAAAATAGTTAGTTAAAATTAAAGTAAAACACACACTACTTGGTAACACTAAACGTTAATAAAACATGGAATTCTTGGACATTAAACACTCACTGACAAACAATTACACATCCAACCATCAACTAAAAAAATCATCCAAACAGTAACAAGTCTTTTGAAGTAAAAACTTCTTAGCTTCCTCTTAAACATAAGTACACTTGATGCATCTTTCACGTCCTGAGACAAGGCATTAAAAAATTTACAACTATTAAAATAAAAGTTTTTCTGGTATAGTGTTGTCCGATGCCTACCAGGTGTCAAGAGCCCTCCGCTTCTGATATTATAATGCAGTCGAGCATTTCCAAAATTAAACTGTTCACGGTGTTTAAAAACATACAAACATGATTCCAAAATGTATGTATCATAAAAGGTAAGTATCTTTAGATCTTTATAAGCATGGCGACATGTTTGTAATCTTTTCAACCCGGCAATTATTCTAATAGCATACTTCTGCAGACGAAAAACACGAGCGGTCTGAGCCCCAGTACCCCAATTTAAAATTCCATACCTCATACGGCTATGGAAATTTGCATAATATACTGTCAGTAGCGTATCCTTACCACATTGTTGAGAAAGAAAATTGAAATCATAACATACACTCCGCAATTTGGCGCATAGGAGGTCTATATGACTGTTCCATTGAAGTTTATAATCAAGAGTTATTCCCAGCATTTTCGTATTGTCGCTGCAGTAAATGGGTTTTGATGTACCCGACAGGAGAATAGGGAGATTATTTACCGTTTGTGGCTGCCTAGACAAAGTAAACGATAGTACTACCGTTTTATCCCGATTTAGCTGTAGAAAATTTTTCTGTGACCAAGTTAAAACTTTCTCGTACACATTCTCTGCAATAACCTGAACTTGACGTGGATCCTCGTAAGTAATTAATACATTTGTGTCATCTGCATAACATACCGTGTAGACGTTCGATTTGTCGTTTAGAAAATTAATTATGTCATTTGAGAAAATTAAATAAAGAAGAGGACCTAATATTGAACCCTGTGGTACTCCCCGTTTAAGACAAATTTTCCCGCTTTTCGTATTATTTATGTTCACAAATTGATAGCGGTCTTCAAGATAAGATCTAAAAAGCTCTTTAGGAATACCTCTTATTCCGTATCGATCGAGTTTAATCAACAGTAGTTCGTGATGGACCAGGTCGAAAGCACGAGAGAAATCCACAAAGAGTCCCAAAGCTGTTAACCTTTGATCGAGAGCATCAACAATTTTTTTTTGAAATGAACACAACGCCGTCTCTGTGCTCTTATTTTTCGTGAAACCATGTTGACCAGCTGAGAGGGAGTTATTACTAGTCATAAAATTTAATAATTGTTCTTTCATAAGCATTTCGAAAATCTTTGAAATACTCGTGAGCAAACTTATCGCCCTATAATTCGAGTAACCATTGGTATCATCCTTCTTAAAAACTGGTCTTACTGAAGCTAGCTTTAATTTATTTGGAAAAGTACCTCGAAATATACATAAGTTAATAAGAAATTGAAGAATATCACTTAATTCCGCTGAACATTTTTTTAGTAAACTGTTTGATATTCCGTCTACACCGCTAGCATTAGAATTTTTTAGATTATTTATGTATCTCTGTATATCTAATTTACACACCGGTTGCATGAAAAATATTCTACCCGAAGCAGGGACGGTTGCACTCACAAAATCAAAATCTTTATTCTGATAATTACAACTTGTGTTTGTAAAAAAAGTATTAAAATTATGTGCTGCGGTTTCATCAGACAACATAGAAAGAGGAACAAGGATCATACCTATTAATTGTTTTTTTTTATGTTAGATTCAAGGGTGGAGATGTCGAGCTGATGTAAGGAAACTTGTTAGGCCTTACGGATTTAAATGTTTCATGAAATTCTCCAATGATTCACTTGCCATTACTGTGGATGACATGTTTAATATTTCTAATAGTTGGGTACCAGAGACAGGTTCGTATATTTTAATTATGTATCATTATGATTTTCGTATTAGTATGCCAATGTAAATACAGTAAGTTCAAAAAGTAACTTATTGGCTTAATATAATGTAAAGTAAGTTCACCACATGGTTCTAGAGCTACAACGCCTGAGGAGGCAAGGCGGTAAATTGGATAAGCATAAAAGGGATCGCGATGGTGGCAGCATAGGCGTGCGTAATGATTTCGTTTTTTATAATATAAAAAGAAATACCTATTGATTTATTAATAACAAGCAAAAAGAGACAAAACAATTATCAAGGCTCGGGTGATAATTTGTGACCCAGGAATTGGCGCTGTATTAGATGTGGATTGCCAAATTTACCAAAATAAATGATTAATTAATCTTTCTTAAATATTATCTTCACCGGTTTAAGAATATAATAAATTATATAAAGCGATTATAATTTTCAATGCAAGGGGGAATATAAACGGAGTATATGGTACAGGGTGTATACAATATACAGGGATATCCATACGTCTTATTGTTTTATGTAATATATTTGAATTACATACATAGAGTATTTCGGCAATAATGTGTATTTTCAACAGTAATATACCGATAGAGGAGGCGTCTTATCGGTAATACCGATGTTTTTAACAAGAAATCGATTTTCTGAAAAATTTTTACGAAATGTAATTTTTACTTATAATCTGATATGATCCCGAGAGCTTTAGCTCGAGGGTCTTATCTTTGATTATAAGTAAAAAATACATTGAGTGAAAATTTTCTTGGAAAATCGAGTTTCGAGTGAAAAACGAAGGTATGAAGATAAGAAACCGCCTCTAGAGGTGTATTTTATTGGATAATTTACTGAACATAAAAATGAAGGCCGTCTGATAAAGGTAAATATACAAGTTAAAGGTGTTACTAATTTTTTATTTAAGTAAAAAAGCTACAAGCGTCTTTTCGAGCTAGCGGTAGTCTTATCGGGTAAGACGACCGTTACCAAGGTGGTTGCTATGAAAATGAGCGTTTTGATTGGTTCAATAAAAGTGAGGTGAATTATCACATTCCGTAAATTCCTTTTGTTACCGTAATAGTAAATATTAGTTTAACCAAACCTACCTATTTTCAAAAGTTGATATTAAAGCTAAGATAACAAAGTTTAAAGTTGATTTTTGATTTTACTAAATAACTTTGTAAAAAGTAAACGTTTTTGAAATTTGGTATATTAAGAAAATAAATGATGAAAATGTAATTTGTAAGATTTTAAATAATTCTATATAGCAGTCACGGCTCCTCGCCCGGTCCGCATCTAGACATTCCGCTATAGGATTCGGCACCCGTCTCTATTCTGATTGGATGATTTCAAACGTCTCTATTCTGATTGGCCGAATCTTAGTACGGTGCCGAATTACATAGCGAAATGTTTAAACAGTGCTGAAATGAAGAGTGAAATGAAACTTATTTTTACGGAATGAGGTGCCCAATTACATAGTGAAATGATTAAGCGGTGCTGAAAAGCGGAGCGGAATCTTATCAGCTGAGCGGCTGGCAGAAATTTGTTTGCCCCTTTTATAGACTTATATTGGTTAAACAGCGCTAACACGGCATCTAATCCACCTTTTTGGTTCCAATTCGCCTTTTTCAAGTTCACCGGCCAATTATTTACCAGCCCTTTTTGATTCGATCTACTTTAAAAAAGACTAAGAGTCATAAAAAAACTAAAAAAAGTCATGAAAATACTAAAAAAGTAATTATAAGAAAAAATGCCCATAGTGGGAATCGATCCCGCGGCCTATGTCATAGCACCTAAACGCTATATACACTAACTAACAATTTTAAGTTAATGTAGTAACAGTAGAATGAAAGCGGCGGTGCAGCCAATCAGAACGTCTTATTTTTGAAAGAGTTTTGCCAATCAGAATAGAGACGTTTGAAATCATCCATTCAGAATAGAGACGGGTGCCGAATCCTATAGCGGAATGTCTAGATGCGCCAGGTCCATGCCTGGAACCGATCCTCAATGATTATGTCATAGGCAAGTAGTGTTTAGTGGAAGAGTCCGTAGCAGAGAAGCTTCAGAATACTCGTCGACACCGTGTCTCGCATACATTGAATAAAAAATTTAGCGAAAAAAGTTTTACAATACAAATTAAACTACCATCTAAAAGTATTGTTAAATACACAGAGTGATCCGTTTAGTCCTAGCAGACAAAAGTTTTTATTTATTAAATGGGATTTTTCTTAAATTTTTTTACATTTTTTGATTCTTTGTCACATTCTTAGTTCACTAGCGAAATCTGCAATTAAATCACTTTAATCAATCAATCAGTGAATCATCTTTCTTTTATAGGACAGTATGCCTGCAAGTTGGTAACCCTAATGCAGAACAATTCAGAAGCAGCTATTTTAAGTACAGATTTGATACTTTGGGCTGTAACGGAAGATGGTGAAGTCGAATCAGAAAAGATGAACATTAAATTTTTACCAGCAGTTTATGTACAAAATGAAATAGTATTGCAGGAAAGTAGCAATACTGGGGAGTTACTCGTCAAAGGACTTCCAGAGGTTCTAGATCAAATAACAGTAAGGGTTTTAAATTCCTTATAGTTAAAATATTTAATAATGATTTAATTCATTATAGTAGTTTTTAATTTATTTCTCTGATCGTTCTCGACATTATAAGCTCAAATTTTACATGTATGTAATCTATAGCACGTCTGGAAAGTATCACAAACACAATTGGCAATTTTAATTAAAAAATATATTCTTGGACACACAAAAAATCATAGATGAGACGATGTTTACACACAAAAAAAACTACCTACTTACTAATGCAATGACCTATTAGCTCGTTACATTTTCTTAAACGATTAGGCATAGCCAATCCCGTCCATATGTTGTAGTCACACCTTCCGAAACTCTTAAAGTAGAGGTTATTCATTGGTTTCAATTACGTAGTACCATCCTTTAAGCTTTAATTTTTATTAAACCCCAGATATTTTTAATGGGACTAAGGTCTGGTGAAGCTGCAGGCCAAGGAATCGTTTTAATTTGCTGCGCCCGCAAGAAATTGATTGTAAACGCAGAAGTATGGCAACTGGGATTATCTTGATGCAGCCTGGAGGATAGATCCGTCTGAAAACAAAACGTTTGCTGCTTCAATACAAAAACCATTTGAGATTTCGCAATATACCCTGTAAAGTCCATCCGAACATATTTCGTTTGACGTAATAACTGCAATAATAGATTTATTATATTGTAAACACCCAAAAAAACCCCGTTACCGTAAAATGGGGTTACTTTGCCTGATGTGGTAACTTTGCCAAACGTGTAGTGAAATTAAATAAAATTCATTTTTTAAATTTGGCAACACTGTAGTGTTGTTTTAGAATGTCCGAGCAACAAGTGGTGGTGTAACTTAGCGTCTGCGATAAAATATTACAGTAAGTTAAACTTCATTAACTAAATATAAGTGGATATGTATATTGCTATATTTACGCATGTCTGAACACGTTGCTATACTAAGGCGTGTGGAAAGAAAACCGATAACAGTAGATATACCAGTTTTGGATATGAGGTAGATTATTATAGGTTAGAGTTGTAAATGCATTAGATGTTGCCAAACTGCTACACAAAGGAAAATTAATTCGGGTGGCAAAGTTACCCAGCATTTTTGTTCTTGGAGTATCTTTTGAATTAAATCAGCTTTTCGTTTTTCTAGGAAATGCCGCGGGAGTATATAAGACAATTAGGTGCCCGACGGTACAAGGATTATACGGACGAGGATTTGGATAGGGCCGTTACTGCTGTACGACAAAAAAGGATGAATGCAAAAGTTGCTGCTGACACTTTTAATATTCCTCGTAGAACCATCCTAAATAAAATTAAAAACTTGCACTGCGGTAGTGTGGGTGCACCAACAGTTTTATCAGAGGCCGTAGAAAGAAGCTTTGTAGATGTTGTCATAGCTTGTTCGGAATTTGGAAGCCCTCTTAGACTGTTTGACCTACGCATGGTAGTGAAAAGCTATTTGGATTCTAATGGTTTGACGATAGCTAAATTTTCAAATAATTTGCCAGGAAAAGAATGGGCATTTGCTTTTTTAAAAAGATACAAGAACCGTTTAACACAAAGACATTGCCAAAACATAAAGCGTGTGAGAGCAGAGAAAACGGAGGAAGAATTTGATCATTATTTCAATAATCTAGAAGTTACCCTAGAAAATGTCACACCAGACAGAATTTTAAATTTTGACGAAACTAACTTATCAGATGACCCTGGCTCTCAAAAGTGTCTCTTTCGCAGGGGATGTAAATATCCAGAAAGGGTTTTGAATTCAACAAAAACCGCGATATCAGTCATGTTTGCCGCAACAGCATCGGGGCAGGTTCTCCCACCTTATGTGGTGTATAAAGCGGATCGTATATATGACCAGTGGTGTATTGGAGGACCACCAAAAACAAGGTTTAACCGAAGTAAGTCCGGATGGTTCGACAGCGTATGCTTCCTAGATTGGTTTAAACGAATTGTTATTCCATGGGCCCAGTCTCTTGAGGGCGATAAAGTAATAATCGGGGACAATTTGTCATCCCATGTTAACGTTGAAGTTTTAACAGAGTGTCAGAGGTTAAATATTAAATTTGTGTTTTTACCATCAAACCTGACGCATTTGACACAACCCTTAGACATAAGTTTCTTTAGAGCTCTAAAAATGGCATGGAGGCAGATTTTGACTAATTACAAAATCAGAAATCCAAGAGATTCAGTTTTGAATAAGACCAGTTTTCCAAATTTACTTAAGACATTGACTTAGAAAATTGAGATGAACCATTCCTCTATAATAAAAAACGGATTCCGAAAGGCTGGGATTTATCCAATGAACAGAAGTGAAGTTATTAAAATGTTGCCGAAACAGAGACTTGAAGAAAATGTCAGTAACCAAGTAGGAGACGCAGTGGTAAATTATCTTAAAAAAACTCGCAGTTCAGATGCTTCCAGCGAAAAAATAAGGAAAAAAATGGTCCGCGTCGAACGCGGAAAATCCGTAAGCGTAGAAGACGTTTTACCAAAACAAAGTTTAGCAGAGGAAGACACAGATACAATGGAAAAAGAAGGAATCTCAGAGAGGGATGGGACAGATGTTGAAAATGATATCCAAGAGATAGCAGAAGAAGAAAAAACCCAAAAGACTGAAGCGACAGTAGTCAAAGAAGGAAGCTTTGTAGTTGTACAGCTTGAAGCTGCAAAGAGAAAGGTTCATTTCATTACACAAATTATTTCTATGGAGGAAGCAAATCTTTATAAAGTAAAATTTCTGAGAAGAAATGGTAAAAGATTTTGTTTTCCGTCAGTTGATGACGTAGCTTACATTGTTAAAAGTGAAGTTGTGAAAATTTTGTTAGCGACAAGTTCGTGTTCAAGTTCAAGGGAAATTTATGAATTTCAAGATGTGTCAGAATACACTTTGTCTTAAGAAGTTTGTAAAAACTCTTTAGTTTTTCTTTAAAGAATGTTTCTTTTGTTTTTTCTTAAGTTTTTATGTGTTTTTGTTATTTTACAATATAATTTTTTGAAATTTATTTCATTTAGTTTGAAGAAATAAAGTATGTTTAAATACAAGGTCGTAATTTGCTTATTTATTGACAGATTTCTGAGAAATTTATCTCTATATTAGAGGAAATTTTCCAAGGAATCCAAATATGCTATTACTTGGGCTATCTTTGCCTTTTTGTTGAAGTTATAGGCCGTGGCAAAGTTACCCCATTTCGATGGTAACTTTGCCAAATTTTTGGCGTTTAAAAAAAAATAGATAAAGCTAACTAACTAGCCTCAAACTATAGATTTTGTTTCCAAAAAGGCTAAAATTTCACATAGTTTTATATCAAGTTTCATAGTTAAAAACAAGAGAAGTTATTCAAAAAAAATCTCGAAAACCGGGCAAAGTAACCCCATTCTACGGTACCTGTTCGATTGCCAAACCTACGTTTTTAAAGAATTTCTTGTTAAAATTACCCATATAAGACTGTCGATGAGCATGCCAACCAGCGAAATCTACCTGGCCCCAGCTGGCATCACTGTTTGTATTACTGAAATGAAATGAAATAAGAGGTACTGCTTTGCACAGGAACGGATTTTGTAGTTAAATGAAAAGACATAGTAATACCTTATAGTAGCAATGTTTATTATGTTTGTTTTTACCATTACTTGTATTATATGTATCTATATTAATTTATTATAAGTACAAAACAAGTGTGAAAAGTTTGCGTCCGGAAAAGGCAACTCTTCGCACGCATGTAGGCAAAAGTAATAAAAACAATTAATATACCTACTTAAAAAAATATATTTACATATATACACAGAAGGTTTAATAGTAATTATAAAACGTTTAATCTATTCTTAATTCAGTCTCGCTATCACTATCATCCACATTTTACGGACGTATCGATCAATATACTAATAACTGACTCACATACGACGGCCAGACCAAACTCTACATACAAAGTGCCGAAAGATTGGCTCCCCGTTGGCATAAATCTCTGAACAGTAGAGAAGCACTACCATGATCGTCTAATAGACATGCAACAGGCGCTAAGAACTATGCAACTTTCCAGCCTTCATCAAATAAAGCAATAGCCGAATCAAAATTCAAAATTAAGCCACAAGACCCAAAAAGTCTTCGATGAGACAACAGATGTCATAGGATATTCCTGACGTAAAAACCCAATCAAGACCCCGTATATATCATCCACATTTATAATAAGAGGATGTATTTCGTTTTGTTGTGTAGTTATATAGGAGTCTTCAACTTTTAAGACATGGTTAACCGAATTTTTCCAGCTTTCAACTGGAATTTCACCAAAAGTTTTCTTTATTAGCTCTATTACACTGCCACTAAGAGATATCGTTGTATCGTCAGTTGTTAACCGTGTTTTTAAAGAATCTAACGGGCACAACATTTTCTCGATACAGTTGGTATATTTTCCTGTGAATAGCATCTTTGTCACAATCATCTACGCACTTCATTTTTCCGGTATCTTTGCGAACTTTTCTTTTAAAATGTCCTTTTAGCATAATATAATGTCCGTAATAATAATAATTCGAAATAAGTTGAGTAAGGGAAAAACTGAAATAACTAAACTAGAAAATGAGAGAGGACAAATAACAAACAACAGAGAAGAAATTCTGAAGATCGTTGAGGGCTTCTACACCAAACTATATAGAAACCAGAGTCAAGCAGAAGCATCAGAAAGCATACCCCATATACTAAACCAACGATCGGAAGAGATGCCAGAGATAACGGAAGAAGAGGTCCTAAAGTCATTGTCAGAAATGAAGAACAATAGAGCACCTGGCGAAGACGGGGTTGTTGTAGAAGCCATCAAACTAGGAGGAAGAGAACTACTCAAAGCAATAACCAAACTCTTCAATAAATGTCTAGATGAAGGAACAACCCCACAAGTATGGAATAATGCTATTATCGTGATTATGCACAAGAAAGGCAGCATCACAGACCTACAAAACTATCGACCGATAAGTATGTTAACACATCTGTATAAACTATTCACTAAGATTATTACCGCAAGGCTTACTAATAAACTGGACCTGTACCAGCCAAGAGAGCAAGCAGGGTTCCGAGCCGGATATGGAACGAACGACCATCTTCAGGTGATAAAATCGCTAATAGAAAAAAGTATAGAGTACAACAAGCCCGTAGTACTAATATTCGTCGACTATGAAAAAGGCATTCGACTCCGTAAACCACCACGAACTGTTTAAGGCTCTCGCGAACTGCCGTATAGATCATCGCTACATTTCCATACTACGACACATATATGAACATGCAACGGCAACAGTGAAAATACATGCGGAAACAGATCGGTTCAAGATTGAAAAAGGTGTTCGACAAGGTGACACAATTTCGCCAAAACTTTTCACAACTCTGATAGAATACATGTTTAAAAAGTTGGACTTAGACAAGAAAAGCATAAACATTAATGGAGAAAAGCTCAACCACCTACGTTTTGCTGACGATATCGTGATGATCACAGACCGACTAGACGAAGCAAATGAAATGATCGCAGAACTATCCGTAGTTTCAAAAAAGGTAGGCCTAAAAATCAACATTGCCAAGACTCAATTTATGACAAACTTAGTTCCCAGTCAAAACTTAATGATGGAAGGACAGGAAATTCAATACGTAACATCTTACAAATACCTGGGACATGAGCTCCGAATGGGTAGAGATAATCAGACCTGCGAATTAAACAGAAGGATAGGACTGACCTGGGCTGCCTTTGGCAGACTGAAACACGTGGTAAAGGCAGATATACCGATTTGTCTCAAACGAAAGGTGTTTGACCAATGCGTCCTCCCGGTACTAACATATGGCTCGGAAACACTCACACTAACTCAGAGAACTGTCAATAAAATAAGAATAACTCAACGAGCCATGGAGAGGTCCATGTTAGGAGTTACACTACGAGACAAAATCAGAAATGAAGAACTACGCAGAAGAACAAGAGTTGCGGACGCAATTGAAAGAATCGCATACTTAAAATGGAACTGGGCTGGTCACGTCGGAAGAATGGCAGACAATAGATGGACGAGGAGAATACTGGAATGGCGCCCCAGAGACGAAGCATACAGAAACAGGGGACGACCGCCGACCCGATGGACAGACGACTTAAAGAGGATTTCTCCGAACTGGATCCAAGATGCCCAGGATCGTGCTAAATGGTCTACGTTGAGAGAGGCTTATGTCCAGCAGTGGACGAGACAAGCTGATATATGATGATGATGATGATGAATAATAATAATAACCGTCGATAATGGAACTTTCGTCATTTCACTGGTATTTTTAATGGCAATTACTTTAGGGTGGCCGCTCTTTAATAACAATTCACATACATTTTTCACGATCACTTTAGCGTCAGAAGATAAATGCTTCCTGGAATGTTTAGGGTAGCTAGATATCGCATTAGCTGAAGATTCCCAAGGTCTCCACATACTTTTAATTTTAACTTGTTGCGCACTGTTTCAAAGTAAAATAGATATGTTCTAATATATTTCGAATATTATGTTTACTATTTTTAAAAGCTATATAAACAGGTTCAGTTGTAAGTAAAAAGATTTGAGAAATGTCCTAATAATTTAGTTTATAGAAAACCTTAATTAGACAGCTTATTAACTTTGATAACAAATCAAGTAATGTATGTTATTATAAACCGGCATTAAAAATAAATGTTGGTTAATACGTGACTGCGAAAGCGAAAGTCGAGTTTATGAGGGGTTTTATTGCAGTCATTAAGCCAAACGAAATATGTTGGGAAGTACTTTACGATACATAACGATGTAGCACCTCGCGGTAATATCGCTCCCCAACCTTCTGCTCAGTTTTCGAAATCCTAATCGAGCATTTTTGGTCATCAGTTCAATAGTTTTATGTAAATTCTAGCTAAAAATGTTTCTGATGTATTTTTTAGGCAATACCAGTAGACAGCAGCATCTTATTTGTTAGTGAGCAAAAATCAGATGACCCGTATTTTAAAAAGTACCTAATTCAACTGGTTGATTACCACTGGCGGTTGGCCAGTATGGCAGATGCAATGGGAATTAGAGTAGTTTCCGCTGTAACCAAGCAAAATATCATGGTAAATTTTTTTAATTTACAGGATTTAATATGTTTTGATAAATTTTTTGGTGTTTCTTTTTTAATATGTAAATTTTCTAGGTTATGGTTAAAGTAACAGGCGATCCTAAGGGGCAACAGTGCGGAATAGCCAGATCACCAATAATTAGTTTTTTGCAAACCTACAAATATGCCATGGTGATGGCTACAGTGATGATTGTAATATTCCTACTGACTTTCTATGGTAAGTAGTTGTTTTTTTAATGGTAAATTGTACTGTTTTTTTAGTTTATATAGTGTTTCCCCAGATGGAGTACCTCGCTTTTGTAAACTTTCTTTTATCTTCGGAAGTTATATAATTTTTTTTCATAAAGAGCCTGTAGGAATAGCTACTTGAAATATTTTAAATTAAAAGAAAGAAGTTTGCTTGCCCCTTTTCTTTCTATCAGACCCAATCCTTGGACGCGTTTCGCCGTATTACGGCTCCTCGGCAAGGCTATAGAGTCTGACAAAAAGGAAAGGAACCTTACAGTGCATTTCAACGCATAATGTAAAGATACATATGCGAGATGTTGCACGTGGCGACATCTCGTAATCTGGTTGGATGGATAGCTCGATTGCCACGTGCAACGTCTCGCATATGTATCTTTATTTTAGATTACTTATTAAACACCCTGTATATATTTGGCACATGGGTGGGAAAACGGGTATAAGTCGAAAATTCATTAAATAGAGTTAAGTCATCCTCAAGCTTCTTCTGGCCAGTATGTATCTTTGTGAAAAGGGAACTATAACTGAACATTCCTTACAAAATGCGCACAATTTAATGTGAAAAAAGATATATCTGCAAAGCATCTGAAGTTGGTAGTGTGTGTGTGTGTGTATGTAAGTTTCAATGGCACTGGATGCAATCCAATAGGCCAGACTATTTTTTTTTTTTTTTTGGTCAATGTGTTTTCAGCTTCAGTTAAGAGATTTATTATTTAGATATTGTTTCAATTACCGAAATCTTACAATATAGATATAGTCCTAAAGCTAATAGATTTTTTTTTTTTTTATTAATTATTTCGAAAGTGGAGACAGGGACACAAGATGGGATATATATTTGTTTTTCGGTTGGCTGTCCCGAGGAATGAGACTAGAACAAGAGGCCAAATCATGGGTTATGGTTACAGAGGATAACATAAGGAACTTAATACTAATTCATATCCAAGGCCTTATGGGTTGGTAAACAAGAACTGAGATTTATTATAGTGATTATAGATTAAATTATAGCTATTTTCATTGGTCAGTAGAGTTGCCAGGTTAAAAGGGGATGTAATATTTGAGTTATTTAATTTTGTAAAAAATTCATTTACATTATTTGTATTGAGAGAGCACTGAAGCAGAATATGTTGGGGATCCGCTATTTCATTACATACAGTACAGTTTGCGTCATCTACTAAACCTATTTTGAATTTATAACTGGGGGAGATGATGTGGTTGGTCCTTAATCTAGATATAACTTGTATGAATTTTTTATTATGTGCGTTTTTAAACCATGGTGTGTTACTTATTTTAGTTTTGGTGTTACGAAAATAGGTAGCTTTATTCGCCGAATTATAGTAATTCTGCCAGTCTTGACTTCTATCTTTAATTAACCTGTAGAAATCAGTTTTAGGTGTTTTATAATGCAAATCTGCGGGTCCTTCCGATGCAGCTTTTTTAGCTAGTTTGTCTACAGTTTCATTTTCTTTAATTCCTATGTGTGCTTTTATCCAAACTAATTTAATTGTTTTTTGTTGCCTTAAGATTAAATTGTTTAGCTTTTGAATTTCGGCTATTAGATGGCTTATTTCATTTACTGGAGAAATTGATTTGAGTTTTTGAATTGCACTAAGGCAATCGGTAAAAATTATGAAGTTGGGTCCCATGTTTTCTATGCATACTTCATATGCCTCTATAATTGCTTTTAGTTCGGCGGAAAAATTGGATGAGTAATTTGAGATCTCACGTTTTATACAAATATTTTTTTTTGGGTATTATACTGCACTTCCTACCATGTTGTTAATCTTAGATCCGTCCGTAAACATGATTTCATGGTGCGGCCATTTCCTTTTAATCTCTGATTTAAAGTATATGTTTCTGGATACTTCCGGAATATTTCTATAATCTTCTAGTGAGTCCACATCAATTCTATTAGAAAATTCTTCATACTGGACCAAATAGTTAGGTATTTTGTCCGCAGTGTAGATTTCTTGGGAGAACTCTGATACATAAATAAAGCTTTCTACACTTAATGGTGATACTTTTAGGTTCCAGTATTTGTGTGTTAGGCATAATGCTGTTAGTTGGTTAATCTTTACAAGAAGAGGGCTATTTTTGGAATGAAGTTTTATGATAAATTTGTTTGATAGATATTGTCTGCGTAAGTTTAATGGGGGTTCACAGGTTTCTGCTTCCATTGCCACAATAGGGGTACTTGGTAAGTATCCTATGCAGATCCTAAGACATTTGTTTTTAATTTTTTCAAGGTGTGTTTTAGATGCGGATCCATATAATATACTTCCATAGTCTAAGATGGATTTCACTAGGCTTTTGTAAAAGATTAGCCCTACATTAGGGTCGGCTCCCCAACTATGACCGCAAAAGGTTTTTAGGATATTTATGGCATTTTCAGTTCTTTTAAGAGTGTATAAAATGTGTTCTTTCCAATTTAATTTTTGGTCCAAGACTATCCCTAAGAATTTCGTTGATGTTTTGTGAGGAATGCTATATCCGGCAAGGTTTATGTGGTCTGATGGAGGCTGATATCGTTTCCTGGTAAAATTGACAACAACTGATTTATTTTCTGATATTTCCAATCCATTCTGTTTTGTCCATAGGTGTACTTCTGACAAAGCGTTGTTGAGCTTATTTTGACTATTTAACACGGTATCTGCTGAGGAGTATATGCAGATATCATCTGCAAACTGCAAAACTTTGATATTATTGTCTAAGTTTGCATCTAAATCTATAGCATATATAATATAGAGTAGTGGACTCAGGATACTACCCTGTGGCAGTCCCTGATGTGTTATTCTTGGACCCAATACTCTATCTTGGATTTTTACAAATGTAGACTAATTATATTATATATAATGTTATTCGGGATACCGATTTTTTCCATTTTTCTTGATAGTATTTCAAGATTCACGTTGTCGTAGGCGCCCTTTATGTCTAAAAAAGCAGCAGTTATTGAGTGGTTGTTTGTAAATGACAGCTGGACATCTGTGACGAAGCTTGTTATACTCTCTTGGGTGGAGGATCCCTTACGAAATCCGTACTGACTTTTTGGTAGTTTGTCGTGCCTTTCTAGCCAGTGTTCTAGTCTATTTTTTATAAGTCTCTCGTATGATTTTAAAATACACGAGGCTAGAGATATTGGTCTGTAAGAATCAGCTGAGTTAGCTGATTTTCCTGGTTTTAGAATAGGGATGACGCAATAATTATGCCAGTCCTTCGGAGTATTAATTTTATTTTTCCAAAAGTTGTTGAATAAAAGTTGGTAGTGTAAAGGGGTTTATGTCTCGTTAAGTTTATTTTCGAACACAATCCAAATGATCTAAAGTGTGAAAAGGGTATAATAACACTTGTGACTTTTGTTGTCTATGTTGCCTATGTTGTCAACAAGTTGGCGAAAAGGTATAAGTTGATATAGTCCTATATTCACGTTAAAGAACATTAAAATGAATAGCGGAAAAAGAGATATGTATATTTTTCACCCTTTACACAAAAAATCCAATACTATTAAATCCTGTGAAAAGAGGTATAAGAGGCATAACTCTTTCTACACAACATTACTAACCTATAATATGTAATATAAGTATACTTATACCCCTTTTGACAGCCTATTGCAGAACTGTAAGAATCGTTTGCGAATCGTTTTAGTTTAGCCAAGTATGTTTTGATCTATTATTTACATTAGTAAATAGTTTAACATATTGGCGTTGTGTGAAAATATAGAAGCGAATGTTTTGGTATCAATATTGATTTTTGTATATCCTGAGAGGGTAGCCTTTATTGCAAATCTTATTTCTACCAAAGAGAAAGAAAATACCCGTGCTAAAAAACAGGATACAGCTACTTTTTCCGGAATAACAGCAGCGAATGGAAGAGAAAAAAGCGCGTGTTACCACAAATTGTCTATGGAAGCTTTAGACTTAGTACGAAAACACATATCTTCGTTATTTTCGAATGAAAAACACTACTGTAATAGTAGTAGTACTTAAACAGACAGAAAGTAAGTTTCTTCCCACCACACACTTTCCAGAATATACGGAAAGTATAAAAATCGGATTCCCGAAACAGTGAAACCACTCAGTCGAAGAACATAGGAATCAACAGAGTGCAAAAATTAAGATTAAAACCCCTAAAAAAGATAGCTGCGCTAAATGCGAGAAGTTTACGATGCAGATTAAAAATACATCAGATCTCGATGCCAAGCAAGTCTTTGAAAATGATTTGAACAAGCATTAAAAAGATGCTGAGGATGCATTCCAATCAAAAAGACTTGATATAAAAAAGACCAACGAAGCTGGCGAACAGGTAGTATGGAGGGAAATAAGATGGATTAGATATTATGTATAGTCTAATACAGAAATTTTAGTGCTGCAAGACACCTTCAAGAAAATTGGCGTCAGGCGAGGACCTCAATCGCAACTAACGTAAAGCCTCCTCTAAGCTACAAGGGACCTGTTCCAATTAGTACTAAAAGGAAAGAGAATTTACTTAAACCTCTGCCGTATGTCAATAAAATTTTTTATCAGTTTTATCAGAACATTACTACGAAAGATGATGTTCCTAACACTATACCATTAAGTGACGATGAATCTTATTAAGTATCAGAACAGATATTATGTTTGTGACGTTTAGTAGCTTTTGAATTTTAAAAAATACTAAACATGTTTGATAAAAAGAACAAATACGCAGTATTTTTATATTTATTTTTTCTAGTGGGAAAAAAGATATGTTCCTTTTTTCTTCATTTTTCTTGGGTAAAAGGATGTTTTTTTTTCTTAGTTCTTGGAATTCCTATCTTTGTTAAAAACTATAGATTAATCTTAGAAAAACATGAAACTTTCACCAAAAATATTTTTGCCATTTTAATTTATATTTAGTTGCGACCAATCTGACTCTTTTCCTTGTTTTCTCACAACTGTTAAATTTCGACTTATCCTCCTTTTCCCACCCATGTGCCATTTGCCTATACTTTTAGACGGTGGTTCAGTAAATTGTATTGTAGAGTTCGATCAAGTTCAAATGGGTACAGCCACGTGTGTGCCAATGCGCTAAGGTGTGACGTCAAAATCAGTACCGGTCAATCAGGAGCTTCAGAAGACGCAACGTCTTCTCGTGGCCGTCGCTAGGTAGCGAGCGGAAACAAGCCACTGCGCAACTTGAGTGGAGGTCATTTTGAACTTGGTCGATCTCTACAACTTTGTTATTTTTTAAACACGATAATGTGTCCATCGTCGACATACTTGACGCCCTGTATTTTTTTTAGTTTACTCGACATACATGCAACCAATAGTAAACGTAAACGTCAATCCCGCGGCGATGGCACAGTCATCACCAATTACTTGTGCGGCTAATCGGTCCATGCTAGCACAACGTAATATTGGGGCTGGTTGCCGCGCGCTGCAAAACACGTCCGGACTTAGTCCAAGCCCGTGTAAATTCAACTGTAGCTGTCAAAGACACGGTTCACGAGAACCAGTATACGGAGATGCCAGTACGTTTTACAATAGTTCGCCGGAAGTGAGACGAAACAGGAAGTATATGTGAAAATAGACTGATTAGTAATGTCATTGGGAGGTCAAGATATAGGATGAAGTTTTGGTGTCTTGCAGAAATTTGTGTTTAAATTTTTTCAGTGCACTACATTATAACTATGGTGCGCATCAACGCATTATTTGCAACGTCGGCGGTTTGCTTGAACGGTTTTAATACACCAGTTACAATAGCGGACCTTACATGATCATTAATAATGTCATTAGACATAGTCATGTAAGGGATATTGAACAGTAATCATATCTGAATGACTCGAATTAGGACTTTTTTGTTTCGACACATCATTATTGCCCGTCATAAAGATAATGTGATTAGATTAGACGTTATCTTTGATCATAATACATAATGAAACGAGCGGTTATTAATAATGTCATCACAAAATAATAGTGTTCGTGTAAGGAAAATTATTAAACAGAAATTCGGATTACTTCCTGGCCTTTCTTTAAATTTAGTAAGTTTTTTCTTCAGATAGAGAAATATGTTAAATTAATTTAAACCTTTATATATGTTTATGTTGAATCCAGAGGTGAAACAATATTTGTCAGTTTTTGAGTTGAAACAAAGATTAAAAAAAAACTTGTATATTTTTTGACAGAATTATATTTTTCTTAATGCTATTCACTTTATTGACTTTTTTGGGATAACAGATAATTATTGACCGCGCAAGGGTTACTTAAAAAAAATTACACAACCCCAACTTGGCAGGATGAACACACTAATGCAAAAAATATCGTAACTGTTAAAGAGCAAGATTTTTGTACTGACAATACTGGTGGTGATGATAATATTATTGATTTTGTAAGGTCTGCCATGGATAGTAAATGGCAATGAAAATAAATATAAGGGGTCTGTAAAGTCTAAATTAACAACATTGACTAATTTCTGAAGAATTGTAGCTTGACTTGTCTATGATCTCCTAATACGTAATAATATGTAAATTTTAACGAAGTGTGTAAATATTTTTCTCTCAGGGTGTGTACTTATTTATACAATTAATAAACTTTTGATAAAGCTCGTTTCTTTTTTTATGCACTTGGCCTAACTAAATACAAAGTTAGTGCGTGAAATCGATCGTCTCGCGCTTTTTGTACCGTGTGATCCACTTGTCGTGTCCACATTTTAATTTGATATTATAACGTTGCCTGAAGAGTTAAAGAAAAAAATTAAATACATACATTTCTTGCATTGACGTAAAATTTTTATCTGTTCATGTTTTTATATATACAGGGTGTTTCGTTTTCCCCGTCCAGGCATCAACTTTCTTTTTTTTCAATGGAACACCCTGTACAGTGGCGTAGCCAGGATTTGGGGGCGGGGGGGGGGGGCGAAGTCTTTTAGGGGCGCTTATATTTTGCAGTACACATTTGGTCATATTTTTTAAAATTTCACATTCAGTCAAAAATGACTAAAAAAATACGGTATACGGTATAAGGCATACGGTATTAAGCACCATTAAAGCAATTTATAAAAATTATTGGTGAATGACTTATAGGATAGATTTTTACAACACCAAAGACGTGTTTTAAATTTCAGCTAAAAAAACATAAGAATAAGATCTCAACATTGGGTAAAAAAATGCAATGTATGTTTTTCGTGAAACATATTAGGTATATATTATATTATGTTTTTTATTAACAAAGTTTATAATTCAAATTATTTGTATTTAAATTAAACTAAAAATAAATCCTGTTATAACAAAAAGCAATCGAGGATAAACATTAAACAAAAGGTTATATATTATTATAATATTATAAATCAATTTAGGAAAATATAAATATAGCTATATAAAAAAAATTTTATATAGCGATTCGACGAGATTTAATGCTCTTGAATTTATCTAAAACCTCAGAAAGATCTAAGTCTTTTACATAACTACTTTCTATGTTTAATATTGCAATATCATTTAATCGTTGTTCTGTCATTGTCGAGCGATTATAAGTTTTAATATTTTTTAATCTATTAAATGACCTTTCCGCATTGGCACTGTTCGTTGCGATCGTAAGATATATTTTATAAATAATAAATATATTTGGGAATGAACTTTCAAGCTTATTTGAAATAAGATACGGAAGTATCTCATCGGTTTTCAGGGTAATATTTTCTTTTTGTAATTGTTGAAACAGAGCGCAAAATGATTTATATTCGTCGATTATTAAATGCCCATTTATGTCAGATTCATAAAAGGCTGACAGATCTTTAAGATATTTTATATTATCAGGTGTCGGAGAGATAACGTCTGCCTCTAAGCAAATAAATTTATTTGCAATTTGAAAAAAATCTTCAAACCTTTCAGCTAGTGTTTGTATGAAAGTATCCAGAGCAACGTAAAAAATATTTGTTTTAAATTTTTTGCGCGGACAATTTTCAGTGTTATCATCTACTTTTTCATCGTGAAAATGTTTAACTTTTTTATGTCTTTTGAAAAAATACTCGTCTGAAATACCGCATTTTCTTGCCAATTGTTTTGCGTCCGATTCAAATTTATCAAAAGAAGTATCGTCGCTACGTAATTTTTTTAGATCCTCGATTGTGGATTTAATTAGCGTAGCGACAGTATTTAAATTAATTTCAACTTTTTGAAGATAGTTAGACAATATATAAATTTTACCAAGAACATCTTTCCAAAAATTTAACATAAAGATAAATTCAAAGGTTTTAATGTATTTTGAAAGTCCATTAGCTTCTGCCATTTGTCTAGCATTTAGAGTTATTTCACCATTTATAATATTTTCCAATGTTTCAATAACAACCTGAATATTCTGAAAAACGGAATCTACTGCTTTAGTGTGACTAGCCCAACGAGTAGTGGAAAGCTTTTTTAGAGACATTTTTCCCTCATCAGATTCATTTTGAATCTTTTGAAAAATATTTAATCTAGGAAGACTTTCAGTTATAAAAACATATAGCTGTTCTAAGGTCCCAAAGAAAAGTTTTATTTCAGGACATGAATTTACTGAATCTACCAAACTTAAATTTAATTTATGAGCCACACAGTGAATATAGATTGCTTGAGGAGCATGTTCCTTGATTCTTGTCTGTAGACCTTTTATGTGACCTGACATAGTACTTGCGCCATCATAAGCTTGGCCACGACACAGGGAAATATCAATCTTAAATGTGGCTAGTTCTGCCAAAATGTGCTTGTAAAACGAATCGGCCGATGCGGAAGGCAAATCAACAAATTTTAGGAATCTTTCCTCCGCAAACCCATGTTTATTTACATAACGCATTGACAACGACATTTGATCTTTTTTTGTTATATCAATGGTAGAATCAACAATTAAAGTAAAATTCTTTGCTCTGATTATGTCATTAACTATTGATTTTTGTACATGCTGTGATAATAAATTTAAAATCTCGTTTTGAATTTGAGGACTCGTGTAAAGAGCATTCCTCTTTGCATTGGACATATGATCTGCTAAAATGACATATTTTTTTAAAAATTCCAGAAACTCTATGAAGTTACCTTTATTGTTGCCATCACCGGTTTCTTTATGTCCCCTTAGAGGTATATTTTGTTTTCCCAAAAATAATATTACATCAAAAATCCGTATTAATGTTTCTCGATTTTTTCTATTAAGCTCATTTTTAACGCGCAGGTGTTCGTGAATTATAGTTTTGTCTTTCATGAGTCTTAATTTAGTAACTATATATCTATTTTGCATCTCACGATGAGATCCACTTTCTTCATGTAATTTAATTTTTTCAGTCCCTTTTTTAAAATTTACCATACCCATTTTAATATCGGCCCAAACAGAATTTGTATTTGAACTAAGCATTAACCAACAATAAAAGCAATACATTTTGTTGGATCTTGGAGAATAAATTAGCCAATTTCGAACCTTATCCTTGTTAGGATTTGTTATATCCATGTAGTACCAATTCGTTTTAAATTTTCTGTTTCGGGAATCCACAGGGAAATCTGAGAAATTATCATTTAACCCAGGTTGACATGGTCCACTGAATATTAAGGATCTAACTATATCTGGTGTCATTACAGTTTCCCTGAATAATATAGGATCAGTTGGATAGAAGTCCAAGTCATCAATTTCGGACAAAGATTTTTCTAAAAACAAAAATTTGGTCGTAATTTTTTTCCTTAAATTCGAGTTTATCACAACATTTTTCAAAAATAAAAATATTACTAACTTTTTCCTGGGTCCTCTTTGTTGCCTTCATCTCTTTCGTCGTCAGTTGTAGATTCAGACTCAGGCTCTGACTGAGGTAATTCAGGTATTGATTCTGTCCCAATCCCAACTAATGCAGTTTCCTCATAATGGCCAATTTCCATGTCAAAACTAGTTTCATTTTTTGTAATGGTTGAAGTTGAGACATCCTGACTAAAATTAATTAAATGAAAAAATATTTTAAAAAATATATCGTATTAAATGATGGCTACGTAATGCGCAAGTTTTATTTATTTTTTTCAGAATCACACCTTACACCACTTACACGGACTTGTCGGCTTAATGCATCTTTTTTTGTAGAATTGAAAAAAAAGTAACTTATATTATTTAACAAACATGAAAAAAATTTAACCACAAATCACAACCATAATTATTAATTTTTTTATATATACCTATTATGCATATTATAGCCTATTATAGGATAGATACTTATTACTTACCCCACTTGTATAAGGTTGGCGTCGTCCGATTTTAAAAAAAAACTGATATTTTGTTGGCTAGTGGACGTGCTTGCATACAATAATTGCTTTTGTTTTCGTTGTTTTCTGTAAGCAGCTCCTGACTTTTTTTTGGGCGGAGGCATTATTTTATTTATTTTATCGCAATAAACGAACAACAGTATAACAGTATATTATCCGAAATAATTATCTCAATTACGCACACAAAACACAAAAATTAAATCGCCTACCGCGGCCTACCGTCATTGGCGACTATTCGACAATCAATAACTTAAAACTAAATACCTAGTAAGTATTGCATATTCATATTATTATAATATAAATTTCTAGTAAATTTCTAATTGGACACCTGCAGTATTTTTGGCGTATATTATATTATTGTGTCGTCTCTGGTCTCTGTGTTTGTCGGCATTCATTAAGGGAGCGGCTGCGAGCGGCATGTCATACGGTCACGGTATGCCGCTCCTTTGATGAATGCCGACAAACGGGGAGACGACACAATACTATTTAGGTACTTATTTAAAAGAAAATAATTTTAAAACAGGCATTTATTGTTTACCAATTTTGCTTCACATTTATTTCTCTTCCTATTCTTTATTAAAAATCATATATGAGACGGATTTTTTTAAATAATTATTATTTAGGTAGTACGTAGTAAAGGTGCGAAGGGGGCGCCAGGCCAGGGGGGGCGGGGGGGGCGACCGCCCCCCTTCGCCCCCCTGTGGCTGCGCCACTGACCCTGTATATTGATAGGTATTTAGATTCCCTTAAAAATTTTATGTGAATTTTGTATAACCTTTAATATGCCTATTTCTTATCGCTTAGCCAATATTTATTTGTTAATAATTTAATGGATATTTATTCGAACAAAAATATTGCAATTACAACTACAAATATTTACATAAATTGTTGAGAATGCCCTCCATTCAATACAACGATGGATTGCGCTCATGAAATAATTCTTTACATTTACGAATACTTCAGGCGTTTCTGGTAAATCGTTGTATCACTCTTCTAACATTAAATATAATCTCATTTAAATCACTGCATGGAGTTTTATATACCTCGTTTTTAATGTGCCCCCAAAAAAAGTAGTCCATTGGGGTAATATCAGGACTGTTTGGAGGCCACAGGATTGTGCCATTCCTTCCAATCCATTCGATATAATTTTGGTTCAAATAATCGCTAACTTCCCGAATATTATGCGGGGGAGCCCCATCCTGCTGCCACAGAATAGCTGCTACCTCGTTTAAAGGAAGATTTTCCATTAAACTATCTTTATTATTTTGAAGAAAAATAAGGTATCTAGGGCCACTTAATGAGCCTCTATGAAATAACGGTCCAATTATTTTAGAACCAAAAAACCCACACCAGACATGTATAGACTCGCATCCTTGGTGTCGAACTTCTCGTATCACATGTGGATTTTCTATGGACCAGTGACGAGTATTTTGTCTATGGTACATGCGACGCGTTGAAAAGCAGCTATCATCAGTCGATAAAATATTATTAAGAAATTGGGGATTTTCTTCGATTTTACCTAACACATCTCTGCAGAATTGAAGACGTCTTGGGAAATGTCGTTGTTGCAATTTTTGAACCGGCATTATTTTGAACGGCTTATACCCAAAATCGTGAAGAGTTCTCGAAATCGTTCCATAGGAGTATCCAATGTTATCAATAGAAGTTCTTATTGATGTATTAGGATGTGCGTTGAAATATCCCAAACATATTTCCGCCTGTTCCTCGGTTCTCACAAGTCTGGTCCTGACTTTTTTTTATATTTCCAAGTCCAAGGGACTTATGTTCCATTAATTTTAGATAATTTCTTTTAATCGTTTTTTTAGAAGGTACTTTCTGATTGGAAAGCTTTCGTCGATATGCTCTAACAGTTGCGGTGGCACTTTTATTGTTTTCAATATAAAGCTCAACCATTTGGAACCTCTGTTCTTCTGTAAAGTTCATTTTGATTTTGACAACGAAGGAATATTTTGACGTAAGATAATATTCAAAAATCAACAGGTAAGGCCGGTAACAGGTAACTCGGAAATTTAACCCTAAAAAACTTATAAAATAGCATTATTCTTTTACCTGAAAAAAATTAAATATTGGCTAAAAGATAAGAAATAGGCATATTAAAGGTTATACAAAATTCATATAAAATTTTAAAGGGAATCTAAATACCTATCAATATACAGGGTGTTCCATTTAAAATAAGAAAGTTGATGCCTGGACGGGGAAAACGAAACACCCTGTATATATAAAAAATTAACAGATAAAAATTTTACGTCAATGCAATAAATGTATGTATTTAACTTTTTACTTTAACTCTGGAGGCACCATTATAATATCAAATTAAAATGTGGACACGATAAGTGGATCACACGGTACTCTTTTTTTAGCGTAATCAGAACTTGTTATAACTTCTACTCCAGGAGATATTTTCTTATGCTTCTGATTATTCCTTAAGGGGAATGGTTTAGCAGGCTCAAATAGAATCGCCTCAAAAGAATTTTCGTCTACTTTTCACGTGGTGTATAGCTGTAGGCCTTTTCATCCTAAAGCTTTTGACGCCCCTCCATAGAGTTTTTGTGTAGGGTTGGTTTTAGTATATGAAAGATTTCGTAACTTGGCCTAATAGGGCTCGAGTAGGCGTGCCCTGAATCCTCTGGTAGGACTTTTAGGAGGGCACTGTTAGTTAAGGAAGCACCTGCATACAATGCATTTGGAGGCGGACCCGATATGTATGGGATGCTTGGAGGACGAGGACTACGCTTCCTGTGCGCTTGCGAAGCCTTGGGAAGACTCAGACGCCAAGTCTTTGTGGTAATCCAACAGGAGAAAGTCAGGACCCTTGCTTGGAGTAACATCCTGACTAGGGCTGGGCAATTATGAATTTTCTTAGTCGATTGTTAAAAATAATCGATTAAATCGATTAATCGAAAAATAATCGATTAATCGAAAAATAGTCCATTAACCGAAACAATCACAATTGCACACTCTATACCATGATGATTTAATTTTTTGTTCAATTTTTTATATTTGCCTGACTTGGTTAGCCTAGTTCTTTTATTACTTTGTTTTCTTTCAAAAATTCCAGCAAACAATAAACATAATACGGGGCACAAATTTTATTTTAACTTTATATTACTGTTTTTTCTTCAAGAAACAAAAGCATAATATTATATTATGTTTATATGTAGGTCTATTAGATAGTTTATTCCAACAGGAGAATTCGCTTAGCAGGCTGCTTACTAGGATTGTGAAGATTCATAATCGATTAATCGATTTTTAAAATTTTCACAATCGTTTAATCGATTAATAATCAATCATGTGGTTCTGACATCCTGACATTCATGAGAAGGTCGGGTAGGTTTGGCGAGGACCTGGGTGGTTAAGTGGATGGGGGAAGACGCAGGGGTAAGTAAAAAGGATCGCATTTGGTCTACGTGCAGGTCCGTATGCCTCCCTCATCTACTACTACTACTAGTATATGAAAATATGTTGATGCTTACTGTAATTTCGGGTGACTTGAGACACAACTTTCCGAATCTCTTTGATGGAATCTGACAACGCCGTTTTTGCGAATCGGCGAATGGTGGTTGACGATTGTCGCACCGGACAGGTCCCGATACCGCTTATAGTTCTTGGGTTGATAGAGAATACTTACGCTCCTCTGAATCTTTGACGGAAATTGTGCAATGCGCAGGTAAAAAATATTCTAGAAAACTTTATATAGTATTCCTTATTCATTTGCATCCCCAATTATTTTATATTTGTTTGGTATATTTTATATTTTCTTGTTAAGGAAAAAAATTAAAAAACTAAAAAATGTGCCCTTTTGAGGGTACATGAGACGGGAAACAAGTCAGAAGGCGCAGAAGTAGCAATAGCGAAACGTGCGAATCGGATTCATATTCCCTTTAAGATTCATCAGATTCTCCCTAAAATTTCGTCCAGATCCCGAAGAGGGATTAAAGCTAGAAAATATATGAGAAAAGAACAGGGAATCAAAATATAATATCAGTATTTATACACGGTATCCCAAAGAAAAGTTCAAGAGAGTGAAAATGTTGGCAGCGCAAAAAATGGAACACTGGACAATTTAAAGTTTATTGTAGAGGTTCCGAAAACTAATAAGTATCAATTTCAGAAAATATGGGAGAAAAACGAAAAAAAACATTAAAGCTTTAGCACCCGGTATATCAAGAATGAAGCATTTTTGACGTACTGCATGTCTACAAGTAATTTTTCCTATTTTGACAATCACCATCACTCCCTTAAACATTTGGGTGACATTCATTGACACCCTGTATAGAGTCAAATAAATTATATTTGTTTGAAATTGTTTGCTGGTGATACCGCGATAACTACCACCTCCACACCGTTGTGTTTAGTGATCTTACGTTTGCAACACCATATAAATCTTCTTCAAAAATGACTGGAAAATTCGCCTGAGTGACGCTAAGACACAGTTCATTATTTTCTTAAAGTCGAAAGTAAGACTACCGGAAAGCCAAGTCAGTCGATAACTAAACAGATCCTGTGGAAAAAACATGATTAAATACTTGGACTTGTCTTTGAGAGAAGATGATCTGCAGGAAGACAGCTTTGCGCATTTTACACACTTATTAAGCACCAAAGTGCGATAGACAACAGGACAAAGACGAACATGTACAAAGTATTACAACCAGTACTGCCTTATGGTAAACCAACACTGTGTACAATTAATAAAACAATGTGATGCATAGTATGTCAATAAGATACCAACATCGATCTATAAAATTTAATCCCCGTCTTTCTGGTAATTAGTTTCTCCAAAGAAAATTATAGCTACGCAATAGAAGTGTAAGTAAGTATGGGCGGCTTAGAACCAGGTTAATAAGCACGCGATTTTGCAGCAAATTTGAATTCGTGCGTCTCTTGTTCAGCTTGATGAAGAGCAACGTTGCCAATAGTTGGTTACTTTCTTAAGCTAAAACATTGAATATAAAAAGGTTGAAATTAAAAGATATTGCATATTTTATTATGTTAATCTTAATGTTAAAATTAGCTAAAGTCAGTAATATAAGACACTTAATGCAACCACATTGACCTTGACCTTGAAAGTTCAAGGTCACTTTCAAGGTCAAATCCCATTTCTAGCCCAGTTACCTTGACCTTGACTTTGAGTTTTTTGAGACTTTTAACATACTAGTGCACACCTTTGCTAAAATTTAGTGTAACCTTGAAGTTAACCTAACCTTGACCTTGTAAGTGACCTTGAAAGTTTAACATCACTTGCAACGTCAAACGCCATTTTTAGCCAAGTGATCTTGAACTTGGATTTGACCTTGACTTTTAGTTTGTTTTGAGACTTTGAACATAACCTTGACCTTGCAAGTGACCTTGAACTTTCAAGGTCAAATCCAATTTTTAGTAAAGTGACCTTCAACTTGAATTTGACCATATAGGTGACCTGGAGACTTTGAGGTCACTTGCAAGGTCAAATCCAGTATTTAGTCAAGTGACCTTGAACTTGGATTTTACCTTGACTTTGAGTTTGTTTTAAGACTTTGAACATAACCTTGACCTTGCAAGTGACCTTGAACTCTCAAGGTCAAATCCGATTTTTAATCAAGTGACTTTGAACTTGGATTTGACCTTGACTTTCAGTTTTTTTTTGACAATTTGAACATAACCTTCCTTGACCTTGCAAGTGCCTTGAACTTTCAAGGTCACGTACAACTTTGAAAGTCACCTTGACAAATTGCAAGTGACCTTGAAACTTTTTCAAGGTCACGGGCAACCACCAAAGTGCAAGTGACCTTGAAATTTTTTCAAGGTCACGTACAACCTCGAAAGTCGCCTTGCCGAAGTGCAAGTGACCTTGAAACTTTTTCAAGGTCACGGGCAACCACCAAAGTCACCTTGCCAAAGTGCAAGTGACCTTTAAACTTTTTCAAGGTCACGTACAACCTCGAAAGTCACCTTACCAAAGTGCAAGTGACCTTGAAGCTTTTTCAAGGTCACGTACAACCTCGAAAGTCACCTTGCCCAAGTGCAAGTGACCTTGAAACTTTTTCAAGGTCACGTACAACCTCGAAAATCACATTGCCGAAGTGCAAGTGACCTTGAAGCTTTTTCAAGGTCACGGACAACCTGGGAAGTCACTTTGCCCAAGTGCAAGTGACCTTGAAGCTTTTTCAAGGTCACGTACAACCTCGAAAGTCACATTGCCTAAGTGCAAGTGACCTTGAAGCTTTTTCAAGGTTACGTACAACCTCGAAAGTCACATTGCCGAAGTGTAAGTGACCTTGAAGCTTTTTCAAGGTCACGGACAACCTGGGAAGTCACCTTGCCCAAGTGCAAGTGACCTTGAAGCTTTTTCAAGGTCACGTACAACCTCGAAAGTCACCTTACCAAAGTGCAAGTGACCTTGAAGCTTTTTCAAGGTCACGTACAACCTCGAAAGTCACCTTGCCCAAGTGCAAGTGACCTTGAAGCTTTTTCAAGGTCACGTACAACCTCGAAAGTCACATTGCCGAAGTGCAAGTGACCTTGAAGCTTTTTCAAGGTTACGTACAACCTCGAAAGTCACATTGCCGAAGTGTAAGTGACCTTGAAGCTTTTTCAAGGCCACGTACAACCTCGAAAGTCACCTTGCCGAAGTGCAAGTGACCTTGAAGCTTTTTCAAGGTCACGTACAACCTCGAAAGTCACCTTGCCCAAGTGCAAGTGACCTTGAAGCTTTTTCAAGGTCACGTACAACCTCGAAAGTCACCTTGCCCAAGTGCAAGTGACCTTGAAGCTTTTTCAAGGCCACGTACAACCTCGAAAGTCACCTTGCCGAAGTGCAAGTGACCTTGAAGCTTTTTCAAGGTTACGTACAACCTCGAAAGTCACATTGCCGAAGTGTAAGTGACCTTGAAGCTTTTTCAAGGTCACGGACAACCTGGGAAGTCACCTTGCCCAAGTGCAAGTGACCTTGAAGCTTTTTCAAGGTCACGTACAACCTCGAAAGTCACCTTACCAAAGTGCAAGTGACCTTGAAGCTTTTTCAAGGTCACGTACAACCTCGAAAGTCACCTTGCCCAAGTGCAAGTGACCTTGAAACTTTTTCAAGGTCACGTACAACCTCGAAAATCACATTGCCGAAGTGCAAGTGACCTTGAAGCTTTTTCAAGGTCACGGACAACCTGGGAAGTCACTTTGCCCAAGTGCAAGTGACCTTGAAGCTTTTTCAAGGTCACGTACAACCTCGAAAGTCACATTGCCTAAGTGCAAGTGACCTTGAAGCTTTTTCAAGGTTACGTACAACCTCGAAAGTCACATTGCCGAAGTGTAAGTGACCTTGAAGCTTTTTCAAGGTCACGGACAACCTGGGAAGTCACCTTGCCCAAGTGCAAGTGACCTTGAAGCTTTTTCAAGGTCACGTACAACCTCGAAAGTAACCTTACCAAAGTGCAAGTGACCTTGAAACTTTTTCAAGGCCAGGTACAACCTCGAAAGTCACCTTGCCGAAGTGCAAGTGACCTTGAAGCTTTTTCAAGGTCACGTACAACCTCGAAAGTCACATTGCCGAAGTGCAAGTGACCTTGAAGCTTTTTCAAGATCACGGACCACCTGGGAAGCCACCTTGCCGAAGTGCAAGTGACCTTGAAACTTTTTCAAGGTCACGTACAACCTCGAAGGTTGCCTTACCAAAGTGCAAGTGACCTTGAAACTTTTTCAAGGTCACGGGCAACCACCAAAGTGCAAGTGACCTTAAATTTTTTTCAAGGTCACGTACAACCTCGAAAGTCGCCTTGCCGAAGTGCAAGTGACCTTGAAACTTTTTCAAGGTCACGTACAACCTCGAAAGTCACATTGCCGAAGTGCAAGTGACCTTGAAGCTTTTTCAAGTTACGGACAACCTGGGAAGCCACCTTGCCCAAGTGCAAGTGACCTTGAAGCTTTTTCAAGGTTGAAACTTTTTCAAGGTCACGTACAACCTCGAAGGTCACCTTACCAAAGTGCAAGTGACCTTGAAACTTTTTCAAGGTCACGGGCAACCACCAAAGTGCAAGTGACCTTGAAATTTTTTCAAGGTCACGTACAACCTCGAAAGTCGCCTTGCCGAAGTGCAAGTGACCTTGAAACTTTTTCAAGGTCACGTACAACCTCGAAGGTCACCTTACCAAAGTGCAAGTGACCTTGAAACTTTTTCAAGGTCACGTACAACCTCGAAAAAGTGCTGGTGACCTTGAAACTTTTTCAAGGTCACGTACAACCTCGAAAGTCAACTTGCCAAAATGCAAGTGACCTTGAAACTTTTTCAAGGTCACGTACAGCCTCGAAAGTTACCTTGCCCAAATGCAAGTGACCTTGACACTTTTTCAAATTTTTTCAAGGTCACGTACAACCTCGAAAGTCACCTTGCCAAACTGCAAGTGACCTTGAAACCTTTTCAAGGTCACGTACAACCTCGAAAAAGTGCTGGTGACCTTGAAACTTTTTCAAGGTCACGGGCAACCACCAAAGTGCAAGTAACCTTAAATTTTTTTCAAGGTCACGTACGACCTCGAAAGTCGCCTTGCCGAAGTGCAAGTGACCTTGAAACTTTTTCAAGGTCACGTACAACCTCGAAAGTCACATTGCCGAAGTGCAAGTGACCTTGAAGCTTTTTCAAGGTCACGGACAACCTGGGAAGTCACCTTGCCCAAGTGCAAGTGACCTTGAAGCTTTTTCAAGGTCACGTACAACCTCGAAAGTCACATTGTCTAAGTGCAAGTGACCTTGAAGCTTTTTCAAGGTTACGTACAACCTCGAAAGTCACATTGCCGAAGTGCAAGTGACCTTGAAGCTTTTTCAAGGTCACGGACAACCTGGGAAGTCACCTTGCCCAGGTTCAAGTGACCTTGAAGCTTTTTCAAGGTCACGTACAACCTCGAAAGTCACCTTACCAAAGTGCAAGTGACCTTGAAACTTTTTTAAGGCCACGTACAACCTCGAAAGTCACCTTGCCGAAGTGCAAGTGACCTTGAAGCTTTTTCAAGGTCACGAACAACCTCGAAAGTCACCTTGCTAAAGTGCAAGTGACCTTGAAACTTTTTCAAGGTCACGGACCACCTGGGAAGCCACCTTGCCGAAGTGCAAGTGACCTTGAAACTTTTTCAAGGTCACGTACAACCTCGAAGGTTGCCTTACCAAAGTGCAAGTGACCTTGAAACTTTTTCAAGGTCACGGGCAACCACCAAAGTGCAAGTGACCTTAAATTTTTTTCAAGGTCACGTACAACCTCGAAAGTCGCCTTGCCGAAGTGCAAGTGACCTTGAAACTTTTTCAAGGTCACGTACAACCTCGAAAGTCACATTGCCGAAGTGCAAGTGACCTTGAAGCTTTTTCAAGTTACGGACAACCTGGGAAGCCACCTTGCCCAAGTGCAAGTGACCTTGAAGCTTTTTCAAGGTTGAAACTTTTTCAAGGTCACGTACAACCTCGAAGGTCACCTTACCAAAGTGCAAGTGACCTTGAAACTTTTTCAAGGTCACGTACAACCTCGAAAAAGTGCTGGTGACCTTGAAACTTTTTCAAGGTCACGTACAACCTCGAAAGTCAACTTGCCAAAATGCAAGTGACCTTGAAACTTTTTCAAGGTCACATACAGCCTCGAAAGTTACCTTGCCCAAATGCAAGTGACCTTGACACTTTTTCAAATTTTTTCAAGGTCACGTACAACCTCGAAAGCCACCTTGCCAAAATGCAAGTGACTTTGAAACTTTTTCAAGGTCACGGGCAACCTCGAAAGCCACCTTGCCAAAATGCAAGTGACCTTGAAGCTTTTTCAAGGTCACGGACAACCTGGGAAGTCACCTTGCCCAAGTGCAAGTGACCTTGAAGCTTTTTCAAGGTCACGTACAACCTCGAAAGTAACCTTACCAAAGTGCAAGTGACCTTGAAACTTTTTCAAGGCCACGTACAACCTCGAAAGTCACCTTGCCGAAGTGCAAGTGACCTTGAAGCTTTTTCAAGGTTACGTACAACCTTGAAAGCCACCTTGCCGAAGTGCAAGTGACCTTGAAGCTTTTTCAAGGTCACGTACAACCTCGAAAGTCACCTTGCCCAAGTGCAAGCGACCTTGAAACTTTTTCAAGGTCACGTACAACCTCGAAGGTCGCCTTACCAAAGTGCAAGTGACCTTGAAACTTTTTCAAGGTCACGGGCAACCACCAAAGTGCAAGTAACCTTAAATTTTTTTCAAGGTCACGTACAACCTCGAAAGTCGCCTTGCCGAAGTGCAAGTGACCTTGAAACTTTTTCAAGGTCACGTACAACCTCGAAAGTCACATTGCCGAAGTGCAAGTGACCTTGAAGCTTTTTCAAGGTCACGGACAACCTGGGAAGTCACCTTGCCCAAGTGCAAGTGACCTTGAAGCTTTTTCAAGGTCACGTACAACCTCGAAAGTCACATTGTCTAAGTGCAAGTGACCTTGAAGCTTTTTCAAGGTTACGTACAACCTCGAAAGTCACATTGCCGAAGTGCAAGTGACCTTGAAGCTTTTTCAAGGTCACGGACAACCTGGGAAGTCACCTTGCCCAGGTTCAAGTGACCTTGAAGCTTTTTCAAGGTCACGTACAACCTCGAAAGTCACCTTACCAAAGTGCAAGTGACCTTGAAACTTTTTTAAGGCCACGTACAACCTCGAAAGTCACCTTGCCGAAGTGCAAGTGACCTTGAAGCTTTTTCAAGGTCACGAACAACCTCGAAAGTCACCTTGCTAAAGTGCAAGTGACCTTGAAACTTTTTCAAGGTCACGTACAACTTCGAAAGTCACATTGCCGAAGTGCAAGTGACCTTGAAGCTTTTTCAAGTTACGGACAACCTGGGAAGCCACCTTGCCCAAGTGCAAGTGACCTTGAAGCTTTTTCAAGGTCACGTACAACCTCGAAAGTCACCTTACCAAAGTGCAAGTGACCTTGAAACTTTTTCAAGGCCACGTACAACCTCGAAAGTCACCTTGCCGAAGTGCAAGTGACCTTGAAGCTTTTTCAAGGTCACGTACAACCTCGAAAGTCACCTTGCCCAAGTGCAAGTGACCTTGAAACTTTTTCAAGGTCACGTACAACCTCGAAGGTCACCTTACCAAAGTGCAAGTGACCTTGAAACTTTTTCAAGGTCACGGGCAACCACCAAAGTGCAAGTGACCTTGAAATTTTTTCAAGGTCACGTACAACCTCGAAAGTCGCCTTGCCGAAGTGCAAGTGACCTTGAAACTTTTTCAAGGTCACGTACAACCTCGAAGGTCACCTTACCAAAGTGCAAGTGACCTTGAAACTTTTTCAAGGTCACGGGCAACCACCAAAGTCACCTTGCCAAAGTGCAAGTGACCTTTAAACTTTTTCAAGGTCACGTACAACCTCGAAAGTCACCTTGCCGAAGTGCAAGTGACCTTGAAACTTTTTCAAGGTCACGTACAACCTCGAAAAAGTGCTGGTGACCTTGAAACTTTTTCAAGGTCACGTACAACCTCGAAAGCCACCTTGCCCAAATGCAAGTGACCTTGACACTTTTTCAAATTTTTTCAAGGTCACGTACAACCTCGAAAGTCACCTTGCCAAACTGCAAGTGACCTTGAAACCTTTTCAAGGTCACGTACAACCTCGAAAGGCACCTTGCCAAAATGCAAGTGACCTTGAAACTTTTTTAAGGTCACGTACAACCTCGAAGGTCTCCTTGCCAAAGTGCAAGTAACCTTGAAACTTTTTCAAGGTCACGGGCAACCTCGAAGGTCTCCTTGCCAAAGTGCAAGTAACCTTGAAACTTTTTCAAGGTCACGGGCAACCACCAAACTCACCTTGACAAAGTGCAAGTGACCTTGAAACTTTTTCAAGGTCACGGGCAACCACCAAAGTCACCTTGCCAAAGTGCAAGTGACCTTGAAACTTTTTCAAGGTCACGGGCAACCTCGAAAGCCACCTTGCCAAAATGCAAGTGACTTTGAAACTTTTTCAAGGTCACGGGCAACCTCGAAAGCCACCTTGCCAAAATGCAAGTGACCTTGAAACTTTTTCAAGGTCACGGACAACCGCCAAAGTCACCTTGCCAAAGTGCAAGTGACCTTGAAACTTTTTCAAGGTCACGGGCAACCTCGAAAGTCAACTTGCCAAAATGCAAGTGACCTTGAAACTTTTTCAAGGTCACGTACAGCCTCGAAAGTCACCTTGCCGAAGTGCAAGTGACCTTGAAATTTGTTCAAGGTCACGTACAACCTCGAAAGTCACATTGTCTAAGTGCAAGTGACCTTGAAGCTTTTTCAAGGTTACGTACAACCTCGAAAGTCACATTGCCGAAGTGCAAGTGACCTTGAAGCTTTTTCAAGGTCACGGACAACCTGGGAAGTCACCTTGCCCAGGTTCAAGTGACCTTGAAGCCTTTTCAAGGTCACGTACAACCTCGAAAGTCACCTTACCAAAGTGGAAGTGACCTTGAAACTTTTTTAAGGCCACGTACAACCTCGAAAGTCACCTTGCCGAAGTGCAAGTGACCTTGAAGCTTTTTCAAGGTCACGAACAACCTCGAAAGTCACCTTGCTAAAGTGCAAGTGACCTTGAAACTTTTTCAAGGTCACGTACAACTTCGAAAGTCACATTGCCGAAGTGCAAGTGACCTTGAAGCTTTTTCAAGTTACGGACAACCTGGGAAGCCACCTTGCCCAAGTGCAAGTGACCTTGAAGCTTTTTCAAGGTCACGTACAACCTCGAAAGTCACCTTACCAAAGTGCAAGTGACCTTGAAACTTTTTCAAGGCCACGTACAACCTCGAAAGTCACCTTGCCGAAGTGCAAGTGACCTTGAAGCTTTTTCAAGGTCACGTACAACCTCGAAAGTCACCTTGCCCAAGTGCAAGTGACCTTGAAACTTTTTCAAGGTCACGTACAACCTCGAAGGTCACCTTACCAAAGTGCAAGTGACCTTGAAACTTTTACAAGGTCACGGGCAACCACCAAAGTGCAAGTGACCTTGAAATTTTTTCAAGGTCACGTACAACCTCGAAAGTCGCCTTGCCGAAGTGCAAGTGACCTTGAAACTTTTTCAAGGTCACGTACAACCTCGAAGGTCACCTTACCAAAGTGCAAGTGACCTTGAAACTTTTTCAAGGTCACGGGCAACCACCAAAGTCACCTTGCCAAAGTGCAAGTGACCTTTAAACTTTTTCAAGGTCACGTACAACCTCGAAAGTCACCTTGCCGAAGTGCAAGTGACCTTGAAACTTTTTCAAGGTCACGTACAACCTCGAAAAAGTGCTGGTGACCTTGAAACTTTTTCAAGGTCACGTACAACCTCGAAAGCCACCTTGCCCAAATGCAAGTGACCTTGACACTTTTTCAAATTTTTTCAAGGTCACGTACAACCTCGAAAGTCACCTTGCCAAACTGCAAGTGACCTTGAAACCTTTTCAAGGTCACGTACAACCTCGAAAGGCACCTTGCCAAAATGCAAGTGACCTTGAAACTTTTTTAAGGTCACGTACAACCTCGAAGGTCTCCTTGCCAAAGTGCAAGTAACCTTGAAACTTTTTCAAGGTCACGGGCAACCTCGAAGGTCTCCTTGCCAAAGTGCAAGTAACCTTGAAACTTTTTCAAGGTCACGGGCAACCACCAAACTCACCTTGACAAAGTGCAAGTGACCTTGAAACTTTTTCAAGGTCACGGGCAACCACCAAAGTCACCTTGCCAAAGTGCAAGTGACCTTGAAACTTTTTCAAGGTCACGGGCAACCTCGAAAGCCACCTTGCCAAAATGCAAGTGACTTTGAAACTTTTTCAAGGTCACGGGCAACCTCGAAAGCCACCTTGCCAAAATGCAAGTGACCTTGAAACTTTTTCAAGGTCACGGACAACCGCCAAAGTCACCTTGCCAAAGTGCAAGTGACCTTGAAACTTTTTCAAGGTCACGGGCAACCTCGAAAGTCAACTTGCCAAAATGCAAGTGACCTTGAAACTTTTTCAAGGTCACGTACAGCCTCGAAAGTCACCTTGCCGAAGTGCAAGTGACCTTGAAATTTGTTCAAGGTCACGTACAACCTCGAAAGTCACCTTGCCAAAATGCAAGTGACCTTGAAATTTTTTCAAGGTCACGTACAACCTCGAAGGTCTCCTTGCCAAAGTGCAAGTAACCTTGAAACTTTTTCAAAGTCACGGGCAACCACCAAACTCACCTTGCCAAAGTGCAAGTGACCTTGAAACTTTTTCAAGGTCACGGGCAACCACCAAAGTGTAAGTGACCTTGAAATTTTTTCAAGGTCACGTACAACCTCGAAAGCCACCTTGCCAAAATGCAAGTGACCTTGAAACTTTTTCAAGGTCACGGACAACCTCGAAAGCCACCTTGCCAAAATGCAAGTGCCCTTGAAACTTTTTCAAGGTCACGTACAACCGCCAAAGTCACCTTGCCAAAGTGCAAGTGACCTTGAAATTTTTTCAAGGTCACGTACAACCTCGAAAGTCACCTTGCCAAAGTGCAAGTGACCTTGAAACTTTTTCAAGGTCACGTACAACCTCGAAAGTCACCTTGCCAAAATGCAAGTGCCCTTGAAACTTTTTCAAGGTCACGTACAACCACCAAAGGCACCTTGCTCAAGTGCAAGTGGCCTTGAAACTTTTTCAAGGTCACGCTCAACCTCAAAAGTCTCCTTGCCAAAATGCAAGTGACCTTGAAACTTTTTCAAGGTCACGTACAACCTCGAAAGTCACCTTGCCGAGCTGCAAGTGACCTTGAAGCTTTTTCAAGGTCACGCTCAACCTCGAAAGTCTCCTTGTCAAAGTGCAAGTGACCTTGAAACTTTTTCAAGGTCACGGGCAACCACCAAAGGCACCTTGCTCAAGTGCAAGTGACCTTGAAACTTTTTCAAGGTCACGTACAACCTCGAAAGTCTCCTTGCCAAAGTGCAAGTGACTTTGAAATTTTTTCAAGGTCACGGGCAACCACCAAAGGCACCTTGCTCAAGTGCAAGTGGCCTTGAAACTTTTTCAAGGTCACGCTCAACCTCGAAAATCACCTTGCCAAAATGCAAGTGACCTTGAAACTTTTTCAAGGTCACGTACAACCTCGAAAGTCACCTTGCCGAGGTGCAAGTGACCTTGAAGCTTTTTCAAGGTCACGTATAACCTCGAAAGTCACCTTGCCCAAGTGCAAGTGACCTTGAAACTTTTTCAAGGTCACGGGCAACCACCAAACTCACCTTGCCAAAGTGCAAGTGACCTTGAAACTTTTTCAAGGTCACGGGCAACCACCAAAGTCACCTTGCCAAAGTGCAAATGACCTTGAAACTTTTTCAAGGTCACGTACAACCTCGAAAGTCACCTTGCCGAAGTGCAAGTGACCTTGAAACTTTTTCAAGGTCACGGGCAACCACCAAAGTCACCTTGCCAAAGTGCAAGTGACCTTGAAACTTTTTCAAGGTTACGTACAACCTCGAAAGTCACCTTGCCGAAGTGCAAGTGACCTTGAAGCTTTTTCAAGGTCACGTACAACCTCGAAAGTCACCTTGCCCAAGTGCAAGTGACCTTGAAACTTTTTCAAGGTCACGTACAACCTCGAAAGCCACCTTGCCAAAATGCAAGTGATCTTGAAACTTTTTCAAGGTCACGGACAACCGCCAAAGTCACCTTGCCAAAGTGCAAGTGACCTTGAAACTTTTTCAAGATCACGGGCAACCACCAAAGTGCAAGTGACCTTGAAGCTTTTTCAAGGTCACGTACAACCTCGAAAGTCACCTTGCCAAAATGCAAGTGACCTTGAAACTTTTTCAAGATCACGGGCAACCACCAAAGTGCAAGTGACCTTGAAGCTTTTTCAAGGTCACGTACAACCTCGAAAGTCACCTTGCCGAGGTGCAAGTGACCTTGAAGCTTTTTCAAGGTCACGTATAACCTCGAAAGTCACCTTGCCCAAGTGCAAGTGACCTTGAAACTTTTTCAAGGTCACGGGCAACCACCAAACTCACCTTGCCAAAGTGCAAGTGACCTTGAAACTTTTTCAAGGTCACGGGCAACCACCAAAGTCACCTTGCCAAAGTGCAGCATGTGTGTGAAGCTTTTTCAAGGTCACGTACAACCTCGAAAGCCACCTTGCCAAAATGCAAGTGACCTTGAAACTTTTTCAAGATCACGGGCAACCACCAAAGTGCAAGTGACCTTGAAGCTTTTTCAAGGTCACGTACAACCTCGAAAGCCACCTTGCCAAAATGCAAGTGACCTTGAAACTTTTTCAAGGTCACAGACAACCTCGAAAGTCACCTTGCCAAAATGCAAGTGACCTTGAAACTTCTTCAAGGTCACGTACCCAAAGTCACTTTGCCAGAATGAAGTGACCTTGAAACTTTTTCAAGGTCACGGGCAACCACCAAAGTGTAAGTGACCTTGAAATTTTTTCTAGGTCACGTACAACCTCGAAAGTCACCTTGCCAAAGTGTAAGTGACCTTGAAACTTTTTCAAGGTCACGTACAACCTCGAAAGCCACCTTGCCAAAATGCAAGTGACCTTGAAACTTTTTCAAGGTCACGGACAACCGCCAAAGTCACCTTGCCAAAGTGCAAGTGACCTTGAAATTTTTTCAAGGTCACGTACAACCTCGAAAGTCACCTTGCCAAAGTGCAAGTGACCTTGAAACTTTTTCAAGGTCACGTACAACCTCGAAAGTCACCTTGCCAAAATGCAAGTGCCCTTGAAACTTTTTCAAGGTCACGTACAACCTCGAAGGTCTCCTTGCCAAAGTGCAAGTGACCTTGAAACTTTTTCAAGGTCACGGGCAACCACCAAAGGCACCTTGCTCAAGTGCAAGTGGCCTTGAAACTTTTTCAAGGTCACGCTCAACCTCGAAGGTCACCTTACCGAAGTGCAAGTGACCTTGAAATTTTTTCAAGGTCACGTACAACCTCGAAAACCACCTTGCCAAAATGCAAGTGACCTTGAAACTTTTTCAAGGTCACGCACAACCTCGAAAGTCACCTTGCCGAGGTGCAAGTGACCTTGAAGCTTTTTCAAGGTCACGTACAACCTCGAAAGTCACCTTGCCCAAGTGCAAGTGACCTTGAAACTTTTTCAAGGTCACGGGCAACCACCAAACTCACCTTGCCAAAGTGCAAGTGACCTTGAAACTTTTTCAAGGTCACGGGCAACCACCAAAGTCACCTTGCCGAAGTGCAAGTGACCTTGAAACTTTTTCAAGGTCACGGGCAACCACCAAAGTCACCTTGCCAAAGTGCAAGTGACCTTGAAACTTTTTCAAGGTTACGTGCAACCTCGAAAGTCACCTTGCCGAAGTGCAAGTGACCTTGAAACTTTTTCAAGGTCACGGGCAACCACCAAAGTCACCTTGCCGAAGTGCAAGTGACCTTGAAGCTTTTTCAAGGTCACGTACAACCTCGAAAGTCACCTTGCCCAAGTGCAAGTGACCTTGAAACTTTTTCAAGGTCACGTACAACCTCGAAAGCCACCTTGCCAAAATGCAAGTGATCTTGAAACTTTTTCAAGGTCACGGACAACCGCCAAAGTCACCTTGCCAAAGTGCAAGTGACCTTGAAACTTTTTCAAAGTCACGGACAACCGCGAAAGTCACCTTGCCAAAGTGCAAGTGACCTTGAAACTTTTTCAAGGTCACGGGCAAGCACCAAAGTCACCTTGCCAAAGTGACCTTGAAATTTGTTCAAGGTCACGTACAACCTTGAAAGTCACCTTGCCAAAATGCAAGTGACCTTGAAACTTTTTCAAGATCACGGGCAACCACCAAAGTGCAAGTGACCTTGAAGCTTTTTCAAGGTCACGTACAACCTCGAAAGCCACCTTGCCAAAATGCAAGTGACCTTGAAACTTTTTCAAGATCACGGGCAACCACCAAAGTGCAAGTGACCTTGAAGCTTTTTCAAGGTCCCGTACAACCTCGAAAGCCACCTTGCCAAAATGCAAGTGACCTTGAAACTTTTTCAAGGTCACAGACAACCTCGAAAGTCACCTTGCCAAAATGCAAGTGACCTTGAAACTTTTTCAAGGTCACGTACAACCTCGAAGGTCTCCTTGCCAAAGTGCAAGTAACCTTGAAACTTTTTCAAGGTCACGGGCAACCACCAAACTCACCTTGCCAAAGTGCAAGTGACCTTGAAACTTTTTCAAGGTCACGGGCAACCACCAAAGTCACCTTGCCAAAGTGCAAGTGACCTTGAAACTTTTTCAAGGTCACGGGCAACCTCGAAAGCCACCTTGCCAAAATGCAAGTGACTTTGAAACTTTTTCAAGGTCACGGGCAACCTCGAAAGCCACCTTGCCAAAATGCAAGTGACCTTGAAACTTTTTCAAGGTCACGGACAACCGCCAAAGTCACCTTGCCAAAGTGCAAGTGACCTTGAAACTTTTTCAAGGTCACGGGCAACCACCAAAGTGCAAGTGACCTTGAAGCTTTTTCAAGGTCACGTACAACCTCGAAAGTTACCTTGCCCAAGTGCAAGTGACCTTGTCACGTACCCAAAGTCACTTTGCCAGAATGAAGTGACCTTGAAACTTTTTCAAGGTCACAAGCAACCACCAAAGTATAAGTGACCTTGAAATTTTTTTAAGGTCACGTACAACCTCGAAAGTCACCTTGCCAAAGTGCAAGTGACCTTGAAACTTTTTCAAGGTCACGTACAACCTCGAAAGCCACCTTGCCAAAATTCAAGTGACCTTGAAACTTTTTCAAGGTCACGGACAACCGCCAAAGTCACCTTGCCAAAGTGCAAGTGACCTTGAAACTTTTTCAAGGTCACGTACAACCTCGAAGGTCTCCTTGCCATAGTGCAAGTAACCTTGAAACTTTTTCAAGGTCACGTACAACCTCGAAGGTCTCCTTGCCATAGTGCAAGTAACCTTGAAACTTTTTCAAGGTCACGGGCAACCTCGAAGGTCTCCTTGCCAAAGTGCAAGTAACCTTGAAACTTTTTCAAGGTCACGGGCAACCTCGAAAGTCAACTTGCCAAAATGCAAGTGACCTTGAAACTTTTTCAAGGTCACGTACAACCTCGAAGGTCACCTTGCCGAAGTGCAAGTGACCTTGAAATTTCTTCAAGGTCACGTACAACCTCGAAAGTCACCTTGCCAAAATGCAAGTGACCTTGAAACTTTTTCAAGGTCACGTACAACCTCGAAGGTCTCCTTGCCAAAGTGCAAGTAACCTTGAAACTTTTTCAAGGTCACGGGCAACCACCAAACTCACCTTGCCAAAGTGCAAGTGACCTTGAAACTTTTTCAAGGTCACGGGCAACCACCAAAGTCACCTTGCCAAAGTGCAAGTGACCTTGAAACTTTTTCAAGGTCACGGGCAACCACCAAACTCACCTTGCCAAAGTGCAAGTGACCTTGAAACTTTTTCAAGGTCACGGGCAACCACCAAAGTCACCTTGCTAAAGTGCAAGTGACCTTGAAACTTTTTCAAGGTCACGGGCAACCTCGAAAGCCACCTTGCCAAAATGCAAGTGACTTTGAAACTTTTTCAAGGTCACGGGCAACCTCGAAAGCCACCTTGCCAAAATGCAAGTGACCTTGAAGCTTTTTCAAGGTCACGGACAACCTGGGAAGTCACCTTGCCCAAGTGCAAGTGACCTTGAAGCTTTTTCAAGGTCACGTACAACCTCGAAAGTAACCTTACCAAAGTGCAAGTGACCTTGAAACTTTTTCAAGGCCACGTACAACCTCGAAAGTCACCTTGCCGAAGTGCAAGTGACCTTGAAGCTTTTTCAAGGTCACGTACAACCTTGAAAGCCACCTTGCCGAAGTGCAAGTGACCTTGAAGCTTTTTCAAGGTCACGTACAACCTCGAAAGTCACCTTGCCCAAGTGCAAGTGACCTTGAAACTTTTTCAAGGTCACGTACAACCTCGAAGGTCGCCTTACCAAAGTGCAAGTGACCTTGAAACTTTTTCAAGGTCACGGGCAACCACCAAAGTGCAAGTGACCTTAAATTTTTTTCAAGGTCACGTACAACCTCGAAAGTCGCCTTGCCGAAGTGCAAGTGACCTTGAAACTTTTTCAAGGTCACGTACAACCTCGAAAGTCACATTGCCGAAGTGCAAGTGACCTTGAAGCTTTTTCAAGGTCACGGACAACCTGGGAAGTCACCTTGCCCAAGTGCAAGTGACCTTGAAGCTTTTTCAAGGTCACGTACAACCTCGAAAGTCACATTGTCTAAGTGCAAGTGACCTTGAAGCTTTTTCAAGGTTACGTACAACCTCGAAAGTCACATTGCCGAAGTGCAAGTGACCTTGAAGCTTTTTCAAGGTCACGGACAACCTGGGAAGTCACCTTGCCCAGGTTCAAGTGACCTTGAAGCTTTTTCAAGGTCACGTACAACCTCGAAAGTCACCTTACCAAAGTGCAAGTGACCTTGAAACTTTTTTAAGGCCACGTACAACCTCGAAAGTCACCTTGCCGAAGTGCAAGTGACCTTGAAGCTTTTTCAAGGTCACGAACAACCTCGAAAGTCACCTTGCTAAAGTGCAAGTGACCTTGAAACTTTTTCAAGGTCACGTACAACTTCGAAAGTCACATTGCCGAAGTGCAAGTGACCTTGAAGCTTTTTCAAGTTACGGACAACCTGGGAAGCCACCTTGCCCAAGTGCAAGTGACCTTGAAGCTTTTTCAAGGTCACGTACAACCTCGAAAGTCACCTTACCAAAGTGCAAGTGACCTTGAAACTTTTTCAAGGCCACGTACAACCTCGAAAGTCACCTTGCCGAAGTGCAAGTGACCTTGAAGCTTTTTCAAGGTCACGTACAACCTCGAAAGTCACCTTGCCCAAGTGCAAGTGACCTTGAAGCTTTTTCAAGGTCACGAACAACCTCGAAAGTCACCTTGCTAAAGTGCAAGTGACCTTGAAACTTTTTCAAGGTCACGGACCACCTGGGAAGCCACCTTGCCGAAGTGCAAGTGACCTTGAAACTTTTTCAAGGTCACGTACAACCTCGAAGGTTGCCTTACCAAAGTGCAAGTGACCTTGAAACTTTTTCAAGGTCACGGGCAACCACCAAAGTGCAAGTGACCTTAAATTTTTTTCAAGGTCACGTACAACCTCGAAAGTCGCCTTGCCGAAGTGCAAGTGACCTTGAAACTTTTTCAAGGTCACGTACAACCTCGAAAGTCACATTGCCGAAGTGCAAGTGACCTTGAAGCTTTTTCAAGTTACGGACAACCTGGGAAGCCACCTTGCCCAAGTGCAAGTGACCTTGAAGCTTTTTCAAGGTTGAAACTTTTTCAAGGTCACGTACAACCTCGAAGGTCACCTTACCAAAGTGCAAGTGACCTTGAAACTTTTTCAAGGTCACGTACAACCTCGAAAAAGTGCTGGTGACCTTGAAACTTTTTCAAGGTCACGTACAACCTCGAAAGTCAACTTGCCAAAATGCAAGTGACCTTGAAACTTTTTCAAGGTCACATACAGCCTCGAAAGTTACCTTGCCCAAATGCAAGTGACCTTGACACTTTTTCAAATTTTTTCAAGGTCACGTACAACCTCGAAAGCCACCTTGCCAAAATGCAAGTGACTTTGAAACTTTTTCAAGGTCACGGGCAACCTCGAAAGCCACCTTGCCAAAATGCAAGTGACCTTGAAGCTTTTTCAAGGTCACGGACAACCTGGGAAGTCACCTTGCCCAAGTGCAAGTGACCTTGAAGCTTTTTCAAGGTCACGTACAACCTCGAAAGTAACCTTACCAAAGTGCAAGTGACCTTGAAACTTTTTCAAGGCCACGTACAACCTCGAAAGTCACCTTGCCGAAGTGCAAGTGACCTTGAAGCTTTTTCAAGGTTACGTACAACCTTGAAAGCCACCTTGCCGAAGTGCAAGTGACCTTGAAGCTTTTTCAAGGTCACGTACAACCTCGAAAGTCACCTTGCCCAAGTGCAAGCGACCTTGAAACTTTTTCAAGGTCACGTACAACCTCGAAGGTCGCCTTACCAAAGTGCAAGTGACCTTGAAACTTTTTCAAGGTCACGGGCAACCACCAAAGTGCAAGTAACCTTAAATTTTTTTCAAGGTCACGTACAACCTCGAAAGTCGCCTTGCCGAAGTGCAAGTGACCTTGAAACTTTTTCAAGGTCACGTACAACCTCGAAAGTCACATTGCCGAAGTGCAAGTGACCTTGAAGCTTTTTCAAGGTCACGGACAACCTGGGAAGTCACCTTGCCCAAGTGCAAGTGACCTTGAAGCTTTTTCAAGGTCACGTACAACCTCGAAAGTCACATTGTCTAAGTGCAAGTGACCTTGAAGCTTTTTCAAGGTTACGTACAACCTCGAAAGTCACATTGCCGAAGTGCAAGTGACCTTGAAGCTTTTTCAAGGTCACGGACAACCTGGGAAGTCACCTTGCCCAGGTTCAAGTGACCTTGAAGCTTTTTCAAGGTCACGTACAACCTCGAAAGTCACCTTACCAAAGTGCAAGTGACCTTGAAACTTTTTTAAGGCCACGTACAACCTCGAAAGTCACCTTGCCGAAGTGCAAGTGACCTTGAAGCTTTTTCAAGGTCACGAACAACCTCGAAAGTCACCTTGCTAAAGTGCAAGTGACCTTGAAACTTTTTCAAGGTCACGTACAACTTCGAAAGTCACATTGCCGAAGTGCAAGTGACCTTGAAGCTTTTTCAAGTTACGGACAACCTGGGAAGCCACCTTGCCCAAGTGCAAGTGACCTTGAAGCTTTTTCAAGGTCACGTACAACCTCGAAAGTCACCTTACCAAAGTGCAAGTGACCTTGAAACTTTTTCAAGGCCACGTACAACCTCGAAAGTCACCTTGCCGAAGTGCAAGTGACCTTGAAGCTTTTTCAAGGTCACGTACAACCTCGAAAGTCACCTTGCCCAAGTGCAAGTGACCTTGAAACTTTTTCAAGGTCACGTACAACCTCGAAGGTCACCTTACCAAAGTGCAAGTGACCTTGAAACTTTTTCAAGGTCACGGGCAACCACCAAAGTGCAAGTGACCTTGAAATTTTTTCAAGGTCACGTACAACCTCGAAAGTCGCCTTGCCGAAGTGCAAGTGACCTTGAAACTTTTTCAAGGTCACGTACAACCTCGAAGGTCACCTTACCAAAGTGCAAGTGACCTTGAAACTTTTTCAAGGTCACGGGCAACCACCAAAGTCACCTTGCCAAAGTGCAAGTGACCTTTAAACTTTTTCAAGGTCACGTACAACCTCGAAAGTCACCTTGCCGAAGTGCAAGTGACCTTGAAACTTTTTCAAGGTCACGTACAACCTCGAAAAAGTGCTGGTGACCTTGAAACTTTTTCAAGGTCACGTACAACCTCGAAAGCCACCTTGCCCAAATGCAAGTGACCTTGACACTTTTTCAAATTTTTTCAAGGTCACGTACAACCTCGAAAGTCACCTTGCCAAACTGCAAGTGACCTTGAAACCTTTTCAAGGTCACGTACAACCTCGAAAGGCACCTTGCCAAAATGCAAGTGACCTTGAAACTTTTTTAAGGTCACGTACAACCTCGAAGGTCTCCTTGCCAAAGTGCAAGTAACCTTGAAACTTTTTCAAGGTCACGGGCAACCTCGAAGGTCTCCTTGCCAAAGTGCAAGTAACCTTGAAACTTTTTCAAGGTCACGGGCAACCACCAAACTCACCTTGACAAAGTGCAAGTGACCTTGAAACTTTTTCAAGGTCACGGGCAACCACCAAAGTCACCTTGCCAAAGTGCAAGTGACCTTGAAACTTTTTCAAGGTCACGGGCAACCTCGAAAGCCACCTTGCCAAAATGCAAGTGACTTTGAAACTTTTTCAAGGTCACGGGCAACCTCGAAAGCCACCTTGCCAAAATGCAAGTGACCTTGAAACTTTTTCAAGGTCACGGACAACCGCCAAAGTCACCTTGCCAAAGTGCAAGTGACCTTGAAACTTTTTCAAGGTCACGGGCAACCTCGAAAGTCAACTTGCCAAAATGCAAGTGACCTTGAAACTTTTTCAAGGTCACGTACAGCCTCGAAAGTCACCTTGCCGAAGTGCAAGTGACCTTGAAATTTGTTCAAGGTCACGTACAACCTCGAAAGTCACATTGTCTAAGTGCAAGTGACCTTGAAGCTTTTTCAAGGTTACGTACAACCTCGAAAGTCACATTGCCGAAGTGCAAGTGACCTTGAAGCTTTTTCAAGGTCACGGACAACCTGGGAAGTCACCTTGCCCAGGTTCAAGTGACCTTGAAGCCTTTTCAAGGTCACGTACAACCTCGAAAGTCACCTTACCAAAGTGGAAGTGACCTTGAAACTTTTTTAAGGCCACGTACAACCTCGAAAGTCACCTTGCCGAAGTGCAAGTGACCTTGAAGCTTTTTCAAGGTCACGAACAACCTCGAAAGTCACCTTGCTAAAGTGCAAGTGACCTTGAAACTTTTTCAAGGTCACGTACAACTTCGAAAGTCACATTGCCGAAGTGCAAGTGACCTTGAAGCTTTTTCAAGTTACGGACAACCTGGGAAGCCACCTTGCCCAAGTGCAAGTGACCTTGAAGCTTTTTCAAGGTCACGTACAACCTCGAAAGTCACCTTACCAAAGTGCAAGTGACCTTGAAACTTTTTCAAGGCCACGTACAACCTCGAAAGTCACCTTGCCGAAGTGCAAGTGACCTTGAAGCTTTTTCAAGGTCACGTACAACCTCGAAAGTCACCTTGCCCAAGTGCAAGTGACCTTGAAACTTTTTCAAGGTCACGTACAACCTCGAAGGTCACCTTACCAAAGTGCAAGTGACCTTGAAACTTTTACAAGGTCACGGGCAACCACCAAAGTGCAAGTGACCTTGAAATTTTTTCAAGGTCACGTACAACCTCGAAAGTCGCCTTGCCGAAGTGCAAGTGACCTTGAAACTTTTTCAAGGTCACGTACAACCTCGAAGGTCACCTTACCAAAGTGCAAGTGACCTTGAAACTTTTTCAAGGTCACGGGCAACCACCAAAGTCACCTTGCCAAAGTGCAAGTGACCTTTAAACTTTTTCAAGGTCACGTACAACCTCGAAAGTCACCTTGCCGAAGTGCAAGTGACCTTGAAACTTTTTCAAGGTCACGTACAACCTCGAAAAAGTGCTGGTGACCTTGAAACTTTTTCAAGGTCACGTACAACCTCGAAAGCCACCTTGCCCAAATGCAAGTGACCTTGACACTTTTTCAAATTTTTTCAAGGTCACGTACAACCTCGAAAGTCACCTTGCCAAACTGCAAGTGACCTTGAAACCTTTTCAAGGTCACGTACAACCTCGAAAGGCACCTTGCCAAAATGCAAGTGACCTTGAAACTTTTTTAAGGTCACGTACAACCTCGAAGGTCTCCTTGCCAAAGTGCAAGTAACCTTGAAACTTTTTCAAGGTCACGGGCAACCTCGAAGGTCTCCTTGCCAAAGTGCAAGTAACCTTGAAACTTTTTCAAGGTCACGGGCAACCACCAAACTCACCTTGACAAAGTGCAAGTGACCTTGAAACTTTTTCAAGGTCACGGGCAACCACCAAAGTCACCTTGCCAAAGTGCAAGTGACCTTGAAACTTTTTCAAGGTCACGGGCAACCTCGAAAGCCACCTTGCCAAAATGCAAGTGACTTTGAAACTTTTTCAAGGTCACGGGCAACCTCGAAAGCCACCTTGCCAAAATGCAAGTGACCTTGAAACTTTTTCAAGGTCACGGACAACCGCCAAAGTCACCTTGCCAAAGTGCAAGTGACCTTGAAACTTTTTCAAGGTCACGGGCAACCTCGAAAGTCAACTTGCCAAAATGCAAGTGACCTTGAAACTTTTTCAAGGTCACGTACAGCCTCGAAAGTCACCTTGCCGAAGTGCAAGTGACCTTGAAATTTGTTCAAGGTCACGTACAACCTCGAAAGTCACCTTGCCAAAATGCAAGTGACCTTGAAATTTTTTCAAGGTCACGTACAACCTCGAAGGTCTCCTTGCCAAAGTGCAAGTAACCTTGAAACTTTTTCAAAGTCACGGGCAACCACCAAACTCACCTTGCCAAAGTGCAAGTGACCTTGAAACTTTTTCAAGGTCACGGGCAACCACCAAAGTGTAAGTGACCTTGAAATTTTTTCAAGGTCACGTACAACCTCGAAAGCCACCTTGCCAAAATGCAAGTGACCTTGAAACTTTTTCAAGGTCACGGACAACCTCGAAAGCCACCTTGCCAAAATGCAAGTGCCCTTGAAACTTTTTCAAGGTCACGTACAACCGCCAAAGTCACCTTGCCAAAGTGCAAGTGACCTTGAAATTTTTTCAAGGTCACGTACAACCTCGAAAGTCACCTTGCCAAAGTGCAAGTGACCTTGAAACTTTTTCAAGGTCACGTACAACCTCGAAAGTCACCTTGCCAAAATGCAAGTGCCCTTGAAACTTTTTCAAGGTCACGTACAACCACCAAAGGCACCTTGCTCAAGTGCAAGTGGCCTTGAAACTTTTTCAAGGTCACGCTCAACCTCAAAAGTCTCCTTGCCAAAATGCAAGTGACCTTGAAACTTTTTCAAGGTCACGTACAACCTCGAAAGTCACCTTGCCGAGCTGCAAGTGACCTTGAAGCTTTTTCAAGGTCACGCTCAACCTCGAAAGTCTCCTTGTCAAAGTGCAAGTGACCTTGAAACTTTTTCAAGGTCACGGGCAACCACCAAAGGCACCTTGCTCAAGTGCAAGTGACCTTGAAACTTTTTCAAGGTCACGTACAACCTCGAAAGTCTCCTTGCCAAAGTGCAAGTGACTTTGAAATTTTTTCAAGGTCACGGGCAACCACCAAAGGCACCTTGCTCAAGTGCAAGTGGCCTTGAAACTTTTTCAAGGTCACGCTCAACCTCGAAAATCACCTTGCCAAAATGCAAGTGACCTTGAAACTTTTTCAAGGTCACGTACAACCTCGAAAGTCACCTTGCCGAGGTGCAAGTGACCTTGAAGCTTTTTCAAGGTCACGTATAACCTCGAAAGTCACCTTGCCCAAGTGCAAGTGACCTTGAAACTTTTTCAAGGTCACGGGCAACCACCAAACTCACCTTGCCAAAGTGCAAGTGACCTTGAAACTTTTTCAAGGTCACGGGCAACCACCAAAGTCACCTTGCCAAAGTGCAAATGACCTTGAAACTTTTTCAAGGTCACGTACAACCTCGAAAGTCACCTTGCCGAAGTGCAAGTGACCTTGAAACTTTTTCAAGGTCACGGGCAACCACCAAAGTCACCTTGCCAAAGTGCAAGTGACCTTGAAACTTTTTCAAGGTTACGTACAACCTCGAAAGTCACCTTGCCGAAGTGCAAGTGACCTTGAAGCTTTTTCAAGGTCACGTACAACCTCGAAAGTCACCTTGCCCAAGTGCAAGTGACCTTGAAACTTTTTCAAGGTCACGTACAACCTCGAAAGCCACCTTGCCAAAATGCAAGTGATCTTGAAACTTTTTCAAGGTCACGGACAACCGCCAAAGTCACCTTGCCAAAGTGCAAGTGACCTTGAAACTTTTTCAAGATCACGGGCAACCACCAAAGTGCAAGTGACCTTGAAGCTTTTTCAAGGTCACGTACAACCTCGAAAGTCACCTTGCCAAAATGCAAGTGACCTTGAAACTTTTTCAAGATCACGGGCAACCACCAAAGTGCAAGTGACCTTGAAGCTTTTTCAAGGTCACGTACAACCTCGAAAGTCACCTTGCCGAGGTGCAAGTGACCTTGAAGCTTTTTCAAGGTCACGTATAACCTCGAAAGTCACCTTGCCCAAGTGCAAGTGACCTTGAAACTTTTTCAAGGTCACGGGCAACCACCAAACTCACCTTGCCAAAGTGCAAGTGACCTTGAAACTTTTTCAAGGTCACGGGCAACCACCAAAGTCACCTTGCCAAAGTGCAGCATGTGTGTGAAGCTTTTTCAAGGTCACGTACAACCTCGAAAGCCACCTTGCCAAAATGCAAGTGACCTTGAAACTTTTTCAAGATCACGGGCAACCACCAAAGTGCAAGTGACCTTGAAGCTTTTTCAAGGTCACGTACAACCTCGAAAGCCACCTTGCCAAAATGCAAGTGACCTTGAAACTTTTTCAAGGTCACAGACAACCTCGAAAGTCACCTTGCCAAAATGCAAGTGACCTTGAAACTTCTTCAAGGTCACGTACCCAAAGTCACTTTGCCAGAATGAAGTGACCTTGAAACTTTTTCAAGGTCACGGGCAACCACCAAAGTGTAAGTGACCTTGAAATTTTTTCTAGGTCACGTACAACCTCGAAAGTCACCTTGCCAAAGTGTAAGTGACCTTGAAACTTTTTCAAGGTCACGTACAACCTCGAAAGCCACCTTGCCAAAATGCAAGTGACCTTGAAACTTTTTCAAGGTCACGGACAACCGCCAAAGTCACCTTGCCAAAGTGCAAGTGACCTTGAAATTTTTTCAAGGTCACGTACAACCTCGAAAGTCACCTTGCCAAAGTGCAAGTGACCTTGAAACTTTTTCAAGGTCACGTACAACCTCGAAAGTCACCTTGCCAAAATGCAAGTGCCCTTGAAACTTTTTCAAGGTCACGTACAACCTCGAAGGTCTCCTTGCCAAAGTGCAAGTGACCTTGAAACTTTTTCAAGGTCACGGGCAACCACCAAAGGCACCTTGCTCAAGTGCAAGTGGCCTTGAAACTTTTTCAAGGTCACGCTCAACCTCGAAGGTCACCTTACCGAAGTGCAAGTGACCTTGAAATTTTTTCAAGGTCACGTACAACCTCGAAAACCACCTTGCCAAAATGCAAGTGACCTTGAAACTTTTTCAAGGTCACGCACAACCTCGAAAGTCACCTTGCCGAGGTGCAAGTGACCTTGAAGCTTTTTCAAGGTCACGTACAACCTCGAAAGTCACCTTGCCCAAGTGCAAGTGACCTTGAAACTTTTTCAAGGTCACGGGCAACCACCAAACTCACCTTGCCAAAGTGCAAGTGACCTTGAAACTTTTTCAAGGTCACGGGCAACCACCAAAGTCACCTTGCCGAAGTGCAAGTGACCTTGAAACTTTTTCAAGGTCACGGGCAACCACCAAAGTCACCTTGCCAAAGTGCAAGTGACCTTGAAACTTTTTCAAGGTTACGTGCAACCTCGAAAGTCACCTTGCCGAAGTGCAAGTGACCTTGAAACTTTTTCAAGGTCACGGGCAACCACCAAAGTCACCTTGCCGAAGTGCAAGTGACCTTGAAGCTTTTTCAAGGTCACGTACAACCTCGAAAGTCACCTTGCCCAAGTGCAAGTGACCTTGAAACTTTTTCAAGGTCACGTACAACCTCGAAAGCCACCTTGCCAAAATGCAAGTGATCTTGAAACTTTTTCAAGGTCACGGACAACCGCCAAAGTCACCTTGCCAAAGTGCAAGTGACCTTGAAACTTTTTCAAAGTCACGGACAACCGCGAAAGTCACCTTGCCAAAGTGCAAGTGACCTTGAAACTTTTTCAAGGTCACGGGCAAGCACCAAAGTCACCTTGCCAAAGTGACCTTGAAATTTGTTCAAGGTCACGTACAACCTTGAAAGTCACCTTGCCAAAATGCAAGTGACCTTGAAACTTTTTCAAGATCACGGGCAACCACCAAAGTGCAAGTGACCTTGAAGCTTTTTCAAGGTCACGTACAACCTCGAAAGCCACCTTGCCAAAATGCAAGTGACCTTGAAACTTTTTCAAGATCACGGGCAACCACCAAAGTGCAAGTGACCTTGAAGCTTTTTCAAGGTCCCGTACAACCTCGAAAGCCACCTTGCCAAAATGCAAGTGACCTTGAAACTTTTTCAAGGTCACAGACAACCTCGAAAGTCACCTTGCCAAAATGCAAGTGACCTTGAAACTTTTTCAAGGTCACGTACAACCTCGAAGGTCTCCTTGCCAAAGTGCAAGTAACCTTGAAACTTTTTCAAGGTCACGGGCAACCACCAAACTCACCTTGCCAAAGTGCAAGTGACCTTGAAACTTTTTCAAGGTCACGGGCAACCACCAAAGTCACCTTGCCAAAGTGCAAGTGACCTTGAAACTTTTTCAAGGTCACGGGCAACCTCGAAAGCCACCTTGCCAAAATGCAAGTGACTTTGAAACTTTTTCAAGGTCACGGGCAACCTCGAAAGCCACCTTGCCAAAATGCAAGTGACCTTGAAACTTTTTCAAGGTCACGGACAACCGCCAAAGTCACCTTGCCAAAGTGCAAGTGACCTTGAAACTTTTTCAAGGTCACGGGCAACCACCAAAGTGCAAGTGACCTTGAAGCTTTTTCAAGGTCACGTACAACCTCGAAAGTTACCTTGCCCAAGTGCAAGTGACCTTGTCACGTACCCAAAGTCACTTTGCCAGAATGAAGTGACCTTGAAACTTTTTCAAGGTCACAAGCAACCACCAAAGTATAAGTGACCTTGAAATTTTTTTAAGGTCACGTACAACCTCGAAAGTCACCTTGCCAAAGTGCAAGTGACCTTGAAACTTTTTCAAGGTCACGTACAACCTCGAAAGCCACCTTGCCAAAATTCAAGTGACCTTGAAACTTTTTCAAGGTCACGGACAACCGCCAAAGTCACCTTGCCAAAGTGCAAGTGACCTTGAAACTTTTTCAAGGTCACGTACAACCTCGAAGGTCTCCTTGCCATAGTGCAAGTAACCTTGAAACTTTTTCAAGGTCACGTACAACCTCGAAGGTCTCCTTGCCATAGTGCAAGTAACCTTGAAACTTTTTCAAGGTCACGGGCAACCTCGAAGGTCTCCTTGCCAAAGTGCAAGTAACCTTGAAACTTTTTCAAGGTCACGGGCAACCTCGAAAGTCAACTTGCCAAAATGCAAGTGACCTTGAAACTTTTTCAAGGTCACGTACAACCTCGAAGGTCACCTTGCCGAAGTGCAAGTGACCTTGAAATTTCTTCAAGGTCACGTACAACCTCGAAAGTCACCTTGCCAAAATGCAAGTGACCTTGAAACTTTTTCAAGGTCACGTACAACCTCGAAGGTCTCCTTGCCAAAGTGCAAGTAACCTTGAAACTTTTTCAAGGTCACGGGCAACCACCAAACTCACCTTGCCAAAGTGCAAGTGACCTTGAAACTTTTTCAAGGTCACGGGCAACCACCAAAGTCACCTTGCCAAAGTGCAAGTGACCTTGAAACTTTTTCAAGGTCACGGGCAACCACCAAACTCACCTTGCCAAAGTGCAAGTGACCTTGAAACTTTTTCAAGGTCACGGGCAACCACCAAAGTCACCTTGCTAAAGTGCAAGTGACCTTGAAACTTTTTCAAGGTCACGGGCAACCTCGAAAGCCACCTTGCCAAAATGCAAGTGACTTTGAAACTTTTTCAAGGTCACGGGCAACCTCGAAAGCCACCTTGCCAAAATGCAAGTGACCTTGAAGCTTTTTCAAGGTCACGGACAACCTGGGAAGTCACCTTGCCCAAGTGCAAGTGACCTTGAAGCTTTTTCAAGGTCACGTACAACCTCGAAAGTAACCTTACCAAAGTGCAAGTGACCTTGAAACTTTTTCAAGGCCACGTACAACCTCGAAAGTCACCTTGCCGAAGTGCAAGTGACCTTGAAGCTTTTTCAAGGTCACGTACAACCTTGAAAGCCACCTTGCCGAAGTGCAAGTGACCTTGAAGCTTTTTCAAGGTCACGTACAACCTCGAAAGTCACCTTGCCCAAGTGCAAGTGACCTTGAAACTTTTTCAAGGTCACGTACAACCTCGAAGGTCGCCTTACCAAAGTGCAAGTGACCTTGAAACTTTTTCAAGGTCACGGGCAACCACCAAAGTGCAAGTGACCTTAAATTTTTTTCAAGGTCACGTACAACCTCGAAAGTCGCCTTGCCGAAGTGCAAGTGACCTTGAAACTTTTTCAAGGTCACGTACAACCTCGAAAGTCACATTGCCGAAGTGCAAGTGACCTTGAAGCTTTTTCAAGGTCACGGACAACCTGGGAAGTCACCTTGCCCAAGTGCAAGTGACCTTGAAGCTTTTTCAAGGTCACGTACAACCTCGAAAGTCACATTGTCTAAGTGCAAGTGACCTTGAAGCTTTTTCAAGGTTACGTACAACCTCGAAAGTCACATTGCCGAAGTGCAAGTGACCTTGAAGCTTTTTCAAGGTCACGGACAACCTGGGAAGTCACCTTGCCCAGGTTCAAGTGACCTTGAAGCTTTTTCAAGGTCACGTACAACCTCGAAAGTCACCTTACCAAAGTGCAAGTGACCTTGAAACTTTTTTAAGGCCACGTACAACCTCGAAAGTCACCTTGCCGAAGTGCAAGTGACCTTGAAGCTTTTTCAAGGTCACGAACAACCTCGAAAGTCACCTTGCTAAAGTGCAAGTGACCTTGAAACTTTTTCAAGGTCACGTACAACTTCGAAAGTCACATTGCCGAAGTGCAAGTGACCTTGAAGCTTTTTCAAGTTACGGACAACCTGGGAAGCCACCTTGCCCAAGTGCAAGTGACCTTGAAGCTTTTTCAAGGTCACGTACAACCTCGAAAGTCACCTTACCAAAGTGCAAGTGACCTTGAAACTTTTTCAAGGCCACGTACAACCTCGAAAGTCACCTTGCCGAAGTGCAAGTGACCTTGAAGCTTTTTCAAGGTCACGTACAACCTCGAAAGTCACCTTGCCCAAGTGCAAGTGACCTTGAAACTTTTTCAAGGTCACGTACAACCTCGAAGGTCACCTTACCAAAGTGCAAGTGACCTTGAAACTTTTTCAAGGTCACGGGCAACCACCAAAGTGCAAGTGACCTTGAAATTTTTTCAAGGTCACGTACAACCTTGAAAGTCGCCTTGCCGAAGTGCAAGTGACCTTGAAACTTTTTCAAGGTCACGTACAACCTCGAAGGTCACCTTACCAAAGTGCAAGTGACCTTGAAACTTTTTCAAGGTCACGGGCAACCACCAAAGTCACCTTGCCAAAGTGCAAGTGACCTTTAAACTTTTTCAAGGTCACGTACAACCTCGAAAGTCACCTTGCCGAAGTGCAAGTGACCTTGAAACTTTTTCAAGGTCACGTACAACCTCGAAAAAGTGCTGGTGACCTTGAAACTTTTTCAAGGTCACGTACAACCTCGAAAGCCACCTTGCCCAAATGCAAGTGACCTTGACACTTTTTCAAATTTTTTCAAGGTCACGCTCAACCTCGAAAACCACCTTGCCAAACTGCAAGTGACCTTGAAACCTTTTCAAGGTCACGTACAACCTCGAAAGGCACCTTGCCAAAATGCAAGTGACCTTGAAACTTTTTTAAGGTCACGTACAACCTCGAAGGTCTCCTTGCCAAAGTGCAAGTAACCTTGAAACTTTTTCAAGGTCACGGGCAACCTCGAAGGTCTCCTTGCCAAAGTGCAAGTAACCTTGAAACTTTTTCAAGGTCACGGGCAACCACCAAACTCACCTTGACAAAGTGCAAGTGACCTTGAAACTTTTTCAAGGTCACGGGCAACCACCAAAGTCACCTTGCCAAAGTGCAAGTGACCTTGAAACTTTTTCAAGGTCACGGGCAACCTCGAAAGCCACCTTGCCAAAATGCAAGTGACTTTGAAACTTTTTCAAGGTCACGGGCAACCTCGAAAGCCACCTTGCCAAAATGCAAGTGACCTTGAAACTTTTTCAAGGTCACGGACAACCGCCAAAGTCACCTTGCCAAAGTGCAAGTGACCTTGAAACTTTTTCAAGGTCACGGGCAACCTCGAAAGTCAACTTGCCAAAATGCAAGTGACCTTGAAACTTTTTCAAGGTCACGTACAGCCTCGAAAGTCACCTTGCCGAAGTGCAAGTGACCTTGAAATTTGTTCAAGGTCACGTACAACCTCGAAAGTCACCTTGCCAAAATGCAAGTGACCTTGAAACTTTTTCAAGGTCACGTACAACCTCGAAGGTCTCCTTGCCAAAGTGCAAGTAACCTTGAAACTTTTTCAAAGTCACGGGCAACCACCAAACTCACCTTGCCAAAGTGCAAGTGACCTTGAAACTTTTTCAAGGTCACGGGCAACCACCAAAGTGTAAGTGACCTTGAAATTTTTTCAAGGTCACGTACAACCTCGAAAGCCACCTTGCCAAAATGCAAGTGACCTTGAAACTTTTTCAAGGTCACGGACAACCTCGAAAGCCACCTTGCCAAAATGCAAGTGACCTTGAAACTTTTTCAAGGTCACGGACAACCGCCAAAGTCACCTTGCCAAAGTGCAAGTGACCTTGAAATTTTTTCAAGGTCACGTACAACCTCGAAAGTCACCTTGCCAAAGTGCAAGTGACCTTGAAACTTTTTCAAGGTCACGTACAACCTCGAAAGTCACCTTGCCAAAATGCAAGTGCCCTTGAAACTTTTTCAAGGTCACGTACAACCACCAAAGGCACCTTGCTCAAGTGCAAGTGGCCTTGAAACTTTTTCAAGGTCACGCTCAACCTCAAAAGTCTCCTTGCCAAAATGCAAGTGACCTTGAAACTTTTTCAAGGTCACGTACAACCTCGAAAGTCACCTTGCCGAGGTGCAAGTGACCTTGAAGCTTTTTCAAGGTCACGCTCAACCTCGAAAGTCTCCTTGTCAAAGTGCAAGTGACCTTGAAACTTTTTCAAGGTCACGGGCAACCACCAAAGGCACCTTGCTCAAGTGCAAGTGACCTTGAAACTTTTTCAAGGTCACGTACAACCTCGAAAGTCTCCTTGCCAAAGTGCAAGTGACTTTGAAATTTTTTCAAGGTCACGGGCAACCACCAAAGGCACCTTGCTCAAGTGCAAGTGGCCTTGAAACTTTTTCAAGGTCACGCTCAACCTCGAAAGTCACCTTGCCGAGGTGCAAGTGACCTTGAAGCTTTTTCAAGGTCACGTATAACCTCGAAAGTCACCTTGCCCAAGTGCAAGTGACCTTGAAACTTTTTCAAGGTCACGGGCAACCACCAAACTCACCTTGCCAAAGTGCAAGTGACCTTGAAACTTTTTCAAGGTCACGGGCAACCACCAAAGTCACCTTGCCAAAGTGCAGCATGTGTGTGAAGCTTTTTCAAGGTCACGTACAACCTCGAAAGCCACCTTGCCAAAATGCAAGTGACCTTGAAACTTTTTCAAGATCACGGGCAACCACCAAAGTGCAAGTGACCTTGAAGCTTTTTCAAGGTCACGTACAACCTCGAAAGCCACCTTGCCAAAATGCAAGTGACCTTGAAACTTTTTCAAGGTCACAGACAACCTCGAAAGTCACCTTGCCAAAATGCAAGTGACCTTGAAACTTCTTCAAGGTCACGTACCCAAAGTCACTTTGCCAGAATGAAGTGACCTTGAAACTTTTTCAAGGTCACGGGCAACCACCAAAGTGTAAGTGACCTTGAAATTTTTTCTAGGTCACGTACAACCTCGAAAGTCACCTTGCCAAAGTGTAAGTGACCTTGAAACTTTTTCAAGGTCACGTACAACCTCGAAAGCCACCTTGCCAAAATGCAAGTGACCTTGAAACTTTTTCAAGGTCACGGACAACCGCCAAAGTCACCTTGCCAAAGTGCAAGTGACCTTGAAATTTTTTCAAGGTCACGTACAACCTCGAAAGTCACCTTGCCAAAGTGCAAGTGACCTTGAAACTTTTTCAAGGTCACGTACAACCTCGAAAGTCACCTTGCCAAAATGCAAGTGCCCTTGAAACTTTTTCAAGGTCACGTACAACCTCGAAGGTCTCCTTGCCAAAGTGCAAGTGACCTTGAAACTTTTTCAAGGTCACGGGCAACCACCAAAGGCACCTTGCTCAAGTGCAAGTGGCCTTGAAACTTTTTCAAGGTCACGCTCAACCTCGAAGGTCACCTTACCGAAGTGCAAGTGACCTTGAAATTTTTTCAAGGTCACGTACAACCTCGAAAACCACCTTGCCAAAATGCAAGTGACCTTGAAACTTTTTCAAGGTCACGCACAACCTCGAAAGTCACCTTGCCGAGGTGCAAGTGACCTTGAAGCTTTTTCAAGGTCACGTACAACCTCGAAAGTCACCTTGCCCAAGTGCAAGTGACCTTGAAACTTTTTCAAGGTCACGGGCAACCACCAAACTCACCTTGCCAAAGTGCAAGTGACCTTGAAACTTTTTCAAGGTCACGGGCAACCACCAAAGTCACCTTGCCGAAGTGCAAGTGACCTTGAAACTTTTTCAAGGTCACGGGCAACCACCAAAGTCACCTTGCCAAAGTGCAAGTGACCTTGAAACTTTTTCAAGGTTACGTGCAACCTCGAAAGTCACCTTGCCGAAGTGCAAGTGACCTTGAAACTTTTTCAAGGTCACGGGCAACCACCAAAGTCACCTTGCCGAAGTGCAAGTGACCTTGAAGCTTTTTCAAGGTCACGTACAACCTCGAAAGTCACCTTGCCCAAGTGCAAGTGACCTTGAAACTTTTTCAAGGTCACGTACAACCTCGAAAGCCACCTTGCCAAAATGCAAGTGATCTTGAAACTTTTTCAAGGTCACGGACAACCGCCAAAGTCACCTTGCCAAAGTGCAAGTGACCTTGAAACTTTTTCAAAGTCACGGACAACCGCGAAAGTCACCTTGCCAAAGTGCAAGTGACCTTGAAACTTTTTCAAGGTCACGGGCAAGCACCAAAGTCACCTTGCCAAAGTGACCTTGAAATTTGTTCAAGGTCACGTACAACCTTGAAAGTCACCTTGCCAAAATGCAAGTGACCTTGAAACTTTTTCAAGATCACGGGCAACCACCAAAGTGCAAGTGACCTTGAAGCTTTTTCAAGGTCACGTACAACCTCGAAAGCCACCTTGCCAAAATGCAAGTGACCTTGAAACTTTTTCAAGATCACGGGCAACCACCAAAGTGCAAGTGACCTTGAAGCTTTTTCAAGGTCCCGTACAACCTCGAAAGCCACCTTGCCAAAATGCAAGTGACCTTGAAACTTTTTCAAGGTCACAGACAACCTCGAAAGTCACCTTGCCAAAATGCAAGTGACCTTGAAACTTTTTCAAGGTCACGTACAACCTCGAAGGTCTCCTTGCCAAAGTGCAAGTAACCTTGAAACTTTTTCAAGGTCACGGGCAACCACCAAACTCACCTTGCCAAAGTGCAAGTGACCTTGAAACTTTTTCAAGGTCACGGGCAACCACCAAAGTCACCTTGCCAAAGTGCAAGTGACCTTGAAACTTTTTCAAGGTCACGGGCAACCTCGAAAGCCACCTTGCCAAAATGCAAGTGACTTTGAAACTTTTTCAAGGTCACGGGCAACCTCGAAAGCCACCTTGCCAAAATGCAAGTGACCTTGAAACTTTTTCAAGGTCACGGACAACCGCCAAAGTCACCTTGCCAAAGTGCAAGTGACCTTGAAACTTTTTCAAGGTCACGGGCAACCACCAAAGTGCAAGTGACCTTGAAGCTTTTTCAAGGTCACGTACAACCTCGAAAGTTACCTTGCCCAAGTGCAAGTGACCTTGTCACGTACCCAAAGTCACTTTGCCAGAATGAAGTGACCTTGAAACTTTTTCAAGGTCACAAGCAACCACCAAAGTATAAGTGACCTTGAAATTTTTTTAAGGTCACGTACAACCTCGAAAGTCACCTTGCCAAAGTGCAAGTGACCTTGAAACTTTTTCAAGGTCACGTACAACCTCGAAAGCCACCTTGCCAAAATTCAAGTGACCTTGAAACTTTTTCAAGGTCACGGACAACCGCCAAAGTCACCTTGCCAAAGTGCAAGTGACCTTGAAACTTTTTCAAGGTCACGTACAACCTCGAAGGTCTCCTTGCCATAGTGCAAGTAACCTTGAAACTTTTTCAAGGTCACGTACAACCTCGAAGGTCTCCTTGCCATAGTGCAAGTAACCTTGAAACTTTTTCAAGGTCACGGGCAACCTCGAAGGTCTCCTTGCCAAAGTGCAAGTAACCTTGAAACTTTTTCAAGGTCACGGGCAACCTCGAAAGTCAACTTGCCAAAATGCAAGTGACCTTGAAACTTTTTCAAGGTCACGTACAACCTCGAAGGTCACCTTGCCGAAGTGCAAGTGACCTTGAAATTTCTTCAAGGTCACGTACAACCTCGAAAGTCACCTTGCCAAAATGCAAGTGACCTTGAAACTTTTTCAAGGTCACGTACAACCTCGAAGGTCTCCTTGCCAAAGTGCAAGTAACCTTGAAACTTTTTCAAGGTCACGGGCAACCACCAAACTCACCTTGCCAAAGTGCAAGTGACCTTGAAACTTTTTCAAGGTCACGGGCAACCACCAAAGTCACCTTGCCAAAGTGCAAGTGACCTTGAAACTTTTTCAAGGTCACGGGCAACCACCAAACTCACCTTGCCAAAGTGCAAGTGACCTTGAAACTTTTTCAAGGTCACGGGCAACCACCAAAGTCACCTTGCTAAAGTGCAAGTGACCTTGAAACTTTTTCAAGGTCACGGGCAACCTCGAAAGCCACCTTGCCAAAATGCAAGTGACTTTGAAACTTTTTCAAGGTCACGGGCAACCTCGAAAGCCACCTTGCCAAAATGCAAGTGACCTTGAAGCTTTTTCAAGGTCACGGACAACCTGGGAAGTCACCTTGCCCAAGTGCAAGTGACCTTGAAGCTTTTTCAAGGTCACGTACAACCTCGAAAGTAACCTTACCAAAGTGCAAGTGACCTTGAAACTTTTTCAAGGCCACGTACAACCTCGAAAGTCACCTTGCCGAAGTGCAAGTGACCTTGAAGCTTTTTCAAGGTCACGTACAACCTTGAAAGCCACCTTGCCGAAGTGCAAGTGACCTTGAAGCTTTTTCAAGGTCACGTACAACCTCGAAAGTCACCTTGCCCAAGTGCAAGTGACCTTGAAACTTTTTCAAGGTCACGTACAACCTCGAAGGTCGCCTTACCAAAGTGCAAGTGACCTTGAAACTTTTTCAAGGTCACGGGCAACCACCAAAGTGCAAGTGACCTTAAATTTTTTTCAAGGTCACGTACAACCTCGAAAGTCGCCTTGCCGAAGTGCAAGTGACCTTGAAACTTTTTCAAGGTCACGTACAACCTCGAAAGTCACATTGCCGAAGTGCAAGTGACCTTGAAGCTTTTTCAAGGTCACGGACAACCTGGGAAGTCACCTTGCCCAAGTGCAAGTGACCTTGAAGCTTTTTCAAGGTCACGTACAACCTCGAAAGTCACATTGTCTAAGTGCAAGTGACCTTGAAGCTTTTTCAAGGTTACGTACAACCTCGAAAGTCACATTGCCGAAGTGCAAGTGACCTTGAAGCTTTTTCAAGGTCACGGACAACCTGGGAAGTCACCTTGCCCAGGTTCAAGTGACCTTGAAGCTTTTTCAAGGTCACGTACAACCTCGAAAGTCACCTTACCAAAGTGCAAGTGACCTTGAAACTTTTTTAAGGCCACGTACAACCTCGAAAGTCACCTTGCCGAAGTGCAAGTGACCTTGAAGCTTTTTCAAGGTCACGAACAACCTCGAAAGTCACCTTGCTAAAGTGCAAGTGACCTTGAAACTTTTTCAAGGTCACGTACAACTTCGAAAGTCACATTGCCGAAGTGCAAGTGACCTTGAAGCTTTTTCAAGTTACGGACAACCTGGGAAGCCACCTTGCCCAAGTGCAAGTGACCTTGAAGCTTTTTCAAGGTCACGTACAACCTCGAAAGTCACCTTACCAAAGTGCAAGTGACCTTGAAACTTTTTCAAGGCCACGTACAACCTCGAAAGTCACCTTGCCGAAGTGCAAGTGACCTTGAAGCTTTTTCAAGGTCACGTACAACCTCGAAAGTCACCTTGCCCAAGTGCAAGTGACCTTGAAACTTTTTCAAGGTCACGTACAACCTCGAAGGTCACCTTACCAAAGTGCAAGTGACCTTGAAACTTTTTCAAGGTCACGGGCAACCACCAAAGTGCAAGTGACCTTGAAATTTTTTCAAGGTCACGTACAACCTTGAAAGTCGCCTTGCCGAAGTGCAAGTGACCTTGAAACTTTTTCAAGGTCACGTACAACCTCGAAGGTCACCTTACCAAAGTGCAAGTGACCTTGAAACTTTTTCAAGGTCACGGGCAACCACCAAAGTCACCTTGCCAAAGTGCAAGTGACCTTTAAACTTTTTCAAGGTCACGTACAACCTCGAAAGTCACCTTGCCGAAGTGCAAGTGACCTTGAAACTTTTTCAAGGTCACGTACAACCTCGAAAAAGTGCTGGTGACCTTGAAACTTTTTCAAGGTCACGTACAACCTCGAAAGCCACCTTGCCCAAATGCAAGTGACCTTGACACTTTTTCAAATTTTTTCAAGGTCACGCTCAACCTCGAAAACCACCTTGCCAAACTGCAAGTGACCTTGAAACCTTTTCAAGGTCACGTACAACCTCGAAAGGCACCTTGCCAAAATGCAAGTGACCTTGAAACTTTTTTAAGGTCACGTACAACCTCGAAGGTCTCCTTGCCAAAGTGCAAGTAACCTTGAAACTTTTTCAAGGTCACGGGCAACCTCGAAGGTCTCCTTGCCAAAGTGCAAGTAACCTTGAAACTTTTTCAAGGTCACGGGCAACCACCAAACTCACCTTGACAAAGTGCAAGTGACCTTGAAACTTTTTCAAGGTCACGGGCAACCACCAAAGTCACCTTGCCAAAGTGCAAGTGACCTTGAAACTTTTTCAAGGTCACGGGCAACCTCGAAAGCCACCTTGCCAAAATGCAAGTGACTTTGAAACTTTTTCAAGGTCACGGGCAACCTCGAAAGCCACCTTGCCAAAATGCAAGTGACCTTGAAACTTTTTCAAGGTCACGGACAACCGCCAAAGTCACCTTGCCAAAGTGCAAGTGACCTTGAAACTTTTTCAAGGTCACGGGCAACCTCGAAAGTCAACTTGCCAAAATGCAAGTGACCTTGAAACTTTTTCAAGGTCACGTACAGCCTCGAAAGTCACCTTGCCGAAGTGCAAGTGACCTTGAAATTTGTTCAAGGTCACGTACAACCTCGAAAGTCACCTTGCCAAAATGCAAGTGACCTTGAAACTTTTTCAAGGTCACGTACAACCTCGAAGGTCTCCTTGCCAAAGTGCAAGTAACCTTGAAACTTTTTCAAAGTCACGGGCAACCACCAAACTCACCTTGCCAAAGTGCAAGTGACCTTGAAACTTTTTCAAGGTCACGGGCAACCACCAAAGTGTAAGTGACCTTGAAATTTTTTCAAGGTCACGTACAACCTCGAAAGCCACCTTGCCAAAATGCAAGTGACCTTGAAACTTTTTCAAGGTCACGGACAACCTCGAAAGCCACCTTGCCAAAATGCAAGTGACCTTGAAACTTTTTCAAGGTCACGGACAACCGCCAAAGTCACCTTGCCAAAGTGCAAGTGACCTTGAAATTTTTTCAAGGTCACGTACAACCTCGAAAGTCACCTTGCCAAAGTGCAAGTGACCTTGAAACTTTTTCAAGGTCACGTACAACCTCGAAAGTCACCTTGCCAAAATGCAAGTGCCCTTGAAACTTTTTCAAGGTCACGTACAACCACCAAAGGCACCTTGCTCAAGTGCAAGTGGCCTTGAAACTTTTTCAAGGTCACGCTCAACCTCAAAAGTCTCCTTGCCAAAATGCAAGTGACCTTGAAACTTTTTCAAGGTCACGTACAACCTCGAAAGTCACCTTGCCGAGGTGCAAGTGACCTTGAAGCTTTTTCAAGGTCACGCTCAACCTCGAAAGTCTCCTTGTCAAAGTGCAAGTGACCTTGAAACTTTTTCAAGGTCACGGGCAACCACCAAAGGCACCTTGCTCAAGTGCAAGTGACCTTGAAACTTTTTCAAGGTCACGTACAACCTCGAAAGTCTCCTTGCCAAAGTGCAAGTGACTTTGAAATTTTTTCAAGGTCACGGGCAACCACCAAAGGCACCTTGCTCAAGTGCAAGTGGCCTTGAAACTTTTTCAAGGTCACGCTCAACCTCGAAAACCACCTTGCCAAAATGCAAGTGACCTTGAAACTTTTTCAAGGTCACGTACAACCTCGAAAGTCACCTTGCCGAGGTGCAAGTGACCTTGAAGCTTTTTCAAGGTCACGTATAACCTCGAAAGTCACCTTGCCCAAGTGCAAGTGACCTTGAAACTTTTTCAAGGTCACGGGCAACCACCAAACTCACCTTGCCAAAGTGCAAGTGACCTTGAAACTTTTTCAAGGTCACGGGCAACCACCAAAGTCACCTTGCCAAAGTGCAAATGACCTTGAAACTTTTTCAAGGTCACGTACAACCTCGAAAGTCACCTTGCCGAAGTGCAAGTGACCTTGAAACTTTTTCAAGGTCACGGGCAACCACCAAAGTCACCTTGCCAAAGTGCAAGTGACCTTGAAACTTTTTCAAGGTTACGTACAACCTCGAAAGTCACCTTGCCGAAGTGCAAGTGACCTTGAAGCTTTTTCAAGGTCACGTACAACCTCGAAAGTCACCTTGCCCAAGTGCAAGTGACCTTGAAACTTTTTCAAGATCACGTACAACCTCGAAAGCCACCTTGCCAAAATGCAAGTGATCTTGAAACTTTTTCAAGGTCACGGACAACCGCCAAAGTCACCTTGCCAAAGTGCAAGTGACCTTGAAACTTTTTCAAGATCACGGGCAACCACCAAAGTGCAAGTGACCTTGAAGCTTTTTCAAGGTCACGTACAACCTCGAAAGTCACCTTGCCAAAATGCAAGTGACCTTGAAACTTTTTCAAGATCACGGGCAACCACCAAAGTGCAAGTGACCTTGAAGCTTTTTCAAGGTCACGTACAACCTCGAAAGTCACCTTGCCGAGGTGCAAGTGACCTTGAAGCTTTTTCAAGGTCACGTATAACCTCGAAAGTCACCTTGCCCAAGTGCAAGTGACCTTGAAACTTTTTCAAGGTCACGGGCAACCACCAAACTCACCTTGCCAAAGTGCAAGTGACCTTGAAACTTTTTCAAGGTCACGGGCAACCACCAAAGTCACCTTGCCAAAGTGCAGCATGTGTGTGAAGCTTTTTCAAGGTCACGTACAACCTCGAAAGCCACCTTGCCAAAATGCAAGTGACCTTGAAACTTTTTCAAGATCACGGGCAACCACCAAAGTGCAAGTGACCTTGAAGCTTTTTCAAGGTCACGTACAACCTCGAAAGCCACCTTGCCAAAATGCAAGTGACCTTGAAACTTTTTCAAGGTCACAGACAACCTCGAAAGTCACCTTGCCAAAATGCAAGTGACCTTGAAACTTCTTCAAGGTCACGTACCCAAAGTCACTTTGCCAGAATGAAGTGACCTTGAAACTTTTTCAAGGTCACGGGCAACCACCAAAGTGTAAGTGACCTTGAAATTTTTTCTAGGTCACGTACAACCTCGAAAGTCACCTTGCCAAAGTGTAAGTGACCTTGAAACTTTTTCAAGGTCACGTACAACCTCGAAAGCCACCTTGCCAAAATGCAAGTGACCTTGAAACTTTTTCAAGGTCACGGACAACCGCCAAAGTCACCTTGCCAAAGTGCAAGTGACCTTGAAATTTTTTCAAGGTCACGTACAACCTCGAAAGTCACCTTGCCAAAGTGCAAGTGACCTTGAAACTTTTTCAAGGTCACGTACAACCTCGAAAGTCACCTTGCCAAAATGCAAGTGCCCTTGAAACTTTTTCAAGGTCACGTACAACCTCGAAGGTCTCCTTGCCAAAGTGCAAGTGACCTTGAAACTTTTTCAAGGTCACGGGCAACCACCAAAGGCACCTTGCTCAAGTGCAAGTGGCCTTGAAACTTTTTCAAGGTCACGCTCAACCTCGAAGGTCACCTTACCGAAGTGCAAGTGACCTTGAAATTTTTTCAAGGTCACGTACAACCTCGAAAACCACCTTGCCAAAATGCAAGTGACCTTGAAACTTTTTCAAGGTCACGCACAACCTCGAAAGTCACCTTGCCGAGGTGCAAGTGACCTTGAAGCCTTTTCAAGGTCACGTACAACCTCGAAAGTCACCTTGCCCAAGTGCAAGTGACCTTGAAACTTTTTCAAGGTCACGGGCAACCACCAAACTCACCTTGCCAAAGTGCAAGTGACCTTGAAACTTTTTCAAGGTCACGGGCAACCACCAAAGTCACCTTGCCAAAGTGCAAGTGACCTTGAAACTTTTTCAAGGTTACGTGCAACCTCGAAAGTCACCTTGCCGAAGTGCAAGTGACCTTGAAACTTTTTCAAGGTCACGGGCAACCACCAAAGTCACCTTGCCGAAGTGCAAGTGACCTTGAAGCTTTTTCAAGGTCACGTACAACCTCGAAAGTCACCTTGCCCAAGTGCAAGTGACCTTGAAACTTTTTCAAGGTCACGTACAACCTCGAAAGCCACCTTGCCAAAATGCAAGTGATCTTGAAACTTTTTCAAGGTCACGGACAACCGCCAAAGTCACCTTGCCAAAGTGCAAGTGACCTTGAAACTTTTTCAAAGTCACGGACAACCGCGAAAGTCACCTTGCCAAAGTGCAAGTGACCTTGAAACTTTTTCAAGGTCACGGGCAAGCACCAAAGTCACCTTGCCAAAGTGACCTTGAAATTTGTTCAAGGTCACGTACAACCTTGAAAGTCACCTTGCCAAAATGCAAGTGACCTTGAAACTTTTTCAAGATCACGGGCAACCACCAAAGTGCAAGTGACCTTGAAGCTTTTTCAAGGTCACGTACAACCTCGAAAGCCACCTTGCCAAAATGCAAGTGACCTTGAAACTTTTTCAAGATCACGGGCAACCACCAAAGTGCAAGTGACCTTGAAGCTTTTTCAAGGTCCCGTACAACCTCGAAAGCCACCTTGCCAAAATGCAAGTGACCTTGAAACTTTTTCAAGGTCACAGACAACCTCGAAAGTCACCTTGCCAAAATGCAAGTGACCTTGAAACTTTTTCAAGGTCACGTACAACCTCGAAGGTCTCCTTGCCAAAGTGCAAGTAACCTTGAAACTTTTTCAAGGTCACGGGCAACCACCAAACTCACCTTGCCAAAGTGCAAGTGACCTTGAAACTTTTTCAAGGTCACGGGCAACCACCAAAGTCACCTTGCCAAAGTGCAAGTGACCTTGAAACTTTTTCAAGGTCACGGGCAACCTCGAAAGCCACCTTGCCAAAATGCAAGTGACTTTGAAACTTTTTCAAGGTCACGGGCAACCTCGAAAGCCACCTTGCCAAAATGCAAGTGACCTTGAAACTTTTTCAAGGTCACGGACAACCGCCAAAGTCACCTTGCCAAAGTGCAAGTGACCTTGAAACTTTTTCAAGGTCACGGGCAACCACCAAAGTGCAAGTGACCTTGAAGCTTTTTCAAGGTCACGTACAACCTCGAAAGTTACCTTGCCCAAGTGCAAGTGACCTTGTCACGTACCCAAAGTCACTTTGCCAGAATGAAGTGACCTTGAAACTTTTTCAAGGTCACAAGCAACCACCAAAGTATAAGTGACCTTGAAATTTTTTCAAGGTCACGTACAACCTCGAAAGTCACCTTGCCAAAGTGCAAGTGACCTTGAAACTTTTTCAAGGTCACGTACAACCTCGAAAGCCACCTTGCCAAAATTCAAGTGACCTTGAAACTTTTTCAAGGTCACGGACAACCGCCAAAGTCACCTTGCCAAAGTGCAAGTGACCTTGAAATTTTTTCAAGGTCACGTACAACCTCGAAAGTCACCTTGCCAAAGTGCAAATGACCTTGAAACTTTTTCAAGGTCACGTACAACCTCGAAAGTCACCTTGCCAAAGTGCAAGTGACCTTGAAACCTTTTCAAGGTCACGGGCAAGCACCAAAGTCACCTTGCCAAAGTGACCTTGAAATTTGTTCAAGGTCACGTACAACCTTGAAAGTCACCTTGCCAAAATGCAAGTGACCTTGAAACTTTTTCAAGATCACGGGCAACCACCAAAGTGCAAGTGACCTTGAAGCTTTTTCAAGGTCACGTACAACCTCGAAAGCCACCTTGCCAAAATGCAAGTGACCTTGAAACTTTTTCAAGATCACGGGCAACCACCAAAGTGCAAGTGACCTTGAAGCTTTTTCAAGGTCCCGTACAACCTCGAAAGCCACCTTGCCAAAATGCAAGTGACCTTGAAACTTTTTCAAGGTCACAGACAACCTCGAAAGTCACCTTGCCAAAATGCAAGTGACCTTGAAACTTTTTCAAGGTCACGTACAACCTCGAAGGTCTCCTTGCCAAAGTGCAAGTAACCTTGAAACTTTTTCAAGGTCACGGGCAACCACCAAACTCACCTTGCCAAAGTGCAAGTGACCTTGAAACTTTTTCAAGGTCACGGGCAACCACCAAAGTCACCTTGCCAAAGTGCAAGTGACCTTGAAACTTTTTCAAGGTCACGGGCAACCTCGAAAGCCACCTTGCCAAAATGCAAGTGACTTTGAAACTTTTTCAAGGTCACGGGCAACCTCGAAAGCCACCTTGCCAAAATGCAAGTGACCTTGAAACTTTTTCAAGGTCACGGACAACCGCCAAAGTCACCTTGCCAAAGTGCAAGTGACCTTGAAACTTTTTCAAGGTCACGGGCAACCACCAAAGTGCAAGTGACCTTGAAGCTTTTTCAAGGTCACGTACAACCTCGAAAGTTACCTTGCCCAAGTGCAAGTGACCTTGTCACGTACCCAAAGTCACTTTGCCAGAATGAAGTGACCTTGAAACTTTTTCAAGGTCACAAGCAACCACCAAAGTATAAGTGACCTTGAAATTTTTTCAAGGTCACGTACAACCTCGAAAGTCACCTTGCCAAAGTGTAAGTGACCTTGAAACTTTTTCAAGGTCACGTACAACCTCGAAAGCCACCTTGCCAAAATTCAAGTGACCTTGAAACTTTTTCAAGGTCACGGACAACCGCCAAAGTCACCTTGCCAAAGTGCAAGTGACCTTGAAATTTTTTCAAGGTCACGTACAACCTCGAAAGTCACCTTGCCAAAGTGCAAATGACCTTGAAACTTTTTCAAGGTCACGTACAACCTCGAAAGTCACCTTGCCAAAGTGCAAGTGACCTTGAAACCTTTTCAAGGTCACGGGCAAGCACCAAAGTCACCTTGCCAAAGTGACCTTGAAATTTGTTCAAGGTCACGTACAACCTCGAAAGTCACCTTGCCAAAATGCAAGTGACCTTGAAACTTTTTCAAGATCACGGGCAACCACCAAAGTGCAAGTGACCTTGAAGCTTTTTCAAGGTCACGTACAACCTCGAAAGCCACCTTGCCAAAATGCAAGTGACCTTGAAACTTTTTCAAGATCACGGGCAACCACCAAAGTGCAAGTGACCTTGAAGCTTTTTCAAGGTCCCGTACAACCTCGAAAGCCACCTTGCCAAACTGCAAGTGACCTTGAAACTTTTTCAAGGTCACAGACAACCTCGAAAGTCACCTTGCCAAAATGCAAGTGACCTTGAAACTTTTTCAAGGTCACGTACAACCTCGAAGGTCTCCTTGCCAAAGTGCAAGGTCACGGGCAACCTCGAAAGCCACCTTGCCAAAATGCAAGTGACCTTGAAACTTTTTCAAGGTCACGGACAACCGCCAAAGTCACCTTGCCAAAGTGCAAGTGACCTTGAAACTTTAAGGTCACGTACCCAAAGTCACTTTGCCAGAATGAAGTGACCTTGAAACTTTTTCAAGGTCACGGGCAACCACCAAAGTATAAGTGACCTTGAAATTTTTTCAAGGTCACGTACAACCTCGAAAGTCACCTTGCCAAAGTGCAAGTGACCTTGAAGCTTTTTCAAGGTCACGTACAACCTCGAAAGTTACCTTGCCCAAGTGCAAGTGACCTTGAAACTTTTCCAAGGTCACGTACCCAAAGTCACTTTGCCAGAATGAAGTGACCTTGAAACTTTTTCAAGGTCACGGGCAACCACCAAAGTATAAGTGACCTTGAAATTTTTTCAAGGTCACGTACAACCTCGAAAGTCACCTTGCCAAAGTGCAAGTGACCTTGAAACTTTTTCAAGGTCACGTACAACCTCGAAAGCCACCTTGCCAAAATTCAAGTGACCTTGAAACTTTTTCAAGGTCACGGACAACCGCCAAAGTCACCTTGCCAAAGTGCAAGTGACCTTGAAATTTTTTCAAGGTCACGTACAACCTCGAAAGTCACCTTGCCAAAGTGCAAGTGACCTTGAAACTTTTTCAAGGTCACGTACAACCTCGAAAGCCACCTTGCCAAAATGCAAGTGCCCTTGAAACTTTTTCAAGGTCACGTACAACCTCGAAGGTCTCCTTGCCAAAGTGCAAGTGACCTTGAAACTTTTTCAAGGTCACGGGCAACCACCAAAGGCGCCTTGCTCAAGTGCAAGTGGCCTTGAAACTTTTTCAAGGTCACGCTCAACCTCGAAGGTCACCTTACCGAAGTGCAAGTGACCTTGAAATTTTTTCAAGGTCACGTACAACCTCGAAAACTACCTTGCCAAAATGCAAGTGACCTTGAAACTTTTTCAAGGTCACGTACAACCTCGAAAGTCACATTGCCGAGGTGCAAGTGACCTTGAAGCTTTTTCAAGGTCACGTACAACCTCGTAAGTCACCTTGCCCAAGTGCAAGTGACCTTGAAACTTTTTCAAGGTCACGGGCAACCACCAAACTCACCTTGCCAAAGTGCAAGTGACCTTGAAACTTTTTCAAGGTCACGGGCAACCACCAAAGTCACCTTGCCAAAGTGCAAATGACCTTGAAACTTTTTCAAGGTCACGTACAACCTCGAAAGTCACCTTGCCGAAGTGCAAGTGACCTTGAAGCTTTTTCAAGGTCACGTACAACCTCGAAAGTCACCTTGCACAACCACCAAACTCGCCTTGCCAAAGTGCAAGTGACCTTGAAACTTTTTCAAGGTCACGGGCAACCACCAAAGTCACCTTGCCAAAGTGCAAGTGACCTTGAAACTTTTTCAAGGTTACGTACAACCTCGAAAGTCACCTTGCCGAAGTGCAAGTGACCTTGAAGCTTTTTCAAGATCACGTACAACCTCGAAAGTCACCTTGCCCAAGTGCAAGTGACCTTGAAACTTTTTCAAGGTCACGTACAACCTCGAAAGCCACCTTGCCAAAATGCAAGTGATCTTGAAACTTTTTCAAGGTCACGGACAACCGCCAAAGTCACCTTGCCAAAGTGCAAGTGACCTTGAAACTTTTTCAAGGTCACGGGCAAGCACCAAAGTCACCTTGCCAAAGTGACCTTGAAATTTGTTCAAGGTCACGTACAACCTCGAAAGTCACCTTGCCGAAGTGCAAGTGACCTTGAAGCTTTTTCAAGGTCACGTACAACCTCGAAAGTCACCTTGCACAACCACCAAACTCGCCTTGCCAAAGTGCAAGTGACCTTGAAACTTTTTCAAGGTCACGGGCAACCACCAAAGTCACCTTGCCAAAGTGCAAGTGACCTTGAAACTTTTTCAAGGTTACGTACAACCTCGAAAGTCACCTTGCCGAAGTGCAAGTGACCTTGAAGCTTTTTCAAGATCACGTACAACCTCGAAAGTCACCTTGCCCAAGTGCAAGTGACCTTGAAACTTTTTCAAGGTCACGTACAACCTCGAAAGCCACCTTGCCAAAATGCAAGTGATCTTGAAACTTTTTCAAGGTCACGGACAACCGCCAAAGTCACCTTGCCAAAGTGCAAGTGACCTTGAAACTTTTTCAAGGTCACGGGCAAGCACCAAAGTCACCTTGCCAAAGTGACCTTGAAATTTGTTCAAGGTCACGTACAACCTCGAAAGTCACCTTGCCAAAATGCAAGTGACCTTGAAACTTTTTCAAGATCACGGCAACCACCAAAGTGCAAGTGACCTTGAAGCTTTTTCAAGGTCACGTACAACCTCGAAAGCCACCTTGCCAAAATGCAAGTGACCTTGAAACTTTTTCAAGATCACGGGCAACCACCAAAGTGCAAGTGACCTTGAAACTTTTTCAAGACATTTTCATTAAAAATGCCATTGTGATTTAGAGCAGGATCTACTCTGGCCACGGCGCTAGCATCGGACGAGTGGCCATTGTGAGTTAGCAGCATCTACTCCATGGCCACGGCTACTATTGGACAAGTGACCATTGTAAGTAACAGCATCTACTCTATGACCACGGCGTGACCATTGGACAAGTGGCCATGGTAAGTTCGGTTAGTATCTATTCTGTGACAACAACGTTCTCATTGACAAGTGGCCATTGTAATTTATAACAACGCCAACCAATGCTTTTTCCTGACATATTGGCGGAGATATTTTTAATGAAAAATTAACATTCGATTTAATCATCTGGTTTTAGATATAAATAAATGCGAGCATCGCTTTTTTAATGAAACCTTCGCCATTTTGTCAGGAAACTGAAATTGCAGAAATGGAATAAAAATGATTTTGTGCCTTTCAGGACCAGAAATACTACGAGGAAGTGAGGCGGCTGAACGTGGCAGTGCTCAGCAAGTGCAAATAGAAGAAATGGAATATTCTTAGGATAAATTTACTGTAATTTCAGCTTTATACCCCCGCCATAATCTCAGAAATGGAGGTTACGATTAGTTTATGAGCAAGTTTTATTTGTTTTAGAAATGAAATAAATATATTAATTCATATTCGTTCGTCTTTTCGTTTCTTGAAGCCCGCCAAAGTCTGGTTAATTTAGTTTGTGAGAACAGAAACGAGAAGAGGTATTTTCTACTCCTAATACAAATATCCTTGAAAATTGGAGTATTTTGCACAATCTGACAACGTTTGTATCAGGCGTATAAAATACCTCTTCGCGTCTCTGTGATCCTGAAACAAAATCGAAAAATGCTGAAAATAATTAGGACAGCAGAAACTCAAGCAGGTATTTATACTGCTCCTGATACAAATATCCTTGAAAATTGAGATATTTTGAATAATCTGACAACTTTTGTGTCAGGCGTATAAAATTGTAAATACCTCCTCGCCTTTCTGTGCTTCTGATACAAAATCGAAAAATTCAGAATTTCGAGATTTTAAGGAAAAATGTTAGGAAAGCAGAAATGCGAAGAGGTATATATTCTACTCCTGGTATGCAATGTTGCCAGATTGTTCAAAATGTCCTTTTTTTTCAAGGATATTTGTATCAGGAGCAGAGAATACCTCCTCGCGATCCAACTACACAATCGTAAAATGCAGAAATTGAGATTTAAGGAAAAATATTAGGACAACAGAAGAGCCAAGAGTTCTATCCCTGGTATGCAAGGTTGCCAGATTGTGCAAAACTTCAAACTTTTCAAGTATTTTTGTATCTAGAGTAGAAAATATGTCCTCGGATTTCTGTGATCCTGACGACGAGGTAGTAAAACAGTCGGCCATGTACGTGAAATCCTTAAACAAATCTCGTCATGGGTCTGGGCTCTTTGGGCGGGGTGAGATATACGCCTTCTCCGAAGTGAATTCCCTGTCGAAATTGCTCACGTCCTCCATCGAGTGCTGCGAAAGATATAAGTCGACAATGTAAACGAACTCGCGTCGGTCACAAAGCCAAAAACTCATTACTGTGGGCACAAAGGGCGGTAACACCCTCCGATGCAGCAGTTTCTCCCACTGGATGTGCCTGAAGAACGCCTTTTTCTTTACGTCTTCTTAGATAGAGGAGATAGATAAAGAAAAATAATTGTCATTAGGTTTGTTCCAGTTCGACCAAAAACCGTCCCCGAACAGTCGCTCAGCTAATTTATCACCGCAACAATCGATTGCCGAGTTCAAAATTTAATTGACATGATGGAAATGATCGTTTGGGGACAGTAACTATAGGGATATACGGTTTTTGGATGACTGGTCGGCAAGACTGGGGTCTGGTAGTGAATTGGGATTGGTAGTGAAAGGAGATACGGCATACGACGATTAAGGTGAAGTGGGGTAAGTGTGTAGTAAAATTGGAATAGTGAGCATTTGAACACAGTTTATTTAATATGTGTTTAGATGATTTACTTCCTTGGTTGGCATATAATTCCTTGGAATGTTTTTAATATATATCCCGTATTAGTATTACATAAAAAAATTATTAACAAAAAAAAACATTATTTTTTTAAAACATTGCATCTACTATACACTTGCCCCGGTGTCTGGGGCAAGAGTGTACAACATTAACGTTTCCACTACTGTTAACGTTAGATGTTCTTAGGGGCAAGAGTGTAAAAGCGGGATGTTTCCAACATATCCCACAATTTTCAAAATTTAAAAAATTGAAAAAATAAACTTTTTATAAACTTTTTTATTTAAGAATGCAAAGACAAGATTCCTTACTGTAAACTTAAAGTATCTTCTAGAATTATAGTACTTATGTAAGTAAAAAAAACAAACATATGAAATATTTATAGTACATTATACCCGAGAAAATTTACTTCAAAGCGAATTAAACCTCTTCGCCCTGCCGTATTGGGGGAAGGAAGACATTTAATGATATCACTAAACGCAACATACGATGTATCTTCTGGGTCAGCCCACGCAAAAGTTGCAGATGCCATTGGGTCCAAAGATTTTATCTTTCGCAGGAACTTTACCTCTGCTTCGTCGTCTTTTTGATTAACAGAAATTACTTGTCCGACATAATACCAGGATGATTTTTTCGTTGCAAATCTTACAAGAACCCAGTCGTTTGATTGAATTGCTGATATAGGTCTTTCTATCTCATCCATAAAATTATTTAGTTCATCATGCTCAATTATTTCATCTCCAAAATCCTCATCACTGTCATCGTTTTCAATTATGACTTCATTCGTTACAGCTAAGCGTTTTTTAAACAGCTTTTGAATTTTATTGCTTTCACCGATCCCTTTTTTATTTTCCTTTTCTTCTAGCAGATGGAATGCTTCTTCGCTTGTTAAGACTTCTGCTCCGCTCGCTACTTTTCTTTTTGATGGTTTATTTTCGGGTGCCCTATGTTGTTTAACTGTTGCTAAGAGTAATTCTTCAAATGAACAGGTACTCTGGTTGAAAGTAGGCGTTGATGTTGATGTTGAAGGAAGATCATCTGAATGAAGATTAGTTTGTGGTAATGTAGCATCGTCCGGGTTTATTAGTGATGTGGATGGAATTTCAGGTTGTAGGTTGTTACGTTCCTCCCATCGCTTGTGTGCGAGAGGATCATATTTATCTTTTGATATTACTTCTGAATTAAATGGGTATATTCCCCCTTTACGAAAGCCATTTCTTATTATTTCAGGTTGAAGCTGTAACCAAATTTCTCCTAGCAGTTTGCTAAACATCTTTTTTGGAATCCGCTGACCTTCATGATGTCTTTGCCATTTTACCAATAATGTATCCCATTTAGCTTTTAATGATTTAAAGACGCTTAGATCGAGTGGTTGAAGAAGATGACTAGAGTGTGGGGGTAACTTTATTATAGTAACGTTGTTATCAATAGCAGATTTAATAAGACGACGATCTATATGCGACACATGACCATCGTATATTAACAAAACGGGTCTATCAGGTCCCACAGCCTCTAGAAATGTTTTTTGAAAATAGTTTAGGAACACATCGGATTCCATCCAACCATTAGCTGTTGCAGCATAGCTGGTTCCTGGATAGCTCTCATTTGGGCCTGCAATCCACTCATTCCAAATGTTCTTTCCCTTAAAAATAATTAGAGGTGGTGCCTTGTGACCGGCAGCATTGGCAGCCATTAATACTGACGTGTTTTCACGCCCGCTTCCCGCTGTTGTTCGGGAAGATGGTAATCCCCTCTTTCCCACTACTTTTGTTTTAGATGGATCAAGTCCGAAATTGGTTTCGTCTAGATTCCATATTTGTGCTGGTTTGTTATGAAGGTCTAAATCGTGGATAAATTTTTTTAAAAGGGTGAAGTAGTCCTGAATTATAAACGGGTCAAGACATCTTTTTCTTGCAAACTCCACTGATTGTGGTTTTTTTATTGAGAGATTATGCCGCCGACAAAAACTCAAGAACCAATCTTCGCCAGGATAGCCATTTTTAAACGGAGTTGTTAGACCATTTCTGTTAACATATTCACCAACAATTTGTATAATTTCCGCTCTTGTTAGCCCCCATCCCCATTTTTCCATCGTCGCAATACATTCGACTAATTTATTTTCGTCCTCTTGTGGAATTGCTTGGCCCCTTCCCATAGTTGCACTTTTCTTGCCTCGAGCGCCCCTTCGACGCGCACTTAAAGTTGATTCTGGTATATTATATTTTTTGCTAGCAGCATATGCTGTCATAATGCCTCGATCCACATCCTCCAGAGCTTTAGCAAGATCAGCCCCCGTGTATTTTGTACAGCGATTAGATTTCCTTTTATAAACTCTTACCATATTTGCCGATTTCGTACCGCTATGACCTGAAATAAAAAATTAAAAAATAAGTCGGGGCAAGTGTACAGTACTATACACTTAACCGCCTTTTTTACTATACACTTGCCCCATGGTAAAAAGTTTACGGGGCAAGTGTGTAGTATCGAAAAAACTGGAGTTTAATACGACTTTGAAAAAAAATATTTACTTATTTATATAGTCTCTTACCTTAACTTCCTCTAAAAAACTTAAAATCGTATAATTCTTTTATTAGCAACCCGATGAACACTGATTTGTTACTGCGCATATCACTTGCGCGGAAACAAATTTGTGACAACAAAACATAACCCTAAAAATAAAATATTACCTGGAAGTCTGTAATAGCGGTGTCATATTAGGGAAGTTAAATTCGATATTTACAACATATTTTCCTAGATGGAGCTGCAATACCTATGATAAAACTAAGTTTATGCAGAAGCTACACTCTTGCCCCAGGTCTACACTTACCCCATCTCACCTTATTTAACTTAAACGCATTACGGCGTTCTCTCTTCTTCCCGTTAGGCGGCCGATTGGTCGGCAAAAATTGGTCGGTATTACTTCCTGTATTCAGGTGGTTTGCAACTTGACCTTGCAAGTGCCTTGAACTTTCAAGGTCAAATCAGTGGCGCATCCAGAGTTTCAGTTTGGGGGGGGTAGTGGCGCGGATCCAGGGAAAAATTGTGGGAGGGTTAAAATAGCGCCGCAGGCGAAAAATTTTAGGAGCCACGCCCAAATTTCGTTTTTGTCCACAATTCTAATATTTGCATTGAACAAGTGTGTGTATAGGTAACAGAAATGCAGACAAGATATAATTTAATTTTCTTATTCTGTGTAAAAAACATATAAAACAAGTAAAATTAAATATAACATAACTTTTACATACTATATTAATAAATAGATATAAATACATATAAAAGAAATACCAAATACTTAACACAGTTATCAAAAAAAATATTATTATAAAAAATGATAAATTTAATAAAAACATGTTAAAGCAAAAAATAAGAAAATATTTCCTTGAGCAAAACATAGGTACCTACTCGCAAGGTTAGAAAACATGAAATTAAAAAAAAAATTATAATGTGAAATCAAGTCGTCTATTTTTATTATTAGCAAATCTTTCTATGACGTGGTCTACATTTACTTGGATGTCTCTGTATATAAACAGAAGTGATAGCCCAACTAATCTATCCTGACCCATTGTTGAACGAAGCCACGTTTTAAGGCGCCGCAGAGAGGAGAAACTTCTTTCAGCTGAGGCTACACTAACGGGTAGACTGTAGAGTGACCAAAACTTGTAGGCATTTTTTTATTATTTGAAAAATATCTTCATCGCAGGACGAATATAAACCTATACCATATCTGTAATGCTTTTTTTATGTTTTTCCAAATACTAAATTCCGATTTTAATTTTAAAAGTATTAAGTCCTTATTTTGGGTATTTTCAAGTTTGCTTATATACCTACTCCGCAATTATTTCAATCGACTGAGTAATTTCAGTCTCCGTTTTTGAAATGAAAATGGAAAGAAAAAATATATTAAACTCATAGGTATTTAAAGATTCCTCGTTAAAACGAAATTGGAGATCTTGTAATATATTATCTAACAGAGGAATATATATGTTAATTCTAAAATAAGATTCGCCATTTTCTGCAGACATATTGGGGCGAAGCGTTTGTCTCTGACGCTTGGCGGCTTGTCTTCATGTTAGTGGCACGTGGCACGTCCTGGCGCGATGCTCTGTCGACGAAAGTAAAAAAGCGCTGCTGCCAGATCGAACAAAAAAATTGCTGCAGTTGATCTGATAATAGTTTTTGGAATATTATAATTTCAGTGAAAGGTTAGGTCTATAAAATTCCTGGGGGGGGGGTAATTACCCCCATTACCCCCGCCCCCCCCGTATATACGCCCCTGGGTCAAATCCAATTTTTAATCAAGTGACCTTGAAGTTGGATTTGACCTTGACTTTGAGTTTCTTTTTGATACTTTGAACATAACCTTGACCTTGCAAGTGACCTTAAACTTTCAAGGTCAAATCCAATTTTCAGTCAAGTGACCTCCAACTTGGATTTGACCTTGTAGGTGATATGGAGACTTCAAGGTTACACTAAATTTTAGCAAAGGTGTGCATTGTTAGGTCAGTCTCAAAAAAACTTAGTCAAGGTCAAATCCAAGTTCAAGGTCACTTGGCTAAAAATGAGATTTGACCTTGCAAGTGACCTTGAACTTTCAAGGTCAAGCTAAGTTAATTTCAAGGTTACACTAAATTTTAGCAAAGGTGTGCACTGTTAGGTCAGTCCCAAAAAACTTAAAGTCAAGGTCAAATCCAAATTTTAGCAAAGGTGTGCACTGTTATGTTCAAAGTCTCAAGAAAAACTCAAAGTCAAGGTCAAATCCAAGTTCAAGGTCACTTGACTAAAAATTGGATTTGACCTTGTAAGTGACCTTGAAAGTTCAAGGTCAAGGTTAAGTTAACTTCAAGGTTACACTAAATTTTAGCAAAGGTGTGCACTGTTATGTTCAAAGACACGAGAAAACTCAACAAAGTCAAGGTCACTTGGCTAAAAATGGAACTTGACCTTGAAAGTTCAAGGTCACTTCCAAGGTCAAGGTTAGGTTAACTTCAAGGTTACACTAGATTTTAGCAAAGGTGTGCACTGTTATGTTCAAAGTCTCAAAAAAAAAACTCAAAGTCAAGGTCAAACCCAAGTTCAAGGTCACTTGATTAAATATTGTATTTGTGATCTTGAAAATTTAAGGTCACTGGCAAGGTCAAGGTCAGGGCCGAGCCTAGGGTATTTGCCGCCTGGGTGCAAGATATAATTTTCCGCCCCTATAGACTATACACATAAATAGTATTTATTGTAAAAATCAAAATTCGAAAATTCCTTGATAGGTAACTGTAACTGCAAACTAAAAACAATGCTACTATAAACTTTATTATTCATATAAAATATAAACTGAAAGGAACTAATTTGAAATAATAGTTCATCACCTTATTATTAACATAGAACAGAACTTAGAAGTTATACACTTGAGTTAAACCATGTACCTACATATAAATTCTAAATTTCAAAAGCAACTTTCCTTGCTTTTTTAATCGCAAATTCTCTAATCAAATCCGTTATATCTAATGCCTCGCAGATTTCTTTCTCGATGCTTATCACAGCCAAATTCGTAAGTCGGTTCTGGCTCATAGTGTAGATCTCAAGTATGTAGTTTTTAATTATTTTCAGCTTTGAAAACGATCTCTCGCCATGAGCAACAGTGACAGGCATCGTTAGAAAAATTCGTAGGGCTACAGATAAATTTGGGAAAGTACTTATTAAATCATTAACAACAAGATATTCTATGACCTCCTTGGCCGATTTAAATTTTTTATAGGTAGACAACATTTCAACTTCATTGCACAAATCAGTTGCATTTACATCCATTTGTTTAGTGGATAAATCTGTTAATTTAACCTGTAAATCCATACAATATTTCATTAACTCTTCTTTATCTATGGATCAAGAACCTAAATTATTCAAAAAGCCAAAATAGTCGTTGTATTCGTTTAATAGTTCAAATCTGTCATTTAATTTTGATGATACTATATCAAGAATATAGAAATAAAAATTAACTTTGAAATTCAACTCTGGTGATTCAACTGATTCATCTCTCAATTAAAAAATGCTTTTGGCTTTTACTTTTTTTTAATTTTGCCACCCCTACTGGGTTGCCGCCCGCGTGCTGTGCACCCCCGGCACGGCTCGGCCCTGGTCAAGGTTAGGTCAACTTCAAGGTTACACTATATTTTAGCAAAGGTGTGGGCTGTTCTGTTCAAAGTCTCAAAAAAAAAACTCAAAGTCAAGGTCAAATCCAAGTTCAAGGTCACTTGACTACAAATTGTACATATATGCATCAAAGCAGGTCAGATTGACTCCTAGATTTGAAATGTACTTTTTGCTTTCGAATCTTACTTTTCAATACGCTTGTAATATGAAGTATTATTTCTAAGTTAACTGCTTTATTGCTCACTTTCATAGGTGGTCCTAGAAAAAGCTATTTTTGTGATATGTAAATTTTTAAAACTGAGTTCTTGGTCGTAGAAGAACTATAGTATTTTACTCGCAAGTAATATAGCTGTATCATGCCACTCAAATAATTAATATATCTACTATTAATTTTTAAATCCACCAATGCTATAGCAGAAATAAATTTACAAATAATTCAAAGCAACTAAAAATAATTCAAAAAAGCAATGCTGGACCGTAGAGACGCACGGGCGAATGCTAAAACGAAATTTATCTGAAAGACGCCGCCCTAATCACTGCGCCACAAGCAGATACTAAGAACGCGAATATTGTTTTTGTCGAAAAGAAAATGCACAAAATAAAAACAAAAAGTTAAAAAGAAACAAGAAATACGAATATATTTTATTGTTCATATAGATACAAATAGTACACCAAACATCCAAACTAGTCTACGTTTCAATTCACCTTTAAAATAAATTTGTACTTTTGAAAATAACAGCTCTTAAAACATCTCTCGCAAAAATATTTTGCAGAATACATCTTTATTGAAACCATTCTTTTACAAAATGAGCTTACCAATATATTCAGACTTTTCGTCGATATTTGTATGTACAATTCTCATCACTAGTGTGTTAACATTTTCTGCCAAAAAGCAAAACTACACATTCATTATTTTTGGCAAACAATATAAAAGAGATCATTAATAAAGACTAACAGATATTACAGAGGCAGTAAATTATTTTATAATTAAAAGCACGTATATATTTTTAAAACAACCCACAGGTCATCAAAAAAAAAGAATGACAGGATTATTTTATTTAAGACTCTGCATAGAATCATGTTTTTTTTTGTGAAACAGCAAATATAATAAGGATATGTTTAAACCTGGTACAAGTACACAAATAATCCAATCATCCTAAAATTTCAAAAATTCCTGTGTCTAGGTAAGCCAATATAAATTAGTTAAAACTGGAAAATGAAAAGGTATCTAATTTTTACTTATATTTAAAAAACCTAAGATATAAGCCTTAACAAAGCTTGGACCAAAAATAGGTATATCGTTTAATATTAATATTTATGGCATTAGGTATCCCTGAGCACAATTTCGTATTATAAATTATTCTTTTTAACAGGTTGGTAAAAAATATTATGAGAAATTGCTGCACTATAAAAGCTTCATTTTTTATCAAAGATGATCGCTGCCAATATGGCTTACAGATTTAATAATTGCTGCAAAATAGAGCCTACATAGTTCAAAATTTCAAGCAGAAAATGTGTTTAGGGAAATATAATATATTAGTATAATTAGATACAAATTAATAAAAACCTATTAGAGTGTAATATCACAAGACCTAACCCATAATCACCTGCGTAATAAGAAGTTATTTACGACTCATACATATTATGTACAAAGGGGTCGTGGTGGGAATTAAAATTCAAATTGTTTAAAAGCAAATTTTATGTGAGAGTAGTATATACCTGTCTTTTTATATAAAGAGTTTGTAGGCCACAGTGGTCTAAAATGTGTAGGTATGTGATAGGGTATATCTACTGGTTTAATTACAATCAGCGAGTTTTAAACTATATCTTGATAGTTTGGTTACAATCGTAACATAACTAAAATCTGTAAGATCAGCTGTAAGCATAATCTGTTTCCCAATGTTTTGAGTTTTCTTGTTATACAAGTTGTCTTACGTATTTCAGGTATGTTTTTGTTCAGTTATGGCAAATAAAACTTTAGGTTGGTGGGTTATGGAAATTGCCTGAAATGTGATATGGCTTGGCTAAAAAAAAGTCAAAAGAAATCCAAGAAAATCAGCGCATAATAATAACTGTAAGTTACCTACTTTAGAAATTTTAAATGGGAACAGCAATCCTGTTTTTTAGGCTTTATATCGGTAAACAATGCTTGTAACTCTATCTATTCACAGAAAAAAACAATCTGGCAGCCCCACCCGTTTAATGACACCTCTAATATTTTGCAACATGCATTGTTTAATAACTGTTGAGAGTGTGAACCAAAATCGCTTATTTCAAACATCAGATACACTTAAGACACCGCAAATAAAAAATATATTATAAATATCGTCAATATGCCGTTACAATATCCAAGATGAAACTTAAGAGCAAACCAAATCCAGTGGTTTGTCTACACCTACATGGTGTCCGAAAAGTTAGCGTTTTTGTAGGGCGTGAAGGACAATAAACAAAACGATTCCAAAATGTTTACGTTTCGAACTTTTATTTAGCATCTGTGGATCCGGAATCTTGTCTTCATTCCAGAACACCACCTTAGCCAGAACACACGAAAGATAAGAATAATATGGTTTTAGTGAATGGAGACAATATGTCGGATCAAAAAATCAACTAAAGGGTCGAAACGTCGGTGATTTTGTAAATTTTTCCAATCGTTTTATTTATTGTCCTTCGCTCCCTACAAAAACGCTTAAGTACTTTATTAGTCAACAAATCTACTTTTTCATGTAAATAAGAAGAATTAATTTTGATATACAGGGTGTATCAGAAGACCGGTTCGTAACTTAAATGAGTGATTCCTTATGATGTTCCAAGAGAAAAAGTTCATATGGACATGTGTCGGGAGTTGCCCCGTTTTTTACACAGGGTACGATTTTATTAAAATTTGGTACCGATGTTCATAATGATAAGGGGCTTAATGAGCCCTACATAGATTAAATTTATTAAGTCCAGTGGCGTCCTGGGGACCACCTTAACAAATATCATTGACAAAAAAATGTGCGCCACTGACTTTTTTTCTGGTTTTTTTTTAGGATTTACCAACTAATAATACAACTTCTTTGTTCCTTGATTTGTCGCCGTAACTTACTTCGTTTCCGAGAGAAAAAATAAAAACCACTTTATTGCATGTACAGTGTTGTTCCTTATATTTTGACAGCGTGTGGCGACTTTATGAAAAGAGATAGAATATAAGTTTAAATGTAAAAGTTGTAAAGCTTCACTTATATCGCAAGAATTTGTTAACTACAAAAACAAATAAAAATCGCAAAGCTGTCAAACACTCACAACTTCGGTTTTTTAAATTGAACACCGTGTATATTATTTTTTAAAATGAAGGAACTTTTTTCTCTGATTTCAAAAATATATAAGTTGTTGATATTTGTATAAGCCGTTTTCGAGATATTTAGGTATGAAATTAATTGATTTAAATATATTTTCACTTTAAATATAAGTCAAAAGCTAGTATGTCAATTATAATTATTTGGGTGACAGTGACACAAATAATTATAAGCTTTTGACTTATATTTAAAGTGAAAATATATTTAAATCAATTAATTTCATACCTAAATATCTCGAAAACGGCTTATACAAATATCAACAACTTATATATTTTGAAATCAGAGAAAAAAGTTCCTTCATTTTAAAAAATAATATACACGGTGTTCAATTTAAAAAACCGAAGTTGTGAGTGTTTGACAGCTTTGCGATTTTTATTTGTTTTTGTAGTTAACAAATTCTTGCGATATAAGTGAAGCTTTACAACTTTTACATTTAAACTTATATTCTATCTCTTTTCATAAAGTCGCCACACGCTGTCACAATATAAGGAACAACCCTGTACAAAAAAAAATACCTATTTCAAAGTTAATTAAAATATGAGGTAAAGATTAGTTGTGAAGTCTAATTTACCTGTTTTGTCAATAACAAGACAAAAATGAATAACTTTACTAATGCTGAAATGGCCCAGATGCATTTCAATAAATTATGGCCTAGCAAATGGAAATGCTGAAGAAGCTCGACGAATTTATCAGGAACGTTATCCAAGTTTTAAACGTAGTACGGAACTTCCTGGCAGATCTGCAACAGTAACCACGCCTGAGTTAGAAGAGGCTATATTTCGAGAGATAGAAGATAATCCTTCATCCTTCATCGTCAAAGAATAAATACATTTTTTACACATCAACACCCACACGGTCGATACACATGCTGTTGGCCAGTGGGGGGGGGGGGGACTACTGGCGGCGCCTCCGACAAAGACTTACCCACAAAACGGAAAATCTACGCCCTTATTGTAATGGCCTCCTTCCGCCGGCACTCCGTGCTGGTTGATTGGATATTTCGCCCACTGCATTGAAGTTGTCTGCTATGGCGGACATAATGGTTCACTGAAGAAAGTAAATGGGGTTTTTTGGAAGATTTTTCCCCAAATGCCAAGCCGTATTCCAGTTGATTATCGTAAACGCTGGAAATATCTTTGAGCCAGGGCAATATATACTTCCATAATACGCTGTAAGGTCACCACCGGAAAGTTGTTCGCTATCTATATTAATTGTAAATATGCGCCACTACCTAGGCCAAGCCGTAGTTTAAGCGCATATGTAGATAAACTAGATTATGAAAATAAATGAATTTAAAAAGAAACAAAAAGAGTTAGAAGGGGCTATACTTCGAGAGATAAGTGATAATCCTTCAACTAGTGCCAGGAAGGTAGCAGTGCAACTTCAAACAAGTGCATCAACTTTTTGGGGGGTTTTGCATCCTTATCAGCAATGCGATACGAATTAATGCAGGCATTTTGAACGTGTAAGAGAATCAATGGCGAGACGACTGCAATCATGCGTTTTTTGTCAATAATATTCGTTAAGGTGCTTCCCGGGACGCCACTGAACTTAATAAATTTAATCTAGTGAGGGCTAATTAAGCCTCTTATTATTATGAATACCGGTACCAAATTTTAATAAAATCGGGAAAAGAATATTTTAAAAAATTATAGAAAATCGATTTTTTTAAAAAACTTTAACGCCCTGTATATCAAAAAGGAGGCAACTTCGGACACATGTTCATATGAACTTTTTCTCTTAGAATATTATAAGGAATCACCCCCTTAAATTACGTACCGTACTTGTTACGTACCGCACTGAAGAACTTTTGAAGGGAAGATCGTAACTTAAGAGAAGATAAAAAGTCAAGTGGAATTTCTCCTAAAATCTTTTGGTGAAATATTCTAAAAATTATTAAATTTCAGCAAATTCGGGATTTTCTGCGTCCCGACAACAAAATGGCCTGGCCTTAATTTCAAATTCCTTGTCAAACCGTACGGTTGAGAACCCTACATTTAAATTCCCTGTTAATTACCAATAATAATAACTTTTTTGATCCCCTTGAGGGGTGACGCTAGGGGGTTGGCATGAGGTTGCATTTAAAATGGTGGACGTCAACCCCCTAGCGGTACCCCTTAAGGAGTTTGAAGAAGAAAAAGCAGATTTGTTACTACACCTCAAATTTGGTGGCTCTATCTTTACTAATAGCTAAAATATTTATCCATACTTTTCGAACACCATATATGAAATTTAGTTTCAAATATACGTATTTAAAACAAGTTGACAAAGGGACCATGTGCTATTTTACTTCAACTTGTAACTGACAAACATTCAGCTGAGTTCAAATTAAAGGCTGGATATGCCCTGTTTCTTTCCCCGTCTTTTACAAAAAGTGATAATGGTTTCCTCAGCACTTAATTTGAACGCATCCACTTCTGTTGGTTCTATCCATTTTTTAACAATTATTCTGGAATTGGTATCCCTTTACCAACTTATATTTTATTATAATTACTTCACAATTATTCACATCAATTATGCATTAAACCACACAATATAAAAATAATAAAATTTAAGGTTATTAACCCAGCAATAACATGTTTCATCAATAAAGTCTGGAACAACAATTTTGAGAATTAGTGTCAAATTTTCCTATAATGACATTGACACTGTATAGATCCCGAAGACCACCACAGTAGCCTTTTTGTTTTCAAGACAATTTTATAGAAAAATGTACACGATATAAATAGTAAAAAACGTAAGTAATATATTTTTTTTTTCGAATCCGGGTAACTTTGAACCACAAAAACTGTATATTTTATTGTATAAGGAAAGGCTAACAGTTCCCCTTTTTAAGTGTATAAAAATAAATCGTAATATACTGTGTGCAACATTAGACGTTCATGGTGAACCAGTTTTAACTGGACGCTTCAAACATTTTTTATTTTGCAGAAACGGACATACTACATGTTACCGCTTCAACTAGATTTTAAATGGAAGATCCTGTATATAAATTTATTTTTGGAATCTCTATTAGTTTCTCAACAACTTTTCCTATACCTACCTGCATGGGCGGTTTTAGCTTTTCAACATGGGGGGGGGGGGTAATTTCAAATTCCATTTTTTTTTTTTAAATGGTATCAATTACCTATGCATTTAGATAGGTACATTTTTTTTTAAACGAACATGCAGTAATAAATAGAAAAGCTCTTATTAACCGGAGTAACCAGAAAACAAGTAGGAGCGGCGCGCAGAAAGAAAATAGCGCCGCAGACGAAATTTTTTTGGGTGCCACGCCCTTTTTTCAATGATGATGCTTAAAATTCTAAATTCATGGGGGGGGGGGTAATTACCCTATTTACCCCCCCCCCCCCCCGTAAAACCGCCCTTGCCTAGCTGTTACTGTTTTCGAGATATGAATTAATTTCCAGTTTTTGGATAAGCATGACTTTCGATAAATGCTGATATCTTCCAACTACGAGACACTAATGGTTTTTACAAACAAGGTATAAGTTGGGTTTATAGAAAAGGTAACCTTAAGCTAGCTTATACTGTTGTATAATTATGGCTTAGTAGTAAAACTGAGCTTATCATACAGATCTTCTGTCAAATAACCTGAAACGTCAAGTTCTTGATTTCTAGAATTACTTGATGTAGTATGTCGGTACTCTAGTCCAACGTTGCCAATTTGTGCACTAAACTTTATTTAAGAAAGCCAAATTCAATTAAACTACAAGACTCAATGAATTTAAGTAGCAGTTTCAAATTTGGTTGAGAGTTAGCCAATACTTAGAGGCTTTTTACACTATGGCCAAATCTTAGCTGCAATATACAGGGTGGTCTAAAAATACAGTTATTTTGATTATTTGAAAAAAGGTCAAAAAGTAGACGGACAGTATACAGGGTGTCCGAGATAAGCATGGGAATCTCGGAAACCGTAAAAGTTACAAAGGTGGTTAAATTACGAAAAAGTATCGCAATTTAGTGGTCAATAATATTCTGTTGAGAAAACCAGAAAATTCTGCTTACTTCCGGAGATATTCGAAAAAATCGCAGGCAGCAGGATTTCAAGAAAAATTCATTCTTTTAAACTCGACGGAGCTCCTGCACGTTGTACAGTAGAAGTTACGCAGAACTTGATATGCTTTTTGATGATCGCTGGATAAGGCGTGTAGGGCATGGAATTGGCCTCTGATATCACCATATCTTAATCCATTAGATTTTTATCTCTGGGTTATGTTAAAAAATGTACAATCACCATCGTCCTTTTTGCTTATTAGGTTTGATTAAAGAAATGGAGTTTCGAAGATGCAGGGTGTTGAAATCTATGAATATCGCGGATACGTTTCAGATAGGTAGAGCAAAATATTAAGAAAAGTTGTTAAGAATCTAATCGAGATTCTAAAAATAGGTCTACCTACACGATGTTTCAATATTAAAGTTGCAACTTTCTAGTAGATGTCTGTTGCCCAAAAAAATAATTTTTTTTGGAGCTAAATATGACTTAATAAATAACCACTTAATTCGGACAATATTGCGTTATTGTTATTTCAGCAACAGTCAAAATTTCGAAGCAAATAGTAGTAAACTTGACTTTAAGCTACTGTTACTAAATGGTCCCGAGGTCTAAATTATCAATGTCCTGCTAACACTAACTACAAGGTAGCTTTCAAGGACACCATTGTTGGAACAATTGTCATGTAAGTTACGTGGCTGGTAACACTAAGAGGCCATTAATTTTTTGGGCTTCAGTTATACCAAAAAGCAATTTTAACTGAAAAAATAAGTACATTTTATTAACATAAAGAGGAAATCAGATTTCTAACGTTTCGACCAATGAAAGTCTAATGGACAAAGTTACCCGAACAACATTAAACTGAATTAATCCAAAAAGCTACTTGATAGTTCTAATGAGGCGTAACAGAAAACAAAATTTATTATTGGTGGCCTCTACGTTCCGTATTTTTGATAATAAAATTAATTTGTATTTTAACAGAAGATACATACATTACATTAATGTTAGGACTTACAGAACCGAAAATGTAATATTCATTATTAAAGTAAAAAGTAGGCAAGTGCTCTGAACCCGAAGCACACAATTGTGTTTGTGTGTATGTGTGTGTGTGTACAAAAACTAGTTAAATCACAGTTATGAAAAAGCTTTTTATATACTTAACAGCCTATGTTTCCATTGTAAAAAGGTGTATTTTTTAAGCCAAAGTGAGTCTAAGCCAGTATATAGCTAAAAAATAAGTAAAAAATATATCATTTAAATTTCATTTTTAACCCAATCACCAGGTTAATCATAAGTAATGTAATTCCAAAGAGCAATTTTATGCTTTATGTACACGGTGTCGCAAAATTCTAAATTTTATCATTTAAGAAGTTGCTCAAAAAGACAACAATAAAACACCTCATGAACTTGTGGAGTATCCTGTACAAATATTTAAAGTTGTACCCTGTCTCTCCTAAGCAAGCTCATAAATGACTGAAACTTAAAACTTTGGTCCCTCCTGTATTACTGACATTCGGTCAACCCAATAAGTAACGCTTATAAACCCAGAAATGTGCTTAATAACATCCCAACTTTAAATATAAATTTGTAAAATTTAGTCGTTCAAAAATTTAAATCGTTCTTAGCTACCATTTAAATAGTTCATCAGCCTTTCCGTTATATTATCGACATTTTTAATAAAATAATGGCAATGAGAGGCATTTGATACAGCAAAAAAACAAATTAGGTAGGTAAATGTTATGTAAAGCATTACTAATAACGACGGTGTAAGGGTTATAAGACAGTAATAGTTAGTAACGATGAAAATTCGATTTTCTGATTTCATCCCATTATTATAGCTCGCGGTAGGGCTAGTGTAAGTTGTCATTATGAAAATTTATAATTACTTTTACTTACACTACAGTGTTACACTATAGTGTATACTCAAAAGTAAGAATTCCAAATGACTGGTTTGTGTCGATGTTCATACCCAAGAAGACCAACCCTAAAGGCCGATAAAGACAGATAAAAATTATTACACGAATCATTCCAGGGAAGACAGGAACGGACTTGACCCCCATTCATGGTCCCAACATTTTGACACATCTCATTTTACAAAGTCGGAAACTGATCAAGATATCTTGGGCACGTTTCTTTAAAAAATATACTTATTAATCAAAGTGCAACAATCAAAATCTGGAGACATCGAAATACGCAGGGGCGTCAGGTTAGTTCAGGTTGTGCTGTCATCTGCTATTTTCAACATCTACTCTGAATTCCTGTAGGCTCTGAAGAACCAACAGGGAAATCTGATCGAAAACATCAACAAAGTTAACAAAGATTACAGTCTCAAGATGAACTTAAAAAAACTAAATTCATAGTTATTAAGAAAACAGAAACTACTGTAAAAATAAAAATCGAAAATTTCCACAAATACCACCTAAACTATCCCGAACTATTGAACTCAATAGTCTCACAAAAATGAGACAGTACGCATGTTCAATCGTATGTCTTTTGGATTCTTACGTAAAAAACTGGAAGCATTTGAGCTCTGGATATACAGGGTCCTGCAACAGTGCGTCGGGCTTTCATAGCTCCTAAACAAATTAAATTAGAAATTTCATTCATATGCGGGCTTATACTGTATCATAGAGTGTATTTTAGGAAAATATTTTTGCATATGCAGGGTTGCCCAAAAAAGTGTGGTAACATAATGTTGAATCTTTTTAAATGGGACACCCTGTATTTTCTTGCATATTTTGGTTTGTATTATTATCCTTTATAAATATCTATAATTTTATGCAATTTGCTTTGGTAGTTTAAGAGCAATAAAAGAAAAACAAAAAAAAAATCTGAAAACATTTTTGGTAATCACGATATTGTACAGAAATAATGACAAGGAGTCCAGAGATACGATCAATTGAAGAGTTTTCATCAATTTTATACAGGGTGTTCTAAATAAGGTTTCAAAAATGAGTGATTAAAACTCATTTTTCTCACATTTTTCAAATGGAACACCCTGTATATTTTTAACTAATGTAACGTAGAATTCATAAACTAATATTTTTTGCAATACAAGCATGTAGGATATTCCCAGCCGTTTACGAAATAATCGCAAATTTCGTAAATTCTGTTGTGTAAAAATGTAAAAAGAACGTTTATTTTATCAATTAAACATATTATATGCCTAAACTAATATTATAAACTACAATAAATGTTCAAAATGTCTTCAATTTTGATCTGTGCATAAATTAATACGCGCTTGAAAAGATCTATTTATTTCCCTTAACATTTCTGTTCAAATAACAGCAAAAGTTAGTAAAGGTTACGCATAAAAATCTTGGTAGGCTTTGAAATACGATAGGGATTTCACTTTTATTAGAATTTGACAAGTTTAATTAATTCAAAAAAGTTGTCATTTAAGGCTAATAGTACTTAGCGCTTAAGTATAAGATAGTAAAGAGGAGTTAGTTGTTATGATTTTTGCACTTGGCGAGAGCGAAAACAATTGCTTCTTAGTAGAATTTAGGCGTCACGTTATCCAGAGAGAAGGCAGCCTGACGAAAAAAGTTTTAAAAGATTATTATTAAGATTTGTTGAAACTGGAAATGTTTTGTACACAAAAGAAGAAAGAACAAAACCTGTCACCGACGAGGAAAAAGAATTAGAAGTATTATTAACAGTTACTGAAGATCCACACATAAGCCAAAAAGAAATAGGGAAAACAGTAGATATTAGCGAAAGATCTGTACAACGAATTTTAAAAAAGCATCGTTTTCATGCCTACCACATTCAATTCCATCAAGCTCTCAGCGATAGAGATTTTCAAAAGCGACTCGAATTCTGTGCCTGGCAAGAATGAAATTTCAAGAAGATCCTATGTTTTTCAATTGTTTTATTCTCTGATGAGGCTACATTTCATAACACCGTGTAGAAATAGGCAAAACTTTCACTATTATTCCACAGAAAATCCGCGATATATGAGACAAATCGATCAGCAGCACCAGTGGGTCTTTAAATGTGTGGGGCGGAATTATTGGTGATACTTTGATAGGTCCATATTTTTTTAATGGTCATCTTAATGGGTCCATGTATTTAAACTTTTTACGAAATAATTTACCAGGTTTACTGGCAGACGTTGCTCCATTTATTAGAAATAGGATGTGGTTTCAGCAAGACGGAGCTCCGGCGCATTTTTCACGGGATGTAAGAAATTACCTTGATGATACCTTTCGCAACCAGAGGATCGGTGGAAACGGACCTACACACTGGTCTGCTAGATCAGCGGATCTAACAAAGCTTGACTTTTTTTAATGGGGACATGTAAAACAAATTGTTTATAATAATCCGCCGACAACTGCCATTAATATGCAGCAAAGAATTCGAGACGTGTTTGGTAGTATACCACCTGAAATGTTAAGGGAAGTAAATAGATCTTTTCAAGAGCGTATTAATTTATGCACAGATTAAAATGGAAGACATCTTGACCATTTATTGTAGTTTATAATATTAGTTTAGGCATATAATTAATATGTTTAATTGATAAAATAAACGTTCTTGTTACATTTTTACACAACAGAATTTTAGGAAATTTGCAATTATTTCGTAAACGGCTGGAAATAACCTATATGTTTGTTGTAAAATTTGAGAAAAATGAGTTTTTAATGACTCATTTTTAAAACCTTATTTAGAACATCCTGTATAAAATTGATAAAAACTCTTCAATTCATCGTATCTCTGGACTCCTTGTCATTATTTTTGTACAATGCCGTGTGTTTTCAGATTTTTTTTTGGTTTTTCTTCAGAGCTGCTAAATTTTCTTATCTTAGTTTTTAATTTACTGCTCTTAAACTACCAAAGCAATTACATAAAATTTAGACAGTTATAAAGGATAATAATACAAATCAAAATATGCAAAAAAATACAGGGTGTCCCATTTAAAAAAAATCAACATTATGTTACCGCACTTTTTTGGGCAAGCCTGTGTATGCAAAAGTATTTTCCTGAAATACACTCTATGATACAGTATAAGCCCGCATATGAATGAAATTTCTAACTTAATTCGTTTAGGAGCTTTGAAAGCCCGACGCACTGTTGCAGGACCCTGTATATAGAAGAATACTTACTTAAAATATCATGTGGAGTAAAGAACGCGGGTTGCTTCTGTCACTAAAGAACGCAACTTGGGGTGTTTTGGGCATGTGATGAGAAGCGAAAAATACAGCTTATTACAACTGATTATACAAAGCAAAATTGTAGATAAAATATCAAGAGGAAGACGAATAATATCGTGGCTCAAGAACCTCCGAAAATAATTTCATAATTTGAATGCTCATCTATAAAACTATTCAAGGCAACTGCATCAAATATAAGAATCGCTATATTCATATCATAGCGATTCTTATCGATATTCTCACTAAGAAGAAGGATTAGAGAACAGGTTTCCAAAAATAATGGGCACCTCGGAGTCCGGTAGACAATGACAGCTGTTTTGTGGTTATACCACTCGCCACATTACCATAATCTGGGTACACCAACTCTAACATTAGCCATCCAGTGCCTTAACTACTAAATGTAGAACACTTCAGCTGTGAAAACACAAGAGGACCATCACCATCCAGAAGAAGGAAGTGTCATTAGTAACGACTGTAGAGGGTGCGAAAACGAAAGCGAAGATGCCTAAAAATATTATCGACAAGAGCACTTAAGCCATTTTTAATGATGGCGCAATGTTGAAGTAATGTAGCAAGATTTTTGGAAGGAATGACATTGATCGTGTAAAATCTGCACCAGATAATAAAAAAGCAAAAAATGCAATCCTGCAAATTCGTCTGCATAGCTAACATTACTCTTTACCAATCTTGTCTTAATTGCTGTATTTACCATCACAATGTGCCAATTAACTTTCACCCCCATTAAGTTTTTATTTTTTAAAAGGTTATTCAGCCATTGAACAGGGCAGGAATTGGACGTTTTTGACACTATTTGAAGTCGCAAGTACTTTTCACCTTACACGAGGGACATGGGCCATGCTGAAAATGTTGAGACGCTCTATATATCCCAACTTACGATAGAATCATAGTAAAACGTTAAATAATGCGCGAAGCAGCGCTTCAAGCATCAATACATCTAAGTAAAGAGTGAGGCTCACCGTCTCATTCTTTCTAATCTGAAGATAATTGATGCTCTCCGCTTTTATCTTTGCTTTGCTCACCACTTCGCTACGTGTTTAGTATTAGAAATAATTTAACATTGTAGCTGAAAACACTCACTCTGATAGTGATACACCGGTTCAGTTGGTCAGAACTTCGCAGATTGCCAAAATGCAAGTAAACGTCCGTGATTTTCGAGCCATTAATTTCGACTGGATGATCGTCACAAATGTTTGGTAAATTGTTTTGGGTGCGTCTGCTTCTTCAATGGCTATAGTGTCTAATTGGTTATCCTTGTTCTGGTCAGTCACAACAGAAACAATTGAAACAGCCCGAAAGATATCTTAACCTCCCTGTGATTTCTTTTGTGCCAGAGGATCAAAGAAAGAGTTTTTGGATGATTCTGAAGCGATATCGGCATATGAAGATGGAATTCCAGAGAACGTTGGTCAGAGGAATTTGGCAAGAAGCGGTTTTATCAAATGCGCAAGAGCACGACTTTATATATGAAAAATCTCTTGTAGTTTTTCTGCATGTAGAAACTTTCAGCATGACCTATGCAAGGTAAGAAGATTATAGGCAAGCAAGTATAAAATCAGTAGATAATTTAATGTTCAATGGGGTTTAATTTTAAAATGTCATTCGACCTGTAAATAATCATTCAAGTCGTTTAAGTCTAGCATAAAATTAAAAATGCACAACAATTCCTACCAGTTTCAATGGATTGAATTTAGTACGCTTTGAATGTCAATTATAAACCAACCACTTAATTTCTAAACACATATAGTCAAATACAAATCTAAAACGCTTTTAGAACAAGCCTTGTAGATAAGTTACATTTTTAAGAACAGAAAAATTAAAAAATATTTTCTTTCATTTCATTGTACAAAGAAACTAATTAAACCATACATTATTTATATTCTTAGTTAAAACCAACGACTTACAACGGATGGGCGAGGCGCGAACATCACCTCACAGCTATATGATTTTTATTATGGTCTACTCACTATTTCAACAACCTATCCCTTTCCAACAATTGGCTTTTTGTTTCATTACAGTTAAGCTCCAGCTTCTAAGTAGAAGCCTAAGTGAAAATACCCCTCAACTCCCCTGGTCCCAACAGTGTTGGCGTCATACAACAGATCTTTTGCTGAATAAACGGCTCCGTGTTAAGTCGTTGGATAAAACTCCAAACAAATAAATTTATTTTTTTAGACGAAACAAAATTTCAACATTTCAAATAAAATGTACAATAAATTACAAAATCGTAAGTCTGCTAACAATTTATAAAGTTCTCTTTTTTTTTGGTCCGAAAATAATTGATTTGTTAAGTTTGACGATGAAAGTAATAAAATATAACACTTACTATCTACATTTATTATTTCAGACCTATATGAATTTTTTAGGGGAAAATTAAAAACAAACAAAAAGATAATCCTAATATTCCAAATATAATTTATCACAGATAACCCTTGTAAAAATTTTAAAATGTTAAATTTTTAAAAAACTACATTTTCGAAAATAAACCAACCTTATTTTCATCAACATCTTTATATCTTTAAAATAGTACGGAAGTTACAGCTAACCAAAGGTTTATTGTGGTGCGATATTCTCAAATAATCGAAAATAAAATTCATCATATAACTCGAGATATACCAATCGCATTCGCCACTTTTATTTTCAAATTTTATATACACTGGGGCAAAAAAATGAACTGAATTCATACACGTCAATTTAGTTTTAAGATATTCTGATATCTGGTTCCTAAACTATTGGATTTAAAAAACCCGAATTAACTTTATTTTATTTTAAAATAGAGTTATATCCAGTTCGAGATTTTCCATGACCTATTATTGCCCTTCGGCATCGAGCAACTTACATGTTTCTTAATTTATAAATTCTATACATACAAGGTGTTAATTAAGTATGTGGCCAAACCCAAGGGTTCATATAAAGATAGGTTCGCAACCACTTAATTTTTGAGACAAAATTATTTCGACAGGGAGGTATTTCCGCTTCTACTAGAAATTAGGAACAATATTGATATTTTAGATGCAACTTAGTTTTACAAACTCTATTAGTTTCTTAACAACGTTCCTAATTATTTTTCTATACCTACTGTTACCGGTTTCTAGATATTTATTTATTTCCATTTTTGTTTTCGAAACACATGACCTGCAACAAATATTGATATTTTTGAACTCTGAGATCCTGAGGCATTGTTGCTGGGAGTTAGGTAATGACTGAGCTTTTTACACTACGACATAACCTTAGTTGCAATACAGGTACTTCGGTTATTTGAAAAAATCTCTAAAATTAGCGTATTTTCGATTTGATAAGCTGCTGAAGTTTGTTCTTTATACCATACCCATACCTGAACTAGTCAAATTTCTGATGTACCTATAGGCATTTATTTGTAAAAGTTATTTCCATTCGGTTTTAGTCAATATCAAGCACTAAAACCCAAATGAGAATAACATAAATGAAGAACAAATTTCACCAGCTCCTCAAATGAGTATACAAATTTTGGCATGTGCCATACCTAAATTGTTCTGATACACCTTAAACTCGTCGTTTCTGTTTCTTAGTGCCTGTGCGTATCCAGGCCATTACAATAGTCGTTTGTTTTGTTTAGATTCAAGCTGCTGCAGCTTTCAGTTCTGCGTTGTAAGGATTTTGTACTCACTGAGGTAAATATTGACTAATAGGTACTCATAAAATGGCTTATTTTAGTTTGTTTTCTATGTTAAAAGTATACTTGAAGTTGAACCATGCGTTTTTAGGTTATAAATAGTATTCTCTTTGATGGTTGGGTATATCATGTGTTATTATTTTAAGTCTTAAAAGTCGTAAAATGTCAACTTGTTTCGAAAACCAAAATAAAAAGTAGAGACCAATCCTGTTCCAATCCCAAACACCTCTACATTGTCTTCAGAGCAAACAAGAGTTGTATTGTGAGGTCTGAGAAAAGTCCTCATTACAGTGTTCGAATAAAGATTGTAAGGAGTGGTTTAGGTTAGTTCAGGTTAAAAATCCTGTTCCAATCCCAAACACCTCTACATCGTCTTCAGAGCGAACAAGAGTGGTATTGTGAGGTCTGAGAAGAGTTTTCATTACAGTGTTCGAATAAAGATTGTAAGGAGTGGTTTACCGAAAAATGTGTAACAAAATCAAAAATAACATTTTATTGCGTTTTCTCTACTGATTCTTGAAGATCTATTATATTTTTTACCTAAAATAAAATGTTTTCTGGGAAAACTTGGATTTTTTTTTGATTAATTTTTCTAAATGTGTAAATGATCCCAATTAGCCGACATTAGTTCTTAAGACTGCCCACCTGGTTGGGTAAATCAGACCATTTAAAATAAAAAATTTTACAATACTTCGGTTGCACTTATCGATGCAAAAATATATAAAGCTCCGGAAAACATTATTTTTTACCCAAATATCTTATCATTTAATGTAGTATTCAGGTTAGTTTTTAAAATAACCTGTATTTTAAAACCAAAAAAGCCTCCAGGCATTGACTAACTCCCAACCCAGCCAAAACTCAGTGCCTTAGAATTTGAGACTTCAAAAATATCAGTATTTGTTGCAGGTTAGTTCAGGTTAGTTAATTATTATTTCGAAAGCGGTAACAGATAGTTGTGTAGGGAAATAATAAGTAATAAGTTATTATGAAACTAATAGAGGTTTCAAAAATAAGTTTATATTCAGTTTAAAATATCAAAGACTACGTTTTAAGTTTTAGTAATGTCCTAGTTAATATTAATAATTGGTTATTTATGGAAATAATGCGTGATCGCAGTTTATTATATCAATTAACGATCGAGTCCTTTAATGATGCTTTACGCACGAGTGACATACAATATTTTTTCTACAATTATTGTAAAAAGAAGTGTAAAAATAATTATTAATAATTGCTTACTTTGTAACTATGGAAACGTAAACTCGTACGCGTTTGTTATTTCATATCTTTCGAAGTGAAAAATGCAAGAAAATAGTGATAATGACTTATTTCTTTCTTTACCAGCAAAATCAAAATATATGCATAAAAATGTATATGATCAATTCGTGCAATGCTACAAGGATAACAAGCAGCTAAAGCATGGGAAAAATAAATGATAGAAAATTATCTCTAAAAGGTCGGTAAAAAGTGTTAACACAAATTCCGAAGGCTAAAATACTATCTAGGGTAATTATACAGAAAACGGCATTTCTGCCAATTTTGAAAATTTTAAAAAACTTTTCCTACTAACTCGTTAGGACGCTATTTATTAACACCAAACCACGAATTTTCAAAATAACGTGTTTTTAATTATTTATTTTATAACAAAGTTTCGGGGCCCGTGGAGTGAATTGGGGTGCTAGGTGGGGTATAACACTAAGAGAAGTAAGTATAAACAAAGTAGATAAAAAAAGTGAGAATGTTCCAATTCAACTTTCAGATAAATAGGAACATGGCTAACGCTTTTTAATATTTCTAATTTTCGCCTCGGAATTCTCAATCCGCATCACATTACCAAAATATTTACATGTAGTTTTTGATTAAAAATTGATAGAAAACTGTATACTGCATAATTACCACATCTAGCCCAACTCACCTTAGTCCAAAAGTTGATAGTTTTCGAAATTTAAACTTTTGTCCAAATGCATATTTATATTATTAGTAGCAAAATTTGCACGAAATTTGGTAGTAAGGGATTTTCTGTGCTACGAAATCCAGATCTGATAACAGTTTTGATGTGCCTTGCAGACCAATAGCACTTTACATAAACTCCCGGACAAAAAAAACCGGCACCCTGAATTTTTTGCTAACTTTGATCCTTTATAACTTCTTTATTTTGAATCCGATTTTTACAGTTTTTTTGCCATTTAATAGATAATTTAATTAGGAATGCGCTGAACTTTTTTATTTATGGGTCATGTTCGATAGGGCGATATTATACCGAGTGACCCAATGTGAGTTTTTTCGTCCTAAGTTTTAAACACTCTGTGGAGTTATTGAGGATATTATTTTTCATACTGTCAATTTCAGAATAAAGCTACATGTATTCCTAACATTTTCTTTTTTTGACTCATTACGATATCTCTCTTTTTAAAAGGGATCCGATTTTTTAAATAAAACTCTGCAAATTACATTACTTTATTAGACCACCAGTCATTGTCAACTTATGTAATTGTTATAAGTATTTGACAGTGACAGCCTTCATAATAGTTATAATAATTATTGGTGTCAGCATGGTGTTAACCACAACAGACGTAGCAAAAATAGTTGCGCTAATAGAAGCGGGTCATAATAAAAGTTATGTGGCTCGTACGTTGGGATTTCCAAGGGCCACAGTTCAAGATGCTTGGAATAGGTACTTGGAAACAGGGAATTTTACTAGACGACAAGGATCTGGAAGAAAGAGAAAAACAATTGCAGCTGACGATCGCTTCCTTGATCCTTAAGGGAACGAAGAGCCACTTCCGTGGTTTTAAAAAATGAGTTGCGAATGACACGTAGAGTTAATATTAGTGACAAAACGGTTAGGAGGAGGTTAAACGAAGTTGAGCTCCGTTCACGTAGACCGGCAAAAAAACCACGACTACTTCGGCATCATCGACGAGAGCGGCTACGATTTGCCAGAGAACATTTAAACTGGACTGTCGAGCAGTGGAGTAATGTTCTCTTCACAGATGAGTCGAGGGTTTGTCTTCGGTTACCGGATGGTCGTGAGCGTGTTTATAGGAGAGCAAACGAAAGATTTGCTGAATGCACCATAACAGAGTTAATATCTTATCATGGTGGTTCCGTTATGGTGTGGGCGGGTATTTCAGCTGATTCGCGAACTGAAATGATATTTGTGGATAATGGAGCACTAAATGCACATCGGTACATTGAAGATATTCTTCAAGAGGCAGTAGTTCCATTTGCTCCATTAATCGGTGAACAATTTATACTAATGCATGATAATGCTAGGCCACATGTTGCACGGATAGTAAATGAATATCTGGATGAGGTTGGTATTCGACGGTTAGATTGGCCTGCATGTAGTCCGGATTTGAACCCAATTGAACACTTTTGGGATCAGTTGAAAAGAGCTGTTCGTCGTCGCCCTATGCAACCAGGTACTTTACAGGAGCTGAGGATAGCACTTTCCCAAGAATACAATGTAATCCCTCAAGAAAGAATCGTGACACTTATTCAGTCATTACCTACCAGAATGCGTTCTGTTATTGAAGCTAGAGAAGGACATATACGTTACTAATTTGGTTTAAACTTTAACATTGTTTTAAAATTAATTATTTTAATAAAAAAGGTTTTATAAATAGAGTTTTATTTAAAAAATCGTATCTCTTTTAAAAAGAGAGATATCGTAATGAGTCAAAAAAAGAAAATGTTAGGAATACATGTAGCTTTATTCTGAAATTGACAGTATAAAAAATAATATCCTCAATAACTCCACAAAGTGTTTAAAACTTAGGACGAAAAAACTCACATTGGGTCACTCGGTATAATATCGCCCTATCGAACATTACCCATAAATAAAAAAATTCAGCGCATTCCTAATTAAATTATCTATAATATGGCAAAAAAACTGTAAAAATCGGATTCAGTTTAAAAAAGTTATAAAGGATCAAAGTTAGCAAAAAATTCAGGGTGCCGGTTTTTTTTGTCCGGGAGTTTATATCTAAAGCTTCATAACTTTTTTGTGTCTCAGTGTATTAAATTTCTAATAATAAATTCTTATTCCAAGCATCTTTTGTTCAAAAAAGGCAGGTATACCTGGTAGGTTTCGCTTAGACCGACCGTTTCTGAGATAATTGAATTGAATATCTTGTTGCGTACTGAAGCTCGTCAATTGCCTTCCTTTAAACTTTGTCCAGTCTAAGGACTGGGTGCGAGGTCCCTAATTTTTGACTTTGTTTGTTGGAAACAATTTTATATAGGGTGTACTGAAAAATGTTTTAAAAATAATATCTTTGACCCCCCCCCTACTGCATATCGGAAACTTTTGGATTGGATTAGTAAGTTGGGTTAGATCGCCATATCTTAGTTTTAGGAATTTGTGCTAGCACCCTATTTAGACCCTTTACAAATAACTTTCAATATCTGTATTTAGCTTAAAGTGAAAGAATCGATCATTTTTGAGACTTCTCTAGTCTGGTTTTGATATAAATCTCGTCTGAAAAAAAAAAATTAAAAGATACGAAAAAGTCATTCTTGATAAAAAAAATTTGCTTGTCGAAAAAATAGGAATTACGATGAGAATATTGATTCTTATTATACAGGGGTCTCAAACATACAAAAACATAAAATCAAACAGTCATTTTTTGGACTTTTAACGTGAAATGATAAATAAAAAACTTGCCAAATTTAGTCCTAACCCTGATTCCGAACTTACTGAAGGAAATTGGAATTTATGAAATAAAAAAAAAATTAAACATTTTTGCAAGTCCGCATTTTACTACTTTCATATTAGGACTTTTATACCTGTACATTATTACCTGTTGTTGTAGTTGTTAGTGTCAGTGTCAAAATAAATATTCTCGAAAATGCTGACCTTAAAACAAAGAGTTTTTATAGTGCAATGCTATGGAAATGGTCAGTGCTCTTATCGCTACGTAGTGGAGGAATTCCAACGCAAATTTCCTGGCGTGTACGTTTCGAAAGTTGGTGTACACAAGCTGGTGAAAAAATTTCAAAGAACAGGATCACTTATTGACATTAAAAAAGAGAAGAAGCAATATAATGAGGAAGATGCCTGTACAGTTTTGATATTGCAATCTGTAAATGAAAAGCCATTGCTTTCCTTGAGAAACAGGGCTACGCATTTACAAACATGGTACAAAAATCCACCATTCAAAAAGTTTTAAAAGATAATAAACTTTATCCTTACAAGCCTCATTTCAACCAAACCTTGGAGGCTGGGGATGAAGCTAAAAGGCTAGATTTTTGTTTATGGGTTGGAAATGAGATTTGTAACGTCAATAGAAGTTTTCACAAGCCCATAATGTTTTCTGATTATTCAACATTTTCAACCGACGGAACTGTTGCTTCTCAACATGCCAGATATTGGAGTAAAGAGCATCCTGAATTTATAATTCCCGCAAGACGTCAGTACTTTAAAAAAGTCAATGTGTGGTGTGCTATTTCATATTACGGTATCATTGGGCATTATTTTTTCGAAGGTACTTGTAACAGAGCGAGATATTTGCAATTACTAGATACATTCTTTTGCGATCATCTTGAAGAGCTGCCCCTGGATTATCGCAACACGATGGGTGCCCTGCACATTACGCTGGAGAGGTCAGAGAATGGCTGTACAGAAAATTCGGTGTGAGATGGATAGGAAGAAATGGGCCAGTTTTATGGCCCCCAAGAAGCCCCGATCTGGCATTAGCCGATTCTTTCCTTTGAGGCCGTATAAAGCGGCTTACTTTTGCGCAACCAATGGATAGTAATGCCGAAATTTTAAAACTAAGAATTAGGCGAGCAGTGGAATCATTATCAGTTGAAGAGATTCAAGCCAGTTTTGATCACAGTAGGAAGCAGTTGGAAAAGTGTGTTGAATATGGGGGAGGGGTTTTTGAAATATGACTATTGTGTATTATGTTTCGTGCATTGTAAATTTATTTTTATTAATGTCTAGTAGTGCAAGGTAATAATCAAGTAAAAGTAGTAAAATGCGGACTTGCAAAAATGTTTAATTTTTTTTTATTTCATAAATTCCAATTTCTTTCAGTAAGTTCGGAATCAGGGTTAGGACTGAATTTGGAGCAAGTTTTTTATTTATCATTTCACGTTAAAAGTCCAAAAAATTACTGTTCGCTCTTGTTTGATTTTATGTTTTTGCATTTTTGAGACGCCCTGAATCAATTTTCTCATCGTAATTCCTATTTTTTCGACAAGCAAATTTTTTTTATTAAGAATGACTTTTTTTCGTATCTTTCAATTTTTGGTCCATGTCCTCTTGTTAACCGCATCCGCGGACATACTGTATATAGCAATTTCCTACGTGCAAAAAAGCATCACTTTCCGCACTTGTTAGGTGAATAGCTATTATGTTGAGCCCATTATCTCGAGAACCGCCAGAGAAATAAATAAAAAACAAAAAAAAAATAATTATGACACATTGCTTACCCTGATTATTTTAATCAGTCATCAAATAAGTCGATCAGAATTTAATAGAACCGTTATCCAAAAATAAAAGTGACGAAAACCATTTTCTATAAAAATAAAACCATATTACTATATAGGTTTTATACCATGGTACAGCCTCAAGTTATAAAAATATGGTTTGAAACAATTTAAAATTGTTAATTAATATTACCGTTATAACCCTGCTGCATCAATATACCACTTTCATCCATTAAAGCATCCCCGTTTTCAATAATACCAAAATCCCCATCCAGCTGAAATCCTTTCTCCTGGCTTATTATATTAGTCTCACTATTCATTTCGAAACCCGGCATGAATTCAATATTTTCAACATTAGTCTCCGTTCGAATGGGTTGTCCGTTCAATAAACAATCGGAATTTACTTGATAAACAAACGTTTCGTTTGCATTCAGAGGCGTATTAGGATAAGATCGAGAACTAGTAGGAAAATTTTTGTCATCAATCAAATTGATTTTTAAATTTTGCGTGAATGGTAAAGGAGTACTCGGAACAGATCTACGATTGCATTTAATAACGTCAAAACCGGCATTCACGTCTATACTTTGCGACCGTGTGATATTTCTCAGCTTTTGCGGCTGACTAGCAAACGCAGGATAATTAGTATCCGAACAGGTATTTATCAAATTCAAGCCGAATTCCGTCAGGCACTGGTTACTGCTAGACATATCTAAATTAAAAGCATCGATGTTATTATTATCACAAGGCTGACCGTCAAGCGAGTTAAGCAGTCGCTTGACATTATCACTATCCTGTTCAGGTATATCGGAAAATTCTTGATCCCTCTTTAATATTTCGGAAATAATAGTCTCCGAATTGGAAACCATGGGAGGGACTCCAGCTGCGTGCATCTGATTTAACGGTACCGACTGCGATCTGGACGACATATCAGGGAAAAAATGCACAGAATCAGTCGTTCGTAAAATATTTTGCGACGTAGCGTATTCAGGTGTATACTGTACTTTCCTGTTGGCATTTAGCAACTTCTGTAGCATACTTTTACTGCTGCTGCCTATCATCGGGCTTGCAGGCGCGGACATCGGCATATAGTTCGTTAAATGAACGTCATTCGGTATATCCAAGGATAATTCGAGCTCTTTTTTCACTTTTACATGCTTCCGATTATTATCCTGCGCTAGCATAATCCCCGCATTTTGATGAGTGGTATTTTTCGTGCGTGGAATCGGAGTGCTTCTCGGGCTCACAAACGGACTTGCAGTGGTGCTAGAGCACTTAGATTGTGTACTATTCGGTGAATGAGGACCTGGAGATATCGGAGTAAAATTAAAGTTCTTGCTCCTAGTATTTGGACTTGGAGGAACTGAATCGTCAGCAGCTGGAGTCTCGAAACTCACACGCCTTCTACTACCAGACAAACTTGGAAGGTTGGCTAGGGTCCTAAATGGATGGACGTAAGGAGTGTTGAGAGCGGGCCTTTGAGGCAAGCTAGACACTACGGCAGGGAAAGAAGTAAGATTATCGGATAGCGTGATGTTGGGATCTAAACTAGAAGGGACGCCCGAATTTGTTGGCCTTTTTTCTGAAATACCGTTTTGTTCGAGAAGTTGTCTTAAAGTTGACAGCTTGTTGCTATTATCAAGATCGGCGGTAGCTATGCCAGGATCCTCACCGGAGTTGAAATACTTGGAAAGTTCTTCTTCGTGTTGGCTATTGTTCGTCCCTAATTAGTGTCGGTAAATAAAAAAATATATTTTAGGTTTTGTATTGTTATTTACAAACGACGTTTATTTTTCAAAAATATAAGCGGTCTTTACTTAATGAATGGTGGTTTGTGCATACCCAAATATTCATCCATAGCATCCTTTTCCACGTTGCTTACGCTGTCGAGCCTCTCCCGAGTTAATGGAAAATCTTCATCATCATCACATTCATTCACATTACCTTCACACTTATTATCGGTAGTCTTATCTAAAAAATGAAACAAATTTTCATTTCTATACCTTATATTTTTAAGAAAAATGGATTTTCCATTACACGCGCTTTTAACCCAGTTTTAAGCTAATATTCTACCAGGTACGGCGCTGTTCGTCAATTGCTGTAGCAGCGATAGCCTAAAGGGATTTTGCCGTTTCTGACAAATATTTGCTGCAGCTACGTTTTGAACTGCTTGTAACCAAAAACTTTGTATACAAAAAATGTTGGAAAATAATTTACCCATTTTTTGTAACTGCTGCGATACCGTGTAGTTGATAGTTTGCACGGTAGAGGGAGCCGAAGTTACCAAAAATATGTTTTCCCTCGTTCCCTCTCGCTTTTTGGAATCACTGAAACAAACTGTAAAACTTAAAAAATATACACCAATGAACCGTTTCAGCCATGCCTTTAGAATGGGACTCTCGGGCTTAAATGAACACAATTTCGGCCTCTAAACATCTGCCTTTCGCTATTCGAAGGCATAACAGGTCAAATTTTCGAAATAGAAATTTCGCGAAAATTTGATAAGTTGGCTCGTTTCAGAGTTAGATTGCACGCCGATGTGTGTGGAATAAACAATAGTTAAATAATGGCAGATGTAGCCTTTAAGCGACATCTAGTGGCAATCAAATGCATCAACCTGGCCCGTCTAACAAAATCAGTCAGAGTCGGGAAAGCAAACTTCTGCAAAGATCCGGCGAGCCGGTATCTGCCATTATTCATCGATCTTTCAGGGTCAAGTAGGCTCTTAAAGTTGCTTTCCTTCGTCGGATTCTATAGCTTCACTGACGAGCTGTTATACAGCGAAACGCGTCTGGAGATGAATCCGGCGAAGGAAAAGCAACTAACTTTTGGAAAACAATAGTTAGTTTTACCGAAGCCTGACATTATTTTTATTTATTTATTTATCAAGATACAGATACAGAAATCAAAATCTAATTGGTACATATAAAGAACTTTTGTATAATTACGAGGTACAGGCATAGAACAGGGCTAGGATTGTATCCTTAAAGCAGGAAGACGTTACTCTAAATATATCACAATATGGAAAATGTCGTTATTGTTCAACAGTCTTTCAATAAAGGCAGTGCGGCCGTAATTTATCCTGTGAGTTATATTGCATTTAATTCTCGTTCTCCTGGAAGCATGCAAAAGTCATCTTTATATATAACAAAGGTGAGGACCCTACGGCGCCGGGTAGCTATAGGCCGATCAGCCTGCTGTCGAGTCTAGGAAAAATCACAGAAAAACTAATTTTCAATAGTTGAAAAAGTAGTCCATACTCCATACTTACAGTTTACAGTGGAGTCAATGTAATGTAAATAAAACAATGCAGTCTTCCTCCACAGTTTAATTTTAAAGTCAATTTAAGTTCCCAACATGTTTCGAATGCTTAAGTATTCATCATCAGGGGATACTAACATCCAGTTTAAAAGCGATGTATGTTGTCTCAAACTAATGAGTACAACTTATCATGTGTAATGATATATGTAAAAGTTGAAGACTTGGTATGAACTAGCTAGTTGTGTTGAAGTTAATGTAAAGGTAAAAATTTAAGTGAAATGTGAGATTTTAATAGAAAAGGAAGCATTTTAATGAGATAGTTAATTAATTTAAAGCATATGAAGGAGCATTCGAAGCATTCGAAACATGTTGGGAACTTAAATTGACTTTAAAATTAAACTGTGGAGGAAGACTGCATTGTTTTATTTACAATAATTGTCAATAGACTGAATGACTTTGTGTTTGTGCGTAACGTTCTACCTGTCGAACAGTTTGGGGCAGACGACGCGACTAATTTCAAACATAATAAAAGGCTTTAACAGGAGAGTCCACACAGGAGTGGTTTTCTTTGACGTAAGCAAAGCATTCGAGAATGTCTGGCATGATACTCTCTTGTTGAAATTAATAAGACTCGGAGCTCCGAACTACTTAATCAAGGTGGTAGCTTCTTTGAATAAACACATCAGAGCGGGAGTACCGCAAGGTTCACCTCTCTCTCCGGTGCTGTATAATATTTATACCCATGACATTCCGCGCGATAGATTTACGCAGCTCTATCTTTTCGCTGACGATACTTTTAACTGCCAAACAGCCGCGACTTGTCGTCAGCCGGATGCAGTGCCACATAATCAAGCTAGAGCAAGGCTGGCCAAACCCAGGCCCGCGGGCCACGAAGTGGCCCGCCAAGACATTTAAATTTGCCCGCCCGAACTTGGGTCGGCCAGCTACCGGCGCGCGATGGCACTGCTTCCACTTGATTGGTTGTTCGCTGGTTATCCAAAGGCGAAATGTTGAAACATTTTTATGATTTGAGAGAACAAGTTCTGGAATTTTTGGTCGAAAAACAAGCATTGCCAGAAAATTCATTATGGCTGGATCTTGCATTTTTAATTGATACATTACAGTACCTTAATGTCCTTAAACTTAAATTGCAAGGAAAGATTGTTCTCTTCCAACAATGTTTAACTTGATCAATGGATTCAAAGGGAAGTTGGACTTGTTTGCAGCAAACTTGGAGAGAAATAAAATCGACTATTTTCCCACATTTGCTAGTGTAAAAGAAGGATTAAAGATCACTGCCCTTGATATCTCAAAGTACCTATCAAAAATAAAGTGTTTAAGAGAGCCTTTTGAGAACAGATTCCAGGATTTTGAATTAGACAAGAGAAATATTCGGCTGTTTATAAACCCATTTGCCATCAGTTCTACTGACCTGCTTGAATATCCAGCAAACATTCAGCTTGAAGTGACAGGTATTCAAAACCACACTGCCCTGAAACAAATTTTCTACGAAAATATAACTTCAGAGCAACTAACAGAAAATTTTGTAAGTTTTTGGAAAAAACGTTTCCAGTGAAGATTTTCCAACATTGCGCGACCTTGCTATGCAAATATTAAGCAGGTTTGGTTCCACCTATGTGTGTGAAAAACATCTCTCACTGCAAAACACATTTCTGATTTAATTGTCCTATCAACATCAGACTTAAAACCAAATATCGACAAATTAATATCAGGAAAACCTCTTCACAGCTCACATTAAAAAATAGAAATAATGTTTTCATTATTATGTTACTTAATTTTATTTACCAATAAAGTAAATTAAAGCATATTTTGTCTTTTTGTGTCTAATGTGGTATTTGTATAATAAACTTTATGTGTACCTATATAAAACCTTTGTATAAATATGGTATTTGGCCCGGCGCCGCCGCAGTCTATGAAATTTTGCTCACCTGGAAAATCTATTGGCCAGCCTTGAGCTAGAGAAATGGCTGTCGGCTTGGAAGATTCGCTTGAATCCCTCCAAGACGAAGGCTATTTATTTCTCGAAAAGCAATGTTGGTAGGCCTGAGACAAGGCTTCGTGTCAACGGAGTCTAGGTGAACTGGTGCCAGGAGGTAAAATACCTGGGACTTATATTTGATCAACGGCTGAACTGGAGGTGCAATTTAATTAAAGTTAGCATTGCATCAATTACGCTGTAGCTATCCCCTGCTTCACAGGCGGAGTAGACTTGGTAATAGGACTAAGGTCAACCTCTACAAGGTTTTAGCCAGAGCGGTTCTCACTTATGGTGCACCTTCGAGGTGCAACATAGGCAGAACGGAGCTTAATAAGTTCCAGGTAATACAAAACAGGGTTGCTAAAAATTATTGCGGATGTACCCAGGTACACGATGAATCGCAAGACTTTCGTATACAGACAATGAATGAATTTTTCACAAAAATTATTACAGACTATTACAGACGCACGGACGTATCGACAAACCCATTAATCACGGACTCACACACGAGATCTAGACCAAACAGTACATACAAACTACCGAAAGACTGGCTTCCTGTTGGTCCAATCCCATAGTAGAGAGGCACTAATAGTAGAGGGACACTATCAATAAACCACCAATCACCCAATCAATATCAGAATCAATAGAACAGGCGCCAAAATTTTGCAGTATAAAAACTTTTTAAATCAAACAAGCAGAAATAAGAATAATCAAGGCAAAAGTCAATTTCAAAATTTCTACGAGTGATAAAACCTAAATAGTTTGCGAAGATTCAAATGAAGTCGCAGGAGCATTTCTAACTTTTAAAAAAAAAACAGAGATCCCAAGTAGTAGCATTTAATAAATTATTGCAGTTAGTTTAGCTTATTTATTTTTTTTATTTATTAAGGTCTCTTAGGATACAAACAGAACAAATTCCAAAAAATAGTAGTATCCTGATATTACTAAAGCAATATCCCGCTTAAATTAAGAAAATCACACATTACATTACATATCACAAGAGGTCTAATCTATTCTAGGAACCTAAGTTTAAGTTTTCGTTTAAGTGTTAACAAACTAGTTGCAAATAAGTCTAACTCACTATCAGCACAATACAAATTGACAGCCTTTACCATCCTTACTAAAGGAGCGTTTTTGTAGTAATTAGTTCTACAATATGGAACATTACATTACATATCACAAGAGGTCTAATCTATTCTAGGAACCTAAGTTTAAGTTTTCGTTTAAGTGTTAACAAACTAGTTGCAAATAAGTCTAACTCACTATCAGCACAATACAAATTGACAGCCTTTACCATCCTTACTAAAGGAGCGTTTTGGTAGTAATTAGTTCTACAATATGGAATATGAAATAGGTCATGAGTGCGGAGTGTTCGAGCAGGCACATTAATTTGAATCTTGGAAAGAATATTGGGAGAATTGGACATGTTGTTGACAATCTTAAACATTGCTAAGATATCAGTTATGGTTCTTCTTTTTTCCAGTTCAAGAATCTTGAAGTGTAATCGAGGGATTGAGTAGTTATGGTCGACAATACGGAAATGGGTTTTAAAGCATAAATATCTTAAAAATTTGTTTTGGATTTTTTCTAGTCTATCAATCGAATTTTTGTATCTGGGGCTCCATATGACTGATGCAAATTGCAGTTTGCTAAAAACATATGAATAATAGAGAGTAATAATTGTCTTAGGATAATGAAAATCCACACATTGTCTCTTGATGAATCCAAGAATCCTATTACAATCGTTAACCAGCTTATCAATGTGCAGATTAAATGTCATTTTAGAGTCGAACAGGACCCCCAGATCCTTGATGTGAGTAACCCTTTTCAAAGAAGTATTTCCCAATTTGTAGTCATAATTAAACTTTATGGATCCGCGAGAAAATGTTAAGATTGAACATTTATCAAAGTTCAGGAATAGTTGATTTTCATTGCAGATCAGAATAAAATCCCATAAGGGCTACAAACATTGGCCTATTAAGTAGGTAGGACTCAAACCATCTAAGAAGGTCACCACAAACCCCCACCTCTGCCAGCCTCTCTGTCATAGTCTGATGGCAAATTTTATCAAAAGCTTTGCTGAAGTCTGTATAAATTACATCCATCTGAGAAAAAGCATCAAACGATTCATATATGTATTGTGAATACTCTATCAAATTCAATTCCAAATTCTTTTTCTGTAAGAAACCATATTGTTCTGGCATAATATCACTAATAACAAAATTAAAAATATATGGGTAGACCAGCTTTTCAAAGTGCTTAGAGAAGGTGCACAGTTTGCTGATGGGCCTATAGTTTTTGACGTCATTTGTTTGCCCCGTTTTATGTATTGGAGTTATGGCAGAGACTTTCCAGGCCTTTGGAAAAATTCCAGAGGAAAGGGATTGATTGAACAATAATGTCAATGGCAATGAGAGAGATGAAGAGCACCTTTTCGCGAAAATGGATGGGATATTATCAGGGCCTCCCCCCTTCCTCTCATCTAGACCCTCCAAAGCCGTTTTAACCTCAGTCTGAGTCAACACAATTTTAGAAAGTGATTTATTTTTATCTTGACAATATTTGTTACCCTTTTTTGTAGAAGACTTTGCAACGTATACACTCTGGAAGAAATCAGAAAACAGTCCACAAACCCCGGGACCATCCTCTGCTACCCTATCATCAAGTTTCATTTCCCTTGGAGTTCCACGATTTGTTTTCCTATTTGACACAAAATGCCAGAATCTTTTACTATTATTAGGTATTTCATTTTCTATGTTAGAAATATACGATTGGTAATCTGTGTTGATACACCTTTTAGTTTGTGAACGAAGAAGTTTAAATGCATTGTAGTCATCCATATTTTTGTTCACTTTCCATTTTTTATGCAATTTGTTTTTCCTAACTACCAGTCTAATGGTATCTTCAGAAAAATAAGGAGGAAAATTATTGTTTATACTTTTTAGAGACACTTTGTTTTCTATAATGTTATTTAAAGTATTATGAAATATTGTGACATTTGTGTCTACGTTGTCAGAGCTGAACAGTGATGCCCAGTCCTGTAAGTGGATAGCATTGTTGATATAAGAGTAGTTTGCTTGTTTAAAGTTATGAAAGTATTTCTTTTTGCATTTTCCTTTCGATGTAGAATGAGGGCAATCAAACAGGAACTCCAAAGAGGGGTGGTTTGTGTTTTCAGGCAACAGGGGATGGTCAGAGTGAACTTACTAAGTTACTAATAAAATATCCATTACAAAATATCAAATCTAGAAGCCTATTATTATTGTTATATATGTTATTAAATTGCATAAGGCCATAGTGGGAAGAAGTTTCCAGTAGCTCAGCGTACTTAGGCGGTATGGTAAAAGGCTTAAAATGACTGTCATCCTCAAGCCAATCAACCGTTGAGTAATTAAAATCGCCGCATATTAAGACAGGGTGATCCTTTATCTTATCTAAGTTTACACTCAATTTTGTTAAAAAACAAGAATAATTTACATCATCTCCATGTGGGAGATAAACACAACACAAGTATACTTTAATGTTACCAACAGTCAAAAGAGCTTAGTTAGAACTAACCGTAATGGAGATATATTAGGAGAGCTGTTCTTCTACGGCACTGCAAAGGTTCTAGGCCACATAGAAGTAGTCTAGTTTCGTAGGGAACACCTTCGTTAGGAAAATTTAATTTGAAAATTTGACAAATTTGTTTTGTACTTGTTCAAGCCTATCATTAGTGAGTCAAAAACATGCTACATGGTTTTCTCCAACCGCAGAGATTTACCCTCGGACTTGAGCTTTGTTCTTAATATTAAACCAATCAGCATAAAGGAATCATTTAAATTTTTAGGCTTTTCTCTAGCCCTACATATTGCAACCACGGAGACCATGTTGCAAGTAAACTAAACACGGCTCATTTTGCCATAAGAAATTAAGGGTATTTTATATACCAAGCAACTTTGTCATTTGAGCTATTTACTGGGGATAGCCTACACAGTTTTTTCGTTGTACAAAAAAGATTAATTAGAATAATATATTCCTTAAATTTCCTTGATTCATGTAAGCCATATTTTCATCAACACCAAGTATTACCACTACCTTGCAGCGTGATGTTTCACTCAGCATTATATGTTAAAAAAAAAAATTTCAATGTCTTTTCCCACCCATTATCGTTCCACTATCATACCACCAAATATAGAAGAAACATTTCCATCTCTTCCTAAACACAACCTCTTTCCAGAAAAGTCCTTACTGCTTTTCGGCAACATTTAATAACCGTCCAGCATGTCTGAGGGAAATCCCATCATATAATAAATTCAAAAAGAATTTAAAGAAGTTGATAGGTGTCCTTATGACGGGAAAGATTTTTTTTATAATTCTGCAATAATTATTGTAAACTTCACTGTTTGTAATGTTTTCTATTTTAGATGTGTTGTATTTTAACATTTTTTCCCCATATTTTGACGTTGTCATATCACTTTCTAGATCTATAGACAACAAATAGAAATATATGGCATTGATGATATGGAGTCCAAACTACAGAGCAATACTTCAAGATACTATGGACCAGACAGTTGTAGAGAGCTTGCAGTGTCCATGGATGAATACAATAGAATGTGTAGGTTAATAGAAATGTATCTAATATGTCTTTTTATAAAACCTAATAGTTTAAAACCTTTTTGAACAATGTTATCTATGTACAGGGCAAAAGATAATCCACAATCTAAAATTACACCGCGATAATTAAAATGAGATACCTATTCTAAGTTAATGTTAATAGATTACGGCTGTTTTTGAGGATTGGTGCATTTAAAAAATCGGACAATCATACACTTTCGTTACACCCACCGAATAAATTGTCTCGATCTCATTGTAACTAATTGTCTTGAGAAGCAACGACAGAATACAATTGTAAATCATCCGCATATAAGACAGGATGACTTTTTAAAGCATTCTAGAGCATCGTTAATAAAAAGAGAAACAATATTGGACCTACGTGTGACCCTTGAGGGGCACAAGATGTTACCAGCACTTCACCAGATGCCGAACCACAAATAATTCCTTGTCCAAACCATAAAACCTAAGCTTCTTCAGAAGGACATAATAAGAAATGCAATGAAAAGCCTTTGATAAGTCGTAATACGTTGTTCCTACATACTTTGCCCCCTCGAACCCCCTTAGACTATGCTGGCACAAGGTTTTTTTGTGAAGCCATACTGACAATTGGAGAATAACTGTAACTATGCGGTTGACGTTAATAGTTAAAAGTTAAATAAAATCGATCTCTTCAAAAACTGAAGAAAAAAAAATTGAATATCAGTGCCCAACTGTTTTAAAAGTATTGAAAAGTCCAATTTAAGAGATTTGATGACTTATTCTACCATGTCAAGTGCATACGTTGTTGGCGCCATTTTGTTTCTTGTGAAATGGGTACAATCATTTCGTTGGCATCCGATATAAGAGCAAAAGAAATAAGTTTTTTCATTATCGCATTTGTCAGATCCCACTAAACACCAATCCTAATATCTTAAATATTAGTATTATAGGTTGGAATAAATTCGTTTAAAATTCAGATAAAACTGTTGAATTTAGATATACAGGGTGTTATTTAATAAGTGTTCGATATTTTACAGGACGATTCCTGTTATTTATAAGGTGAAAAGTTCATGTAAGCATGGGTCCGCAAAACCTTTATTTTTGAGATACAGGGTGTTAAAAATTTATTTTTATTTTTGTTTTTCGTAAATAATTTTTGAAATAATGTCTATATTTGGACGAAAATTGGTATCTAGGGGTTTTTTGAAATGCGAAATTCGAATTTGATGTTAGTATGGCTCCCACTTGTAGAGGGCGCCACCTACATGTCTTTTTACTCTTTTGAGGAGTCATAACTTTTTTTATTTTTAATGCTGGCTGCACACAGTCAAGTAAGGTCCTAAGGTATATCCCACAGATACCAATATTAGAGTTTTCTCGAAAGCAGTTGGTGAAAGACATTATTAAATGCCTTTGATAGAAGGCACTAGAAAGTTATGGTAAACTACTAAATTAGTATAATATGTTGTATTAATTGGGTGAACCCAATATTCAGCTTGATATCTCCTTTTTCTCTTAATAACAGTACAGTCATTTGGGGTAATTTTGAACTACTGTGGTTATCTTTGCACCATCTACAGTTTGTCCACGGATGGGGTTTACAAGAGGACAAATGGACTAAAAATTGAAAGATACGAAAAAAAGTCACTCTTAATAAACGTTTTTGCTTGTCTAGAAAATACGATTCATCATAAGGAACTTCAATTTTTTTATACAGGGTGGGTAAAAACTGCAAAAATGTTATTTTGCTTAAGAGTAAACATACTTTATTTTGAAAGATACGAAAAAAAGTCACTTAATAAACGTTTTTGCTTGTCTAGAAAATACGATTCATCATAAGATACTTCAATTTTTTTATACAAGGTGGGTAAAAACTGCAAAAATGTTATTTTGCTTAAGAGTAAACATACTTTATTTTGAAAGATACGAAAAAAAGTCACTCTTAATAAACGTTTTTACTTGAATAATGAATAGGTATACTTGTTGTCAATGTCTTTATTTAATGAAGTAATTATAACAATAATAATAATAATAAGAACATTTTTATTAACATGAAAAGAAACGATAACGATTTCATAATTCAAAAGCTCCACCCCCATACTCGACACATTTTTCTAATTGCTTTCTCAAATAAGTGAAAGAATTTCTGATTTCTTTCTGAGATATTGATTGGACAGCCTGGATAATTCTGCCCTTTAGCACTTCAATATCATTTGGTACTGCGGTAGCAAAAACGATTTGTTTGAAACGGCCCCATAAAAACATATCCGCCAAGGTTAAGTCGGGGCTTATTGGGGGCCACAAAACTGGGCCATTCCTGGCAATCCACCTTGGACCAAATCTGCAGTCAAGCCATTCTCTAACCTCACGAGCGAAAAGGGCTGGACAACCATCTTGCTGAAAATACATATTTTGTCAAAAATTTAATGGTAGATTTTCGAGTTCATCATTGAAAAATGTATCCAGCATTTCTAAATATGATAATCTATTGCACGTGTTATCAGAAAAATATGGCCCTATGATGCCATGGATGGATACGCGCACCACATGTTCACTTTTGTGAAATATTGTCTTCTCGTCATAATTCTGAATTCGGGATTTTCTAAAGACCAGTACGTAACGTGCTGGGTTGCAACGGTTCCATTGGTAGAAAAGGTACTTTCATCAGAAAACATGATACATTTATAAAAATCAACATTTCCACTTAAAATTTTGTCTCCTATCCACAAGCAAAAGTCAAGTCGTTTCGCGTCATCTCCCTCTTCCAATCTTTGATTAAAGTGCGGTTTATACGGATACAATTTATTTGCTTTAAGGATCTTCTGAATTTGACTTTTTTTCACAACTTCCAACTGAGTAACACGATTTCTAAGGGACGTCATAGGATTTTCTTTAACAGATTGAAGAACTAAGACTGTAGCAGCATCATCATGGTCGTATTTCTTCTTTTTTTTTTGAGATCCAAAACCGAACCAGTTCTCTGGAACTTTTTTATTAACTTGCAGATTGTCATCCTAGTTATTGGGATTCCTACAAATTTCTCGGTAAATTGTTCCATGACGTAGCGGTATGAAACTTGACCATTCCCATAACATTGTATTATAAAAACTCTTTGTTCAGTAGATAGCATCACGATAGCATTTCTACTTAAATAATAACTTCATTAAATAAAGACATCGACAACAAGTACCTATCACCTTAAGTGTCATTATTATTTTAACTAGGTTCACCAGTCAGAGGTGTGCCAGCGAATACTTTTTGGGAAATAATTTTTACGTAGGTAAACCTTTTAATGAATTGTTTTACTTCAGTTTGTTGTGTAGAAAACACATTCATTAAGAGTGGATTTTTTTCGTATCTTTCAAAATAAAGTATGTTTACTCATAAGCAAAATAACATTTTTGCAGTTTTTACCCACCCTGTATAAAAAAATTGAAGTTTCTTATGGTGAATCGTATTTTCTAAACAAGCAAAAACGTTTATTAAGAGTGACTTTTTTTCGTATTTTTCAATTTTTAGTCCATTTGTCCTCTTGTAAACCCCATCCGTGGACATACTGTTTATGTCTAACAATTTTTTTTTAATATGGATGAAACAGGGTTCCACAATATTCCTTAAAAAAGAAAGTGATATTTCGTCAAGTACTGAGTATTACAGATGGCGGAAATGAAACGTTCTTCGTTATATGCATGGAAAAATCAGGAAAAAAACTGGAAATGGCCAAACATAAATGATGAACTTTGGTACAGCAAACAAGACTTGGTTAAAAAGTTAGACTCTGCACGAATTATTCCTGTCAGCAATAGAGGCGTGTTTTAAACTGAAGATGATTTGTTAGGTGCTCAGTATATTTGTTCGTCTAAGGTTAGGTGTTCGTCTGAGGTTAGGTGCCAGAATTTTAACTACTAAGTTATTTTATATTTAAAATATTCTTGTTTTTGTCGGTTAATGTTAATATTACCTTAATTTTCTTTTTGATGTTTGTAGGCTCATTGCAATATTTTTCAAGCAATAAACAAAACTTTTTTTTAGTTTCTTTTACTGGTAATTTAAAACATCGCATTAGCACAAGTGGCGCAAAGTTACCAATATGTCTGTAAATTTAAGCATAACTGGAAATAAATGGAAGTTGCAAAACAAAGTTACACGAACTTATAAGGGTTACTTTGAACCACTGATCCTATGACCACTTCGTAGGCAAAAAATCATTTCAGCTTTCTACAAGTGGCGAAAAGTTGCCGGGATACAATGAAATCATAAATATATGCAGTTTAAATTAAAATGAAGTAGCGGTCCAAAGTTACCCCATTTTATAATGGTAACTTTGAGCCGGGTAAAAAAGTCAATTTTTTAAGTAATATTAGAACAATAATATAAAATTAAAACAAACTAATTCTTTTTAGGTAAATACAAGTTTCAAAAGGCATTTTAAAGGATTTTCACTAGAAATTTTCAATTAATTACGAAAAAACCAAAAAAAAGTTACCCCAAATGACTGTAGTGCAATTACACGTTTGGACAACACCGTTTGATTTCACTGCGATATGTGCTGCCCTTGCTGGAATGTTTAAGCTACAGTTATCACTGCTGCAGCAATTGATGTGCAGCGGTTACAATACATTCATGCATCACCCTACCAGGTAGAATATTAATATTACCTTAAGGGGCCGTACCACATATGGCGATGCATGCGTCGACTCCATCGTTTCAAAACTTATGCTCAAATTTCATTTTTTCAAAAAGGAAAACCTTGTCACAAAGAAACATCTACACGGACTGCAGATTATTTCAAGAGTCAGGATTCTTGGGAATCGATGCGTGCTTCGCGACATGCTTCAGTGTATATGAGCGGCTTTAATGTTCTCTTTGCAATAACGTTAAAAATGGCCACCTCTTCTGTGTTAAGCGTTACGTAAGTTTTGTATCAAACTTATTCATTACTTTTATTGATATTAAAATAATTAGATTAGAAAAACCATTTCACAATTAAAAATTGAAGACGCATACACAGAGTGGTCAAAAAACTAAAAAGGGTTTTAATTTTAGAACAAAGTTTTCATACTTTACCATTAATATTATTTTCTTTAACACATTGAACTTGCTGAGATCGGGTATCGCCCAGTGCGGCCGCCGTGGTTTGTATGGTGGCGGCTTGCGCTGGCGCGTTGTACGTTGCAATATCACATGGTTGCAGTCTGGGCTGTATCGATTTGTACTTGGCCTTACGCTGAGGCTGCTGCTGCGGCTTGGCCTGGCCGGGGCCCGAGCCCTTGGGGGACGTCTGGTGTAGCAATCTCGGTATAGCGACCTTGCTGGCAACTGAAGCTGATATCGGATTGGTCTTGTCTTGACCACCACCTGCTTAAGAAAGAATATTATGAGCACATTAGATGCAAAATTAGGTTTTTTGAAAAGTAAAAAAAAAAATATATATATATATATATATTTGAGAGGGTAGTCTTTGCTGACTAGTTAGAGAACAAACTAGTAGAATATTGGGGTGTGCAGCAATATGAAAGGATACTCTTTAAAGTTTTATTTCAAGCTTTCGGAATTATTTATTATCAATTCCATCTTCAGGGAGACTACAAAATGAGGAAAAAAGTAACAGTGAGGCTGCTATACAATTATATAGTGTTAACTACTTACACTTTGTTGAGGGTGATCATATGGATCTTAGAAATTCGTAATTGGAGCATCAAAGTAGCAGTAAAACTCGTTAAAGACAAAAAACCAAAGGTTCATTTAAGTTAGGTAGGTTTTAAAATTGTATAAGGACGAAACACGAACATGAAACTGGAAAACTTAGTTACGTTCACATAATTAATAAGAATTTTATTATTTAATTGATTAAGTTAGCTTACAGCCGCTTGCAGCGACTTTTTTTTAAAGGACCTTTAGGGTAAAGGCCCTTTAAAGTGCCATTAGAGTATTTTGTATCTTGCACCGATTTTAATGGTCTTTTAAAGCGTTCTTTAAAGGACCATTAGTTAATTGGCCAAATTTGGTCACTTAAAGCTGTTTTAAGGTTAATTGTGCGTGCTAGTTTAATTTTGATTTTTGACACAAAACTCAAAAACAGGCAGAAAAAAAGATGGATTATGTAAACGTTATTGAAGATGGGTTGGTAGAGGATGTGGTTGCAGATGATTTGGGAACATTGGATTTTGTTGTATTTGGCTTCCCTCGAAGACTCAATGAGCGCCGTAATTATTACGAAGAAATGGACCAATTTGGTTTTTTTCCAAGGTTCAACAACGAACCCGGATCGGAAGTACCTAAGTGTTAAGGGCCATAGTTTTGTTCTGTATTTTGCTAAAACAAATTACGCATTGTATTTTAAGATAATCGCTGTGTGGGTAAATAGTGTGTACGTGCCATATGTGTTTTTTTGAATTTCTAAATAATAAAAAACTTTCGTGTTCCATTGCAATCTTTGTTCATTATTTACAACAAATAAGAGCTTCAACACCTAATATCTCACATATATACTTAAGAAATTACGCAGCGTACGAGGATCTATCCTTTTCGAGACTATCCTAATATAAATAAATAACCAAACAAGCTCAACAAGGCACTACCATCCCGCCTGAAACAAAAACTAGCACACAGATTCTCTCCGAACCCCAAAATTGAAGTTTTGTAGCTGCCGCCACAGAAGCCGAGTCAACCGACGTGGGAAAGGCCGAAATTAAGCAAGTCACAAGGGCCAAGACGTGGGCAGGCGCTATACTGCCGACATAGTAGCGAAAATGAATAGGTACCACAGATAGGTACTTTTTAAAAAACTCAACACTATAACTCACAAACAGAAAGAAAATCAAAAATAATTTTTGTGCCAAAAAGATATTTGGATTTTAAGCACAAGTCAATTTGAAGTTTAAATCAAGGCCCTCCAACAGAAAAACGCAAAAATTACAGCGTCCTTGCGACGTTGCCATATTGTAACAAAAATTAAAGCATAGTTAGTTAAAATTTTGAGGAAATGTTTCCGTGCAAATCATTTGCAACTTAAGTAACAATTAAAATTAAAGGTCCATTTGTTAAATAACAATTAATAAAAAGTCGCTGCAAGTGGCTGTAAGTCAACTTTAAAAGGTATGTCAGTCATTTGGCGCGAATGAACAGACAAAACGTGCAACCACCGTGATAAAGACAGGTTATGAATCTCCGTCAGATTTCATTTTTGAAAAAATTGACAGTTGATGTCTGTCATTTCATGTGACTTCTTTGAGACAAGCCATTAACAATTTAGAGAGGGAAAATATATATATATGGAAGAAAAAATGATCTTTAATCAAGGAGATGTTGTGTATGGAAACTGCTTGACCACCTTTCAGAAAAAAAGAATTCAAAAAGTTAAGAACTCCTGCTTGCGGCTCATATATGGAATTCGTAAGCGCGATAGAATATCTCACAAAATGGCTGAATATGGAGAGTAGGAGGAGGTTACACGAAGCTTGTTTCTATAAAAGTCCCCAATACCTTTACAAAAAAATTATCTTCAGGTCTCATGTACATAACGTAAATATACGATTTCGGGGTATAATAACTCCGCACCTGCACAACTCTTCCATGTTTGAACGCTGTTTTACATTTACCGCGGCTAGATTATACAACTCTCTTCCCGACTCCTTCAAGACTCTCACGCCAGCTACTTTTAAACAAAATATTCTCAAACATCTCTCTTCTAGACAAGCTGACTTATAAACAAAGACTTGTTAGGCCTTTTCTTTTTCGTCTCTTATTTGCAAAGCGCTATTTACATATATTATTAACAAAACTAGGTAAATATTTATAGTTTATTTATTTATTAGTGGTCATATTAAATCAGCTATTATTGTAATAATTACTTAGGTTCTTCGCCCTTTCTTGTATTATGTATTTAGTATAGAAACAAAGACAAATTTTAAAATATCAGTGGTATAAATATTGTACAAGGCCAGTGTAAGGGGGGAACCCTGCAGCTTTATGGCTCATACCTTATGATAAAATTTTAGCAACTCTCGTTTTTCTGAAAAGATGCGCACTAGTACCTAAAACAATAAGACAATTGTGGTTTCACTTTAACCAATAAGAGTAATATTTAATAATTAAATTTTAAATATCCCTAACTAACTATTTATACAAGACTTTGTCGTAACCACAAATTATACAATATTTGTCCTAATTGAAAACTACTTATGCTTGCCTTAATTGTGAAGCGCAGCAAAGCAGGTCTGTTAATATTAATGGTAGTAAACAATAAAAGTATCATTAAATTATCATGAACAGTATGGTGTATGAAACAGTAATATGTTGTGAAATAAGGCAATATTTTTGGAAATAATTATTAATAATAATAAATGACTTTATTGTAATGATTAGATTACAAACGGCGAAGTTGAAGCAAAGCTTCCTCACTCAACCACTATATATTTAAGTAGTAGGTAATCAATAATCACTGCACTAAATTAATAATTAACCAAATAACAGAAAATTAAACTCTTCACTTCACTTCATTTTAAGGGGTAGTCATTAAGTTGGATCAACGTGATCCTTTACTCTTGTTTTTCTTACAGATATCTCTTTGATTACAATGCTTGGAATTTTGTGATTTTTTGGTTACCTACTTATTTTGATTGGTGAGAAAAATATTTAATTATGGAATCTTTACTACAGCGGTCGTTGTCAGGATGGGAGCCAATCTTTCGGGTATTTGTATTTGTTTCTATCTGTAGATCTTATGTGTGACTCGGTAATTAGTCTGTTTGTCGAGTTTGTGGCGCGTTTATGGTATTGGGTAATTATTTTTTTTTAAGAATTCTTTTATTGTTTCCATTCTTAGGTCTAAACGCAATAAGTCCGTTGGAAAATATCTCGGCATGTTTGTTATTATTTTTAGTGCTTTATTCTGCGCTCTTTGTATCTTGAGTTGATTTGTCTTACTTACGGTATACCAGGCCGACCAGGCTGGTATACCGTAAGTAAGTACAGGTCTCACTATTGTAGCACTGGACATTTCCAAGGCTTTTGACCGAGTATGGCATGAGGGGCTCCTAACTAAAGTGAGAGCATACGGAATGCCGGTTCAATTTTGTTCATGGCTGTCGAGCTTTCTTAAAGACCGTTCTCTGCGAGTGGCGATGGACGGATTTCTTTCAGACACATTTAACATCAACGCCGGAGTCCCTCAAGGTTCTATATTGTCGCCCACCCTTTTCTTACTATACATTAACGATCTTTTGGAAAAAACTAAAAATCCTATATATAGCTTCGCTGATGACAGCACACTTGTTTCAACTTTTACTTTGGATGCTCGGACATCGGCTGCTAATGCACATCTCTATAGGCAGCAAGAGGTCTCACATCTCAACAAAGACCTGGAAGAAATTTTGTCTTGGGGTGACAGTAACCAAGTAGAATTTAACGCTAAAAAGACCCAGGCGGCAGTTTTTTCTAAAAAAGTTAATGTTGAAGAACCGGATATAGTTATGGCGGGACACTCAATTCCCTTGGCTTCATCAATTCATTTATTGGGCGTTAATCTGGATAGTCATATGTCTTGGCATGGCCACGTTGCGGCCATTGCTAAGGCAGCCTCGCAGAAGCTTGGAGTACTTTTCCGAACAAAGAACCTCTATACACCCCAACAACTTTTGATGCTCTATAAAGCCCAAATTCGACCATCACTGGAGTACTGTTCGCATATTTGGGGCTCTGCTCCTAAACATACCCTGAGATTGCTAGATTCCATTCAAAGAAGAGCCATTCGCTTGATCGGTGACCATAGTCTGACAAACAACCTGGAAAGCCTTGAACATCGAAGGCAGGTTGGCGACTTGAGTCTATTTTACAAATATTTTCATGGCAAGTGTTCAACTGAGGTTGCCCGCTTAATACCACCCAGAGCGGTGCATGGTAGAAATACACGACGAGCCACTGCAGCCCACCAGTACGTGGTTCAGCTTAGTGTCCCTCGAACGACACTGTTTCAAAATTCTTTCATCTGGAGAACGTCATCACTCTGGAACGACCTCCCTGAGATCGTCTTCCCCAACGAGTATAGTCTCCAAAGAATCAAGACCAACGTGAATCGTTTCCTGCGCACACGCACCGCTCCTAGAGAGCCATAAAGGATTTATCCTGTAGTGCTGTGCCTTATCATAAAAAAAAAAAAAAAAAAAAAAAAAAATAGAGTAACTTTTGTTCTCAGACTAATTGCGCTATTTTTATTTATTAGAGGGTAGATGGCGAATAATTGCTTTTGCGCTTTTCGCATTCTATCAGTTGCATTGCTTTCCCAGGTCATTTTCTTATCAAAAACTATACCCAGATACTTAATTTGAGGTGACCATGATATTGATGTATTCAAAATTAAACTCTATAAATCCAAAGTAACATTGCAATACTTACTATAGTAAGTTATATTTAAGTAATAAGTACTAAGTATTTAACATTAAAAATATGAAACTTTATTCAAAATATAACTCAAAATATAATCAACCTGATTTGCGTATAATTCAGAGTTTATTAAATAAGAACTGTTATACAAAATTTTGTATTATTTTTTTTAGTGGCAGCTTAAATTTTATGTCAGTAGACAATTTCATGCTGGCAGGAACCTTATTATAAAGTTTGGCTACATTAAAACTGAAGGATCTTTCAAAATATGTTGTGTAATGCAGAGGTGTAGTAATTGTAGATTTGTGTCGAATATCCAGATTATGTCATCATCGCGGAATTTAATTTTTTTGATATAAATACTGAGGGCGTCGCGTCGTTTCAAAATAATTTTGTTATAAAAAACAAGTGCATGCAACGCTCGCCTTTCATCCATTCTCAGCCATTCAATATTTCGCAACTTAGCAGAAACACCACGCTCTTGTCCTCTTATACCTTTAATCAGACGGACGCAACAGTTCTGGATAAGCTGGATACGGTACACATCTGCACCCACCAGACATGGCCCATAGACCGCGTCCACGAAATTAAAGTGTGACAAAACAATCGAGTCACATAGAAGTATTTTCATATTTTCATTTAAAATGTTCTTATGACCATAAATCAGTTTTAAATTAGCAAAGGCTCTTTTGATGCAGAGGTTAACATGCTCGGAGAACCTCAGGTTTGTATCGATAATAAGACCCAAACCCCTTGCTTTCTCGAGCAGTTCTAAATCTACATTGTTTATTTTAATTGATATTTTTTTCTTATGTAAATTACGCGTTTGTGAGCTACCGAAGAATAAAACTTGTGATTTTGTAGGATTTATACTAAGGCAATGAGACTCTGAGGCTCTGAGGACAGCACTTAAATCAGTTTTTATCATATTATTAGATTTTGCAATGTCATCAGGCTTAAATTATATAATCAATGATCGTGTATGCTTCACACAAAGATCAAGAGCTTCATTGTCCTTTAATACAAAATACACAACTTACCAGTATTAGTACCCCCTGCATCAGACATCACCGGTTTTTGAAAACTCTTAAAGTCAGGTAACGCCGTTAGTTGAGTGAACTCTGGTTTATCACAGATAGTTCTGCCCTGAGTCGGACTGACGCTGTTGCTGTTACTGCCGCAACTGCTACTAGCCGTGCTGCACTCGCCGCTCGTGAGGCCACCACCGCCACCGCTCGCATTCATCACACCGCCTGAGTCTTGCGACAGGGCAGAGGTTATGGAGGAGGCTGGAACGCTATGCGATCTGCATTTTTTCGCTCCCGGTTTCGGATCAGATTTGGCTGGCTGTAAATAGAATTTGGAATGGTTTGATTTTTTAGTAAAATAAAAAAATATGTTCGCGTGTCCGTACACATAGTAAGCATAGCTCAATACTAATGCTTTACATAGATTTTTCTAAAGCTGGCAATTTTTGATATTTTTTTTATTTTCTCATTTAATTTTAATTCCGATAATATAAATTATAATTCGATTAAAAAGCATAATGAAAATTTAAAAAGTTTGTTTTAAGCGCCAATTAAAATATTAATTATATCAAAGAAAAACATCACAGTCTAACACTTATATAACGCTACGTATATTAAGTGGAATAATATTCACCGCCCTGGCCTCCTACGACCGCAATCCGCTTACATTAAAAAGCATCCCATAACAAATCAAAGGCATGCATTTAGACCGTCAATACTGGATTTATATGCAAGCGAAAAGCAGTGTTTAAAAAAAGACAGCTAAATGAAACGATACATAAAAAGAAAAGAGACGAGCCAGAAGCCATGCGACGACTTACGACTCCCATCAACGCCGAAGGAACGATGAGTGAATTTGACTGGATTCACCATTGCCAAAATGTGCTTTCATTAATTAATATTCTGATAGATATCGTTTTTACCCTTTAGTAATTGGTTAGAAACCATTTATATCTAAATTAAGTTACAATACATCGCGCATCCCTAAATTTATAAATATTTGGGCATTAATAATTTAATAATGCGATGCAATTTTGTAAGAAACTGAAACCCGATAGGACAATGCCGGCACCGCACCGGCCCGCAATTAACTACCAATAATTTCTGTTTTCCTATAAATTTCTGTGCCCTCTTCTTGTGTGAGATCGGGATTTCACGCGCCGCACTTTTAATAATTGTTTTGAAAGCTTATTAGTAACTTTTTTTAGTTATTTACCTATACAAGAGGGATTGCTGTTTTGTTTGCGAGTTAGTTTTGTAGGTTAGAAAGATTTTTTGAATAGTTTTAGTGTTTTTTATTATGGAGTGCCAGTGCGATGACAGTGTAAACTGTCTGGTGAAACTTATTAACAGTAAGCCCTTTACAAGTATGACATTCAACCCAAAACAGAGCAGTTGTTTGCAGCTATTTATGTCCTAGTTTACGGTTCCGTAAGATATTCGTGAAAGTACCTACTATATTGGTAAGTACAATTAGTTTTATTTTTTTGCCGCATTTTTTGGAGGCTTAAAAAGAACGTTTTGGGCGTGGCACCTGAATAAAAATTTCGGGCTTTCTGCTTCTTTGACATTTTCTATTCTGTTGCCTACCCTATTTTAAATGGCACTGCACGCCACTGTCAGGAACAGTCTCAAACGGTCTATCAATTCTATTTTTAAAAGTAATAGATTTACAATCGAAATTAAAATCGTGTGGAATAAACCTATTGTGCCATGTCATAAACCTATTGAGAACTTCGTTCTTACTGACATCTGTTCGGTTGTGTTGCAGAGAAAATGTTTCGTGCCATCTTGTTGTTCTAGAAGGAACTATAAAGTTTAATAGACCAAGTAGGTCAGGGAGTCTATTTGGTTTGTGATAACTTTGTGGCCGAAAGAGAGAGTGTGTTTAATTCGACGCCTTTCCAATGATTTCAGACCTAAAGTATTTAAACGCTCATTGTGTGTAAGTGTCGCTTTATCAATTTTTAATTTATAGAGTAAAAAGTTGGCAAACTTTATTTGAACTCGTTCAACTCTGGCAATGTGGGTACTATAAATAGGATGCTGCAATAGTCGAGATGACTTCTGACCAAGGAGAAGTATAGTGATTTAAGCACTTCGATATTCCTAAATTCACCACATTGCGTCATGATAAAACCTGCCATTCTAAACGCCCTAGAAACCACCCAGTCAATATGCTGTATAAACCTCAGCTCACTGTCGAACAAAACACCAAGATCATTAACTGTTGTTACGCGTGTTAAGTCACAGTTCCCAATTAAGTAGTTATGTAAGACTGGTACCTTTTTTCTTGTAAATGAAATAACTTTGCACTTTTTAATGTTTCGTTGCATTGATCTTTAGTACACCATAGATTTAAGCGCGTGATATCAGACTGCAAAAGAATACAATCAATCCAATTTTACTTGGATTTTAAAATATAAATTTGTATCAACCCTTAACTTTTTTACTGTCTGCACTGGCTCAACAGTAACTCCATTTATGTTAACACCTAGATCCCTCACAGCCCCATCAAGGCAAGCACCAAAGCCGATGGTAGTTACTTGGCTTTGGTTTTAGAGCATGTTGCAAAATTTGTTAAGCGCCAAGTTAAGACACTCTCTGATTCCCTCTCTGGTATGACTGATGTAGATCTGGGTGTCATCAGCAAACTAATGAACTGGGCAATCGCTGAGATCTATGGTATCCATTACAAGCAATAAGTGTTCTAATAATGAGCCTTGTGCGACACTTAGGTTCGATGTAGCCTGAGTACTGAGACCACCTATAGTCTATCTTTAAATGATGCGAAGTAATAAATCAATCAAAACCGTCTTCTCCATGGGCGTGCAAAATTTTTCGGCATGTATAGATTTAAAGAGGCCTGAATTTTTAAATTTGTGCAGAATTAGTACAAGTATCGACATTGAATTCAACTTTTGTCTTCAAATATATATTTTAATATTAAATTTTTAAGCTTAAAATTATGTACAGGGTGGCCAACTAAGAATGCGAGGTACTGTATCTGGGAAACTATCCATCGTAGAGGCTTGCGGCAAAAAAAATTATTACTAAAACGGCCAAGAGAAAAACCTGGAAAGGTGGACTGTGGTAGATGATTAAACATCTTCTTACCATTATATAAAATTGATTTTCTTACCAGTTCAGATGTAGGAATTGGGAGGGGAAGTTGATGTTGGTATCTGAAATTATACATGCGTTCAGCACATAGCTGATTTGTGAATTTTTTATGTATAAGACATACACTTTCCAACACAAACAAAGATGGAAGGGTCAAAATTCCATTGATCAGGAATAAAGGTCTACATGAGTCTCGCAGTTTGGCTCTAAACAAATATCTAATGGCTCGCTTCTGTAAGATAAACACACTCTGAAATAGCTGTTGGGAACAAGTGCCCCAGAAACAAATTCCGTATCGCATATGAGACTCAATCAAGGCGAAGTAAGCATTCCTGACGACTTCCACAGGCAGCTCATTTGACATTATTATCCTAATCGCATAACAATTTGACGGCAACTTATTTTTCAAGGAAATTATGTGTGATTCGAATTTTAAACGGTTGTCAATGAAAATTCCCAAGAATTTACTTTCTGATAAGTTCTCAAGTAGAGAACCATTCAGGAAAACATTTCCCAAATTGCAACCAAATGACATTACATTAGTTTTGTTTATATTCATGGACAACCTGTTTGCATCGCACCAGGATTTAATAATCTTTGTGTCCGAAGCTATAACGTCGTTAAGAAAACCTTCATCTGTCTTCCGCCATAGTATAGTGGCGTCATCAGCGAATAAAGTAAATTTACCCGATATGTTAGTATTAGCCAGGTCGTCAATATACAGCAAAAACAAGATGGGTCCCAGAACAGATCCTTGTGGTACCCCAGACTCTATAACCTGCAGATTCGATTGCACTCCGTTAAATGAGACCCTCTGAACTCTATTAGTAAGAAATTAATTAAACCATTTCAAAGCATTACCCCTGAACCCGTGATGCTCAAGCTTGTGCAACAGTATGCTGTGATTGACGCAGTCAAATGCTTTGCTTAAGTCGCAAAACACAGCGGCTGCCACCTCCCCGTCGCTCAGACTCAGATACAGACTCTCAAGAAAAGAAAAGATAGCGTCATTAGTGCTCTTATTGGCTTGAAACCCAAACTGTTTGCTGTTCAAAATGTTATTCTTAAGTAGAAATGCATTCATACGATTTTTTACCAATCTTTCAATGATTTTAGAGAGCATTGGTAATAAGGCTATTGGTCTGTAGCTTTCAGCCCGGTCATGAGTGCCGCCCTTAAACAAAGGCACTACCACCGCTTGCTTGAGGCGTTCCGGAAAAACACCTTCACAAAATGACATGTTGATACACTCGCACAAAACAGTAATTGCCTCATCCGGTAGCTCCAAAAACAGTCGAATGGAGATCTCATCCCATCCAGCAGCCCCATTCTTTTTTATTTCGGAAATAGTTTTTTTAACTTCAACTGTATCAGTCGGAGAAAGAAAAAATGAGTCCCGGACACCAGTACCATTCAAGAACTGTTTGAAATCTGAATTATTTGTAATAGTTATCGATAATGAGGCAGCAACAGAACAAAAGAAGTTGTTCATATCTTCCGATGACAGTTCTGATTCAACTCGTAATTTTTTAGCCGTACCCCGCAACTCATTGACACATCTCCAGGCCTCTCGTTGTTTGTTCTCGGCGTGAGTTATTCGATTACTATAATAAAGTTGTTTGACACATTTAATTGTTTGCCTGTAAATACGCCTGTAAGAGGAAAAGACGCTATCAAAATATTCGTTGTTTTTAAAATATTTCCTGATATAATGCAAACTTCGCATGTTTTTCAATGAAGTTCTAAGACCCTTAGTAATCCATTGTTTTCTTGATTTTTGTTTTATTATTTTCACCGGAAATGAAATGTTAAAAATAGTACATAGGCACTCATGAAATGAATCCAAAGGATTTTTAAGATTAAACCTAATATGGTCTGCCAGTTTGTGTCCTTGCTCACCTGCGAGAACTTACGGAAATTTGATCTTGAAAATATTATACCCTTACGCTTACTCCTTACCCTATTGTTTTTAAAATTAAAATTAAAATTTAACCTACACGTAATTGCATCATGGTCAGACAGCCCTGCTGATACCACATTACAGTCAACTTCTGTTTCTTTAAAATTTATACATAAATAATCTATCAGGGATTGCGACTGTAATGTTCTTCGTGTAGGGGTGTCAACGCAGACATGCAAATTAAAACTTTTTAGCAAAAGTTTAAGCTTTTGGGTATTGACATTAGTCCTGTCCAAATAGTTAATATTAAAGTCCCCACACAATACAATGTGACAGCGAGGTGATAATTCCGTCAGAACAATCTCTAATTTATTTAAGAAACTATCCGAGGTACTGTCGGGCGCTCTATAAATACACACAACATAAATATTTAATTTGGCACAGTGTATCATTGACAGTTCAAATATTTTTTCTTCAATCAAAAAATCGAATCTATTACAGGACACAAAACAAAACAAGCTTAGTAAGTCGTCGTGAACAAGGATTAATGAACCACCGTGAAGGAATTGAGAGCGGCAGTATTTTTTTAAAATAGTATAATGCGGTATATTAAGTGACTCATTTGGTTTTAACCAATGCTCACAGAGCATTACAATGCTAGGATACATGAGGCCATCCAAAAATAAAATAAGTTCATTCACCTTGTTCCTGACTGACTGGATATTCAATAGCATTAAGGAGAATTCGGTGCCTCCACCCATTGGTCCAAAAAAGACAATTCGGCGTTTGTATCCAAAGAAGGTAATTTTTCTATATATCTTGTTTTTGCAATTATATTACGTAAAATAGTATCACCCATTGTTATTTATTAGTTAGTACGATTTTTTAAATGTTTTCATATGTTATAAATACCTACGAATATAATATAATACAATTGTAGGAGAATAGGCACGTTTAAAATTTTTAATTTCAAAACTTCTCCAATACACGCTCCTGGCTAAGGGATTTTCCCAATAACAATGGTAAATCCTCAAATATAACAATAGCTTGCGATAAATTCAGATTGGACCTACCTAAAGAATGCTCATTGTTTAGATTCTTTAATGTAAATACAATAGATTTTAAGGGATGGTGTTTAAATTGTTCTTGATACCCCGGTATGCATTTTGCATATTTAATGAGCATTTATTACTTCGCGCTATTTAAAGATAGACTATAACAAGCCACTCCGAACACTCATAGGACAAAGTAATTACTGTCAAAAGCCTTGCTCTGATTCACTGCCAGCAGAATGACATCATTACTAAGCAGCGAGGAAAAATGTTGCGACAAATTTCATTTTTAGTTTTACATATTTTAATCTGATGCGTATTCATTTCAGTATCAAGTGGAACGCGGTCTCGACTATATGTCCAAATTAATAGGCTTCTGGCTAGATGAATACGCACCTTTATCCTCCTAGATACTTAAAATTAAGTATTTATTACCTGATTTTTTCTTTTCCGTTCTTTCCCTTCATTTCTTTGCCGAATTTTCTTTTGTAACTGAAGCTGCATTTCTCTATGTTTATTGATACTTTTACTAACTGTTTCTTCACCTAAAGAAGAAAAACAAATATCAGTATCTCCTAAAATGCTTAAATGCTCAATTAAAAACTAAGATGCGTACAGACTTGTAACAAAACCTCTAACCAATCGCATCTACAGCTCGACACACGAGTCTGTGGCTACGACGTATCGGTAAGCGGAAGTACAATACTTCTGCTACACCGATATGTTTTAAATGCAATAAAAATAGGAAATTATATTTCGAAATGAAAAAAAAACAGCCTTTGATTCAGTGATAACGATTTTTTAGTTTTGGTCGTATTAATGTCAGAGATGCACGAATTAAAGTTTTGCGGCACGGCGCCGACGTACTTATAACTGAATAACTTTCGCTAGTTGTATCACTACTCCACTGGCACACAGAAATATCAATCGGTAATTATTGCAAGCAGCATGCGACCCATGTCAACCAGGGGTGCGTTCATAAATGTTACAGAGTACACATTTCTTACATTTTTGTGACAAGCATCGTTCATAAATACAATTTTTGTTACTCTGTGACTACTTTCCGAGTGTTCATAAACTCACTTTGACATTCCCAAAGTGTACATTTCTTACCGCGGTCCAGAGCTTGGTAATTTTGACCGAGTTTGCGCAATTCAAAAAAGTTTAAGATACGGAGTTTTTATAACCTATAACCTACTATATATCAATATCATCCAATAAATGATATTTTGCAGCTAATGAAGTTGCCAATAATTATAAATTTACTTTGGTTTTGGTTCATCATAGTCGAATTTCAGGTTATGTTATACACCGAAGAGACGTGTCACGTCACGACCATACCATAAGCGTTCAAAAATTGCGGGTTACAATGGGCTCCATTTCAAATGTCAACCAATTCCATTACAGAGTAAAGTGTTACTTTGCTCGCTCGTTTATGAACGTAGCCCAGTTAAATAAACAAGAGTCACCTATTCCCTTTAATAATGGACTATGTTGCTATATTTTCATACCACTTCAATATTAAAATTAATAGGATAAAAAGAATAATGTTAAAACTATATTTAAGTACCCTTAGTTTCCTAAGTATATTAGTATTTATTTTCAACTAATACATTTAATTTCAGGGTTTCCTTGCTAACAAATATTAGATTATAATTTAGTAACGGTATGTGGCAACATCGGAAACTACTGAACGTTTTTTTGGTCCGCATTCTTTCCGCTGCACAACATCGCAACATGTTCGCGTTCCATTTGTTGTCGGTTTTCTGCTGCCACATCACAGGAAATGTTGCGGGGTAAAGGTTGGGTTAGCATTGTGGAATGAAGTTATGTTCGTCCTAAAGCCGGAATCAAACGACTCGTGTACAGCCGATGGGAAAAGGCAAGTGCCAAATAATTGTCAAAGTAGACTCCTAACATGACTTGGCAAGTATCCCCAAGTGCCAAATAATTGCCAAGTACAGGAGTCGTCTGATTCCGACTTAATGATAAGCGACGAGCCTTGTTCGCGGCGAGGTTCCTGACGAAGTTCGCGACCAGGTGGTGTTGCATGTCTGTGCATGACTTTAGGAAAAGACATCACGAAATGTTTGAAACAACTAAGTCAATGCAAAAGGTTAAACAACAAAAACAGTTTCAGAATATCAAATTTTTGAACAGACATCGAAATTATGTAAGCCCTCAATCTTAGAGGTATGATACGATAAATTAAGTTTGGGTATCATATTAGTGGATGTATATCGACACTGTCACAAGGGATAAAAGATTGGTTAAGAGCCGAGGAATGTAATTCTATGCCAACATTAAACATCGTACATTGTACATCATAGTTACATCTCTAGCATGTTTATAGGTTTATGGCCTTTACCCACTTACCTTTCGATTGGGATTCAGTAGCATTGGTAGTAAGCTTGGTAGCTGCGTCAGATCCTGAGCCAATCGAACAGTTTCTGACCAAGTAATGCGCCAAGGACTGAAGAGAAGAAAACTGAACGCCGAGTTGCTGCTGCGCCCACTCTTTAACAATCAACCAGGCCGCGTAGGTTAGGCTAGTTTGAGTTGCTGGAGCCTCTGTTGACTAAAATGAAAATCAGTGAAAATGTTGGATAGCAGTTAAGTCGCCTATTTAGAAATATGACCGGTGTACTGATCGATAATACTTATTATACTTTGGGCAGCTTAATATATAATTAATAAGTATTATGCATTTTAAAGATAGAAGAGAGGCAAATCAACAACCACGGTTTAAACAACCTGTGTGTAATGTTGACCCTTGAGTGGCTATCATATTTGTAAAAATGAAGAAAAATCTTAATTTTTACATGACCAAGCCAAACAAATAGTGACATATTTTGATGGGAAGGTGTTAGTTCTATTACGGCCAGTTCTAATATTAATTTAATTACCCAAGTAATCTCTTCTTTATTTGGCCGTATCTTTTTGATTTGATATACACGACTGCTGGCCTGGAACCCGCCCGCCACTAGCGCGAATTTCGCCTTTTTTGACATCCATTTTTCACGCGAATGAGAATCATCTTAATGCAAAATGTCGTCCGCGAATATTTGCTAAACAGTTTTGCGAATTTCGCCAAAAGATTTCGTTTAACCTGTTGCGAGATACAAAATAAAATGGTAAATCTTGATGAAAACACGGGGATATAAACTACATAAAAATCTATATTTCTGAGAACAAAGAAACACTTTGTAATTACAAAACCGACAGCGGCTGTGAAACTGTGCCTCTGAGGTCGTTTGGTTAGTGAGAGTAAAATGGTTCCGAATAAAATTCTGTATAATATTGTCCTTTTAAGAATTTTCAATATTTTTATTATTTATCGATTTATTGCTTGATTTGACCATTTGCAAGGGGTTAAAAATCCTTTTCACGTATAGTTCGGTTCCTGTTGATTTTGCGACGAAAAGTGAATATAGTAAAATGGTTGGCAATAAAATTCCCTATAATATTGTACTTTTAAGAATTTTCAGTATTTTTATTATTCATCGAGTTATTGCTCGATTTAACCATAACCACAACCAGGGGTAGCTGGGTTCCTGTTGATTTCGCGACGAAAAGCGGGGATAGTAAAATGGGTGGAAATAAAATTCTCTATAATATTGTACTTATAAGAATTTGCAATATTTTTATTCTTTATCGAGTTATTTGCTCGATTTTACCATTTTCACCCCCAACGAACTAACTTGTTACATCAACATGCATACAATTTTTCAGAAAGCAGAAACCAGAAACAGATTTTTGGGCGTTGCTGGTTGGCTGAATTGTCCCTTAATTTTATATTCGAAAGTTGGCAACCCTACTTTCTACTTACCAAAGGTTTATCAGCAAGATCAGGCAACAATGGCGGCCTCAGATTAATTCTTCTTCTTAATCCCGAGTAGCAATACTTAGAATTTCCCCTTTGTCCCAATCTTCTTGCTCGGACCTTTGGAAAAACTTGTTTCATAACTTTTCCGAAATCGGCCTGCGACAGAGGCTTGATAATATTGGTGTCACAGTGCTGTCTAAAATAAAAAATTGGAAAAATGAGCAATGCCATATAGTTTTTATAACGGCCATTATAAATGGACTTAGACAATAATTATCGTGTAAGGGCAATTAAATAGTAATGGCAGTTAAGTAATGACTAAAGGGCGGAATATATGTACTTAAATTCAGACAAAATATGCGCAGATATATATTGTTTGCCTTTAAAATATGCAGCTATATGCATTTTTTTGACCAACTATGCATACTGGTCTGCAATATTTCTTAATTTGTTATAGTTAAATAGGGTAAAGAAACACAATGGGTTCTAAAAAATATGTTTATTTAAAAAAAAATGCAAAAAAAAAAAAAAGAAAAATAAAAGTAAACAATTTTTTAACCTGAAATTGTATAAAAGGCATTTATTACTAAATATTTTTCAAAATTTTTAACTAAAAAGGATTTCATCTATCAGTAAAAATATGATTATACAAAGAGAAGCTTATTTTAACATCTACTGATGTAATCGGACAATACTGCAACTTAGGTGGTAAAGTATAAGGCCAAGATTGGATGGTTTACCTTCATAAATGCTTTTTAGAGCAGTTACGTATTTAAATCCTTTATTCTTTTTTACAGTTACATCCAATTTGTTCCTTACTTGACCTCTTACTTCACCGGGAATGTTGTTACATTTAGCGGAAAATATCAACAATACTAATTGGGTCTCTTAAACTTAAATTTCTACTCTCTAACGAGGATACTATGTCCCGTATAAAACTGAAATTAACCTTAATAAAAACAAGGTCTTTAACTACACTTGCACTTTTTAACAACTCCTTACTTTGCACAACACACTGCGAATCGTCATCTATATCCAAAATTAGATCTTGAATGGCTTTGAAATGTTCTGTGTAGAATATTGCGGCCTTAATCCATGTTCCCCACCGGGTAATTACAGGTTCTGGAGGTAAACTAACTCTTGGTAATCTCTCCTTATACATCGGCACTCTTCGAGGTGCTTTTAGAAACACTTTTTTTACATTTGAAATTAATTTATTTACTAAAGGATATTCAGTTCTGACGGTTTCTGCGACTCGATTTATTCAATGTAAAAGACAAGTCACATTTACCATATTGGGGTAAAAGATTTTTAAGTTTTGGCCTACTTTTACCATATACGGTGCTGCATCAGACAAAAGCACTACTAAAAACTTCTCATCTGGGACTGGATTTGGTAAGAAAAAGTTCGATAGGGACTGCTGAATAAGTCGGGTTATGGTCACATTATTAGTCTTGTCTAGCTGCTTAGAAGCTATTAAATATAAGTTTATTGCTTTATAGAATAAAGAATAAAGAATAAAGAGTCGGTCCATAGTTCCCAAAGAGACCTGATATAAATTAGGAGTTAAAAAACCCAAAGTCTTGGTCTCAAATTTTTTTTTTTTTTTTTTTTGAGACCAAGACTTTGGGTTTTTTAACTCCTAATTTATTGCTTTATCTTCATGAAGTGCTCCAATCATTAGATGTGCGATATATATACCACAAGCAGCTGTGCTTTCATTAGAATAATGTAAACATTTTTATCACCCAGTGAAGCTCTAATTTCTTCTAAAACGGTTTCGTATACTGAATGGACATTCTTCTTTCTAAGCGTGGATTCGTCAGGAATGGCTTGTTGACAATATTTTTGCAAAAATTCTCTAAATTGCGGATTTGCGACCAAAGCCTTGCATAAGTCTTCTTGAAAAATTTCCATTTCAGATTTCGATTTTTCTTCAACATTTTGAAATGCGTTTTTACACTCAACTGAACTGGCTCATATTTCATTTTTTGTAACTTTGATTTATGCAGCGGCGTTTTCAAATGTTGATCGATTTGGAACTTCTTTTCACAAACAATAATTTTTGCACAAGCTTTACAGAAGACTGTTTCTCCACTAAACTCTAACTCTGGGAAATTTTTAATCCACAAAGACGTTTTCGCCACATTAGACATTTTGAACACAGATTTCAAATCACTAGTTTCACACTGAAAATACTGAAATCGTTCGACGAACTAAAACAGAACTAAGTATTACAACCCGATATAAATACAGTTTGTTAAGCAGGTAATAAAAAGTCATTATTAAATGACAATAAATAACCCCTAACAATATATCTGCAAACCCCGGAAACCCCCAATAAATACCTTGTGTATAACCAAAATGTAAATATTAATTATTATATAATTATCTTCAGATTGAAAAATCCCTAAAACAAGTGCCGGACTGGACATTAAACCTATGAGTCTACGAGTTTTCATGACCGGGCGTTTTCAATTTTTTGATAACGCCGAAAACATAAAAATATGGTCATAAAATAATAATTTGGGAAAAATATGCATTTTATTATAAAATTGACCAAAATATGCAAAAAATGCATATATATGCACTTTGAATATATTCCGCCCTTTAGTAATGACTAATGACCATATAATCCTACCGACTTGAAACACTATTATAGCAAATAGATCCGGTGATGTTCAGAATTAAGAAGTAAGATTTTAGGAAGTAATGACATAATTACTGACTCTCTAGACTGTCAGAGGAGATTATCGTAGTTGTATCATAGACTGGTTCAAATAAACTGGGGATTGCATATTTGCCTGTACCTTAGAATTATCTACTTAATATAGATTTATTAGTCTATTTTGCATTGATTTTTAATAATGAATTATAATAATTAATCGCGAAGTGGATACATCATACAAAACAAACTATTTTCTAATTTAAATTTTGCAAATATTTCTTATCAAGTTTTCACTTAAAAATTCTCATTTAAATCGCTATCAGGTGCCACACGCGAAATTTCTCACCTAATCTTTCAACTAGTACACTCATTTTTTTACTATTTCTTTGCAAAAATAAAACCATAATTAAGGATAAAAAATTATAATACATTATCAAAAGATCACGTTATAAGAATCCTAATATTAATTTAGGTACCCAATATCTAGTTTTTTAAAGATGATAGGTTATCTAAATCTTGACCTTGACAAGAACAATAACAGACCTAGCTTTGTCTTATCATTTACACTGTGTCGAGCTTTAAGTAAAAAAGGTTCCGGTTAATACGGGTGTTATCTTAAAATATCCTAGCTTGGCGGCAAAACTTTAAAATTTGAGATTAGAATCGCTATAAAAAAAATTACGGTATTTTGATACCACTAGGCGATCTTCGAGCAATCAGAGTGTCCGACGATTGACAGAAAATGTGATGGCTGCTTTTTCGTAATTCAAAATATCGTATTGAATGTAATTGTGGGTACCCACTGAATGAGATTGACAATCTGTTTGCTTGAATATCGTCTTGTCTTGTGAATGGGCTGTCATGGATTACGTTTTTCATGCAGCCACCTTTGTATTGTGGGGACACACTCGAGTTTTCACGACACCCTGTATATTAGGTATACAAAGTGGCAAAAAAAGTCGCGCATAATGCCTGTAACTTTTGAATTACCTCGTATACGAAAAAGTGACCTTTATGAAAGCTGTTGTTTTATTTATTTAAAATTGTAACAAACTTTAACATTTATTTTAAGAACATTTAACATAATAAATAGCCTAGAAAATTGAACAACTTAACATCGGAATAATAAACAAGTGAAACCTTTTCAGTGGATCAGGTATTCAAATTACTACCATTTTCGGCTAAGCAGAGCGCCAGTCGATCCCTGAACCCATCTACAACGTTTAAAAGGAAATCCTCTGGAATGGCCCGAATTTCAGCACTAATTCTGACTTTTAAAGATTCTAAGTCATTTGGACGGTTAACGTAGACTTTGTTCTTTAAGTGTCCCCACAAAAAATTCGAGCGGGGTTAAGTCCGGGGATCGCGTTGGCCAGTCAATAGCACCTCTTCTGCCTATCCAACGTCCTGGAAATTGTTCGCTTATGTATTGTCTAACATTTGCCGCATAATGCGCAGGTGCTCCATCTTGCTGGAACCATACCTGTTTGTTTATGACATTATTTACACCCGGTAAAACCATTCTGCAAGAAGGAATTATGTGATTCCTGAAAAGGTACGGTTATTATTCACCATCCAAATTACCATCTATGAAAAAAGGTCCCACAATATGTCTACCAACTATGCCCGCCCAAACATTAACTTTTCCGGGCCTCTGAGTATGACCTTCCTGGAATCAGTGAGTATTCTCAGCAGACCAATAACGATAATTGTTTAACAATGCCATTTAAATGGAAAGCAGCTTCATCCAAGAAAATGATATTTGTTGCTAAGTTATTATAGTTATTGCATCTTTCCATTATCAGCTCACAAAATTCAGCTCTTCTATCAAAATCGTCCTCGTTTAACTCGTGTACCAACTTTATCTTGTAGGAATGCAACTTTTCCTGCTTAAACAAATTTTTCACTGACTGATGATGAGACACATTAAAATCCATTGTCATTGGCCTGGATGATTGTGTTGGATTTTCATGTATTGAGAGCATGATATCCAAAGTTTTGTACCCCCGGTTGCTGTTTTAGGTCGACCTGATCTAGCGGCTTCCCCAACACTGCCTGTTCCTCGAAATTTCTTTACCACTCGATACACCGTTGACTGATTTATTGGAGGCCTATTTGGATATAATACATTGAAAAGTTGATAAACCTGCCTCATTATTAAAATTTCAACTCGTTGTTTCTCATTCAGATGAACCATAGTGTAAACAAATTAGAAATCAGACAACATAAAATTAAACAGGAACTCAAAATTGACACCTCTTAGGTCGCTGTCATGAAAACACGTCGACTCAACTGGTGGGTATTAGGTAGGAATAATTATAATTAGGAAGTTTTTCATTTTTGAGCTGTCATTATCTCGGAAACGCTTGCAGATAGGTAAAAATTTGAAATACAAAAAATTCATTGTTTTCCCAGTAGAATCTAAATATCCGATCATATGCAGAGTGTTCCATTAAAAAAAAATAAGTTAGTCTATATAGCAACCAAACCAGAAAATGAACAAATTCATGCAGGTAGAAATGTGGGGAATAATTTACTGAACAACTTTCATAAAGGTCACCTTTTCTCCTTTCCATATACGAGGTAATTCAAAAGTTACAGGCATTATGCGCGACTTTTTTGCCACTTTGTATATCTGTATTTTTGTAAATATTAAATTTAATTTAAGTGTGTTGTAAATAGTAACAGCAGCAATTAACCTGAGGTACCCTTGGTGAATAACAAAACAGATGTGCGTTTCCTTTTAGTCGAGGTTTAAAAGAAGGATGGTTTCTTTTCTCGGACCAATAAGACTTTATTTCTACCATGCAATAAAACGACAATTCCTTCTTAAACAACACAAACTATGAGGAACACACACTGGTCTAATAGTTTTCTCTGACTGGCCATTGGTTAGGAAAACAGTTAATACCTGGCGATTGTCACAGCTAGTCGACCCGCGCCTTCAGTCTCTTCAGCACTCAGCAATACTCTCATAGGGATACCCCGGTTAACCTTTTGTATTTGCTTGTCACAAAACGTTAATAGACGTACCAACGCCAAAGTATCTTTAACAATTGATGGATCTCACTGACATTATGGCATAATATCATAGGTATATGACAGTTATTGAAGGGCGCATTTAAAAATTTGAAATTCATCACTGGCGTGGTTATGGAGGACTAAATATAGGGTAAGACAAGGTGTTATTTATATGTCTGACTGATAAAGTCACCAAAGGCATAAAAGAAAGCTGTAATAGAACATCTAAATACAATGACGAACCTTAAATCATTTGTAATGATCCATAGTGTGTAAAACTGAGTTTGAGTTTGATACTTAAATTTAAAGCCAGTACATACCGATACAAACATATTATGCCTTTACAGACGATATTGTGCTTGTAGCTGTTTCCCACAAAGAAGAAACATTAAACCTTAGAAACAAATAAACATTAGGGTGTTTCGTTAATATTGCGAAAAAATTCAGGATGGGTTTCCCTGCCTAAAAATATGAAAAAAAGTTCCTATAAACCTATGTCCGGAAATGCTTCGTTTCGGAGAAACAGGGTATTAGAATTTTTAAGCGGAACAAAGAATATGTACGCCACTGCCGTTTTCTCTTGTGATAACACTGTTATGTAGGCAATTTAATGGCTAATGCGAAGTACCTTTTGATAATTTTTTGATTTTCCATTCTGAATCTGTTAATATTTTGGTCATCTCAGGATTTTAATTCAAAAGAATATATAGAAAAGTTCCTGGAAGGTCCATTTTACAAAATCATATATATATTTTTGTGCTATATTGGATGAATTGGTGCAAATTTTTAATCTATATTTTTTCTGTCGGCATACTGTATGCAATGGCCAATTGTGCTAAATGTAAGAGCAATGAAAACATTTTAAGCTGTGATAGTTGTCAGAGCATATTGTGTGAAAAGTGCTCTGGCCTTTCTACCTCGGAATTGATGTGTATTCCCTTAAAAAAGAGAAGGCTGCTGTATTTGTGTGATGATTGCCAGCAAGGTTTTAAGCTACTCCCGAGTGTTTTACAAAGACTAAATCTAATTGAGAAGCAACTGCAAGAGTCTGTTAAACAAATGCAAAATATGAATAAAGGCGCAAATGAGCAGAATGAAGCTGCCCGGAATGGAGAAGGTGGAGAACCGGCATTTCATATGGAGAAGGCCATATCTGATGATATAGAATAGATCATTGCAGGCCCCTATTTAGAAGGGAAAAAATTTTGACCTTGTTCAGTCTTTTTATCCTGGAGACTGTATCCCTGATTCACAAATACCGGCATAGATTCGCCTCCCACGAAGCTCATTATATCACGCGAAATGCTTCTAGCTTAAAATTGCCCATACCCCATTCTACTTTAGTTAAACGATCTATTATTTATGAAAGCATTAAGATCTATAATCATTTACCTGATAACCTATCAAACATTCCTTCTCTGAGACTATTTAAAAGGAAAGTTAAGAAACTTTTAGTGACTAAGGCGTATTATGACTTAAACGAATTTTACTGTGATAGTTTTTAATTGTTTTGTTTGTATCCTTTTTGCATGTACTGTATCTGACGATAATTTAAGATTGTGTTATTACTTATTACTATTATTTTATTTTTATAGTTGTAAGAACTTAGACTAATACTGGCTTTGTCAACAAATACGCGGTATTTAGACAATAAAGCATATTTTGAATTTGAATTTGAGTGGGAAGATCGCAAGAAGCGAAATAATAATGTTATTGTAATGAATGTCAATGAATCAACAAAGCAGAATAAGGTGGAGAGAACTCAGGATGAGACTGAGAGGGTTCAGAGACTCTTTACAGAGTTGCAACTTGCTGACAATAATTTTAAGGTTTCTAGAATTGGGAAATTTGTTCCAAATAAAGTGAGGCTGCTTAAGGTAATATTTGATAATGAAAGTGATGCCAGGCATGTTATTTATAACCGTAATAAGATACCTGGGAACGTAAAGGTATTTCGTGATCAAACAAAGGCACAGAGAGACTACTACAAGTGTATCAAAGAAAAATTAAAAGAGTTTACTGATAAGGGTGATACAACTAAAACAATCAAGTATATTAATTCAATTCCTACCATAGTCACTGTAAAAAACTAGTCGAGCCTAATTTACATGTACAGTTTAATGCTTCTTTGCCAAATTTTGATCAGCACATTATTTATACGAATGTTTCTAGTTTTTTGGCGCATCGTAATGTAATATTATTGCAGATTGTTTGCCACCAACTATATGTTATTGTTCTCAGTGAAACTTGTGTCACAAAAGATATAGATGATGTTGAACTTCACATCGATAGGTACCAATTGTTTAGATGTGATAGTACAAGTCGTTTTACTGGTGGAGTTTTATGTTTTGTTAGAGAGGATGTTGAGGTTAAATCAAGTAAAATTTGTACAGTGGATATGTTGTTCTGGTCTTTGTTTTTACAGATTAAAATTGATAATAATATATGGAATGTCGGAGGTATATATAGGTCACCTAGCTCGAGTAAACCTGTTTTTATAGAAGCATTTGAGGATATATTAGATAAGTATTTTGCAAATGGTAGGAAGTGTATGTTGATAGGTGATTTTAACTTCAATTTTCTTGGTACTGACTTTTATGAAATTAAGTTGAGGAACTTGTTTATTATGTATGGTCTTGATCAGATTGTTGAAGATTGTACTAGATGTTTTAATAATGCTGACACACTGATTGATTATGTTGTTACAAATTATGATAATGCACAAGCAAAAGTAAGTGATCCTGAGGTGTTTGAGCCTTGAGCATTGTTTGATAGCGGTCAATGTATTTAATGGATTTACGAGATTGCCTGAAAAGTTAATTACTTTTAGAAAATTCACTGAACAGTCGTATTATGATATAAACATGCACTTGTTGACTTCTCAATGGAATAATGATAATGTTAAGAAGTACGCCTTCTTATATATAATACAAGCATGCATAAAAAAATTCTGACTCAAAAGAATAAAAATGCATGTAGGTGGCGCCCTCCACAAGTGGAAGTCATACTATTAACAATAATTTTCAATTTCAGCAAGTTGCCTCCTCGGTTGCCTCCTATTTTTTCTGAACCCTAATCTGAACTAGCTATGTATCTCAACTCTCCATAGAAATGGAAGGACCCTATTTGAAAACATTTCATAGAAAAACAACTTAACAAAGCTGAAGGAAAAACTGAATTGTTCGCATTTACTCTTGACTCAACAAAACACAGCAGACATTAATAGGGAGTGAAAAATATCTTGCTTGAGAAGCTGCCAAATAATTGTACCCAGTGGTTACTACGTACCACTTATAAATAAATTTATTGATAGATCAGAACCTCTCACTGATATTATGTTCCAGGATGATATCCTTAAAAAAATAAAACCCATATAGACTGGTAGAAATTGCAATGAAAGATATTAAAAAAGAGTTTCCCATAATTCAACGATCATTTTCTGCTGATGCCTCTTCCGCACAAATTGAGAGAATATTCTCAACATTTGGTTTTATCCATTCTAAACTCAGAAATTGATTAAGGATGGAAAACGCTGCCAAGTTAGTTTTTCTGTACAAATATCATAATTATTAAGGTAACATTAATTACAGTACTTTCTTTTAAAGTTTAAAATGTTGTGCTTTTACAGATTATGTTTTTTAAAATAGTAATGTTATTATCAGATTTAGTGTACTAGTAGATATTAAGATTAGAGAAGTTGTTGATTTTTATTATGTTGCCAACTCTCAAACATAAACCATTATTTACAATTTAAATCTCCTAAGTTTTATTTCTCCTAATTATCACATTTTAAAAGTTTTGATTTTGGTCATGATGTAGGTATATTTTGGTATATTGAAAAAAATTAGCTGATCTAAATTTAAATCATCTTCTTGTTTTAAAACATTTCAGCCCTGCTACTTAAGTAGGTACCATATTAAAATATGTTTTAATTAAATAAAAACACAACTTACTCATATTCATTATAGACCTCCTTTTTTGGCAGAGATATATTCTGGTCCTCTTCTAGATGAGTCTGAATCCAGACTATAGTACGGGAAATTTCTAAACGACTACCCAATGGGTTTAGTGGCTGTCTAAAGGGATCGATAATATCAGTAATCTCTGAAGGCAGCTTCAGATACAAAAGGTACTTATCATTTTGGGAGAGAGATTTTATTTGTGCCAAGATCAGCTGTATTGTCTGTTTAGATTTCTCACTGAAAAAAGCAAGAAAATAAATACATTTATTCCTAATAGTTTAAACACCTATAACAACGCCCAGGCTATAGTGTAGTCAATGCCCCCCAGTGAATGAATACATTATAATACTATTATAAAGTTTACAGAGTTACAGGGACAAGAATTTTGACCACAACATACCTAATTATACTATATTGTTCTAAAACTGGTAGGGTGTTTAGATATTACCAACACAAAATTTAATATTCCAATACTATAAAAACAACAATAAAATATACCACACACTTTAAAAATTACTCTCCATAATCAAATTTAACATTTAACACAAGCAGTTTAGATTGTTTGTTTATTTAAAGAGTTATTAATCTGTTTGGTTTTGGCTATAAATAAAACTGTCAATTAATTAATATCTATCTACAAACCTAATTACAACACTGGTGGGTTTATATTCATTCTTAATATGTGGAAAAATAGTTTTGGCATCTGGATCTTCTTTAATATGAGAATTTTGCAGCTCGCCTTCCGCTACATGAATTTTTATGTTGCTCTTGGTCGTCCTTTCAATACCTGTCGTCACAGATTGTTGGTAATCGGCTGACCATTGTTTATTTTCCATTATCACCAGCAATCCGATTACTATTTCAGTTGGTTCCGGCGTCAACTGCACAATTTTTACACACTTTTTCGGCCAAAAAAGCTGCAAGGAACCGGAACATTTTATTGTCAACCTAAATCAGCTGGTTTCCAATGGACGACGGCAAGACGGCAAGCAGCCTGCTGCTACCTCTTGTGTTCCCCCTCCGCTTCAGCACTTCGCTGCCGACAGCCGAGCAATGATCGTCTGATACATTAGCAGGAAAACTGACCCGAGTTCAGCCGAAGCGACGGCCAGTGACGGCGTCAAAAACAATGACTGAAGATAATAATTATTATGAGTTATAATTTACAGGCGCGATTTAGCGGATCCACGGAAATGCGACGGGCTGGTACGTTTACGTGTATGCATTGCCTTATGTGTCTAATTACGATTTCGCAATTTCGCATACACATACACATCCTGTGGGCCTTCAGCGCAGTTTCCGCCTAATATTAAGCGGAGAACACATACGCGATCACGACTACAATAGCGATCGCGATCAGACGCCTCTCTTGTAAACAAATTTAACCGCATCTTCTTGTGACCCTGATGGCGTTTTGAGTATTTGAGTGACTTGGGTAGCGTTTGATCGTAGAGAGTGGTCGGCGATATAACGATATTACGGCGTTGGCGATCAAACGCAGCAGGTTACGTTGATCGCAGATCGCGAGAAATAAAATAAAGAGAAATGTAAGATTTTACGGAAACATTAATTGAGAATGTTCAGAAACACAATGTTTTTTTGATTGCTATATTATTATGGGATTAGGAAATACTTGTTAGTAATAAACAACTTTTAAATTTATTTTAATATTGGTTGTAGACTGTAATTATAAATTACTAAAATAAGTAACACATTTTTAGCGTATGTTAAAGCCAGGTTTATTGCTCTCCTTCCATTAACTTCGGGGTATAAGGTATAATTTATAAAATTCGCCTTCTTCGTTACGTTTCTTGTTAATTTCATATACCCAAACATTTATTCTTTTTTCTATATCTAATATAAAAAAAATTGTAGTTAATAAATTATAGAAACGCTTTTTTTACTAAGACAAAAAACCAATTAATAACCCTCAGCTTACCTTCGCATTTCATTCTTCTTCGTCCAATAATTTTGCAAAAAGCAGTGCCTCTTATTCTTCTATCAAGCTACACTGCATTTTTGATTCTTTGTATATGCTTTGGTGCGTTTGTATATCGCAGTCGCGTATGTATGTTCACTTTTTCCTGTGGCCGCAATCGCCATCGCGATCGCGTATATAATGTGTTCTCCGCTTAAAACAGCACCGTTTGTATGACAATAATAATAATAATAATCATCCATGCCATTGCTTTAACAATGTTTTATTAGCTTCGTTCGTACAGAGGTCAGAAACCGTCGGCAAACTGTTAGCGCATGCGCGTTTGTTTAAAAGCGTTCGCACATGGCAGATCGCAAACCGCTGATAGAAAATCCCATGTTCGCACAGGCCCGATTGTTGGTTATGGATGGGTTTTAGGGTTTTCAACCGTCAGAATAATTCGCTGACTGCGAGCGGATTTTTAGTTGAGGACTTGCGCAGTTTGGCGTATTTGGTAAATCAAAAATCAAAATTAACCTCAAAAGATGTTTCAAGGCAATGAATTTAGCTTATCTGTTTTGTGGAATTTAGTTAGTCTAGTGATGATGAGTTATATTATGCACACGTTCATCGAAGACCAAAAAAAGACAACTTTTGGAGGAAACTGTTCAACAATATAATGACACTAAATTTCTGGAACAGTTTAGGGTAAGCAAGAGGGTGGCCAATAACATAGCTGAGAGATATGAACATGAACACACTTGCATTTTGCAAATTTTGTTGTTCCTAATGCACTCTTTTTATTGTTTTTATTTAAAATATTTATAGGTTAATTTTCTGTCATCAGCCAGTTAATCTGTAATCTGTCAGTTGCTCTTGGTACGTTCGCAGAGCGCAAAATTTCCAACCAGTTCACAATCGATCACAAACTGCGCATGCGCATAGAAAAGTTGGCAATCTGTTAGCAATTTGCTTAGACAAGGAAAGAGAGCAATTTGCTTGTACGAACGAAGCTATTATCTCTTTTCTTTAACTTTTGTATTCAAATGTACTTATAGGTAGATATATCAATATTCCTGATTTAGAAAATAGAAATTTTTGGGTTTTTGTCTATGTGTCTTATTTGATCTATCTACAAAATATGACTTTATTACCCATTTTTTTGTTTAATATGTCATGACAAATTCGATGATACAGTATATTTTAAAATACCCACTATTTGACCGGACAAGTCATTATTATTTATCTAATCAAACATTTCACAACGAAGATCAAGGCAAAGAGTAACATAACCAATTGGTCATGTTACTCTTTGACCAAGGTTTTATTCAAGTTTTAATTGGTGAAATAGTCGAAAACTACGCCTCTTCCTCTCTAAAGAACCTCGACGCCGTACTACGCCAAACGCCAACCTTCTTTAATGTGACTTGACTACCTAACCTTTATTGTTCTGTGTTGACTACGCCGTTTGGACTGAAACGGTATATATAAATTATAATTTACCAGCCTGGTTAACTTATAGGTTTGAAAACGGGAAATGGCCTAAGTAACCTCCACCAATGAAAAGCTATCCACAGCAGCGCTGTCAAAAGTGTCAAATGATAGTGATTTGACATTTTTTTTTAAAGTAGGAAATTAACCTAGTCTCAGTCTCCATTCATCCATTATCCATTGTAGGAAATCGTGAATTGGAGGGAGTTATTCCGTATCTGTACAGATTTCTAATAGATAAAGGTACATTTTTGATATTATATTCTATTGTATCTTCTACAGAAATATCACTACAGTGAAGGTAAATAGTTAATTATACATAATATATAAAAATACCTTATTTTTATCTATATTTTGCTTTAGCAAAATGCCGGCTGGAGGTGCATTATTTGGAAGTGCTGCGACCGGACCAGGTTCCACTGGAGGCAACAAACATTTGGTTGAAACCAAAGCCGGAAAGATGAATCTTAAAGGTATAACTCAATGGGTTGGGTAACACGAGAGTGACCATTTGATATTTATTACCTAAGTACCTACTAGGTTTTAGAGGTCTTTCATGAGCACTTAATGAGGGCATTTTTCTAATCATAATTGGCTAGTTGCAGCTCTTAATTTTGAGTTTTGTGCTGCAGCTGCTATAAACTAACTATTTACCCAGTAGAAATTGAGGGTTGGCCTGGGGATCAACAAAACTTACAAAATGTCTTAACTCAACCTCCTGGGTATAGTGAAAAATTATAATAAATTTTCAACATTTTACAGGTAGAATGGTGGCCCCTGACAAACGAAAAGGACTCTTGTATGTCTATCAAAGTGAAGACTCACTAATGCATTTTTGCTGGCAAGATAGAACTACAGGTACCTATGTTATTTTTAATATTATTAAAACAAGGACTATACAGTGTGACCCCTGGATGGAGTTAACAAGAGGAAAAAAATCTTTATTTTTTAATGACCAAAAGATTGGACATTTATTCAGAAGACATGGCAATGGTTTAAAAAAAAGTAGTAATTTATTGTTTTAGATTACATATTTATAAAACAAAGTTGTTGCTTCTGCAATTGGCCAAACTATTTGTTTAAACATTGATCTCACAAGAGAAATATACAATAGCCTAAAAGCATTCGTATTTTTAAAGTCTCTACATGATCTTTTTATAAATCTCAACATTATGTTTGCCCTACCAATAATGTTCTGAAACCTTACGGAACCTTAACTTACTGCATTATTAATCTGTGGTAGGATTTAGTAAGAAATAAAAATATTCTGGAATCTTTGGGTACTGATATCTAAGTAGAGTTTATGTCATGCTTCATTCTCATTGTACTGCTCCCTTTATCCAAATATGTTTATAGTCCCTTTCTCCACTTTTAACTCTGTTATTTGCTTATTAACATAAATTTTTAACAAAACAATTTTAATTATACTTACTGTTTTTATTTTATTACTTATATTAGGTACTGTGGAGGATGATCTTATTATTTTCCCCGATGACTGTGAATATGTCAAAGTTCCTCAATGTACTACCGGACGTGTATACCTGTTAAAGTTTAAATCATCCAACAGGAAATTTTTCTTTTGGCTGCAAGTAAGAATTAAACGTTTCATCGCTTAAATGTAACATTTATACTAATTGTAATGATAAATCTAGGAACCCAAAACTGACAAGGACGAAGACAATTGCAAGAGAATCAATGAACTTCTTAACAACCCTTCGAGTGCTGTGCAGTCCTCCCTTGAGAGGCCTGACCAGGATCTACAAGCACTTCTAAGCAGTATGTCTCAGTCTCAATTGATGCAACTGTTTGGTGGTGCTGGGCAGATGAGTGGATTGTCGAGTCTTCTTGGGACTATGAGGTAAAGAATTTTATACAGTCTATGTCTAAAGTCGCCTTTCTCCCTTATTAACTTTTCATTAACGAATGTGAGAATAATGAAATTGTGGTAATGCGATTTTTAACTTTTACAATGCATATTTTTTGAAAGATGATAGTTCAAGTTTCTTCTTAACTTTCATAACTTTTTGTTTGAGTAGGATGACATCAAGCTCCCCACCTGACTTCAGATTGGGGTTTTCGCTGAAAATTTCCATATATTTTGTTTCCTTGTTATAGGATTTTCCTTTCGGTAGTAATAATTGAATAATCAGTAAAATAATGTACTTTAAAATTTACTCAAATTCCCTATTTTGGTTTGGGCAATAGAGGCTCAATTATGGAACGTGCTATATAGGCTATGAGAGATGGATGGAGGTTAGTGCCTTGTTGTGACGCAAATTCAACATGTTTTCTTTTGGCAAATTTCGCGTTGTTCATACACTGTGTTTTAACAATGTGATTAAAACGTCAAATTATCATTGCTTAATAAGGTAAAATAATGATTAAGTGTTTAATACACGTGTATTATCTAAAATGAACTCCAAATTTGGAGTTCAATATGCATGATCAAAATCAAATAATTTTATTATCAGTCAAATTACAAATCATAATCAAATTACATCTGCAACTTGTCAAAAACGTCAAAGTTTAAAGTAAAACGCGAAATACGAGACAATTAAAATTTACATATTAAAATGACAGAAAAAATATCCTAAGTATTCAGAAGCTAAAATAACAGCATACCAGAAATACTCTAGTTGTGTGCTTCATTTCTAAGAGTAGAGTTAGTTTCTTAACTATTGTATAAAACATTTGAAAACTTAAATTGGATCGACTCTGTTTTAAAAATTAATTAAGTGAATCAAGGCCAAACACTAATATAACTTGTTGGTAAAAAAATATCCAAAATTAAAATTCTACCCTGTTCAGGCTCAATAGCAGAACATTCAACTGAACCTAAATTAATTGATTCAAGTGATCTTGCTTTGTCGTTGGTTCAGTTAGAAATCACTTATTGAGGGAAGTGATATTTTTACAAAAGAACACAAATGTCAACAGTGGTCAAAAGTTGTTAAGTAATGAATCATTAAACGTTTTTATGACTTTGTTTAAACAAGGTGTACGAAAAAAGCAAAGTTTGACATAAAAACATGTTGAATACGCATCACAACTGGACACTGCGAGCGCTAGAGTCGCCTGTCTGCACACAACCTATAAAAGTTTTATTCCAATTCTGACAATAGTTTTGCTACAAAGTCGGCCAGAGTCAAATTTACGAATTTTGGGTTAAAAATTTTGTGCCAACATTTATTCTCAAGGCGTTGACAAACAAGATTCCATAAAAATTAACAATTTACAGAGGACCGGGCAGCGCCCGTACTACAACCCCAGCCATTGCGCATCGCACAGCAGCAAGCACCCCCACCACTACCACTACGACTAATCAGAGTGCCGCGCCAGCAAGCCCGATGACGCCTCAGAATGCTTCTATACCAGTAAGTTGCAACAATGAATACAACTACTACTGTAGTTAAGTAGATCCGTCTTTAAGTTTTAATTATATTTTTAAAACAAAGGACACAAAGTCTCGGCCTCAAATAAGTAAATTTTTGTCTTTATTGTTACATGTTTCGCCTTAAACCGGCATCATCAGACCTAAAGGAGTAAAATCAGTTACAAAGTCATTTGTTTTAAAAATATATTTAATAACAGGTCTCTTTGGGAAAAATGGACGAATTCTTCGAATTTAAGTTTTAAGTAAATAAATTATATACCTAAAATCTACAAATTCTGTCAGTGCTACAACTACCAAATATATGCAGGGGCAGAATAAAAATATTGTACAAGTTAATGTTTTTTATGCATCTAAAAAGTGTTTCCGCTACAAATACAGTGAACTTAAGAATTTAAAATGCATGGCGGTTCCGAAACTGGGATTTCGATCGCGGAGAAAATAAGTGTGGCAACACACACAGGTCGAATTCACAACTTCAAAGACTTAAAAATAAGCGTACCGGCAGGGGTTTCGAACTGCTCGATTAATTTGTGTTTTTATTATTAATTTATTGGTATAGATTTCGTTTTTTTCAGTTCTCCTAGTCTAGGTCGGGTCGTTTAGATATATATTGTGTTGTGTAAATATACAGTTATTAAACTTTTTTTAGTGTTGTTAACTGCTTTTAATTGAGTAGACTATGGATATTAACGAACCTTCAACTAGTTGTCCGCTTACAAAAAAAATCTCAATTAACATTAAAAGCACGAATAATAGTTAAAAAGAAAAGAAAAGAAACGAATTTTGGGTATATTAAACGAAATCGAAAAAGCCTACTAATACTAATTGAAAAAAAATGAATTATTGTATAGCGGCGAAAATATTTGAAAAAATACAGGAGTTTCGGGATAAAAGGAAAAAATTATATTACACCGACAAAACATGGCTCAATGAAGGGCACACAGTTGAGAAGGTATGGCAAGATCTAAATATTAAGAGTTCAATGAGGCATTTATGAATTTTCGCAAGGACTAAGAAATCCTAGTGGAAAATGTCGTTGTCTTATAGGATCAGGTTTAAAGGGTTAATGCAATCAATTTAATTTATAAAAGATTATATGACGTTCCGACGAAATTTCATCATTTATTATTTCTTGAAATGCATGCATATTGCATACGCCACTGGAATTCATTCCCCTGGCGTTGCACAACCCGGAGCTCTCTATTTGCTAGTAATGAGTCATTGACATAATTTTAGACTTTGAGTATAAGTGTAATATTATTTGTCCACTGTAACTCCATAAGAGATTATAGAACACATCAAAACCTATTAGGTGAGTACTCCTGATGCTCCAAGAGCAAACAGAGCTAGCGCCAATCCGCCAGAGACAAGTCCAATACAACTAGCCGATCTACAAAACTTTTTGCAAGGAATTGCGCCAATTCCATCTGCGCAGCCACAACAACAGCTGCCGCAACAACAATCAGGTGATTAAAATTTTAAAATTGAATAACGCGTTGGTTTTCTTTTACGATGTTATGGCCAGGGCCGTAACTAGGTATATGCAGAGTAGGGAGCCTATGGGCGCAAAAATCATAAATAAAATTATTCTGAATAATGATAAATATAAAAATGTTTATTAGAATAGATCCATTTGGCCAAAATATAAAAACTTCTATTAGAATAAACGTCCTTTCTAGAATGTGGTATTGATTTAAGAACATTTGAAATTAATTTAAATAAAAAACATTTTTTAATAGATGAAATTCAAAAAATGAATGTGTGAAACTAAAAGAGGGAAACATATTTTAAAATGTATCTTAGATGCAATTTTATTCTGTGTCAAAAACAACGATGCTTTGCGTGAATCTGTAGAAAAAATTGGCTATCCAAATTCGGGTAAATGTTCGCAAACATTAGAGTTAATAAGTCATTATGACCCTATACAGCAGCATATAGACTCCGGAAATAAAAAAAAAATACTTTTCGCCAAAGATCCAAAACGAACTTATTGCAATAACTGGTAATGCTGTTGAAAATGAAATTGTATTGAGGTAAAAGAAAAAACTGGTTATGCATTGGCCAATATCCTTGAAATAGTATAGAAGGAATTAGATCTCAATATTCAAAATATTAGGGGACAGGCCTATGACAATGGCTCTAATATGGCAGGTCAGTATCAAGGCGTACAAGCTAGGATATTGCAAGAAAATCCTACTGCAAGATTTGTCCCATGCTCTGCACATAGTTTAAATTTAGTGGCATTACACAGTGCTTCAGTTAGTCCCGAAATAATCTTTTTTGGAATTATTCAAAATTTATTTAATTTTTTTGCGCATTCCACGGTACGCTGGAGTAAATTAAAAAATACAGTAAATATTACTTTTAAAGGCTTTAGCGATACAAGGTGGTCATCCAAAGCATTAGCGTTGAACGCACTTATCACTCAATTTAAATTGGTTATTATGAATCTTTTAGAGAGATGACTGATGTTTCAATATATTCTGGTAAAACAGTAATTGGGGCAAAAAATTTTCAAAAAAATCTTAAAAATTTCGACTTTGTAATTCTTTTAGTTTTTTGATAAAATTAATAAAGTAAATCTCTTACTTCAGAAAAAGGAGTTAACATTAGATACAGCATGCAAACACATTAAAGGGTTATTGGTAGAAATCAAAGCAAAAAGAGATGGTTATTTTGAAAGATCTGAAGAAATGCTTTGCAGATTTGTCAAAATTGCAATATTTCAACTGAACACACGGAAGTTCGAAAGAGAAAAATTTAAAAAAAGAGCGGTGAGCTTACTAATGATTTTTATTTCGACCCAAAAACAAAACAAAAACAACTATTATTTCAAGTAATCGATTCAATAATATCGCAGTTAAGTAACAGATATAAAGGTTTACATGAGATTTGCAGTGATTTCAGTTTTCTTAATGGAGCAATTCTTTCCAAAATGAGTCTTTCTGATACTGAAAAATTCATTAAAGATTTGTGCGCTAAATATCCAAACGACTTCAATTGTAACGAATTTATTCAGGGAGCAGAAAGTTATAAATCTTAAGCGCAAGAACTTTTTGATTTCCAGTATCAATCTGCATTGGAAATGTACCAAAACCTACATAAATTTGAGCTACTGGCAGAGTATCCCAATTTTGCTACAGCATTACAAATTTTTCTTACAATTCCAGTCACAAGTGCTTCTTGCGAAAGATCTTTTTCAAAATTGAAACTTATAAAAAATTATTTAAGATAGACCATGTCCCAAGAAAAACAATACTGCCATATTATCCATAGAAAGGCTTATTGCAGAATCCATTTCTTTGATCAGATTTCGCAACACAAAAAGCCAGAAAATATTGTTTGTAAAATTATCTTCCTAATCAAATATTTAAGTAGAGCGTAGAGTCTATTTGTAAGTATTTTATTTATACCTACACATTTCCAATATTTTCATTTTTTATTTTTTTTTTTTTTAGTTTTACAATTCATATATAATCTTCTCTTATTATTAAGTAAACTTAATAATAACTGATGAAAAATTTAAACCAAAGAATATATTAAACTTGCCTATAGTAGAATATCACTTAGTTACGGCTCAGAGCTTATGGGCAACACGAATTGACGCCAAAACAAAAACTAACCCAACTTTTTTTTGTTTTATTACCAAAATTGTAGTTTGTAGTATTTAAACCCAAAAGAATAATAAAAAATTATATGAAAAATATAACAAAAATAAACAAATGTTCAATACATTCACATTGTCATCTGTCACTATTTTTTAGGGTTTGGAAATTCTTGCATTAATCGCCATAGTTATCGTTGTTGTTATTAAAGTTAACCGTAACCACGATTAAAAGTGCTGTTATTTTTGGTGGCTTAACATCCCTACAGTAGCGAAAGATCCTTATTTCAACACGTCATTACAGCCCGCGATAAAATGATATTACTTCATTTCATTCCTTCTTCATACCATATTTTAAAACAACATTACGCTTACACGTTTAATACTCAATGTCATCATTTTGCTATGCCACTATACTATTTATCATGTAAGATCGTCTTAAGAGTGCGCACGATGTCATTATTTCATTAATATTCATTTTGTTTTGTGTCTCAAGCCAAAATTATTGCAATTGGCCCTTTCTTTGGGTGTGATATTTTGAAATACCACCACAACTGATCTTGGCGCGTCTAAACTGATTTTTTTCTGATAATAACATAACATAACATTATTACGACTTAAGGCTTGCTTAAATGTTTATGGTACTTATACAATGTTTATATTATTATAGTAGACTTATCCACTACGTTAACGGGAGATGCCCTTACAAGTATAATTAACAATCCTGATGCCTTACAACAACTGCAGCAACATCTGCCGCCGATAGATGGCAACACTCAAGAGGCCTTAAAATCTACTTTGGCATCACCCCAATTTCAACAGGTATACTTATAGCTTGATTTAATGTGTCGCAATAAAAGTACCACATATTAATGTAATTAAACTCTGCAACAAAAAAGCTAAATTTCTATCACTCTCTTATCTTCAACTAAATATGCAAAGCAAGTCACTCCTTGCTTTAGGTATGAAGTAATGTGTTTATTTGGTTGAAGCTTTGTAAACTGACTAAGCAACTATAATCAGGGAGTCAGTATACCGGGTGTCCACGGAAGGTGGCTCGCCTCTATAACTCTTTTGCTTTTAAAGATAATGGAATGAAATTTGGAGGATTCGTATGCGATATAAAACTGCATTTTCTGACGGGTGATTCAACTTTATAGAACTTCCGGTTTTACCGGAAGTGACATAAACTTTCGATTTTTCAATGAGACACCTGGTATATTTTTACTCTCTTTGAATCCATATGACATTCTAAATACAACCATGTGTCACTTGTCACTTTTTGTCATAAAAAAAAAGAAATAAAGAAAAAAGAACAGTCCACAATATCTATTAATTTTTAGGGTTGCGGATGTTCAAGGTGACCTCCATCTTGTTGCTGACATAGTCGTACTTTTTCTACTGTCGCTCTTGAAACGTTTCTTAACTGCTGTGGCGTAATTCTATGAATAGCTGCCCTTACTTTCTCCTCTAATTCATTCCGTGTGGCAGGGGGTACATCATAAACCTTGTTTATAATAGAACCCCATAAAAATAAATCTAGAGGCGTAAGGTCAGGTGACCTGAAAAGATTGAAAAAGGAATAAGTCTTAGTAAAGTAGTAAAGGTATAAATTAAAAACAATTCTGTTTTACCTAGCCGGCCAACTAACTGGACCTCTATTTCCAATCCAGTTTTCGTTGTATGATTCGTTCAAATATTCTGTAACTGCCCTCATGTTGTGTGGTGGGGCACCATCTTGTTGGTAAAATAGTTCCACTCGATTTACTAATGGTATCTCATCCAAGAACTGTTTAATTTCTTGCGTGAGGAAACCTAGATATCTCGCCCCTGTTAGCGAACCGTCATAGAATATAGGGCCTAAAATTCTGTCCCATAAAATCCCAACCCAACAGTTAAAACTAAACCGTTCTTGAAAATTTTCCTGCATTAAGTAAAAATTTTCGTGGGACCAATATCGCTTATTATTTCTGTTGAAATGTCCCAAATTAGTGAAACGGCTTTCGTCAGTATAAAGAATTTTATATGGAAGTGTATTGACCTCCAAATATTTTCCTAAGAACCAATTGCAATACTCAAGTCTCCTTTCATTATCGTTTGGGTACAGGTGCTGATGTAGTTGGTATTTATGTTCATTTAAAATATTGCCAGCAAAGGACTTACAAATGCCACATTCTAGCGCGATCTTCCTGAGTGATGCATTGATATTCACTTGCACGTATGCCAGAACATTTATTTCTATTTCTTCACTCACAATAATTGGATCGTTTTCATCATTATCAGGTTCATTTCGCATTTTCTGAACCAGTTTTGGATAATAATGCCGGGTTGGGTGACGGCGTTTAGGATATCTCTGTGCAGCATCGGTTGCCCACACTCTCCAAAAACTAATAACAACTTTTTCGCTCCTTGTATAAATATTATTATTTTCCATGTTTTTTAAACAATAACGTACATAATAATAATATACATAATTTACTTTAGCAGAAGCGAAGTTCCATAAGATGTTGACTTGTGACATCTTAACGTTTTTGTTTTTATCAGTTGTGCTGGTTACAGGCTACTGGATTAAATCTTATTTTATTCTCAAAAGGCGCTTTATTTTAGAAAAGTCGTACATAACGTAACATTCTTACACTTTTCTAAAGGAAGTTTGTTTAAAACCTAATAGTGTGTGATATCAAATTAATCGTATTAAAATGCTCTTTTTTTCTAACCCGACGAGCCACCATGTTGCCGTTTGATAAAAATGAGTAATACAGGTTTCAAAATTTATTTTGACACAACAGTAAAGTTGTATTTTGTCACAGATGTTAGGACTGAAATTAGTGATTTTAACGTATTTATAGCCTTCTAGAATAAAAAATGAAATTAAAACAAAAATAAAAAAATGGTGACAAAAAGTGACAAGTGACACATGGTTGTATTTAGAATGTCATATGGATTAAAAAAATTAAATATACCAGGAGTCTCATTGAAAAATCGAAAATTTATGTCACTTCCGGTAAAACCGGAAGTTCTATAAAGTTGAATCACCCGTCAAAAAATGTGGTTTTATGGCGCATACGAATCCTCCAAGTTTCATTCCATTATCTTTAAAAACAAAAGAGTAATAGGGGCGAGTCACCTTCCTTGGACACCCGGTATAGTAATATCATTGTCCAAATAAAGAAAAATAGTATGATAGAGGATAAATGATGGAAATATTTATCGCTTTTTCCGTTACAGTGTACCGCTGGTTTCTCAGAAATATTATTTTGAAAAATATTTATATTAGTAAAAACATTCCGAAACCTATATAAAAAATTGCCATTGTTTTCAGGCAGTATCTCAATTTTCAAGTGCTCTTGAATCAGGTCAACTCGGTCCAGTTGTGTCTCAATTAGCCGTCAATTCAGATGCAGTTGCTGCGGCAGCTTCAGGTAACATGCAGGATTTCGTGAAGGCTCTTGAGAAATCGGGAGCAGCAGCAAGTTCCGAGTCGGCTAAAGACAAGGACAACAAAAGTGCCAAGAAGGATAACAAGAAAGATGAAGATGATGAGGAGATGCAGTTAGACTAAGTTGTTACTGTACAGGAGGGGAAACAATGACAGTTTTGATGTTTTTTTGTAGGCCACACATATTATGATTATTCTGGGCAAATTTGCTGTTAAGTTTTTTTTTGAGGTAAATATTTTTATTCTCAATACTATTATACATTTACTATTTTTGTGTCTTGGTGATTATGTAGTATTTTAGTTTGTCAGCACATCATTTATATTCAATAAACATGCTAATGCTTATAAATCGTATTTTATTTTCCCTTCGTCATGTAAAAACTTTCTGACAAAGCAATTTAAAAAAACATTCTATACACCACATTTTTGGGTACACTGTGCTAACTGCGTACTGCCAGAGTTCGACGACTGCCTCATCTGAACGGCGGAATAAAGCAACTACAGTCCGCTTAAAGATGGTGAGACTGTTATGTTTCAGGTATGCAGGTTAGGGAAAGTTATCCAGGGTGATATTGCATCGAGAATAGAGAGACGCTAATAAATTACGATATGCAGGGTGTTGATTAAACCTACGGCAAAAATTGAAGGGGTTATTCCCTGAAAATCGGCAGGAAGCAGTGCCTGAACGCGTTGTATGTGGTATCGTTACAACAAATAATTTAAAGATTTTCCAAACAGTCCCATCACTTACATTCAAAGTATTTGCAATTTTTCCAGTAAAAGTACTTGGATCTTCCTCTATCATGCCAAGCACATTCTATTCCACATCTACCGTTCTTATTGTCATTGACCTTTCTAGTCCCCCACTTCGTTTCAATGTGCCGGTTTCATGAAGACGTTGATAAATACTTTGGAAAGTTTTTCTATCAGGAACATTACGGTCAGGTAATAGTTCAATGCACAACCGCCTAGCTAGTAATAAAATACAGGTCAGTCATCTCGGCGTTCGTATAACGATTCATGATAGAAGTCTTCACTAACAAAAGTTTAATTATTAAAGACAGAAAATAGACGTCAAACAACAAAACGTCAATTAATCTCGATAAATTCGACACACACTAAATGATCAATTATGAGACGTATTCAAATGAAATACATGTTTAAGCTGATTTGCTCAAAAGATAACTACGCATTTTTAATAGTTATTTATGTATCAAGGGTCCTAATTATCGAGGGCAAAGTTTCTGGCCAGAGGGACAGCAATCTAAGACTTAATAATTCCGGTGGTAAAGTGTATTCACAAATATAAGAAACTGACCAAATGACTCTTATTTATTTCTACCTAAATAGGGGTATTGACACAATGCCGACTGAGCTAGGCCCGTCTTAGAAAACACATAGTATTGAAATATTTAATTTAGCAGCAAATAAATATGAAACTGATGTTTATTTAAGTTTATTAAATTTAAAATATAAAAATAGAATTATGGTCTTACACTTACACTTATAATGCAAAATTATTATATTAATTAATAAATTACCCAACTAAATCTACTTCACTATCGCTATCATCATCTAAAGTAATAATAAACCCTTCTGTTGCATTCCTAATACAAATGTAATTTTCTTCTACTTTCTTTACATGTTGTACGCAGTTTTTCCAGTTCACCTCAGAAATTTTTTTAGTTTCATCATGAATTAGAGTTAATACACTAGAATTAAGTGTGGCTGAAATATTATTGCGACGAATTCCAGCTTTAAGTTGGTGCCATATTTGTTCAATAAGGTTAAATATACAGTGGTAAGGCGGTGGCCGCAATACTATGTGCCCCATTTTTCGCAAGTTCATCGTAGTAATATTCTTTTTGAATAGACATACTTCTAAGCACTTCTAATAAATCTTTCTTTCTATAGCTTTCATGAAAATATATATCATTATCAAACATATATTCTTGAATTTTGGCTATAGTATCTTTTGAAGGAGCTTTGCTTAATTGTTAGCTATAATAACTAGCGTTATCCATAACAATGACACTATTTGGTGGAATGTTCTGCAATAATTTAGTTTCAAACCAATTTTCAAATAACTCCGCTGTTGTGTCTTCATGATAGTCAACACATGATTCACTAATATTTCTTGCCGAGAGAGATAGACCATTTGGCACCCACCCATTTTCAGAACCAGCATGTAAGATTGTTATTCTTTTTCCACGGTTTGACGGGGCACGTGTCGCACATTTGCCGGTAGAATCGACCCAACCACTTGACGGGGTGTCGTGGGTGTCAAACCACGTTTCATCTAAATAAATGATCGGCCTACCTTCAGTTCTGTATTCATTTACTTTTGTCAGATATTCCCACCGCCATTCTTGAAGACGCTTGGTCCATCAAAACCTGCATTTTATTAATCCTTTTGAATTTAAAGCCCATGTGGTGGAGGCACTTCCACAATGTATAAGTTCCTCGTCTCCTTGGTCCAACGTTCTTGATTTTCCAATATCACTTCTTTTTCTGCGTTCCAAAATTGGCCCTTGTGTAATTTTCCAAACTGTGGAAAAGGATTTTTTTGTAAGTAAAGCCGTTTCATTCACAACTTCTTTAGGGCATAAATTTCCGCGCGACAATAATGTCAAAACCACATTCTTTATAATCTGTTTGGCATCTGTTGATAAATGCACTCTGTTATTTACTTTAGTTTCATTGCTTTCACAAATCTCACTAGAACATCAAGGACGAAACATTTTCAGAAAACAAACTGAACTAAACAGTGTACGTTGACACACTAAAATCAAAAAGGACCCTGGTTTATCCGCATTTTTATTTACCTGAGAACGATACTTAAAAATTATTACGCCCATATCATTTCACCGAACTGGTTTATTGTTGTTTATTATATTTTGAATACCCTAATAATAGCAGTCATTTAGGTCGGTTCCTTATATTTGTGAACACACTTTACATAGATAAATTTCTGACCGAATTTAATAACATTTTCAAAACGGAATAAATGTTTAAATTTTTTAATTTATTCTTTCGGGTATATGTATTTTCATTGACAATCATAGGAGTTTTGGTTGTTGTTATGTTATTTGTTAATAAACTGCCATTTGTTTTCAATCGCAGGCCTTATTCTACTTTTTTCAGTAAGCCCATACTACGCCATACTTTTATCTCGACTGCATTACAAAAAAAAAGCGGCTTTTCAAAACTCATCAAAGGACAACATATTCTTAGAATCCCTCTAATTTTTGCCGTATGTTTACACCCTGTATAAAAGTGACGTCTTGTCCAATGTGAGAGTTGCGATTTTTAGCCTATTTGTGCTACATAGTTAGCCTATAGATGAAGGGATTGGAAGTAAAAGGGTCTAGGCAGCATTTTCACTTATAAATAATTAAGTGAAAATTGCTAGTTAAAACTAAAATATCTTTTGGCAAAAGAATCAAAAGTGATTTTCCCATTTTTTGCGTTTTCTTTTAGTTAAATTGCAGGTTCCCTGTGATATATATTTGGTGGCTTAAGCGTTGAATAACAATTTGCTTCAATTATTATCAACAGTGTTTAAATCAAAAAGTGCCAATAGTTCTTCTCTGTGTATTGACTCCAAGTGAGCCCCTTTAAATTGACTTTCTCGGAATATTGAAGTGGTAATACAATAACTGTGACGATGAAAATCGGTCTGTAGTTAAATGATCAATCCTAAGGAACATTGCGCTAGCACTGAGTTAGTGCCAATAGAAGACTGAATTTATAACCCACATTAAATTGAAAAATAGAATAAAGGATGTGTAAAACTTAATAATGAAGAGAAAAGACTGGATGTTAGGAACATTATTTTTAGACCATAAACACACATGCTGATATTAAAATAAATTGCGAGAGACTTGATTCAGGTTATGAATGAAGTTCTTTTTGGGAGGAGTGCAGTCTCCTCTTGCACTCTTTCCTTCGGATGCTCGTAATTTAAAGGCAACAAAACACAGTGACAGATGTCAAGAATTGTTTTGTCAACTCAACTAAATGCCATTATGGTAGCTCACAAATGCTAAAAAAATTTAAATAATTAGAAAACATTTATTACGAAAAATATTTAACATTCTGTAACGAAACAAAATAGAACTGTCTTAGTATTATAAGGTCTAACGCAAATCACAATCATATCTTTGCTAAGATATTTTCAATCTAATTCTAACGTGTAGTTGTACTTTGATATTACATGTTAAGTGTTTATATGGTAAAATAGTTAAATCATTTTCACCATTACCATTCAAGCAGCTTTTTGAGTACCTTAAAAAACTAAAATCAAGAAAAATATAAAAATAAGAATCTTCCTTTATCATCGTGATAATATAAAAAAAAAGCGTTGTAATGGTCTCCCAGAGAACTAGAAACATTAATATAAAGGTACAATTATGCCTGAAAAGCTAGATAGCCAATTGTTTACTTTTTTGAAAACTTATCTCGCCTAAACCGAATTTCAAAATAAAAAAAAACGTTAAACAGTTAATAACGTTTGCTGCCCCATTGTCAAAAGTAGTCTTGGCCTACGAGCAAACATAACCGAAGGTAGCACTTTATATTAGGTATTCATAGTAATATATACTTAGCAGAATTTCACTGAATATAGAAACTTTCTACAAGTGTACTTTAATCATCATCATTATCTTCCTCTTCATCGTCATCGTCTAAGCTGCTTCTAAATCGTGCCAGTTCAGCTTTATGGGCAGAAGACGTCACATGATGCGGAAGTTGGTCCTTGAATAACAATTCGACGTTACAAAGCAAGCATGTGATTTTTTCAAACTTAACCACACTAAAACAAAAAAGTGGACAATTTTGTATTATTTTTAATATGCAGAGATCGTGAAGAATAGCTTCAAAATGACAACTAATGATATTTTTTCTCGCCTCATATGAAGGCTAAAAACGGTCTGGTATACTCTAAAATCTAAAGTAACCCAACCAACTAAAATCAATCGCATTTTATCGACTACCCCCCGTACAACAGTAGTTCATTTGCACCATCGTTACCGGGGATATTTGAAAAGTCTATTCTAATTAACCGTTAATATTATAGGTTTAGATTACTTTCAAGGTTACAGTTTAACCTGAAGATTGGCCAATAACCAGGAAAACTGATAAAATTCAGTGACGTGCCGTTTCTTTCTTATAAAATCCTAAGAAGTTTACCTACATCTCTGTTCATGGTCGGATTGAAAAAATAATTTAATACTTGCAAAATGTAGTCTTTAAATATCTATTCGTGTGGGTCAAGTTTTAAGTAATTAGCTCTTACTGTTTAGAAAATACATACAAAAATGTTTAGTTTCTTTGACATTTTAACATTTATACAAGATATTATCTAAAAAACATATGAGCTTGTCTTAAAATAATCCAAAGATTGATTTATTAAAGTTTGTGTACATACTTAATTATTAAAACCCTGTATATGACTTATGTTGAGCTTAGTGACTCGGTGAAGTATAATTTATTGAGTTGGATATTGGTCAAAAATACAATTTCGAAGACCATATATTTAATAATTGACGTTTCGACCCACATTAGAGGATTATAAATCCAGACCTGTGTTATAAGAATAAATACAGGGTGTTTCCTGACTACGGTACGAAACTTCAGAGGGTGATACATAAGGTCGTTTTAAGAAAAAAGTTCCTATGAACATATGTCCAGAGCTGCTTCGTTTCTGAAATACAGGGCGTTGAAGTTTAAAAAAAAAACGGTCATAAATATCCTTAAACCGATTTGGTTGAAATTTTGTTCAGTTATTTGAAGTAATAAGGCGCTTATTTAGACTAACTGGATTGAAATTATTAGGTCCAGTGGGGTCTTCAGTGGGCACCACAGCCAATTATTATTGAGAAGAAAAAGTACGCCACTGCCTTTTCTTTTAGTTTTTTATTTGTTCAGATTGCAACTACAAATACAACTTTTTAGTCTCTTGTGTTTTTTTCATATCTGGCTTCGTTTGCGAGAAAAAAAAAATCACTTTAACTAATTCTAAAAGCTATCCATGGGCAACATAAAATAACAACCAAAAATAGAAAATAAACAATTTCGACCTTACAGTAAATGAGCAAAATGTCCATTCTGATAAAATGCACGACTGCAATCGATTTGTCATTGATTGTTTGACACGTTCAAAAATACCTGGAATATTCTTTATGACATTGCAATTGTCAATTATCCGATTCCTCAAGTCATTCACATCTAGTACAGGAGTTTTATAAACAAGAGCCTGCAGATGACCCCATAAATAGAAATCGAAAGTATTAATATCAGGACTGCGAGCTGGCCAATTTTGAGGTTCTGCACGTCCAATCCAGCGATTAAGGTAGGTGATGTCGAGATGCTGACGAGCAAGAACACTAAAATGAGCTGGAGCTCCGTCGTGCATAAACCACATGTTGACTCTTACTTGTAGGGGTACTTCTTCTAACAAAATGGGTAAATGATGTCGCAAAAAGTCCGTGTAGGATTCAACTGTTAATCTTGGATCTAAAAAAATGGGCCAATTAGGTAGCCACCAATAATTCCTACCCAAACGTTGAGCGAAAATTGATGCTGAAAATGACTTTCTCTAATAACGGGGGGATTTTCGTCGACCCAAAAATGGTCATTGTAAAAGTTCATAATAGCATCTCGTGAAAAATTTGCCTCGTCCCTAAGTAAAATATTTGGTAAAAAATTATTATTGTGTGCCATCCTATGAATCAACCACCTGCAAAACATTAATCTTGGGTGAAAATCCCGAGGCAGTAGAGCTTGGATGTGATATGGGTACAGGAGGTTTCTTTTTAGAACTTTCGAAACGGTTTTTGGGCTGACTTCAAGCTGCAGTGCAATCTTCTTGGTGCTATTTAAAGGATCTTCTTCTATCGCATCAAGTATAGCTTCTTCTAGTTCAGGCGTTTTTACAGTTTCTGGTCTTCCACCACCTGTATTTGTATTAAAAGTCCCAGTTTCTTGCATGTAGCGTTCTAAATGTTTTAGCACATGGGATTACTCTGTTAGGATATCTATCCTGGTAAATTCTCCGTGCTTCTTTCACATTTCCATTTGCTAATCCATAAATAAAGTGCATGACGGCCATTTCAGCGTTTGTAAAATTGTTCATAATGAAATCACTGCTAATTGACAACTCTGAATTTTACTGATAATATGACAATTCTATCACTGTCAGCTGCTCTCCAAAGCAGGTAGGTAGGTACTTCATTTGGCCTTGGCAATAATTTGTTATAAATAGCAGATGTGGTAAGACAAAAATGTAATAATAAAAGTAAATCTATTGAAACCAGTCCTGCATTTTATCAGAAGGTGGACATTTTGCTCATTAGTGTAAGGTCGAAATCGTTTATTTTTTATTTTTGGTTGTTATTTTATGTTGTCCATGGATAGCTTTTAGAATGAGTTAAAATTATTTTTATTTTTTTTCTCGCAAACGAAGCCGGATATGAAAAAAATACAAGAGACCAAAAAGTTGTATTTGCAGTTGCTTAATCTGAACAAATAAAAAAAATTAAAAAAAAGGCAGTGGCGTGCTTTTTCGTCTCAATAATAATTGGCTGTTGTGCCCACCGAGACGCCACTGGACCCAATAATTTCAATCTAGTTGGGGCTAAATAAGCGCCTTATTACTTCAAACACCTGAACCAAATTTCAACCAAATCGGTTTAAGGATATTTATGACCGTTTTTTTTTTAACTTCAACTTCAGAAACGAAGCAACTCCGGACATATGTTCATAGGAACTTTTTTTCTTAAAACGACCTTACGTATCACCCTCTGAAGTTTCGTACCGTAGCTAGGAAACACCCTGTATAACGGGCTTGTTTTGGATATGACGTTGCTACTGTCTCTCCTGCAAAATAGCAGATCATGGACTGAAATATAATGAAAATCGAAACATTCCAGAATACCATGCTGTGCTGGCTAAAAAGCAATGCCAACTGTATCTATGTTTAATGTCCGAATGTTTATTATAATGCCTACTTTATTTCTACCCAATCAAATATACACAGGATATGTAACAAAAAGCTATGTAAAACAAGAATTATAACACTTACTCAAAAAGCAAGTTCTCTATGTCCTCCAAATTTTTAGTGATTTCCCTTTGGTATCTGTTAAGCTTGGCTAATTTTACAAACCATAAAAGCGTCCAGATGTCCTGTTCCTGATTTTCCATGTTTGGTTTAAGCAAACCCAGGCCTCCGTGTTTACCCCACGATGTGTTTTCGGGTGCGACGTTAAAACGGTCTATTGGATCACGTTCCATATTGATAAGACTAAAAAAATTAAAACTTAAATAAGATTAAAAAAACAAAGTACGGTTAAAAAAATAAATACACGTGGGTATTCTAAAAATTAACAGTATCGTAATAATAATTCCTTATTTTATAAAATAAATATAATTTGGTATTTACAAAAGTACAGGGTCTTCCAACGAGGACTGAACAGGGGCTCATTTTTGAGCTTCCTTGTATTTAAAGAAAAATCCAAAATAGCCAATCGATGTACTTTTTCCTGCAGAATTCAAAAATGAAACCAAAAATTTATTTGAACCAGAAACAAAAGAGTTACGCTATGGATAAGGTGTTTTTTAAATGGAACAGAGCTTTTTTTATACGATTTTTGGAACGAGTGATTTTTTTTTTGTTCGTTCTGATTAAAATATTTAATATTGTGACAGCTATTTTTATTAAATTTTAATGTTTTATCCAGTATAATTTAACTTTAACCTGTTTGAAACATACACTAGGTAATAAAGGTATAATCACCTTTGAATCCTTCAAAGTCAAAAAATTTGACAAATTTACTATAATATTGCCGAAATGAAATATTCATTAGATGAGAGATTGCAGATTGTTATCTTGTTCTACAAATGCCAAGAAAATGCAAGAGAAGCAAGGAGAAGATTTATTGCAAATTTTCACAGAAATATATCCGTCAATACTATTCTAAGGATAAAGAACCTATTTGAGGAAAATAAAACATTTCATGACAGAAAAAGAAATCCAGAAAGGAATAGAAATCGAGACCGTGCCATTGTGAATTATTTTCGACTAAATCCAACCAAATCAATTTCGGACGCAGTTCGGGACGTTCAATACGGCGGCGGTGTAAGACGCAGAAGAGTTACCCAAGGAACTGTTCACAGGACTTTAAGAAATCATAAATTTAAGTCTTATCATATCCTTCCACTTCAACATCTAGCACCGGCACAAAAAGAACTTCGCTTCCAATTTGTTTCCCAAATTGTGATTCGGAAAGAAAACGAAGAACCTAATTTATTCAGAAATATCTTATGGACTGACGAAGCCACATTCACAACAACAAGGGGTTTTCAATAGACATAATAATCATCACTGGGCCGTTGAAAATCCAAGAAAATTTCAGACAATTAAATTTCAAGGAAGGACTTCAATCCATGTTTGGTGTGGCATAAAAAATAATAGAATTTTGGGACCAATATTTTTTAACGGGACTTTAAATGGACAGAGATACTACGAGTTCTTAGAAAACGAAATTGAGAACTTTTTGGAAGATTTACCATTGGAAGAATATCAAAATTTAATTTGGCAACATGATGTGGGACCCCTCCGCATGCCGTGCGTGAGGTTACTCAATATTTAAACGGACGCCATGAAGAATGGATTGGTAGAAATGGAACCTATGCTTGGCCACCCAATAGTCCCGATTTGTCAATATTAGACGCATTTCTTTGGGGCCATTTAAAGAACGTGGTATACAAGCAGCGAAATCACGATATTGAAGAGATCATGCAGAAAATTGTGAATGAAATAAATCGCCTTAACCGGGAAAATCACAGTATAACAGCAAGTTTGGAAAGGCTACAAAGAGGTTATCGCACATGTTTCGAGAACAACGGAGGTCACATTGAATAATTAAATTATTAATGTTTTTTTTTTAAATTAGTATAGAGTTGGATTTCTTTTTCTGTCATGTAATGTTTTATTTTCCTCAAATAGGTTCTTTATCCTTAGAATAGTATTGACGGATATATTTCTGTGAAAATTTGCAATAAATCTTCTCCTTGCTTCTCTTGCATTTTCTTGGCATTTGTAGAACAAGATAACAATCTGCAATCTCTCATCTAATGAATATTTCATTTCGGCAATATTATAGTAAATTTGTCAAATTTTTTGACTTTGAAGGATTCAAAGGTGATTATACCTTTATTACCTAGTGTATGTTTCAAACAGGTTAAAGTTAAATTATACTGGATAAAACATTAAAATTTAATAAAAATAGCTGTCACAATATTAAATATTTTAATCAGAACGGACAAAAAAAAAATCACTCGTTCCAAAAATCGTATAATAGCTATGTTCCATTTAAAAAACACCTTATCCATAGCGTAACTCTTTTGTTTCTGGTTCAAATAAATTTTTGGTTTCATTTTTGAATTCTGCAGGAAAAAGTACATCGATTGGCTATTTTGGATTTTTCTTTAAATACAAGGAAGCTCAAAAATGAGCCCCTGTTCAGTCCCCGTTGGAAGACCCTGTACCTATAATCTATAAAACTGTTTAAAGCCGAAGTCAAGCCAAAACCTCAAAAATATCACTTTAAATTTTCGGCATCTAAAAGATTTGATAGCCTCTATCTTACATATTAGAAATATTCAGATTTCATGGTTAAAAGTTCCATTTGAATCGGCTGATGGGTTTTTGAGTAAATACAAACGAATCAAACATAGAAAACTATTTGGATCCACTTATTAAACCGAAGTTTACTTACTCAAATAGGTGGTGTTTTATTTTAATTTGAGTTTGCAATAATTCTTTTTGCGTAGACCTGTTCTGTTCCATTTCATACAACAATTTGATACCATTATTTAGAAGATAGCGGAGTTTGTTAATCTAAAAGAAAACAAAATATATTAAGTGCACCTTGGTAACCATAACACATAATATTATGTTGTTAGTTGATCTCAAATGATCAATTGCCATGTCACAACTTCCAAAAATGTTACCTCATTAGGCATCGACAAACATTGGTACTTAAAGTACAGGAAACAGATCCTACTATTTTAGAGGTAAGAAAAGCAATTCAATTAGCTTAGATCATGGAAAGCAATAGAACCTGATAGAATACCATCACAAATCATAAAACTTCTAGACGAAAGTGGAATAAAGTTTTTAACCAGGTAATTTACCAGAATAATATAATACTGAAAATGTTAAAGTGTCAAAATTACAAAACATCAGTCTAATGAGCAATCTATTAAAAATACTTTTGAAAATTATTCGGGCAGAATTTACCAAGGATGCGAAGAGTATAATATATCGGATACCCAGTTTGGATATCGAAATAATCTAGGCAAGTGTGAAGCTTTGTTCAGCTTACAAGTTTTTCTGCGATGTTATCATATTATTGTCATTCTTAAGTGCCTTTTACTAGTTTGTAAGTTTATACATGGCTTATTATACACACCATGTAATGTATTGGATCAATAAATTAAAATTGAAACAGTGTCTGGCTTCTTAGACTACAACCAGGCATTTGACAACGGACAGCAAATATTAACCAAACTAATTAAAAATTTTCAAAATATAATTCTCGACTCAAAAGATATCTATATTTAATTAGACTTATCAAAAACCTCTACTGGAATCAAAGGGCTTATGTAAAAGTTGATGATGAAATATTGAAGTCATTCAACATCAACAAAGTTATAAGACAGATATATGTCTCGCTGACCTTGTTCGACATACAGGATGTTTTATTAATATTGCGAAAAATTTCAGGATATGGGCATAGCGATGCAAATAAATGTCATTTATTTTTTTTCTTTTTCTCGAAAACGGTTGCTCGTAGCGACTTCTACAAAGTATGTCTTTTTACGTAAAAATGACAAAGAAATGTATTTTTTTGCTAAAAATGTAATGCAAGCACGTATAAAAAAGTTACGAGTCCTCAAACGAGTAAAAAAGATATGTAGGTGGCGCCCCCTACAAGTGGAAGCCATACTAACATCAAATTCGAATTTCGCATTTCAAAAAAACCCTAGATACCAATTTTAGTTGAAATATCGACATTATTTCAAAAATTATTTAGAAAAAACAAAAATACAAATAAAACTTTAACACCCTGTATATCAGAAACGAAGGATTTCCGGACATAGGTTTATAGGCACTTTTTTTCATATTCTTAAGCTAGGAAACTCATTCCGAGTTTTTCGCAATATTAATGAAACACCGTGTATGCATACTTAACAACCAGTTTAGAACGTAAATAATTTACATTTCTGTCTGCCCTATCCCCAGACGGGTTTCACTGTATCACGACTGGTCAGTGAGTCTGATGACGGAGAAAAGACTACAAAGTGTTTTAATGGCACAGATACGATGACCAAATAAGAATGTAGCAAAGCGACATCTCTCGGCAGAAAGTTATAAAAGTTTAGAAGCCGGTATACTTCTAACATACTAAACGCTGCATTTTAATGTATAAAAATACCTACCTCTTGCTCTTTATATTTTATGTTTTCTTATACGTGTTGACTATTGTTTCCAATGCAAATTTAAACTTGTTTTTAATAAAAGCCTTTAAAAACTAGCAGTTATTTTTCTCCTATAAAATTTTTGTTCCTCATCGACATTTGTTTGCAATATTTAGCGCAGGGCCGTAATTAGGTAGTTCTATAGTCATAAGAATTCTAACATTATTTATTAGCATACTTCCCAGATATCACTATTGTACCTCCGGAGGCTGGAGACTTTAGATTCACTGAAGTCACATTTAATGAGGTGAGGGACATTGTCGATAACTTAAAAAATAAAAACAGCTCTGATAGGTTTGGCCTTAAGGTCAAATTAGTTAAAAGCATAAAAAATCTCATTTTGATTCCACTGACTAGGCTCATAAATTTATGTCTCAGAACAGGCATCTTTCCGACTGTGTTAAAGGGGGCAGTAGTAATTCCACTTTTTAAAAAAGGTGATCCTGAAATGCCGGAAAACTACCGTCCCATTTCACTGCTTCCAGTTATCTCCAAAATTCTGGAGAAATGTATGTCCCAACAACTTACGAATCATTTCGAGTCTAACAACTATTTCAGCTCCTCCCAGTTTGGCTTCAGAAGAGGAAAAAATACAATACAGGCAATAGAAGCATTGGTTGCGGACATTTTGAATAGTTTTCACTGTCAGGAATATAACACAGTGGTATCATGTGACCTCAGTAAGGCCTTCGATTGACCATGGTGTCCTTCTCCAAAAACTTTCTAAATACCATATCTCTACGGAGAGTATTACACTGATAAAATCATATCTTGAGGAGAGAATTCAGACCGTCAGGGTTGGAGGTGTGGAGTCGGCAGAGGGTGCAATAACTATCGGGGTACCCCAGGGTTCCATCCTGGGGCCTATATTATTTCTCATATATATTAATGACCTACCATCTACTGGAACCAATGCTAGGTTCGTACTATTTGCCGATGACACTTCTTTCTCCCTGTCCGCGGATTCCCTTATTCAAGCGCGGGAGGGCTCCTTGGGTGGACGATTGGAGGCCGAACAATGGTTTAATACTAATAAACTTCTACTCAATAATGAAAAAACGACCGTATTGACCTTTACAATGAGGAATCTCGAAGATGAGAATATAGACAATTCCACTATGAAGTATCTCGGGGTAACACTCGACCGTGGGCTGCACTGGGGCAGTCATATAGATTCCCTGGCTGGTGGGCTGTGCGGCTCGTTGTATCTTTTGCGAGGCCTGAGTGACTGTGTCTCGCGGAATGTATTGCGAGCGGCATATTTCGCCAACTTTCATTCCCGCCTTTCCCATGGCATCTTGGTTTGGGGTCATGCACCTAGTGCTCGGCGTGTGTTTGCGCTTCAGAGAAAGGCTATACGAGTGGTCGCTGGGTTACGTTTCAGGGATGACTGCAGGGGCGCGTTCAGGCAGTTGGGAATACTCTCAATGCCATCCTTGTTCGCTTTGGTATGCCTCCTCTATATTAAAAAAAACTTAACCAGTTTTGATGCCCATAGGGATATCCACAATTATAATACAAGAAATAACAATAATCTTGTTCTGACATACTGAAGACTAAGACGGTGCCAGAGTGGTCCGGGATATTGGGGAGTTAAATTTTTTAATGTGCTACCTGATGATCTAAAAGAAATGCCTTTTAACACATTTAAGAGTAGGATTAAGTCTGTACTTTTGGATAGTGTGTTGTACAACATTGGTGACTTTTTTAATTGTGTCTTTGTATGATTTCTTTTAAAAGTGTAGACTGTAAGTGTATATTTATTTTTTATTAATGTAATATTTTATGACATGTATATGACGTATGTAAATCGTAAGATAGTGACACGAATAAATTGATTTGATTTGATTTGATTAAATAATCTGATATCTGACTTATGCTGCTGTACAGTTTCAATCTTATAATTTTCTACGATTGGCCACCTCAGGGTAGTTACATTAGTCAGTACAATCCGAGAAGCGGTCGCGCGTGTTCTTAATTATTAATGTTGTTAACTCTGTTAGTCTAGTCAAATTGAGTAATAATTCGATAAATAATAAAAATATTGAAAATTCTTAAAAGAACAATATTCTACAGATTTTTATTCTTAACCATTTTACTATCTTCACTTTTCGTCGCGAAATCAACAGGAACCGAGCTACACGAGACAGGGTGTTAATTTGGTGACCAAGGTACACAGATGATACGATAATGTAAGCAGAAAAGAAAGAGGAAGTGCAGTTTTTGCCATTACTGAATAAAATAACAGAGATTAGTCAACGATATGGGCTACCTATGAACATCACGAAAACAAAAATGCTAGTAGTTACCAAAGAATGGGTTCCATAACCTCAGATTGCTCTTAGAATTCCACTCTCGAAAGTATCTTAATTTTAAGCATATTTATTGATCTGTGTGAAAAGAAATAAGATTCTCAGAATCGGGTAAGCAAGGCAAACTTATTGCTGACAGAGATCTAGACCTACAACAGCTAAGAGTTAGACCAGTATGCACAGAGGATACTCAACAAGGAAGGAATGAATTATTCCGAGATGTGGCTTTATTAACGCATGTTGAGGACTCCCTGGTTACATAAAGTTAGGAACATAGAGGTACTTAAGAGAAGTATGTTCTAGGTATATAAAGAAAACTAACATTAAGATTTTCTGCGTCGACATAACAGAAAATTGATTGCCGTATGCGTAAAATAAACGTTGCATTAATGATGAGAAGCTCTGCTTCATACTTACCATTTCTACTTCTTCAATTTTTAACTCTGTATCCAATTGTAGCACCATATCGTGAGAGGGATACAAAGGCCTGTTGGTTAACTCGTTATAACCTAGCCCGCAGAGAATGGCGGCAGCCAAAGAATTATCAGCTAAAAAAGAATATTATAAAATAGTTATTAATGAACGGTGCTTAAACTTGAAACTACTTTTATGCGATAAATCAGATGACAAGAAAAAAATTATGGAGAATAAAAAATATGTCTCATTGTGACTTAAAAAAAAAATCAACATTATCTATAAATTGTGGTTACCAGTTAATTTGGGCTCCATTGTGGGACAAAATATGGCACAAAGGAGCATGGGAAAACCAGGCACGTTAGGCATTAAAGTAGTCTGTCTTAATTTCAGTCGATTGCCCTCAGCGGTCTGACCTACATAGGCAGCAACTAAAAGCCTGCAATAGAAATTAAAAATTTATTAATACTGATAGGGAAAGCACACACAAGAAAATAAGGTTTTATTGAACCCTCATTACTGTACAACAAAATAAAATAAATTAGTAGTTAAGCGGTATGATATGCGTATCTATATGGCTTTAAGTACTTTTTTGTTTCATATTATTTTTTCTGCTTTGGCTGTGTCAATAAGTAAGCTTAAAACAATAAAACAATTTACCCGATGCTCTAGAACTGGGGGAAACCACTCCCGCTATTAAAAAAAGGCGACCCAGAGACAGCTGAGAATTACAGAGCCATAACAGGGCTTACTCCCATCTCTAAACTTTTTGAAAAAATGGTTACCAGTCGCATTGAGTCGTTTCTCTTAAGCGAAAGTTATTAACTTCCGATCTCTTGGAATATATTTATAAAAAAATAGATTATAATTACTATACTATAGCTCTATTTTTCGATTTAGCTCGAGCTTTTGACTGCGTGGCAGTGTCGAGCCATCTTCCTCAGAAAGTTGCATGCTTTGGGAATAAGTGGTAATATCTCTGACTGGATAGAATCATTTCTCTCCAATCGCCAAATAAGAGTAAAACTTCAAGGCTGCTATTGAGGGAAACTAAATGTTAGATATGGCATTCCCCAAGGAGGCGTAATGTCTCCATTGCTCTTTGCATTATTTATAAACAATTTGGAAAATTATTTAATACCAAATATCAGCTCTACAAAGCTCATATTATATGCAGATGATGCCACAGCAGTCATATCTGCTTCTACACTTAATAAACTACTTGAAATAACTTATACAATTCTGCTTAGATTTTCGGTTTGGTGCCAACCAAATCACCTAGTTTTTAACACAAATAAAACCCATTACATGGCATTCTACAAAAAGCGAAAGGTCCCTGATTTCAACTTAAAATTAAATGGTCACAGGCACTTTGAAAGTTGATTTAAAGATTTTAACTGTTTTCTAGTAATTGGGTAGCGCTGATTTCAAATCTGCTTTTAGTTTTTTTGTATCACGTAAGGTTATTTTTCAAACCAGTAAAATCCAAAAATATAGAAAAAACACGATTTATTTCATTTATAAGCTAGTTTCATAATATATTAAAGAAAAAAATACAAAAATATACAAAATAGACACATAAAAACTATTGGAAATAGTTATTTATTTTTTACGCTTCTTAAAAAAACATTTTCTTTTTTCAGAAAAGCTTCTTTTGGTTGTTTTTCTGTCATATTCAGCTAAAGGAAGACTTCTTTCCAATGTCTAACAGTAATCGGCCATCATTTTTGTGTCCCAGCGCCCCTGGTATCTTTTTTCTATGTCTTTAATATCTTGATGAAAGCTCTTCACTCACGTCCCCAAGATTTTCCGGGAAATAGTCCAAATGGGAATGTAAAAAGTGAATTTTTATGCTCATATTGCAACCAAGAATCCTGAATTTTTCCAGCATATTTTCAACGATCTAAACGTAGTTTGGGTCTTTATAATTTCCTAGAAATTTATGTTAAACTTCTTTAAAAGCATTCCATGCATGTTTTTCCTTATATTCCATTACATTTTCAAATTCTGTAACTTTCATCAAGCTCCTAATCTGTGGCCCTACAAAGATTCCCTCCTTTAATTTTGCCTCTGACAGAGCCGGAAATGTTTTACATATATATTTAGAACAATTTCCTTCTTTGTTTAATGCCTTAACAAATTGTTTCATAAGTCCAAGTTTTATGTGAAGTGGTGGAAGTAAAACTTTTTGAGGGTCAATGAGACTTTCGCGAATGATATTTTTGGTTTCAGGTGTTAAAGTCTCTCTTTGTGGTCAGTCTCTTTTCATCCAATGCTGTTCTCCATTCCTGCTATCTCACTCACACAGGAAACATAGAAATTTAGTAAATTCAGGCTGCTGACCCAAGAGAAGGCCTAAAATTTTTAGATCTCCACACACTTCCCAGTTGTGATTTTTATATTGTATTCTTAAAAGTAATTCCTCTAAGTTTTCATAGTTTTCCCTTAAATGAACTGAATGGCCGACCGGAACAGAAGCAAAAACATTGCCATTATGTAACAGAACATCTTTAAGGCTCCTTTTTGAAGAGTCGATGAAAAGTCTCCAGTCAGAAGATGTGTACTCAGGAGCTCCGAGGCAAGTAACTAGATCAGCAATTGCTTGGCAGTACACAAGTGGTCCGCTTTGTGTAAATATTTTACAAATTCAGCCTCACGATTTCTATACCAAGAGAAGGTAGTTTCTGAAGCAAGCAATTTTTTTTGTTTCAACCTAGACCCCAGTACTTCAGAAAGGTCTTTTGAAAGTCCCAAATCTCTTACTAAATCATTGAGCTCGGCTTGTGAAAATAGTTGAACCTGAACTAACCTGAGGTTGATGGTTCAAAATCACTATCCATAGCCTGTAGGGAGCCGGAAGTTCAGGAGTTTTCAGTATCTTCTTTTAGTACTTTGGGGGGTATAGGTACATCATCACTGTGAGGAACTAGTCTGATAGCTGATTTAATATTGCTTGGGTACAAAATATGTTTCAAAGTTTTTCTATTATGCCCCTTAATATCACAAAGACAAAAGTAGCAATCATCATGATGATTTTGCGGTTCTCTCCAAACCATCGGTATTCCAAAAGGAAGGCTGTTTCTATTCCCTTCGGCCCAATGTCTTAAACCTTCTTCACATACATCTGTGACAAAACATATGTTAGATTGCAGTCAGCATTTTACAAAGGATGATTTTACTATAGGTAGGTGCCTAAAGTGGAAGTAAAATTTTCAGAAACTACTATAGCTAAATATTATATTTTTAGCGACAAATAAAAGAGGAAGATTAAATAAACATGTAATTCCAAGTAAAAAAATTCCACAGTTAAGTGGTTTTAGAGGAAATCAAGTAAAATAAATAAAAAATTATCAAATTAGGAGGAAATAAATGACAAAATAAGATATTTCAAAATCAAAATACAGATTTCCAACTCAAGCAATTTTGGAAAAACTGCTGAATCAATAAGACCTCCACTTTTTTTTTTGTTATAATTATCTTTTCTTTTAAATAGATTAGGAATAGTTACCTATGTATATTATGTTATATTATTGCTTTTTTTTTGCAAGCAACAAACGCTGAACTAAATTATTATAAGTTGTATAATTATATTCATTAGTATCATATTTTATTCTGGTTAGTTTTGTATTCTGTACTCTTATTTACATTTATTGTACTGCCTATATAGATACTTTTTATTGACTTTTAAGATATTCTGCACCCTATGAGTAAATTTTAGAGGAACTAATATAGATTGATTTTTTTTATCACCAGAAAACTTTATTGTTGAAATATCTGTTTAATTAATTCAATTAAATAAATTCTTATGAATTCTGACTTGACTTTTATTTTTTATGCGGTAAATAAAATATAGGTAGGTAGTAGTATCAAATTAGAATGATTTTATTTAATTATATTGTTAATTGATAAAAATCATATTAGGGGAGTGTAAGGCAACATGGCAATGTTTTGATCCCGATAAAAAGAGTTTTGGAAGTATTTTTCTAGAACTTGACATACCTTAACTATCTTGGACTTTGTTTACAAAAGTTTATAAGTAAAAATTCACATGTACACTTAAATGTGAGCATAGAAACATAGGCCTCAATGTGTCATTTTGCCAACAGGGTGTAGCCAAAATGACATACACTCTAAAATATTGCAAGTAATGGCAAATATAAAAACACAAAATATTTGTTACAAATATATAATAATAAAACATTTAAAGTAAGCCTACAAAAAACATAAAAAATCCCTTAAGACAACAAACGACATATGTTATGTTGCCTTACGCAGACATAATATGTCATTTTCTGTTCCCCACTTTTGAGTTAAATCAGTGCAGCTTACCACTTCCAAATTCTCATTTCTAAAACAATACAACTTTTATTAAAAGGCTATCGAAACCATAATAATATAGGTACCTACGGCCTATAAATCTTTATATCTGCCATTAGGTAAAAGTTTACTGACCTGTTTATATAAATTAAGGTTGCAATAATATGCTTGCAGAAGCCGGACATTCCAGCCTTACATGAACAAATGCATTTCCAAGCTTCAACATCATTATGCAAATTAATAGATATTTCATGAGGCTGGGAAGTTAGACCTGATGTTTGTAAACACAAACTTTTAATGTTTTCTCCTGCTCCTTCTACCCCACATAATATTATATTGCCTGCTTTAAAAACCGCTTCGCCCTCTTTTAGTGGTCTGCTTCTGACTCCAATGTACTCCAAGATAATACACAGAGTTACTTCAATTTTCGGCATTTTTCACCACGTTTTTCTCACGCAACAACACAAAACTTTGCTCGAATAGCACAAAAACGTTTAAGTAATTATACTTAAAAAGGAAAGTCAGCAAATATCAATAAAAATCTTCGAAAAACACAAAAGAATAACTAAACAGCATTAAACACCCTTAAGATTCTAATGTTGTTCACCGCTATAGCAGCCATATTGAAAATTACAGCGCCATCTAGTAACACGTGATTTTCGCTAATTGTATTTTAATTAGTTATTTCTATATAAAAACTGAGCTTAACAAACAAAAATCACGTCATCACAAATTTCATGCAGGCCTTCTATTACAAGAGTAGAACAATGCAAGTTTCTGGGTCTTCACATAGACTCACAATTAAAGTGGACAACCCATGTAGACAATGTTGCTGCAAAACTAAACTCTGCTTATTATGTCATTGTCAACTTAAAAACCTTTATGAACCCCAAACAACTATTTAATATATATTATACTTTGGTCTGCAGCCACTTAAGCTTTCTTGTGCTTCACTGAGGACAAACAATGGAACTTTAAAGATTATTTATTCTACAAAAAAGAATTATTCGTAAAATTTACTCCTTAAGCCCACTTGAGTCATGTAGAAAAACCTTTCGGCAGCATAAGATTATCACATTTCCTGGTATTCTGATTCTTAATGCACTGATGTTGGATGTTGGATGTTTGTTAAAAAACACTCCTACCAGTTTCAATATACTTTAGAGATACATGACAAATAAAACCTATATTTCAGGCTACAAAACATCATCATACCTGAAAAGCCCCTTCTGCTTTTGCAGCAGATTAGATAATGCAATACTTCCCTTAGAGGAATTCCTTAAGTTTAAACGGTTTAAAAAAAAGTTAAGTGGTATCTTCTTGCACATTTTTTTTTACGACATAAGTGAATACCGTAACATTATCCTCTAAGCGCCTTATGATGTATTACTTTAGATTTCCTATTGTTGAATTCTTGACGTCAGCAGTTTACATTGTAAATTTATATGGCTATATAATAAACAAATTTCAGTTTAAAATATTTTTACCTGGAATGTTGGCTTGATGGCTCATTATCCAAAAGAACGGCATTAACCGACGTCCCCTCAACATCTACTGATTTCGACATGCCAGCACTGGTACAACAGTTCAGACGAGCTTCCAAAGGACTAAACGGTCCCCTTAGGAAAATTTCGTGGTAGTCATTCGAATCGATAACAGGGTCAGCAAAGTCTGTGTAACTCACAATTTGGTCGATTGTCATGCGTTTAGCTTCTCCCTGTGGATTAGCCGATGCCTGGACAGCCATTCGTTGGTCGTGATTTTGCTAAAACATTTATAATAGCATGACAAGGCGGAAAAAGGGCAGTTGAAGTACGACCACGTAAGTTACAGAGAATAACGCACGTAGTATGACATACCTTTGACAGAAAACTAGGATGACCTTCTTCAGCAAGTCCTTGCGAAATCATATAATTGTTAATAGACATTTCTCTTACTTGGCTTCTATACAGTTGAAGTTCGACTACGTCGTTTACTACTGAGTATACCTAATAATGTAATAATAAATTAAATAGGATTACAGCAGTACTCTGGTCATTAAAAGATAAAACTATAGGGGCACTAGGCCTGGTGACCTGTTGATACTCTGTATCACAGAACGAACTAAGCATACAAGCCATGCAGATAAGCCAATGTATCACCATGACAGAGTTCCTGTACATTATATTAGATAAAAATGATAAATTTATCCGTTAATAAGAATAATATTATTATTACTACAAACTTTACTTTTTTAAAATGAGCAAAAATAGCTAAAACACCCTGTATAGGCATCGAATATTTTTTACTACTAAAAAAGTCATACGGCAATGTACAGTGAGAACATCCAACATGGAATAAATTCTGTATTGTCACTTTGGTAGATTTGTTTAAAAATCGCTCGTGACACGTAAACTATTATTTTTTATTGCGCATTTTATGAACTAAAATATGCGTATACAAATAGCCACTGTATGTATGCCAACGTCTTTTTTAGTATAGATCTGTTTTTGTTGTCTATGTTTAATAAACCGCAGAAATTACCTACTAACCGTGTTTCTACTCAAAATACTAAAAACTCAAATTGATTGTCCAGACCTACTGGCGCAAATAAATTTTTATATCCCGCCTCGTCCTACTAGGTCCCCTCCTGTTTTTTTCCTCCCCACCCCCACAACAAATTTTTTAATTAAAACGCCGATATATAGGGCTATGAGTTTATTCAATAACACCTGCCGTAACATTGATGTTCATGAACTATCAACAGCTCAGCTAACGAAAATAGTTAAACGAAACCTCTTATCCAGTAATGAGTGATTCAAGATATTATATTTAAATTATCATAACATTTTATACCCACATTGTGTATTATGTATTATGTATTGTTAACTATTGGTAATACTGTCACATTACTCACATTGTCTTGTAAATTGATACCATGTATCTGTTAGACAATTAAAGATTATTATTATTATTACAGATGAACTGGTATGTTTTCGGGATAGAACAGTAAAAGTAGGCTAATAAACACTTTTAAACATTTAGCCTTATTGTAAATTGAAACTTTATCATGGCTTGCAATTAACAGTCTTCTCTGTTAAATGCTCTGATGAAGCTTTAAATTAATAAAGTGAAAAAGACAGGCATTTTATTAGCCTACTTTTGCTGTCCTATCCCAACAACATTACCAGTTCAACGTCCTTTCTCTCCTTCTTAAATCGATAATTTATGAGAGATGGCGTTCATACCCAACTAGTCTGGATTTCAAGTCATTCAGGAAACGTAAAGGCTGACTAAGAAGGGCGTACTAATAGCAACTACATTAACACAGAAAATCACCATATTATAAAGATACTCAGAAAAGAGAAGTGGGCAAGGGTCTATAAAAAAATCTTAGTAGGACCAAGTGGAAAACATGCATCACACAATTTATTTTGAAAAAACCTTTGTTTTACAAGAACAATCACATGGACAGGACAAAAATGAGGTTCTTGTGCAACAAAATGAGAACAGCACTGTTCGCTTCCAAAGGTTACCATGAATTAAATTTAAAGAGACAATATGTGTGAATGTTCCCTTCAAGAAACTCGCTTACCATGTCAGGAATGTACTGAATTCAGTGAATTCCTCGCAGTCGTGGAGCAGTATATGTTGAAACAACGAAACGTAGCATCAATACAATTACTGAACATCAGAGAAGTTGCCGATACGGCCATACAGAAAAACATTAGCACATACTTTCTCAACACAATCATAAAATTTTATTTGAAGAGACACAGGTTCCTAGACAACATGTCAAGTTATTACATGAGGTGGTTTAGAGGTCATAGAAATTAAAAACATCCTGTGAGTTTCGATAAAAAAGAAGAAGGCATTAACCTTAATAGAAAATGGATTCCAGCGCTAAGAAGTACAAAACTAGCTAGAAAAATTGCTCATCAGCACAGCAGACAGCAATAAAACCGACGCAAACTTAGATGAAGAGCTATCTGGATTGTCAAATTTATGTCAATGCCAAGGAGTGGTCCGGCAACACGTTCACTTCAACCGCTGTCCCATCGCCTCTGAAGATGTCTCCCACAGTTGTAGACGAAATGTCAGGTAGTTTGGACCACGGCCAACAACCCAGAAGCAATCACTGCCTATTTTAGGATTGTCACACCTTGATAGTTATCAAAGATCTATATTTCTTCTTTTCCAGTATGTAAACAATATCGCTAGTTTTGTAAATAATAGGAAACGAGCAAACCACGACGCCCAAAGGGTTGATTACACATTTTTTGAATTTAAGGTTTTCTCGGAACCCCCCCAAGGTTCCTTAGAAAGTCGGGCGTCTCAGAATTAATGATTAATTACATTGAAATGCTGCTAATGTTGGGACTGTAATATAATATATATAAGTATAACTTCTTTTTGTAGTAAAAGTTCTTTGATATTTATGACAAAATTTATACCTCTCCGTATAACAAAATACCATTAGTCCATTGTCTAAACTGCTCATTAACCCTTTCATTCCACATGCCAAGTGGATTGTGCCGGTATGCTGGTTTGACGCCATTCATGACGCATTCGTATGCCAGGGGTGCTGTGTAACACTGAGGTCGTTGCGGTAAGAAAAAAAAGTCATCAGGATTGACTTCTTGAATGTTGCCGTAGTCAATGAACAAGACCTAAAAAATATACACAAATCATGTTTAAAAAAATTTTGGCTACGGACACACAAACGTATATCGTGTGCCAGCCAAAAATAACTTGATGTTTTTAATGACCGGTAAAGCCTGCACAATATACAGGTTGTTCCTAACTACGGTACGAAACTTCAGAGGGTGATACGTGAAGTCGTTTTAAGAAAAAAAGTTCTTATGAACATATGTCCGGAGTTTCTGAGATACAGGGCGTTGAAGTTTAAAAAAAACCGGTCATAAATATCCTTAAACCGATTTGGTTCAGTTATTTGAAGTAATAAGGCGCTTATTTAGTCCTAACTGGATTGAAATTATTAGGTCCAGTGGCGTCTTAGTGGGCACCACATCCAATTATTATTGAGAAGGAAAAGTACGCCACTGCCCTTTTTTTTATTTTTATTTGTTCAGATTAAGCAACTACAAATACAACTTTTTGGTCTCTTGTGTTTTTTTCATATCTGGCTCCGTTTGCGATAAAGAAAATAAAAATCACTTTAACTCATTCTAAAAGCTATCCATGGACAACATAAAATAACAACCAAAAAATAAAAAATAAACAATTTCGACCTAACAGTAAATGAGCAAAATGTCCGCCTTCTAATAAAATGCACGACTGCGATCGATTTGTCATCGATTCTCTAACACGTTCAAAAATATCTGGAGTATCCCTTATGACATTGCAATTGTCAATTGAGGTCCTGCACGTCCAATCCAGCAATTAGGGTAGGTGATGTCGAGATGCTTTTTCGCTCAACGTTTGGGTCGGAATTATTGGTGACTACCTAATTGGCCCATTTTTTTACCGCCAAGATTAACAGGTGAATCCTACACGGACTTTTTGCGACATCATTTACCCATTTTGTTAGAAGAAGTACCCCTACATGTAAGAGTCAACATGTGGTTTATGCACGACGTGGTTCCAGCTCATTTTAGTGTTCTTGCTCGTCGGCATCTCGACATCACCTACCCTAATCGCTGGATTGGACGTGCAGGACCTCAAAATTGGCCAGCTTGCAGTCCTGATATTAATCCTCTAGATTTCTATTTATGGGGTCATCTGAAGGCTCTTGTTTATAAAACTCATGTACTAGATGTGAATGACTTCAGGAATCGGATAATTGACAATTGCAATGTCATAAGGAATACTCCAGGTATTTTTGAACGTGTCAGACAATCAATCAATCAATCAATGTGCTTTATTATCAAAAAACGTTGTTTTACTGACAAAGCTTACTACAGGCTAACACTAAACTAAATTTACAATTTTAATTTAATTTAAAATTGAGGCTAAAACAGAATAAAATAAACTAATATAAGTCATGTACACAACAGGTCAAACGGTCAAAGGGATAGGCATATCAATAATATCAGGATTACAAGTCAAATAAAATAAAATAAAATAAAATAAATGATGACATAAAGTTAATACGGCACAAGAACTTGAGCATGACAAAATAAAGAAAAAACAAAAACCTACAAACTATTCTGGTAGTACTCCTCCAAACTGTAATAGGCCGCTCGAACTAAGCGGCTCTTCACTGTTCTGCGAAATTGAACATACTCCAAAGATCTTAATTCTAGACTCAAGTGATTAAAGATGTTCTTACTTTCGTAAAAGACAAAGCACTTGGTAAGAGTCAATCTAGGGATCGGGAGCCGGATAAGCATGTTTTGGTTCTGACGGGTATTATGGCTATTCTGTGAGCTATTCTGTATAGCCTCTCTAGGATATTTGCGATGTATTAGGCAAACCGTTTCCAAAATGAATAAACTAACTACTGTTAAAATTTCATGTTTGATGAATAATGGTTTGCAGTGATCCCGATATTTAACTTTACACATGTACCTAAGTGCTCTTTTTTGAATAAGAAATACAGAATGAAATAGTTTTTGATTACAGAAGCCCCAGAACGCGATTCCATACCTCAGATGAGACTCAAACAAAGAGTGGTACATCATCCTCGCTACAGAACACCCGAGCTCTATCGATGCCACCCGAATTGCAAAGCAGCTAGACGACAACTTTTTGTTAAGCTCTATAATATGATTTTCAAATTTGAGCTTGGTGTCCATGAAAAGTCCTAGAAATTTTATAATGGATTTATTTTCCACTAGTTGATCATTTACGTAAAGATCGCCGAAGCAAAAGCCGAAAGATAGTATATTAGTCTTATTAATATTAAAACACAAAGAGTTAGAATCGCACCAGTCCTTAACCTTCCGTAGATCGTTACTGACCATATCCTTCAAAATCCCGGTGTCCTTTGAGTGCCATAAAAGTGAGGTGTCATCAGCAAATAGCCTAAAGTTGCCCTGTATGTCCAGTCGTGTCAGATCATTGATATACAACAGAAATAAGATTGGACCAAGCACAGAACCCTGTGGTACACCCACTTTCACATGTAAAGAACGCGAGCAACGCCCATCAACCATTACAACCTGTGATCTATCAGACAGATACGACGAAAACCACTCAAGCGCCACATCCCGGACTCCATAATGCTGCAGCTTTCGCAGCAGCACTCCGTGACTTACACATTCAAAGGCTTTCGAAAAGTCACAGAATACTGCTGCGAGAGCATCGCCATCATTGATGTTGATATCTTCCAATAGAGAAAATATAGCATCACTGGTATTTTTCGATGCTTGAAAGCTAAATTGACGTTATAATGTTATTGGTCGTAAAGAAATGTATTAGCCTGGATTTTATTAGCTTTTCAATAACCTTGGAAATGGTTGCTAAGAGCGATATGGGTCGGTAGTTTGAAGGATCCTCAGAATTTCCCCCCTTATACAACGGAATCACGACAGCCTTCTTCAAACACTCCCCGCAAGAAAGAAATATTTATGGAGTCCACAAGGGCATTTAATGCAATTTCAGGGAGGTTCTCTATGACAAATCGATTGCAGTCGTGCATTTTATCAGAAGGTGGACATTTTGCTCATTTACTGTAAGGTCGAAATTGTTTATTTTCTATTTTTGGTTGTTATTTTATGTTGTCCATGTTAGCTTAGAATGAGTTAAAGTGATTTTTATTTTTTTTTGTCGTAAACGAAGCCAGATATGAAAAAAACACAAGAGACCAAAAGGTTGTATTTGTAGTTGCTTAATTTGAACAAATAAAAAAACTTAAAAAAGGCAGTGGCGTACTTTTTCTTCTCAATAATAATTAGCTGTGGTGCCCACTGAGACGCCACTGGACGTAATAATTATCTACTTAGGGCTAAATAAGCGCCTTATTACTTCAAACAACTAAACCAAATTTTAACCAAATCGGTTTAAGGATATTTATGACCGTTTTTTTTTTAAACTTCAATGCCCTGTATCTCAGAAACAAAGCAACTCCGGACATATGTTCACAGGAACTTTTTCGTATCACCCTCTGAAGTTTCGTACCGTAGTTAGGAAACACCCTGTATATTATTATAAAGTCAATTTTTTTATGAAAACCTTGTATACCTGATTAACTCTTCCTGCAATGGCGGTCAGTTTACATCTATAAAACAAACCGTCTTCTCTATATCTTGCAGCATAAATTTTTCCAATCTTCAGTGATTCGTTGACCTGTTTTAGAACTTGTTTATTTAAGGCTTCCTCAATTTGTTGTAACAGTTCGTTGCTTTTTTCGTCTGCGTTCTGCGCCCAGAAATGACCCGCATCAATTTGCTAAAAAGGAGTTTTGTCTTAAATTTTATTAAAATACATTAATCTGTTATTGCTGGTCTAAAAATGAGCCTTTTAGTATTGTGTCGACTTTTGCTTTTATTTCAAACCATCTTCAGGGCTTCTTCCTCGACTTAGAACTAAATGATAAAAAAAAGAAGGCACAGTGTGTGCATACCTGTGAATACAAATATTGCAGTCCTTAAAGATTGTTTAAAATAAAACGTCGCAAAAAAGAAAATTGTTTATATTATTGTTAAGGAGATCTAGAATGTATTAATGTATATTTACATTGGAGATAGTAAGCTGTATAAATAGAGTGTCCATAGTAGGTATGGGATTGTAAGTGACAGCAGAAAAGCAGTTTCGTTCTTCATAGCTAGCACTACTTGTCGTGGCAAAGCGTCCTTTAACTCCATTCTTTTCAGCGAATGCCCACGCCTTACGATGTCTAGAATAAAGAAATCATGTCATTGTCGCTATACAGGGTAATTCACGGTGGATAGAACATCGACTTGTTCGTCATAATTCATCGTTATTGCCAACAAGTCAACGGTCTAAAAATTTGTTTTTTTTTGTCCAAGTCAAATGTTCACTATATTATACAGTACAGTGTGTATCAGCCAAATGGAATAAATTCGATAATAAATACATGGGGGCGTGTCCGAAAAAACGCTCGGACACGTCGATTGGTAACGAGTGATTTTTAATTATTTTGCTCAAGGGAGGCCATGCATTTTAAAAGCATCATGGCCGTACTGCGTAGATAAGATGACATGATTGTTTTATGACATTTACGTCTTATTTGAATATGTGTATTTGTAAAGTTTAAAAATTGGAGAAATTTTGTAATTTTTGCAGTTATTTAAAGGTAGGTTACTATTGCTTTAACTAATATTTCTCCGGGGAGTCGTCTTTTGACTATTATAAAGTGCTATTTGCAGGATATGATTTAATTTTTTATTTTTCAGCGTATCAAGTTTTGGTGAAGCTTTGTTGCCGGATTGAAAGTTCTACAGTAAAAATGTTTAGTGAAGCACAAAAAATTTTTATTGTTGAAAGTTTGGTGTCTAGAAGTAGGAGGCGGCCATATAAAGTAGGCTTTCAAAGTAAGATAGCTCAGGATTTTATATTACATACCGTCAAAAAACATTATTTTAGGTTTTCAACGTGACAACGCTGCTCTCTTGCAAATTCGCCCTATGATTTAATCTACGCGCTACTGCTACACTATGTATACTGTGTCACAGCCGCCCTTAAGCAAAATAATTAATAATCACTCGTTATCTCTAGTTGCGCATATTTTTCAATAAAAACTTTTTATACAGGGTGTGTCATGTAACAGTGGTCAATACTAACTTTCTTATTTTAAATGCAACACCCTGCATATTATTCAATTTTTGGATTCTTCAGAAAATTCTAGACATATTTCAAATGAAAAGTTCGTCACATTACTTACGGTAATATTCTTAAGCTAAAATTTATTTTCAGCTGACGTTTTCTGATCATTTCATACACTTGGTTAGGAATCCTGCTGGGGGCGTTTGCCAACCTCTGAAAGCCATCTATGTTTACCGATATGGGATCTCCAGTGTTGTTTTTAAATTCTACATAGATCTTCCTAAAAACATAGAAAAAGAGATACAGACTGTGTTTTCTGACTGAAAGATGTCAATCCTTGGCACATTTTAAAAACAATAATTCACCAAGCCCAGCCATAATTAAAACATGTGAACATTTAAGCCTAAAATGAGATGAGGAATCACTGCATATTTAGGTATCAATTAAAGAACACGCAGTACATGACTAACAAATTTAAACACTGTGGTGTGCAAGTCATAACTTTTTAAGAGCCAAGAGCAAACCAATCAGTTTAATGTTTGGTTAATCGAAAGAAGGCCATAGTTAGCAATTCCTTGAATTTAATTTTAGTTTCTTAGACTAAGTGTAGATATGAATACCTCTAAAAAGAGAACCAGACATGAGGATGAGTGGAAGAAAAATAAATTAAAAGAGCGAAGAAATTCCACGCCAAAAAAACAACCTCCAACTGGTAAGAAGTGCGTCCTTTATACTACCGATTTCAATAATATTTAAAAATAGCTCATGTCATGTTATAAAAACGTATTGACTTTTTTTTTCTTTTAGGCAACATGTAAGTGCAAATTTGCATGTAAATCAATAAAGTTAGAATATCGCATTGAGTTATTTAAGCAAATTTATGAAATTGCAGACTACAATAAACAACAAAATTATCTACAACGACTTATTCATCCGCAGTTAATAAAACGAAGGCGTAATGGAAGGTACCTATGATCATCCAAGTGAAAGTAAAAGGAAACATTCGTTCAGTTACTTCATATTATTGCCTGGCGGTTCTGAGATAAGGTATGTCTTACATTTTTTTGTAACACTTTTGGCGTGACTCCAAGACGAATTCAACTTTTGGATGAGAAGATACTGGAGGGAAAAGTGGATATTTCAGACGCTCGTGGAGGTTCACGACGTACTCTGTCCAACACGAAATGGAGTAATAAAATAATAGAGCATATTAAAAGTTTTCCTAGCCTTGAAAGCCATTATGCCAGAGCAAAAACACCAAACAAGCGCTTTCTATCACCGGATTTAAATGTCTCTAGAATGTATCGAGCAGTTTTGAAAAAATATTGTTCCGAGTATTCCATCACAAAGCCACCAGTGACAAGACAGTGGTACGAGATTTTCATATCAAAATTTAACTTGGCGTGTTCCACTTGTGACAGCTTGGTCGTCAAAATTAAAGCAGGATATAAAAGCGCTATTACTGAACTAGAAACTCACCATAGAAGAGCAGAGTCTGCAACAAAAGCAATGTCAAGTGACACAAAAAATGCTCCATTATCTGATTTTTACGTAATTTCTTTTGATATGCAACAACAGATGTCTATACCTCAACTAACTCACTCGGAAATGTATTATGCGCAACAGCTCACTGTGTGTAATCTTGACATTCATGATTCTGAGAAAGGGAAGGGATTTATGTGCTTATGGTCGGAAGACTATGGCGGAAGAGCCCCTTTGGAAATATCTTCCTGTCTCTATACATACCTTACAAAAGAAACTAATACCCAAAAGAACAAACTGATATTATGGTCCGATAACTGCGGCGGACAAAATAAAAATCAGTACATCATCTCCATGTACCTTGTCCTATCGGCTAATAATGTATTTTCTGAAATAATTCACAAATTTTCTGTCAAAGGGCATACTTTCCTTAGTTGCGAGAGACTTTGCGATATAGAGAAGCGGAAAAAGTTTCTAAAGCTTACACATTAATGGATATTGTTTGTATTATCACCAGTACACCACCAAACAAACCTTTCACTTGTATGGTGCTTCAGAATTTCTATGACTTTAAAATCATAGCTCATCAGATGCTTGACACAAAAAAGGTAGGAATTTTATCTGCTGCGCAACTACGACTCACAGCTAATGCCTTTGGTAAAGTGATGGTGTCAAAAGGAACTAGCGATTTAGCATCGCTAGAATGGAGTCAAGGTACAAATGTACTCAAAAAAGAAGTTACGTTGGACAATTTTAGGAATATTCCGCTATCGAAAACCGACACATTTTGGTATTCCAGAAAAAAAGAAAGCAGATATTCAAAAACTGATGCCTTATCTTCCACCAGAAGCCAGAGAGTATTTTGAAGCGAAATTGGTAAATCCAGCACAACATTTCACTAAGGAACCTGGTGTTTAGAGTAAAAATAAAAGTGAAGTTTACAACGTTTTAACTTGCTATTCTGTTGGTTCTTACAAGGTTTTGCCACTGCGCACTACTTTGTTTACATTTTAATTTACTAAAAAACTAACAACTGTAATCCGTAAGTTCTCGGATAGAAATGATGTGGAATTTATACGCTAGGATTTTGAATCCTAGCACCGCCTCTGACTTTTCGCCATTTTCGACCAGAAGGAGACATATTTCACCCAACAAAGTATATATGGGGAGAAAGCTGAGAAAAATTGCTACATGATGGACGATATTTCGCGGAAAATCGGCGTTATTAGGGTACTTTCGAATGGTCAAATTTCACATTGAGATATTTGTTCGGTTGTGGGTAGGTAGGGCCTTATACTTATATATGGGAACATTTTTCACAAGCTCGGAATTGCACGAAAACTTAGGTACGTAGCAAGTCGGCCACGTAGAAGTGGGAAATGGCATCAGAATCGTTGTAAAAGTTGGAAAAAAGGAGACATATTTCACCCAACAATCCCACTTTTTCTTTACAATTTTAACTAAAACATAAATAAAGCGTATTCAATTATCTTACGAGCTTCCATCAAAACCAATATGAATATCAGTTTTGTCATCTTCACGTCCTTGTATCATTTTTTTAATTTGTCTCACATAAACTTGCCCAGGTTGTTGTGGATCCAATCCTAAAAAAAAATCCAAAAAGGACAATAAAATATCCCTTGACCATATAAATCTAATACATTACCGCTGAAATAAACAGTACTAAATGGATCTCGTCCGCCAACAGTTTTGACAGCTTCTCGTTCAACTGCCTGATTCATTTCTGGAGCTTTTATAAAATAATTTGGATAGAACGCTCCGGCCATTACAACCTAGAATGAAAAATTAGTTCTAGCGAATAAATTAATAGTCACATGCATTTAAACAACGCTACAACAGTTTGTGAAAGAAAAGTTTAAACATGTTAATCTCTCAGAAAATTGCACAGTATAAGCTGAAGAAAAGCATTGCGATTGCGTGGTAAATCCACTATAAGCTCGTGATGGCATAACGTCTGTTTAGTATGTCAAAATAGTTGTATACTTAATAACGTGATAATATTTCAGGGTGTGATTCATCAGGTCATTTTCACCCTCAATCATAAAAAGTGGAACAACTCTAAATTTTTATAATTGTCACATAATAAAATAATAATAAGCTTATGTTAAATAATTACAATATAATATTAACATGATATTCTTGAATAAACTTATTTATAAATTCCCCAGAAGCAAATCTTATTTATTTCAAAGTATTTAAAATTATAAATATTTAAGAATATTTCTATAAAAAGTTGCAAGTATTACTTCTAATTTTTTAACCAAAGTTCCGTTTATTCCTCCCCAACCTAAAATTCCGTAATTTAAATGAGTTTTAACTAATGCATATTACATAGTATAATATTCCTAGATGTCTTATATCCAGAAACTTTTTACTGCTTTTAAAAATTGGTAATAAACTTTTAAAAATTATTCCTAAATATTTCATATGATTAACTTTTAAAATTTGAATGTCATCGCTTATATTGATGCTATTTATATTTTGTGGTGCATTATTTAGGTTTAAAGTAAATGGAAGATAATTTGTTTTATTAAAATGAATTGTTAATAAATTAGTATCAAACTAATTTTTCATAATTTTAAAATCTTTTTTAATTTTCTTATTTAAATTGTCCCAATTTGTATCGCTATAAAAAATAGCAGTATCATCTGCAAAACTATGAATTTTCCCATCGCAATTTATACTAAATAAATAATTATTATTAATATTAAAAAACATTGGTCCTAAAATTGTCCCTTGAGGAACACCATATTTAAATACTTTTGAATAGCTTTCTTCTTTATCTATTTTAACATAAATTGGCCTATCTTTAAGATAGTTTTTAATTAATTCTAATTGCTTTCCTCTAAATTCAATATTTTCAATTTTTTTAATAGTAAATTATGGCTAACCGTATCAGAGGCTTTTGCTAAATCCAAAAAATACTAATACAAGGTGTTTTATTATCTAATGCATTATATATTTGTTCTGTTAGATTGCAAATAGCATCTTGCGTCGATTTATTTTTTTGAACCCCAAATTGTTTTTTAGAAATAAAATTTATTTTTTCTAAATAATTTTCAATTCGCATTTTTAAAATTTTTTCAAAAACATTAGCTAATGAAGATATTAATGTTATAGGCCTATAATTACTAATTTTACTTGAATCTCCATTTTTAAAAATAGGTTTTATTACCATCTGATTCTATAAGGCCGTATTTGGCTAACACAGTTAGCGCTACAATACTAAATTGATTGCTTAAATCAGATGGCTAGGAAATAATTTCCTAATTACTATATTATATTTATTCTACTCCATCTGACAAGTAAGGATTTTTAAAGATTTTTAGGTTTTATTACACCAATTTTGAAAGCTTCTGGATATATACTTGTTTTAAAAATTTTATTTATAAGAAAAGGTAGTGGCCTAGAAATAGTAATTTTAATAGATTTTAGTATTTCTGTGGTTATACCATCGACACTAGGAGATTTTTTTAATTTTAAACTATCAATTATATTTTCAACTTCCTGATGATTAGTTTCTTCTAAATAAAATGAGTCAATATTGTTTATTTTCTTATTTAAAAATGTGATTTTACATTTATTGATTTTATTTGCTAGATTTTCACTAACTGTAAAAAAATAGTCAATAAAGTTATTAGCTATACGTTCCTTGTCCGTAATTGACTCATTCTCAATTTTAATTTCGCTTATACTTTTGTTTTTGATTTTTATTACATACTTTTTAATGGTTTTCCACATTAGAATTTTGGTATTTATCAATTTCATGTTTATAAAAATTAGTTTTTGTCTCTTTAATTAGTTTAGTTCATTTATTTTTATAAATTTTATATTTATATAATAAAAATCAATCATTTTTATTTTTCTGTAATTTTTTATAGAGCTCGTTTTTTTGTCTTAATAGAATTTAGTAAGCCACTAGTAATCCATTATTTTTTCTTTTTATTTTAATCTGAGTTGTACATGTCTGTACATTGTTTTGAATTTCTTTTATTAAATCATACGATAAGTCATTTATTTTAGAATAGGAATAGAAATTTGCCCAATCTGTTTTTGCCATATTTTCTTTTAATTTATAATAATTAACATATTTTTTATACGTTAACAAGGGTAATCTATTATCAATGTCTGTCCCATTCATAAATCAGGCAATAAAAATGACGTTGAGAACTACCGACCAATCAGTATTCTTTCGGCTATACCTAAACTATTTGAGCACTGCATTGAAACTGTTCTAACCAATGCCTTCCAGCAAATAGTGGTGAGTAATCAGCATGGATTAACCTCTGGTCGCTCTGTTGATACAAATTTGCTTCTTTCTATTAATCGAATCAATAATGTTTTTGATAAGGGTGCTGAGATCCACGCTATCTATACAAGCTTTAGCAAGGCTTTCGACAAGGTGAATCCTACCATTCTGCTTTCTAAGCTGTCCAATTACGGGATTACCGGCATATTACTCTCTTGGCAGCAATTATACCTCTCTGATAGAGAGCAACAGGTTAAGATCAACGATTATCTATCGAAGCCATTTAAAGTTACCTCGAGAGTTCCCCAGGCATCTCATCTGGGGCCGCTCTTATTTAATCTTTTTATTAATGATTTGGGTAGTATGTTGACCTCTGACCACTTACTATTTGCCGACGATTTGAAAATTTTCACCCAAGTAACATCTCCTCAAGATGTCATCTCGTTGCAAAACGATATTAGAAATGTGTTTTCCTGGTGTCAACTCAATGGCATGTTACTGAATATCGATAAATGTTGCTTTATGAGGTTCAGCAGATCGAGAAAATTGTTTCCTCATCAGTATGTCATCAATAATGTTGCTTTAAAGACGTTACTGGTTAAAGATCTTGGCGTGTACTTGGATACACAGTTAACATTTTCTGAACACTTTGATAAAATAACGTCTAAGACGAACAGGATGCTGGGGTTTGTTAAGAGATCGTGTAGGGACTTCAAAAATGTAACAGCTGTAAAAACATTATATATTTCCTTTGTCTTGAAGTGCTCAAGCATAGTTTGGTCGCCGTACTATGATTTCATATCAATAGGCTGGCAAATATTCAGAAAAAGTTCATTAAGTTTTCCAGACATATTCTTTTAAACTCTGGAATCAATTTAACCGACGACCAGGCTATGACTTATCTAAATCTGACAACGCTTTTCCGCCGAAGGGAGTACTACGACGGCTGCTTTGCCTTCAAAGTATTGAATAATATTATTAAGAGCCCTGAATGTTTGGAAACTTTATACATTCATGTTCCTAGTTATCAGACTCGTAACGAATTATCTGGCACATAGTCCTATCAACAGGATGTCGACAAATGTCAATAAATTTTATGGTTCCTTACATTTCTTTAATCAGTCTGATGATAACTTTAAAATTCTTGCCAAAAGGGCTATCCTAGGTTAGCTAAGTTTATTTAATTTTGTAATTTGTTAAATGTTCTATATCTTGAAAATGTTGTTACGTAAATGAATAAATAAATAAATAAATAATTTAAATATTAATCATAGAACGACCCAGCATGATGTCATCCATTGACCTAACATCGACCTACGACAAAACAGCAATTTTCCAGTTGCATGCAGATTTCTACTTGCGCTAGTATATTACCAACAAATTTCGGTGACGGATTTTACAGTTAAACCGACATGTCGCCAGTGAGAAGAGTATCTTAAAATGATTCCTAAACTGTAATTTAATTTTTAGTCATTGATTGACACATTTCTTAATAATGCGTATGACGTAATATTTTAATACTAAAGTAAAGTACTTCCTAACATATTTCGTTTGGCTTAATGATTGCAATAAAACCCCTCATAAACTCGGCATTCGTTTTCGCAGAGACGTACTAACCCACATTTATTTTGAATGCCACTTTATAATAACAATAGATAGGTACATTACTTGATTTGTTATCAAAATTAATAAACTGTCTAATTAAGGCTTTTTAGAAACAACTTAATTACAAGGATATTTCTTAAAACTTTTTAGTTATAGGTACCTGTTTATATAGCTTATATAAATAGTAAACATAATATTCGAAATATACTAGTACCTATCTATTTTACTTTTAAACAGTGTGCAAAAAGTTAATATTAAAAGTATGTGGAGACCTTGGGAATCTTTAGCTAATGCGATATCTAGCTACCCTAAACATTCCAGGAAGCATTTATCTTCTGACGCCAAAGTGATCGTGAAAAATGTATGTGAATCGTTATTTGCAAAAAATATAAAGGATTCAAGTCTGGACTATCATGAAGATACCAACGCCGCTCTTTTTGAAAGCTGGTTTAAAGACAGCTTGCTTTCAAATGTACCAGAACACAGTGTTATTGTGATGGGCAATGCAAGCTACCACAGCCGGCAACTGGAAAAAGTACCGAATGCATCGAGCACAAAATCCGCAATAAAGGCATTCACGGTAAAAAATGATTTGTACTTCGAGGTAACGTATAGTAAAAAACAGCTGTTAGAAGTGTTAAAGGCATTTAGTATTAAAAAAAGAGTAGGTGTGTGATAAAATGGCGAAAGAAATGGGTCACACTGTGTTGCGACTGCCACCCATTATTCCATTTTTAACCCTATTGAACACATGTGGCATTAAATTAAATCGAAAATCAGAACCGAAAATAGCACACCTACTTGGCAGTGTAAGAGCTAATAAAGAAAGTTTTCGGTGAAATTCCAGATGAAACTTGGAAAAATTCGGTTAACCATGTCTTAAAAATTGAAGACTCCTATGTAACTACACAACAAAACGAAATACATCGTCTTATTATAAATGTGGATGATAGTAATAGCGAGACTGAATTAGGAATAGATTAAAACGTTTTATAATTACAATTAAACCTTCTGTGTATATATGTAAATATATTTTTTTTAAGTAGGTATATTAATTGGTATTATTACTTTTACTTAAATGCGTGCGAAAAGTTGCCCTTTTCCGCACGCAAACTTTTCACACTTGTTTTGTACTTATAATAAATTAATATACATATAATACAAGTAATGGTAAAAATAAACATAATAAACATTGGGGAAAGGGAAAAGAAAGTCAAAAAGTCTTTTTCCACTTATCTTTTCAAGCCTCTTAATTAAATTATCTAATGTAGGCACGCTTGTTCCTCGTATAACTTGTAAATTTTACGCCGTATTATATCTTTTTTTTTTTTTCATCTACCTTCGAGAAAATGTCAGTAGGTATCGTTTTTTTTCCTCGCTAAAATGGGATTATTCACAATTTTCCATACAGTTGATGTTGGAATTTTTGTTAATGTGACCATTTCTTCTAACGCTGCTTGCTTGCTGACCGCACGTTCAATGAGGGTTGAATAAACATTGTTTATAACTTCCTTAGTTTCCACAGAAAAGTGTTTTCTGCGGGGTTATCTCCTGAGATACATTGGGCTGATAAAGCCGTGGAGAAAGACTTTTTGGACTTTCTTTTCCCTTTCCCCTATATTTCAACTCCACTTCGAGAATGGACTATTTCTTTAAAATAATAAACATTGCTACTATAAGGTATTACTATGGCTTTTCATTTAACTACAAAATCCGTTCCTGTGCCAAGCAGTACCCCTTATTTCATCTCATTTCAGTAATATAAACAGTGATGCCAGCTGGGGCCAGGTAGATTTCGCTGGTTGGCACGCTCATCGACAGTTTTATATGGGTAATTTTACTAAGAAATTCTTTAAAAACGTAGGTTTGGCAATCGAACAGGTAACGGGGTTTCTTTTTCTTTCCCGTGTTTACAATATAATAAAACTATTATTGCAGTTATTAGGTCAAACGAAATATGTTCGGATAGACTTTAACCTGACTATGAACATCGACTTTTTTTAAAACTATTAAAACTATATTTTAAAAAGTATTTCATAAATAAATACAAAGTAAAATATTGGACGATTGCACTGATGTGGATGGAGTCTTGCAGATATTCTTCGATGCCATTAAAAAGTATGTTCTCAAACGAAAAAAAAAAAAAAACAAGAAATATCCGAAACGGTACACAAAAGAGTTCTGCAAAGAAAAACAGAGCATATCAAAAATATAAGTCCTTAAATTCCATCAGAAACTATGTCTATTACTCTAGGCTCGCAAGGGGGCTAAATGCTTGATAGAGATTAGCTACCTTCTGTATGTTTCTTACACTAAGCGCATGACAGCAAACATAAAATATTTTTAGTTATTTGTAAACTCTTTAAAGGTATTCCTAGAGTCATGGAATTTAATAACGAAACTACGAGAACTCCAAGAAAAATTGCAGACCAATGCGAGAGCTGCTATAAGTTCTACCCAAAACAACAACTTGATCATCTGCCTTCGTCTGAATGTCGGATTGCTACTCTGGTATCTAACACCTTTACACCTTGTGAGATTCACAATAAACTAATTCAATTCAATTTCATTTATTGTATATAATTTCAAGATATGAAACATTACAACGTCAAAAATCTATAATATATAAGGTACGGTACTTGGAATCTTAACTTAATCATAACTAACCTGAACATAACACATTCATAGCCCGTCCTCACATATACACCAACATTCCTACGCTAATGCATACTGTAACTAAGGAAGTATATATACATGACAATGAAGATAAATATATAAGTAACAATTATATAAATAAATAAAATAAAAATAAAATATAATAAATAAAGATTAGGTCTTCCTCTCCAACGTCCTCAACTTGTTATACAAACCAAAACTTAACCTTTGGCAAGCTAATTAATTTAAGCAACCTCATAAAATTCTATAAAACGTATTGGATATTAGGTGCTTTTTTAGCTTATTCCGAAAAATGCCCAGCTCTAGAGTTGCCTTTATTTCATTTAGCAGGGTATCAAAAATTTTAATACAATTGAAGTATGAACACTTTCGTAAAAAGTTGTTTTGTGGATTGGTACACAAAGATCGTCATTTTCCCGTGATACTATCAGTGCTTTCGGACATATTACAAAATAACGCTTAAAATAAAAAATCAAGCCATTGGGAACTAAGAAAACTATAATAAAATAAGATCTTTTTACTGAGAATCAATAATTAAAAACCAAATAAAACAACGGCAGTCTACCTCCACAATATGTATTTCAATGTTTATATCCTACATGTTTCGGACATAGAAATGTCCATCATCAGGGATACTAAAAGAAATTTACAATGTGAGTTAAAAGTTTTAAGTAAATTGAGAGGACTTACCAGTAGTCGATTATGACAGCTCTATCTTGCATAAGCAAAGATCAAAATTATGTTAAAGTTGAAATTATAGGTTCTAATGAATGTTCAAGACTGAATGAGATGTGATATTTGAAATTTTGGTCAAGGTATCTTTGAAGAAGGGGATTCCCAGTCTGCAGCCACTGAGACAGGTGGTGAAGCAATTATGTGGCTATCAGTGGCTGCAGACTGGGAATCCCCTTCTTCAAAGATACCTTGACCAAAATTTCAAATATCACATCTCATTCAGTCTTGAACATTCATTAGAACCTACAATTTCAATTTTAACATAATTTTGATCTTCGCTTATGCAATTTAGAGCTGTCGTAATCGACTACTGGTAAGTCCTCTCAATTTACTTAAAAATTTTAACTCACATTGTAAATTTCTTTTAGTATCCCTGATGATGGACATTTCTATGTCCGAAACATGTAGGATATAAACATTGAAATACATATTGTGGAGGTAGACTGCCGTTGTTTTATTTGATTATATCAACTCCTGTAATGGACTACTTCTTCAAATATAATTAAAAAGTTTATCAAGTGTTCACCTTGTACATCGAGAATTATGGTACCTTTAAAACGGTAGGCTTCTCCATATCAGACAAATGAATTTTTCCGGGCCCCATGGTCTCCTTAATCTGTAACCTATCCAGCCGCTCTTTTATTTCCGTAATGAGCAAATTCCATTCTCTCAGTCCCTTCAAGCTTACGAAATTTCTCGTGCACCATTCCAATTCCTTCCTGTGATTTTCAAAGGCATTTTCTCGTTTTAAATTCTTCCACACCTATAACAAATACATTAGATAATAAAAAAATACGTAAAAATATTGTAAAAAACCTGTTACTGCAAATTTATTCATTCATAATGATAATATCAACAGCTTATGTCAATTACAGATATAGTTATGTCCACAGAGATAAAATACGATATAGTACGAAATGTCACTCATCAGTGTCTACAATTCCTACAATAGAGATTATATACATGGAAGGTTGCACCACAGTTAAAATTAGGATTAAAGAAAAATGTGAATCATTAGAGTTAAAATGCAACTAAAGTTATTTGATTTAAAATAGATAGAACGCAATAAAAATATAGAAACAGAAAAGGTAAAATAACTTAACAATACCAACAAATATAAATAATTATTGCATGGGTTTTATATTTGAATGGTAAGAACGAACAAAACAAAATGTCAAACAATAACAGTGATTTTAAAATATTAAAACGATAGAACTCCAGGTTTGGCCTTCAAATTTTCCATTCAACTTACTGGTCCATTCATTATTCAAGCCTACGATTCTAAAACTAAACTTTCATAAAACAAACATTGAGCAGTGGGCGGAAATGTTACGCATTGGTTTCATTTCAAATTTCCCGCGTTATTATTTAAATTTGCCGCGGAATTGTCAACCTTGCTATTCCACATAATAGGTGGCTAGGAAACAAGAAGAACGACTTCCGGAGAGAGAGAAATAGAGATCCGGCTCGAAGGACCAAAAATGTTACTCATTGCCGCCAAATACGGTCAATTGTACCGCCAAATACGGTATAATCGAAGGACCAGGAATAAATCCAATTTACTCCAAAAAAAATCGAAATTATAAAATCGCTTGCCAACCAAACTAAAGTTTCCACCTACAAAGTTAGTGCTATTATCACTGTACATATCTGTACACTTACCACGTCTAGCTATAAATCGTCGGAAAGCAGCTAGGAATGCCTCAGCAGACAAATTAGACACAAGCTCTAAATGTACAGCCTTGGCTGCTGCACAAACAAATACACAAACATAGGATTTCACTGTCCGAACAAGCAGGTTAATCAGGAAATGCTTAATTTTATAAACAATATTGAAAATTCCAATTTGTTACAGCAGATTATATCAACATTCAGCGCAACGTTCAGTGAAGTTGTAGAGAAAAACACGCCAAAGTACAGTACTCAACGTCATACCATGTCATACGCATGAGCTGCCTCCATTTATTATTCATCTAATAAAGAAAAAAAGACGTATGTATAGAGAATACTTACAGAGCCAAGAGAGAGATAAATAACTTTAGCAAAAATATCAAATTTCTAATTCAGCAATTTAAAAATTACCAGTGGACAAAAGAGGCCGAAACTATTGGACTGAAATTAAAAAGCTCTCTAGATATAAAATCGCGAATCGCGCACCTCCAACACTAGGAAATGGAGAAAGAAGCTACGAGACTGATGTAGAGAAGACAAATTTATTTGCTGACCATTTCAAAGGGGCCTTTATACCAGAGGAAAATATCAATTTTGATGAACATCACAACCGGGTTGTTCAAAATTGGGCTCAGACATATTTTACCCAAAATCCACCAACAGAGGATATAAACATTGATGAAAACGAATATCTCGAGATAATTGGCAAAGGAAAAATACCGCCCCCGGCATCGACGCCGTCCCAAAAAAGATCCTAAAACAGCTGCATCCTGATATCCACAGATGTATCATTGAAATTTATAACTTCTGTCTTAAGCAAGGATACTTTCTACAGGAATGGAAGAAAGGCATACTTGTGGCTATCCCAAAGCCAAATACCAACCTATCAATCCCGTCTAATTATCGACCCATCACGCTTCTTCCAGTATTAGGTAAGAACTTGGAAATCACCTTCAGGAACAGATTGGAAATGTCATACCTGGTAATTAGTTTGGCTTTAAAAACAGGAATTCCACTATTTACCCACTGGTAATACTGAAGAACAATGTGGAGATGAGCCGGATTAATAAATAGAAGTCCATGGCTCTCTTTATGGATATAAACAAAGCATTTGGCATGTGGGGCTCCTCTATAAATTACATCTTAGCAACTGTTCAAAACAACTTGTCCACCTTTTAAAAAATTGGCTGAATGACCGACGGCTTGTTGTCCGTGTGAATAATTCCAGGTCCGAAGAGTTCATTCCGCAACAGGGCTTACCACAAGGGGCACCTCTCTCCACTTCTCTACAGTATTTATTGCTCAGACATCTACAACTATCCTTACAATGACCAGCGGTATTTTTCACCCACAGCATATATTTTAAAATATGTAGATGATACGGCCCTCCTTTCTCATGAAGCGAGACATACGATTACAGGAGCTATTAGACGAAACGATTACCTGGTTTAATAAATGAAAGTTAAAGCCTAATCCTGCTAAGTCACAATATACTATTTTTAACCATAATAATAACCACAATCGACAACGATCGCTATGTTTAATCAACAAATACACCCAGTTGCTAATGCAAAATACTTAGGAATGATCATAGACAATAAAATTAATTTTTATGGTCATACTGCAATTGTAAAAAAATCAATCATAAGCAGAGCTACGCATTCCTCAAGTCTTACCCATAAAACTCGAGGGATTTCCAGAACTACTGCAACTTATCTGCAGGCCAATAATCCTATATGGCCATCAACTTCTGCTTACATGTAAGTCACCTGCACTAAGAAACGTAAAAGTCGGAGAAACTAACCCCAACGATCCCATCCACAATCCCCCAAATCAACTACTATACGAGCTCTGTAACGTGCAGCCCAACGAAGAAAGAGTGATTGAACTATCAAGAATCTTTGCAAAAAAACAACATAACCTAAATATTATCCAACCCTACTGTCTTCAGCGTGTTCCCACCTATAATCCACGAAATGTCGAACACGTAATACTACATTGGAACAACTATTGAGCTATTATACCCTATGAATTAGATTTTAACATTTTAACCTGTCAATTTTTATTTTTTTAACTGTTATGTACAAACTAAGATTCTATGTTTTATTGATTTTTTTACATTTTTGCATTTTTTACAATATTAGTATACAATTTATATGATATATTCTAAGGCTGAAGGACCCCGGTCTATGGTCATTTAAATTGTATGATTATGATTTAATAAAGAACGTTAAGTAAGTAAGTAAAACGATAGTAAAACGACAGAAGTTACATATATAAGTGTTTTGCCGTAGTCTGCCATCAATAATTTGCTTAAATTTTTTAAAATTAATCATATCTGCGGCGTACAATTTAAAAACTGAACACATTCTAAATATTGGAGTTTTTATACAAATTAGTTCTAGGAAATGCCAAGTAAAAGGTGTTAGAATTACGAGAATTTATTCTATTAATCGCAAATGGTAGCTGACCAAGAAAAGGTCGACTTTTTAGGAAAAAAAGCCATGCTAGCCTGAAGTTATTTTGCCCGAGACTTTTCTGAATAACCGTTCGAAAATAATAACCTCAAATAGTTTAGAGATCGCACATGAAATGCTTATGGGACGATAATTTGTTATATCTTGTCTGGAACCAGACTTGTGAACATAGGTATAACTTTTCTGGTTTTCTATTTACCAGGGTACGCGGACGTTTTTAGAATAAGGTTAAACAACAGTTGATGAGACAGCTCTAAATATTCACTGCAACCCTTCAGGATATACGCAGGTACTCCATTAAGACCTATAGCCCTGTTTCCCTTAATTCGCCTGACAGCTGTTTCAATTTCAACCCTGCTTATTAAATCGTCGCAGAAGTGCGATCTTTCCGCAAATTTAACGCAGGGTTAGGTCATGGTCATCAATTAAAACTGACCTAAAGAATTCAGCAAAGCCGTTGGCAATATTTTGTGGCCCAGCATATAGATTGTCATCCAAAGTTATTTCCAATTGGAATATCTCCAGTGAAAAAAGATATAAAATGATCAATTCATCAACTATATACCGGGTGTCCTAGGAAGGTGGCTCGCCCCTATAACTCTTTTGTTTTTAAAGATAATGGAATGAATTGGGAGGATTCGTATGCGATATAAAACTGCATTTTTTGACGGGTGATTCAATTTTATAGATTTTCCGGTTTTACCGGAAGTGACATAAACTTTCGATTGTTCAATGAGACACCTGGTATATTTTTACTTTCTTTGAATCCATATGATATTCTAAATATAACCATGTGTCACTTGTCACTTTTTGTCATAAAACAAATAAATAAATAAATAAAAGAAAAGAGAACTAAAAATCTACATCCACATATCTATTAATATTTAGGGTTGCAGATGTTCAAAGTGACCTCCATCTTGTTGCTGACATAGTCGTACTTTTTCTACTATCGCTCTTGAAACGTTTCTTAACTACTGTGGTGTAATTCTATGAATAGCTGCCCTTACTTTCTCCTCTAATTCATTCCGTGTGGCAGGAGGTACATCATAAACCTCGTTTTTCATAAAAAGAAATCTAGAGGCGTAAGGTCAGGTGACCTAAAAAGATTGAAAAAGGAATAAGTCTTAGTAAAGGTATAAATTAAAAATAATTCTGTTTTACCTAGCCGGCCAACTAACTGGACCTTTATTTCCAATCCAGTTTTCGTTGTATGATTCGCTCAAATAGTCTGTAACTGCCCTCATGTTGTGTGGTGGGGCACCATCTTGTTGGTAAAATAGTCCCACTCGATTTACTAATGGTATCTCATCCAAGAACTGCTCAATTTCTTGCGTGAGGAAACCTAGATATCTCGCCCCTGTTAGCGAACCGTCAAAGAATATAGGGCCTAAAATTCTGTCCCCTAAAATCCCAACCCAACAGTTAAAACCAAACCGTTCTTGAAAATTTCCCTCCCGCATCAAGTGTAAATTTTCGTGGGACCATTATCGCTTATTATTTCTGTTGAAATGTCCCAACTTAGTGAAACGGCTTTCGTCAGTATAAAGAATTTTATATGGAAATGTATTATCCTCCAAAATTTTCCTAAGAACCAATTGCAATACTCAGGTCTCCTTTCATTATCGTTTGGGTACAGGTGCTGATGTAGTTGGTATTTATGTTTATTTAAAATATTGCCGGCAGAAGACTTACAAATGCCACATTCTAGCGCGATCTCCCTGAGTGACGCATTTATATTCACTTGCACGTATGCCAGAACATTTATTTCTATTTCCACTCACAATAATTGGATCGTTTTCATTATTCTCAGGCTCATTTTGCATTTTCTGAACCAGTTTTGGATAATAATGCCGGGTTGGGTGACGGCGTTTAGGATATCTCTGTGCAGCATCGGTTGCCCACACTCTCTAAAAACTAATAACAACTTTTTCGCTCCTTGTATAATTATTATTATTTTCCATGATTTTTAAACAATAACGTACACAATAATTACCTAATTTACTTTTGCAGAAGCGAAGTTCCATAAGATGTTGACTTGTCAGTTTTTTACAAGACATCTTAACGTTTTCGTTTTTATCAGTTGTGTTGGTCACAGGCTACTCGATTAAATCTTATTTTATTGTCAAAAGACGCTTTATTTTAGAAAAGTCGTACATAACCTAACAATTCTACAGTTTTCTAAAGGCAGGTTGTTTAAAACCTAATAGTGTGTGGTATCAAATTAATCGCAATAAAATGCTCTTTTTTCCTAACCCGATGAGCCACCATATTGTTATTTGAAAAAAATGAGTAATACAGGTTTCAAAATTTAATTTGACACAACAGATATGTTTTGACCGAAAACAGTTGTATTTTGCCAAAGATGTTAGGACTGAAATCAGTGATTTTAACGTATCCATAACCTTCTAGATTAAAAAATGAAATTAAAAAAAAAATAAAAAATGGTTACAAAAAGTGACACATGGTTGTATTTAGAATATCATATGAATTAAAAGAAAGTAAAAATATACCAGGTGTCTTATTGAAAAATCGAAAGTTTGTCACTTTCGGTAAAACCGGAAGTTTTATAAAGTTGAATCACCCGTCAAAAAATGCAGTTTTATGTCGCATACGAATCCTCCAAATTTCATTCCATTATCTTTAAAAAACAAAAGAGTTATAGGGGCGAGTTACCTTCCGTGGACACCCGGTATATATAGACTGGTAATAAAAGATAACACTCTTTATAATGAAAAGGTAGAAATCTAAGATTAGAATATTTAAAAATACATTTTCACTTACCGTATACAGATTTAAGAGAGCAATAAGATCACTGCAGGATCCATCAGCCCAGAGGAGAACTTTCTTGTAAGCTTCCAGTCTTTTTTGAAATGGCACAGAAAAAATGTTCTGGATCGAACAACCAGCAGCTAAAAATTATTTTTCAATGTAAAACCATTAATGACTTATATGGGTCATTACCAATAACAACTGTTTCCTCCAAGCAACTGAAAAGTTGTCCCAATAAAATCATTTTTGATAAATGGACGTCTACAGGAAGGCTAGCCATAATTTGACCCATGTATGTTAAGTCGCCATCGGCGTTTGATATTATTCCTCCGCGAGTCTTTAACAAACCACCAATCTAAAAAAACACAAATGAATTTAGCCGACTATCTTTAAAAATGGATAACTAATAACACACTTCTTTTAACTGCCATATAGTTGTCTCGATATTTCTAAGATTTGGAGGTTTCAGGGCCAAAGCCAATATTTGGGCGGGAGTCTCGTTCAGCTCTAACATTTTCGCCTGTAAAACTATTCTCTCCAATGGGGCTCTCAGAATCTCTGGTAAGCTCATTTTCTCCATTTCTTCCTATAAAAATAAACAAGTTAAATCAATAAATATATTTTAAAAATACAATTTAAAATAGCATTAAACTTAATAACTTGCCATATAAAATTGTTTGGAGACCAGTCTGTAAACCCTGCCGTTACAAGTTCTTCCTACTCTACCAGCCCTTTGATCGCAGTTCACGTGTGAAGCCCACTCCAATCTTAAGCTCATGTATTTTGTCACTGGATCTACAGTCATTACTTTAGTTTGGCAAAAGTCGATTACTATAATTAATAAATCAAAATAAGTCACTTTTAAGTTATTAATAATGTAATTCAAAAACAAAAATGGCATTATTAATGGTCGTTGTATATTATTATATATCACAAAAAGGACAAACTTCACTTACCGTAACAGGAGTCTGGAACTGTAACGGAACTCTCTGCGATATTTGTCGACAATATGATTTTTCTCCAATTTTTCCTGGGTGGCTTAAATGCTTGGGCCTGTTCGTCATTAGGCAATGAAGAGTGTAGAGGAATTATGTCCCATTGTAGACCCTTATTAAGACGTTCTTCGTCGTTCTTCCTATTAAAATTCAAATAAAAATAGTTATACATAAGTAACATGATATTTAAGTCATATGTTTACTATTTCTTCAATTTGTTTTTGTTTATGCAGTTCTTGTCAGTTTAGTTGCACGTCGAATATGTATTTTTTTATAGGCAATAAGGGTCGCCAACCTACAATGTTGCTAAGCATCTCATGTTACAGACTTGGATTATTTTTTGGCATATTGTAGAACTTATGCAGGTACCTTGTTACGAAACCCCACCTGTCGTTAAGATCTTTCATACAGGGTTCACCATTTAAAACGAAACAGGCTAAATATCTGATTCCACGTTAACTTTTAAGGAAATCGCTCGTACACGTAATTAGATTTGTCAAGGGGGCGATATTTTGTTACCATTTTTAACACTGCAACTTGAACCCTCTAGGGAGGGTGGGACCAACCCTTACTATTTCAAATGGAACAAGGGATAACTCTTTTAAAAGGGCATTTAATTATCTTTCAAATGTTCATTCGTTAAATTCGGACAGATAGTTTCAGAGATAATTATCCAATTGTGTAATGTTTTTTTTCTAATCTATTATTTGAATAACAATAATACTAATGATTAAATGTAATACAAAACTAACAGAATTATTTAGACAGATGTTGAAAATGACCACCACCGACTTTCATGCAATGATAAAGGTGTGATTCAAAATTTTCACGAACTGCCTGTAACATTTCTGGTGTTATTAGTCAGCATTCTTGTACAATTCGTTCCCTTAGATCTTCTAAATCGTTAAGCTTTGTTGCATAAACTTTTGTCTTAAGATGTCCCCATAAGAAAAAGTCGAGTGGCGTCAGATCTGGAGACCTAGCTGGCCACTCAATGGGCCCCCTCCGGCCGATCCATCTTCCTGGAAATGTCTGATCCAAGTACTCTCTTACCCGTACATAATAATGCGGAGGAGCCCCATCCTGTTGGAAAATAACTTTCTGTCCTAAAATATTTTCATCTTCCTGTGTTACTCTTATAATAATAGGATTTACTGTATTTTGTAATAAATCATGGTAAACTTCTCCAGTCTAGTTTCCATTGATGAAAATGGGACCAATAATATAGTTGCCAAGAATACCCGCCCATAAATTTAATTTCTCAGGTCTTTGAGTATGATGTTCTCTGTAAAGATGAGGCTTTTCATCGGACCAATACCTGCAATTATGTTTATTAACTGCCCCGGCAAGAGTAAATCTAGATTCATCTGAGATACAGATATTGTAGACAATAATGCGATTTTCTAATATGCGATTTAACATAAGTTCGCAAAATTCTATCCGGCGATCATAGTCATCAATCGAGGATAATACTTTGCAAGTTTTAATATTCTGTGAACTGAAGTTTCAGACACCCCAGATCCTTCTGACAATGATGTTATGCTATTAAATTGAGTACGGTCGGCTTCTAAAAGTCCAAGAACCCCTACTTGCATATACCTTCATTGGTTATCCGGACACGATTGTGTTTTTTATTCTGCACCGAGCCAGTTTCATCAAATTTTTTGACAAGTTCCATCACGTATTTGGCCTGAACATTCTTGTCAGGAAACTGCGCGTTGAAAATTCTAGCAGCAGCTCTAGCGCAATCATTGTTACGATAATATAGTTTTAGCAGTTCTTTTCTTTCTTCTAAAGAGTAAACCATTTTTAATCACAGTATCTCACAGTCTCAAACACAACTTACACTAAGTCAAGACTGAAAATGTTCAAAAATAACAAATACTTTTTGTTCTCGTATCAAAACACACAAAACAAAAAATGCACATGCACAAAAAATTTGTTTTCCTTACGATGCAGTGGCGGCGCTGGACCTCTTTTTTTGTTAAGAGACTCCCGACGGAGAAGGATTTAAAAAGCACATTTTAACTAATTTTAATCATTATGTCTAAAACTATCTGACCTAATTTCACGAATGAGATGTCATTTGAAAGAGAAATAAATGTCCTTTTAAAAGAGGTATCACTCGATCTCTTGTCCCATTTGAAATAGTAAGGGTTGGTCCCACCCTCCCTAGAGGGTTCAAGTTGCAGTGTTAAAAATGGTAACAAAAAACTTCCCCCTTGACAAATCTAATTACGTGTACGAGCGATTGTGTGTAATTGTGGAAGAATTGTTTCTCTCAGACTAATACTAAACCAAGTAAGAAAAAAAAACAAGAAATGGTGTTTACACTAAAACATTCAAATTCAGCAGTCTTCTGTAAAGTTCCCGAGAGTTTTGTTTGGATTAAAAGTGGGCGGATGTGCATGTTTTGGGTGTATGCGGGAGGCTTGGAGGGAGCGTGCTTGTCAGCGAGCTTCGATCCAACACACTGCAAACTGAATAGTCGTCAGAGCAGGCAATTAAAAATAAGATTTTTCACATATTCCGGGAGCGGCACTTTTATTATTAAAAAGTCTCCTCATTTTTAATAGAAACCCCACTTAATAGCATAATGGACGTTTTAAAACTCATTTGTCTGAAGTTTGCAATGTTAGTGTGTTGAGTTTATTTTAATGAAGTTTTAACGTATTCGATTGTCTTTTAGCAACATTCATATTTTTGGTATGAAGAGTAAAAAATTTGATTTGATTTAAAAAATTTAGATATTTGCGTGAATCAAAAAAACTAAAAGTTAAGAAAAGATGGGGATAAGAGAATACAAGAAACCCAACAAAACAACACAGGCTGCGTAGGACTTAGATCAACAAACATTAATAATAATTGTCTTTTATGGGTATAAGTTGCAACTACAATTTTTTTCAATTGAAAGGCCATATGACCTACAGTTGATGCAAAAACAAAAACCGATGCACGTCACGAACCCACCCATAGCAAATATTTTGTTGTATGCATGCATGCAAAAATTAATATAGTTTGAATTTTATTGGCCGATAGTTCGCAACTCAACTGTAAACGGTGCGGTGGCGCCAGCTCGTTCGTTGGTTTGGTTTGACGTTTCATGCAAAACTAACCTTAATTGTTCGTGGTTCCGTGTTGCTGTGAGTCTATTCTTTAACAAAAACTCCAGATCTTTTCATAAATAGCAATAAAAAACTGTTCTATTAAGAGAAACAAAAGTGCACATACATATCTCTGTCGATTACATTGTTTACTATTTGTGTAAAATATCGAAGCATTTAACTAGTCGGTGCAAAGAGCTAATACCTTCTCTAAGAAGCTATTTTCAGGAAGAACTTAACAACAATGGCCTATTGTTACCCTTGACAGCAGTACAGAGAGGTAAATTTAAAGAGTATGTTAAGGTCTAGATATTTTATTTCTACTTTTCTAATTTTTAGCGTGTAGCAGCTGCCCTAAATTTGAATATCTCCACTGTAACCGCAATTTCAACAACAGTTAAGGAAATAAAAATATTAGAATCACCTTAAAACAAACGATCTAATTCAAAAAGGGTTGTAAATGTGTGAAGATTGGATATAAGTTCTATCCGTGACACTATTTATGGAATGTATGAAACAAGTCAGTTATATAGTGTAAGTATGGTATGTGAGTAGACGCGTGATCGCAGAGCTCCCAAAGATTCTTTAAATAAGTGGTATTTCTTGGCAATTAATTGCGAAACAGTTAATCAAAGGATTAATCAGCTCATTATCAGCCCTAAATTTGAATATCTCCACTGTAACCGCAATTTCAACAACAGTTAAGGAAATAAAAATATTAGAATCACCTTAAAACAAACGATCTAATTCAAAAAGGGTTGTAAATGTGTGAAGATTGGATATAAGTTCTATCCGTGACACTATTTATGGAATGTATGAAACAAGTCAGTTATATAGTGTAAAGTATGGTATGTGAGTAGACGCGTGATCGCAGAGCTCCCAAAGATTCTTTAAATAAGTGGTATTTCTTGGCAATTAATTGCGAAACAGTTAATCAAAGGATTAATCAGCTCAGTGCGCATCCGGAATTTTTTATCTCGTGAATTAAAAAGTTATATTTCCCAGCTTTTCGGCAATAATCTAATAACCTGTGTTAATAGCCATCAGTGCGCATTGTATTAAAGCAGTGGTTGTAAAAATGTCAACAAGAAGTTCAAGCAAATCGGACCATGATGAAACTGAAAAGCTCATAAATAAGGTTTGTACAACTTTTATTTCCCAAATGGAAGCTAAGATAGATTCTAAGCTGAGTAAGCTCGACAATAAGCTCTCTTTAATGTGTGATTCGTTCAAGAAACTGGATAGCCTTGTCACAAAAAATAGTGAGTCCGTCAATGTACTCCATACTCAATTTGACGTTTTGGAACAAAATAATAAACGCAATTGCCTGCGCATTTCTGGCCTGAATATCCAGGAAAGTAACGATGATCAGCTGCCTAATGGTGTCGCGAGTTTTATAACCAAAAATCTAAAAATTCAGTGCAGCGTTCGTGACTTAGACTATGCATTTACTATTCGAAATAAAAATAATGGTGATGGCACTCGCTCTACAATTTTAGTGCGATTTTTATCAAATATAAAAAAGTGTGAAGTCTTTGCAGCTAAGAAAATGCTAAAAGGTACGGGAGTTACAGTGTACGAGGATCTTACCCGTGTTAGATATGATTTGTTAAGTGCTGTTAAACATAAATACGGCCAGACCAATGCTTGGTCGGCCGGCGGTAAAATCTATTATTGGGATGCATTTAAAAAATCCAAAGTATTGGTAGCTAATAAGAATGACATGTAAACAAGCGTCGGATCTATTGGGTACTGCTGATTTGTTGAGGGTCTTGATCATGGCCGGATACATATTTTTCCTTATCACGTTTTAAAAATAAAATAAAAAACTATTATTTTTTGTATCCTGTTCATACCATTCGCATTCGTTATAAGGATTTAAAACTTTGTTAGGTTTCTTATTAAAGATAATAAAGATTATATTGTTTAAATTCTTGATAGAAGGAAAAATAAAATAAAATAAAATAAAAAACTATTATTTTTTGTATCCTATTCATACCATTCGCATTCGTTATAAGGATTTAAAACTTTGTTAGGTTTCTTATTAAAGATAGTAAAGATTATATTGTTTAAATTCTTGATAGAAAATATACATTAAGTTTATTATTAAATAATATCAATTTACTGAAATTATTAAATATTGATTTTACTATTTAAGTTAAACATAAGAAAAGCTGGCAATAAGGTTAAAAAATGTTATGGAATTTAAGTTTTATTTGGTTGGTTACCTAGAATAAATAATTTTCCTTTTCGTATTGAATATTAGTGATTTGGTTTAAATTGCGTTTTTATCGGGTTAGGCGGACGTTGGGTGTACAGTTGGCATTGTATTGCATTCATGAGAGGTATCCCAATCGGGATTATTTCCTATGATTGCTATGTGTGTGAAACATACAAATATTATGTACACCACTAGGTACTGTATTTTTGTATAAAAAGTAATAATTTTTGTTCTTTGTATTATCCACTTGAAGTCTTTATTTACCTTTGTATAAAATTTGTATTTAGTTTTCTTTTTATTTTTTTTTTCTTCAACAAATGGGATATTCTGCGATGTAGTGTCATGGTGAGCGTAGTTGATGATAATGAGCTCAGCTTCTCACACTTTAATATTCGCTCGCTGTATCCTAGTGTAGATTTATTCTTAAATGTTGTAAACGATGAGCAGATTGATGTCGTCGGGTTGTCGGAAACCTGGCTTAGTCCCGGAATCATGGACAATGTTTTAAAAATTCCAGGTTATCGGTTGTTACGTGAAGATCGTAAGGGAGGCCGTGGTGGAGGAGTGGCGTTCTATGTCAAGGATTACCTTAAGGTAAAGCTGGTGGATTTGCGACAGGGCAATAGCGGTTTGGAGAGCATGTGGATGCAAATCAAGGTAAAGGGTAAGAATATATGTTTTGGTAGTGTTTATCGACCACCCAATTCAAATCTTAATCTATGTTTGGAAGATTTAGAAAATATTTTAACAGTAACAATTCCACAATTCGACTATGTACTCTTTGGTGGCGATTTTAATGTAAATTTTTTAGACGTCGAAAGCAATGCGTATAAATTATTTGACACGTTTCTTGGTAGGTATAGTTTACATCAGTTGATAAAAGAACCGACACGTATGACAAATACAACAAGTACATTAATTGATCTAGTTATCAGTACATCTCTCGATATATTTTTAAAGTCTGAGGTAATTGATATGTCCGATATATCGGATCATTCTATGGTTACATGCCATTTTACGGTTAAAAAAGAGAAACCCGCCTTAAAATTTAGTACTTACAGGGATTACAGCAATTTCAATTATGATCACTTTTTCGCTGACCTTGTAAGGCTAAATTGGGATGACTATTTTGGGTTAAATGATGTTGAAACAATTTTAGAAATATTTAATAAGCACATTGAAGACATACTGGATATTCATGCGCCGATTAAAACTAGTAAATGCACTAAGGCACCTGCACCTTGGCTTACTCCTAATCTAAAGTACATGATTAAACTGCGCAAAAAAGCTTTAAGCAAATACAAACAAAAAAAGACCGATGCGGCCAAAAATGAGTATAAGCAACTTCGTAACCTTGTTACTTCTGCCGTACGCAATGAAAAAAGGGCATTCTTAAACTATAAATTTAGGACGGATCCAAAAAGTTTTTGGCGAACTTTAAAATATATGAATATTTCCAACAACAAGGGCGATAACTTGAATCAACTTGAAAACTCCGAAACTCTAAATAAATTCTTTATTGAGAGTGTGCCCAAACACAATTTTTTAGATAATAATTTTGTAAATAGCCACTATTTGAATCAAATGCATACCGGTATAACAAATGAATTTAGTTTTAGCGTGGTTGATGAGGAAAAAATTACCAAGATTATCTCTGCTATAAAATCAACTGCTAAAGGTGTCGACGGCATCGATATTAAGATTATTTCACTTATTACTCCGCTTCTTATTCCTCAAATAACATTTCTCATAAACAAATGCATTGAAACTAATACTTTCCCTTCACTATGGAAAAAAGCTAATATAATACCTATTCCGAAAGTAAATAATCCTAATAATTTAACAGATTTTCGACCAATCAGTATTCTTTGTACAATGTCTAAAATCCTAGAAAAAGTTATGCATGAACAAATCGATCTACATGTTAAAATGAATCACATATTACCATATACTCAATCTGGATTTCGCGCTGCCCATAGCACAACTACTGCTTTACTCAGTGTTTCTGATGACATCCTAAAAGCTCTCGACACAAATCAAAATACGTGTCTTATACTCCTTGACTACAGTAAGGCCTTTGATGTTATTTCTCACTCTATTCTTTTACAGAAGTTAAAGTACTTTGGTTTTGGAGATGGTGCCATGGGTCTAGTTAAAAGTTATATCACGGATAGGAGTCAGCGCGTTACCTCTCATTCAACAGGTCCTTCCACCTTTTTATCAACTGATAAGGGCGTTCCACAGGGTAGTGTATTAGGACCTCTTTTTTTTTTCCTTATATACTGCCGATTTTTCACGTCATCTTCAACATTGTTCATCGCATCAATACGCTGACGATATGCAACTTTATTTCTCGTTTCCACCAAGTGATTCAGTACAATCGATACACAAAATAAATAACGATTTGAGCATTATATCTACAATTTCTAAGGCTCATGGATTAATGCTAAATAGCGCTAAAACTAAAATGCTAGTATTTGGAGCAAACAAAGAGCAGTTTCTAAATAATAATGATTTTAAAGTGTCATTGGATGGAGTGCAATTAGCGTCTTCTGAGGTAAGTAAAAACTTGGGCATTGAAATGGATGTCAATTTGCGCTTTGAGCAACACATCTCCCTGCTACTGAAAAAATGTTATTTTAAACTTAAACTATTGTACAGATACAAAGATATTTTTAACACGGAAATCAAACTGAGGTTAACTGATTCTCTGGTGCTCTCCACTTTAACCTATGGTTTTACGGTGTATTGGCCTATGCTCACTATCAAAAGTCAAAATTGTTTGCAAAAGATTCAAAACAGTTGTCTTCGGTATTGTTATGGTTTGCGTAAGTTTGACCATATCACCCCTGCTCTACTGAATTCTGGGTGGCTTACCCTTAATGAACGTTATATCCTGAATTTAACAAGTCTAGTTTATAAAGTGTCTAAAAGTAGTTCCCCTAAATATTTGAATGATAAGCTTATTAAAAATAGTGATGTACACGGACGTGTAACTAGAAACCGCGAACAATATGCAACCCCAAAACATTCAACTGCTATTTTTCAACGCTCCTTTTCATTTAACGCTGTTAAGTTTTATAACGCGTTGCCTGGCGATGTTAAACTCTGCTCATCTACTACTGCTTTTAAATCAAAAGCGAAAAATCACATTCAGTCAATGAGAAGCTGACGCTATATAGTGCTATTGACATTAAAACTATGCTCAACATATCAATATATACTTGTCCTCTTATTCGTTCAATGCAAATATTTTTTATAGATAGTTTTTGTCTTTCTTGGTGGTTAGGTAGAATAGCGATTGCTAGACCTCGCCACCAAAATACAATATATATTGTAAAAGTTTTGTTTATGTAAATAAAAGACCTGTTTATTTATTTATTTATTTATATTATTTAAAAATTATAATATTTTACATCGGTTATTCATAAGCTGTAGTTTTTTTTAGAACATCGTGTAACTTTGACAACTTGACTAAGTTAGAAATTAAAAGACATAGAACTGTTTGATAGTTGTCTTAACTCATTAAGAAGCATCTTCAAGAAAATAGGCTTCGGATGGTAAAAAGATTAACTGAGGCGAGGGTTTGTGGAACTTTCGCATGTAGCTTTCAAACGACTGGTATTTTTAAAAGAATATATTAAAGAAAAAGAAGCATTATTAAATCAATTCGTTTTCTTGGATGAATGGTACCATTGGTCGATCTTGACAAGATGAAAATAAAAGAAGTGTTAGATCTACTAAAGTTGATAGTAAAAGGTATTACGCAGTAAACAAATATATAAACTATGGGAAATTTTTGTGTATTTATTTTGTTTTTATGAAAAAAAAAATGTGTAATTCCCTCACTCGGATATCTTGGTTACAAGCTGGCAACACTGTCGATAACTGACGTCACTCGAAGGGTATGACGTGCATCGGTTCTTGTTTTGCATCAACTATATGATACTTTGGTGAATTTATTTAAAATATATCAAAATCAATAAGAATTTAGTTGGCCGAACATTTCTTACTGGTGAAATGTTATGCAATTACACTTACTTTCTTTCTTCTTCCTCTTTCAGCAGTCTGTGGGCCTCATCAATCTCATTGATACCCGGTAAAAACACCAATACACTACCATTTTGGGCACTTTCTTGAGTAGCGTCACTGGTGTCCGTTAGTTTATCGAATACGTTGATTAAAAAGATAAACACTCTCCATACCTCCCTCGATATTTCTGGTCTTCCAATATCAAATTTAGGCATCTAAAATAAAGTAATCAGCACAAAGCTAAGGATTTAAAAATAAAGCAAAAAAGTCAGTTTTTTATTGGTAACCTTAAGAACCCCATAGACTTTGTTCTTTTTCAGCAGTTTTGTCCGTTCGGGTAAAACTATACGGGTAAGAATGTATACTTCCGGTTCTTGTCATCCAATTTTTCACTCGAAGAGACAACATTTTTTTACTCTGTTTTCTAAAACAACCTTGAAGAGAATCAATTGTTTATTTAACCGACTCCTTGTTACGGTGTTAATCATAACGTTATTAATTTAACATTTAAAGCACATCACACGTGTTTTAGAAATATTTTGAGTAAGCAAGTTTGCATCACATCGTTCCTTATTTTTAAACAGCTTTTTCTCGATGTTTTCGTCCATCTGCTCAGTTCTCTCAACATGCTACAAAAATGTTGTATCGTCGGTGAACATTTTAAACTTTCCGGAAAGAAAGAAAACTTTAAAATCTGAAGGAGATAATGTCTTGAACAGAATATGCGTATTTTAAAATTTCCCCTTAATGCTGCATTTGAATGCTTCAAACGCGAAGTCTCTATATCCTGTAGCAGTTTATTATACAATTGTACTGCCTAATATCCGGGACCAGATAGACACCTTCTCGGTCTCCAGTAAGCCGGAATAATGTTCTGCTTGCTTCTGGTGTTATACTATAGCAAGTTTTCAGAGATATACTGGGATTGTTCAGTTAAAATTTGTAAGCCTTTGTGTGCTCCAACTAGAATAGTGTATGAAAGATATGAATGAAATATTGGGAGGTTCTGTTACTGAGTTTCATAGATTTCACAGCTAACCTGAACAAATCCTTGCTCGAATATATTGCAAAGTTCATCTATATGCGGTTAGTTCAGGCTAGTGCAATCCCAAAAAAACCTAGCGCATTTAATGTTTCGATTCACGTTCTCAGGGTCTCCTAGAGAAAAGACAGTCTGTTGGATCTTGCAGTCAGTCAGCAGCAATATGTTCATTATAAACCATTCCTCAGCCCTTCTGCAAGCTTCCTGGGCCTCCAGCGTCTCTTGCAAGGCACCCGACGAGCAACAAATTGTGATGTCACCAGCAAAGATAATGTACTTTGCTTTATTCTTTATAGCAGGTAGATTGTTTATATATTCTGTATCAAGAATATTATGGGTCCCAGACTAGTACCTTGTGGTTGACTTTCTGTACTGTTCACTCTGCTGACATCACTATAGAGATCATTACTTCTTGCGCTCTGTTTGCAAGATAGGACTGCAGAAGTTTAATGCTTTAGGGATAAAAACTGTACTTCTTACATTTCTCTATGGGGATGCTGTGATTAATACAATCAAATGCCTTGGTGAGATCACACAACAATACACTGCTGTGCTCCGGTTTATAAAAGGCTTCGCTTTAACAATATAGGAGATGTAGAGATCCAGAATGACTAATGGACAAACTGTACCTCCTCTAAAACCGTACTGACACTCCAAAAAATTAAAAATTATTTTTTAATGAGTTAACAATGTCTCGAACCTGATTAAAATGTAACAGGAGAAAATAACCACTTGTTCGTTAAAGAAGGCATGATTACGACGTTGGCACACCCGATGCTAATAAAGTTAGTCGTTCTTATGGGGTTTGGAGTTGCACACTTGCCGACTTGAACCGAATGTAAAAATCAAGCATTGGCCGCTAGTTTTGAAGGCCGGCAAGAAGGACGCAATTCTCAGCCACAGTGACCGTTCTACCGGGATGGACAAAACTGCTTAGAACCCTAAAAAATAATATTCAAGCATTTAATAAATCGTCCAATTATTTTTAAAACTACAATAATGGTACTCGCACACTTGTGTAGAGCAAGCTTTTATTGCGCATTATAAAATTGCTTATTATATTCACACAGCAGCAATAAAATGTGTAAAATTGCTACATCAATGAGTTGCGCAACTCAAAAATGTTGAAGATATTTATAAAAGTTGTTCACACGCTATCCACTTATTATGGCGAAACTTAAGTTGCAATTTTTAATATGTATTGCAACATAAATGTAGAGCATTGTAAAATTCCCATGTAATTTTGTACCGATCAGCCGTACCATCTCCGCTTTTAAATTTCTTGTGTCCTTAAACTGTGGATTTTCTGTTTTATTTCCTCAGTGGGAAGTTTTTAATAAATCAGCACTGCTACATACTCCCTTTTCCCTTTATAGTCTAACCTTGATATCAGTCAATTCCACATTACATGAGCCACAATACATAACCAACATATCGGTCTATATTTATATTTCACCACAAGTGTACGCAATTTGAAAAGTGTAGCGCTATTTGGTAACTTGCGCAACACAAAAAGTGGACAAGTATGTGAGTACCTTAACAAGTAGAATTTTTAAGCAATATTTTTTGTTTTTGTGGTAGTTATTATAAAAACCAAATACAGTAGAGTCTCGCTATAGTTAACATACTATATAATGAACTGTCCACTCCAGTGAACACACAAGTATTAACATCAATCTCTGAATAGTGAACAAATGAAACCTCGCTAGAGCGAAATTACACACATACAGATAAAAAATGTAAGATCAATAACGTCGCACTCGAAACAAACGGAATTCGAATGAGGAAGAAAACATCCCTTTAAGTATTTTAAAATTACGATTAAAGGAGATCCGGAATATCCAGAAGCTGAAATTATGAACACCATAAAGGTCATGAACACCAGTGTAAGTTAAAAAATAAAAAATCTACGTAGATAGGTATGTGTGTTCTTAAAATGACAATTTATGGGTATAGGATCGGAATGGTGTTGAAGTTTGGAACAAGGACCGCCAGCCAGCTAATGAGCCAAATGAAGAAATTGAAATACAGGATGCTGCAAATCTCATTGTAACAGACATGTTGATTTCCACTGGTGAAGCCTTGAAATCTTTAAATACTGTTACTCAATGGGCTGAAAAAAATTCGAATGAACTGGAATATTCTAGTGTAGTTGCTCTTCAAGACTTGAGAGCTAAATTGATTCAAAAAATTGACATTATCCCAACAAAGCAATAGTACTTTGTTTTATTACGAGTAAAAGCAATACTATTTATGACGAGTCTGAAAGTTTTAGTTTAACATAGATTGTACTTGTTATTGGTATTTCTGATGCATGCCGATGTGAAAAAATTGTAAAAATGACCGTTGATGACATACAAGACTTAGGATCTGCCATTCACATAAGAATTCCTGATAGTAAAACTAGAAAACCGCGATCGTTTACTATTGTTGGGGAACAATATTTAAGCATATATAAAAAATATGCATGATTACGCCCAGAAGGCATGAATGAAAAGATTCTTTTTAAAATTTGTAAATGGTCGCTGTTGTCGCAGGGTAATGGGAATTCATAAGATAAGTACTGTTCCTAAGGAAGCTGCAGTTTTCTTAAAATTACCTGATGCCACAGAATATATCAGTCACTGTTTAAGGAGAACTTCAGCTACACTGCTTGTAGATGCAGGTGCAGAGATTACGTGTTTAAAGCGCCACGGGAGATGGAAATCCAGTAGTGTAACTGAAGGGTACATTGAGGAATCGATGACCAACAAGAAAGATATTGCAAAAAAAATTTTACAACCTCATTTTACTGAACCAATCCCTATTAACATTGACATAAATTCAACAGCAGTGGTTCCACAATTAAATTAAATATATTTTTTTCATCCTAGGATTTAGCTTTATTTTACGTTTTTTTTTAAATTTCTATTACAGACATATACATTTGTACAATACACATACTATTTTTTTTATTAGGATACATATTTCATTTGATTTTATGATTAAAATAGGTATGTACCTACTTTATAGCTTAAAATATTCAGTTATTCAGTAATAAACACCTTGTAGTATCCATCTTGTATATTTTTATCAGCACTGTAAATAATGCATGACCTCGGTGGAGTGAAGTGATAAAGCCGTTCATTAATTAGTTCACTATGAGACTCTACTGTAATTAGTCATTATAGTGTTGATTATAACTAGTTTATGAGCATTATAGAAAAAACTATAAAATAAAGGAAGAAAGAATATCACTGTTCAATGTCTTCTAAAATGACTATAAAATTGATGTTAATACAATACCCAAAACTTAAAATGTTATTGCACAAATTAGAAATCCTCTCTTATTAAAATGCTTACATGCTACCTCATAATTATCTATACTTACATTGCCTTGCAACTGCTTCATATGGTCCAAGTAGTAAACAGTTTTATTAAATTGAGACAGCTTACTAACTTTTATAATCGGTGCTGGGATGGACTGACCTGAAATCTGCTTCCTATAGTAAAACGCAAATTCTTCTGCATTTATGGTAGCTGACATAAGAATAACCTACAAATAAATTTAATACACATTTAAAAACCAACCAACAACAATATTGGAGTAAAAATAAACAGGTTCTAGTTCATATAGATGTTGATCAACATATCACCAATTCTATTTCGAACGGAACAGAACAGAACCAATTGCAAATATTGCTCTAACCATATTCTTTGCTGTGACTCAAAGCATGTAATAAACTTTTTTGGTTTACCTTCGTTTGTGGTGAATTTGTAAACAAGAACTTTCTCACAACAAGCAGCAAAAAGTCCAATTCTTGGTTACGTTCATGAACTTCATCAATTATAATGTGCGTGTATTCTCTTAAAGATTTGCTTCGGATAAGCTTTTGAAGCAGAACACCCAGTGTCACATAAGTTATTATTTGATCAGGAGAAACTTTTTTTTCTAATCCGACCTATAAAATAAATAATAGCAAAATATAGAAACCAACCAACCAGGATTTACAGTGCACCTTTGAAGTTTAACATAATGTAGTAGTATATTTGAAATCTAAATAAGTAACAAAACAGCTCACCTGATATCCACAGACAGTACCCAGTGTCCATCCTCTTTCTTCGCAAACTCTTTTAGCAACGTTTATTGTAGCGATTTTTCTTGGTTGGGTAACCACAATGTTACAGTAATGATTCTTTTCCCTGAAGCTATCCATGATCATTTGAGGAACTTGGGTAGTTTTACCTAGAAAGGAACCACATATAAAAAGTAAACCATTGCTAGGAATACTAAACATAAGAATTCAGTACTTAACTAAAAGAAAATAATTGAATTAACATAATTACCACATCCAGTAGGTCCTTCAATAACAATTATTGGATTTAGTTCAATTCTGGATATAATCTGATTTTTGTAGGAATCAATTGGCAGCTCTTTTTTAATATCTGTATTTAATCTGAAGTTGTGTCTCTGGTAAACATCAGATGGGTGAGGTTTACCCTCAGGTGCAATGCTGTCAACTTGAGAAAAGTCACAATGTGAACTCTAAAATTAAAAATGACATTATATCAATCACCAGGACCTAAACCTAAGCAAATTATTGTAAAATCAAAAGTAACTAAATAAGTCAGTTGCAATTTACCATTCAGATGCTAATAACTAAAGGGCGGAATATATGCAAAATGCATATACATATATGCATTTTTTGCATATTTTGTCAATTTTATAATAAAATGCATATTTTTCCCAAATTATTATTTTATGATCATATTTTTGTTTTCGGCGTTATCAAAAAATTAAAAACGCCCGGTCATGAAAACTCGTAGACTCATAGGTTTAATGTCCAATCCGGCACTTGTTTCAGGGATTTTCCAATCTGAAGATAATTATACAATAATGAATATTTACGTTTTGGTTATACACAAAGTATTTATTGGGGGTCTCCGGAGTTTGCAGGTATATTGTTAGGGGTTATTTATTGTCATTTAATAATGCCTTATTATTACCTGCTTAACAAACTGTATTTATATCGGGTTGTAATAAGTTCTTCTGTTTTAGTTTGTTGAAAGATTTCAGTATTTTCAGTGTGAAACTAGTGATTTCAAATTTGTATTCAAAATGTCTAAAGTGGCAAAAATGTCTCCGTGGATTAAAAATTACCCAGAGTTAGAGTTTAGTGAAGAAAAGGCCTTCTGGAAAGCTTGTGCAAAAATAATTGTTTGTGAACAGAAGTTCCAAATCGATCAATATTTGAAAACACCGCAGCATAAATCAAAGTTACAAAAAATTAATTAAATCGAAAAAATTCTAAATGTTGGAGAAAAATCGAAATCTGAAAAGGAAATTCTTCGAGAAGACTTATGCGAGGCTTTGGTCGCAGCAAACATACCCTTACAAAATTGCAAAATCCGCAATTTAGAGGATTTTTGCAAAAATATTGTCAACAAACCATTCCTGACGAATCCACGCTAAGAAAGAAGAATGTCCATTAAGTATACGAAACCGTTTTTGAAGAAATTAGAGCTTTACTGGGTGATTACATTTTTAACATTATTACCCAGTGGGGAACATTAGGGCCGCAATATTCTACGCAGAACATTTCGAAGCCATTAAAGAACTAATTTTGGATTTAGATGACGATTCGCAGTGTGTTGCGCAAAGAAAAGAGTTGTTAAAAAGTGCAAAGTCAAAATCTTGTTTTTATTAAGGTTAATTTCAGTTTTATACCGGACATAATATCCTCGTTAAAGAGTAGAAATTTAAGTTTAAGATACTCAATTAGCATTGTTGAAACTTTTTCCGCTAAATGTAACACCATTCCTTGTAAAGTAGGAGGTCAAGTAAGGAACAAATAGGATGTAAAAAAGAATGAAGGATTTAAATACTCAACTGCAGTTAAAAGCATTTATGAAGGTAAACAATCCAACGAAGTTGTATCTTGGCCTTATACTTTACTACCTAAGTTGCAGTATTGTCCGATTACATCAATAGATGTTGAAATAAGCTTTTCTTTGTATAAACATATTTTTACTGATAGAAGACACTCCAAAATATTTAGTAATAAATGTATTTTATACAATTTCAAGTTAAAAAAATTGTTTACTTTTATTTTTCCTTTGCATTTTTTTTTTAATAAACATCTTTTTTAGAATCGCGTGTTCTATAATAAATTAAGAAATATTGCATACCAGTATGCATATTTGGTAAAAAAAATGCATATATAACTGCATATTTTAATTTAAGTGCATATATTCCGCCCTTTAGTAATAACTATAGTTAGGACTTTGTTTTTAAAGTTTTAAAAGAAGTACAAGCAAAGACATTCTTCTAATGAAGTCATAAAATCGAGCATTTGCTTACCACATCATCACCAAATCCTGAGGGAGCAGGTTCTGCGGCATACCTCCTCAACTCTGTTGAAACAAATTCCTGTTCATAAGGCTTGTCGACATCTGGTTCTCCTTCACTGTCAGAATCAAAGTCATCATCTCTGTAAACTGGAAACACTCGGCCATTTACTCTACCTACAGGGTAGGTAGGTTTCTTTTCGAATTTGGCAAGAAGAGAGTTCATTTTAACCTGAAATATTTAAGAAACATTGATTGTAAGTATTTGGTTTGTTTTCTTTACCAAATGGAGCATAATATTATCAATTGTTGTTGAATATATAATACATTTCAAACTTATAAAAATATAGAGGGGTAAAAAAAAACGTAATTATAATTTAAAAACTCTTCCATTTTGCAGCTAGTAACCAGTTGAACCTTTTTTCACAAAATTAGAATGGTAACATAACGTAAACATAAAAACATTCTAAATAATAAAATTAAGACCTGAAAATCAGCACCAACCCCTTTCAGATTACCTTGAACAGGAATGATTTAAAAGTGGCCTACAATTTGTAGGAAAATCTGGCAAAACTTCCTTTCCCCTTGTATTATTTTGAGTATATTATACAGGGTGTCAATTTGAAAACTTTCAATGCAAATATGTCAATTGCTACAAAAGTTAGAACAACGCGATTTGCTATAAATGTTATTTGGGTAGGGGAGTAGATAAAGCTAAGCGGGTTCGGGCCCAAAATCCCATAAGAAATAACATGGGACCTAAAACTCGTAATTTTAGTGCCATTTTAGGGCGTGGTCACTTGGTCCGGCGCAAGCCTCAGACCCGCGGCGGAGGAAGCCTCCACAACAGGCGTTGAGCGCGCATGATGATCGAAGGCGATACCGCGAGACCCTATGCATAATTCGCGAGGCTAGCTCAGGCAGGTCAGCGACCCCGAGCGGTGGTGACCCGATGGTTACCCGATGATCGCCCGAGGGTATCCGATGCCGGTAATATAGGGCCCTATTGACCTGTGTGGAACCCTCCACTGCTGTCACCTAACCCCCCACACATTATTCTAACCTAACTTTTGTCCCAACGGAACCCAGATCACGTGTTACCCCGATTATTAGTAATATCTAAAGTCCCTGTATTGGAAAGTCTGGACACGAGCGGTCGTTCACGCGATTGGTTGGCCTCGAGCTAAGAAATTAATGGCGGCTCCAATAAGAGAAGCGCAGATGACTTATTCGCAGCTATGTTCACATCATTCGCAATCTGTCAAATCGTTTGTTTACTTTTAGAAAACCTAAAGTCCCTGTATTGGAAAGTCTGGACACGAGCTATAAAGCCCGTGTGTAAGAAAGAGAACTCTGTGTCCTTTTCTATTTCCTCCTTTTAAGAAATTAATGGCGCCCGGGCGTGCGCGCGGTGTCAGTCTCTCCTGTCATGTTATGTCATGTGTTTTAAAAATGCAAACATGCAGCTATCCCGGTTGCAAAAATTATACCAATCATGGGAGAAAATGTTATATGGCCTCATTTCCCTCGGATGAGAACAGACGTGAGAGATGGATAATTAATGTTGGCCGAAAGAACTGGACACCATCAAAAAATTCATTCATATGCGAGGTATAATAACTTTTAGCACCATCGCGGATGGGGTGGTTTGTAATAGCAGTTTGAATTAAATTTCAGATATGATAAGACAATTTATTTATTTTTTAATATTATAATTGATTAATTTATAAGCTTATATTTATTAAAAGAGCATTACAGTAGTACTTGTGTCTTCTATAATTTAATTATTAAATATATTAAAATTAGTAGACGATTCAAGAATTAGTAAATAAATCCACATGCATGTTATGTTTCCAAAAGCACAATATTTGTTTATAATATAGGTACCTACATACCTGTGATCTCCATAGCAAATCTAAAAAATGATATTCCTTCGCCGGTTTTAGAAGGGCGTTCGGGGTAAGCTCCCGATATGCCACCTTTCTGCTTCTTTACTCCCGACATTAAAATCAAAAGAAATCCTTTCTAAATTATAAAAAACCAAAAAAACAAATCACTTTTCACTTTAAACTGCAGAAAAAAAAAATATTTGTTGGGTTTTCTAAAAGTAAACAAACGATTTGACAGATTGCGAATGATGTGAACATAGCTGCGAATAAGTCATCTGCGCTTCTCTTATTGGAGCCGCCATTAATTTCTTAGCTCGAGGCCAACCAATCGCGTGAACGACCGCTCGTGTCCAGACTTTCCAATACAGGGACTTTAGTAATATCATTGTAGGGGTGCCACCTAACGGGGAGAGATGTACGTACCTGTTATCTTGAGACCTGTAGCGCCACCTGCTTTTCATATAAGGCATCTTGTTTACCGCGATGGTAGGTATGACGTTGTAAATCAGTTAAAATATTTTTCCTACTCGCGTGCGGTAAAGTACACTTTACAGCACTCATTTTCGTGTCGTAAGTAGTACTTTACCGCACTCAGTGCGGTAAAATTTCTTTACCGCACTCTTATAAATTTTATTATATGCGTAATATGTTCTATTTAATTTACTACATTATGATGCTAACCACAACTAACGGCGATAAGTATCACATCATTACGAATATTTTTACTAGGTACCTATTTTTGGTCTCATACTTTTATACGTTTCTTCTCTACTTATATAATGAAACACCCTGTACCTAAAATATTATAAATAATTTTATGTCATAATTTTTATGACAGGAATTTGATTAAACGTCTGATCTAGATGGTATTAGTCAAAATCTGCTCGACTGCATTGCATTGTATTCCCATAGCAACAACTCATTATTATATTTCGCGTCTGTAGATACCATCTAAACAGTTCAGTTAATTTCGCGTGTTTCGTGGTTCAAATTTTTCATTTTCTAATATAAAGCTGTGGTATAACGTTTATTCTTGAGAGATGGAGAGCTCCGATGAAGAAATATCTGAAGCAGCGAATGCAGCAATCGGCTCTTTAATTCCACAAAAGTCCCAGGACCGGTACAATAAAGAATATGAACAATTACAAACATGGTGCAAAGAAAAAAAAGCGTCAGGAATTAACGAAGAGGTACTTTTGGCATATTTTTATAAAATATCGAAAAAATATTCACCTTCAAGCTTATGGTCAAAGTTTTCTATGTTAAAACTAACGTTACAAGTAAAGGAAAACATTGATATTCAAAGATTCTATAAGTTAACGTCATACATAAAGCGACTAAATGTAGGTTATAAGCCTAAAAAATCCAAGGTTTTGGAAAAAGAACAGACAGAGCAGTTTCTAATCGAAGCACCCAATGAAGTTTACCTTATGATTAAGGTAGCTGCCATTTTCGGTATTGCAGGCGCCTGTCGCCGTGAAGAATTAATGAAATTAACGGTTGATGACGTTGAAGATAAAGAAGATTTGCTGGTTGTATCAATAAAGGCGACAAAGACAAATATTTCACGAAAATTTGTCGTCTGCGATCCTGGAAATATAAGAATAAGTTACCTAGGCTTATTCAGAAAATATGTAGCTTTGCGCCCTGGTGCCACCCCGCATAGACGTTTTTTTATACAATATAAAGCTGGAAAATGCTCACAACAATGCGTGGGCATTAACACTATCGGAAAAATGCCAGCAAATATTGCTGGATTTTTACATCTATCCAATCCAGAGATGTATACCGGGCACTGCTTTAGAAGATCATCGGCAACTATGCTTGCAGAATCTGGCAGCAACATAACAAACATTAAGAGGCACGGTGGATGGAAATCCACCTCTGTAGCAGAGTCGTACATAGAAGATTCCTTGCAAAATAAAAAAAGGATTGCTCAAAACATTCTGCAAAGCTTTAGTACCCCAAATAGAAGCACTGAGCAGTGTTCAACTTTAACATCAACGTCAGTAGCAGTGACAGAGACTTTAGAGGATGCTCCTGGTCTATCAACACGAAACAACCCAACGCCTACACCTTTAGCAATTTTCAGGTCACAACAATCTACTGTACCATGCATGGCGCAAGAAAATAACGCTTCTGTAATTTACAAAAACTGCTCAACTACATCTGATGAACAAAATCAAGCTCGCTCAGCACTTAATTTGCATTGCGCTACAAATTGTACATTTAATTTTAATATTTATCGTTAGCTATATTTTTATATTATAATGTTTGTATGTAATAAATATTTTTAAAAAATATTGTTTCTTTTTGTATTAATTTTGTAATATACTTCTTTTTTTTACCGGTGCGGTAAAGATTCTTTACCGCACTCAGTGCTGTAAAGATTCTTTACCGCACTGTATTAATTTTATTCAAAAAATGCAATTGATGTACTTGCATTCGCGCAATGCATAATATAAAAATATTTATAGCTTTTAACAATTAATATTTGTTACTTTTTATAAATTTTTTCTTTTAAATTTGATTTTTGTTCCAAATATTATTGCTCGAAGGAAAAATTGTGTACCTACCACGTGCGTAAAGTGTCTTTACCGCCCTTAACGGCTTGCCCGAACTCCGCTTCGCGTCGTTCGTGCAACTGCCGTCGCGTGCGGTAAAGGACCACTTTCCGCACTTGTTAGGTAAATAACTATTAAAATATAATAATAACAGAAAAAAAGTTTTTGTCCTCGGTGGGATTTGAACCATAATCCTCTGGGGCCAAACCTCAAAGCCTTGCAAAATACGCTACGAGAGCATATAGATTAAAACTGCTAAACAATGTTAGACAACGTGAAACCACGGGGGCACATCTGATTAGATTGCTGGAACAAAAGGTCCTTAGTGGGGTTATGGTGGTGTTTTATAATGTACAAAATTAGGGTAAACCAAGCTGGACCCTCCAATGTTAATTTTCGGAGGGATTTTTATGGCTCATATCTCCGGAACCAATGGGCCTAGGATATTGCGCATGCGTAGTTGGGGTCTATGAAATGGGTTCTTGCGCGTGACCCGAAAACGACACCTGTCACCTGTCAATTAAGAACTGTCACCTGTCAGATGTCACCTGTCAAATGTCAAAATCGACAGCTGATGTATGTCACGTGTTTAGGGTGACGTCATGAGTCGTTTAAAAAAAGAACCGGGTTGATCGGGCCAATAGGGCCAAAGTTGATATAGCTAATGCCCGAACGGCAGGAGGGTGAAAGATTGCAAATACATATCGCGGGTTTAGGATGACGTCATGAGTCGTTTAAAAAGAAGAACGGGGTTGATCGGGCCAATAGGGCCAAAGTTGATATAGCTAATGCCCGAACGGCAGGGGGGTGAAAGATTGCAAATACATATCGCGTGTTTAGGGTGATGAAATAAGTTGTTTAAAAAAAGGACGGGGTTGATCGGGCCAAATCACAAAAGTATTTTGAGGATCCCCCTGTATTTCAAATTTTATTATATCCTTCAAGCTTTTAATTGAATTTTAATAATCGATTGTCAGTTCAAAGGATGGAAAATAACCTTAACGAGTGCGATGCAAATGTAGTATCATTATGCAAAACACTAATTATACACGAGGCTTGTCTAGATAATGATTTATTTATGCTAATTGACTACTGCTAATTTACAACAATATTTTGTGTCATTTATATGCAAAAGTGCATTTCTTAAACAGATAATTACTTGCATAATTTTATACAAAAATCTATACAGGGAAGATGTAAAGTAAGTATACAAAGACCTCCCAGGCCCCCCAAATTCCCTAAAATATATATTCCCGACGAAATTGTGACCTTAGTATAGCTAATACATGTCGCGTGTTTAGGGTGACGTCATAAGTTGTTTAAAAAAGGAATGGGGTTAATTGAGTAAATAGAGCCAAATTTAACAGTCCGTATGTGCAAAAAAAAAAAAATTGTTTCGCGGATATGAGTTATATATTAAATAAAAGAAAAGACATCAAAATTATAGAAAATTATTTATTTATCTATACCTTGACTTAATAAAGGTATGCAATAGATTAATTAGTAAAATGGTACAAGATACGCATATAAATACAATTAAACTAAGCACACCATGTGTTCCAGCATATCCATCCACTATTGGAGAATTGTGAGAAGCATTTTGGTTTATTAGCGTCCTCCACTCGGTTTCGCCAAAAGTCAGGTCTCTAAACTGAAACCTAACCTTATATCGCAAATCACCAACTGTTGGAGCGTTTGATTTAAAAACAGCCGTATGTCTATTATCAATTTGTTCATATGTCATTTGAAGCCATGTGTTGTTTGCAGAAAAGGGTGGAGTTCCCAACATTACCGATGCATTCAATACATTATACGGAGCGTAAACGTAAAACACATTTTGTACTAAGGCAGTCAAGAGAATATAGGATGAACTTAACGCCGCCATGACTGTAGGTAGAATGATCTAAACTCCATTCCCTAAAACCTTTATTACTTCACGAGATTGGTACCAGACGCTCATAAAAATTATAAATATTACTAGCATACAAATGGCGTCGGTATATGAGAAACTCTTGTTTTTCTTCTCTTTTGTACACTTTATCGGTTTATTTTTTCCCAATTGGCGGCATCTCCATAAGACTTTAGCTAGCTCACAATGCTTGAAATTCTTATAATGATCCTTCAAAGGATCATCTCCCACATACCAACCATCAAACTCACAATGACAAAATGAACACCTGACAATATCCAATCTCTCAGTGTAATAAAACCCCGCACTTGCCAACTCTTCAGGATTGAGCTTGCTAGGCCAATTAGCGAACGTAATTAGCCTATCTTCAAAATTACGAAGCAAACTATAACCATCATCTCCACACATTTTAGGAGATGTTGCTATCTAAAGTGTTGTAAGAATACTATAAAATAAAACCAATAAAACGGGTTAATATACATTTATTATCATCAAATATTACACATTTGTATTCTATCAAAGTCATCTAGTACCTTCTTGGGATTAAAGTGTATTAGTTCCAACATGTAAATAGCTTGTTCAGACATGTTTAAACTACAAATATTTTTAATAATTTTAAAAAAGTTTCCTTGGATGTCTTCATTAATGTTCATATAATTTAAAAAGTTATCATAAAATACCATAAAATCTAAATTTTTTATCAGGTTCAATCTATAATTAATAATGTGACTTATACTAACAAATGAGGTTATGTCATGAGAACAGAAACATAACGTTGTATTATTACACACAAGATTTATTATTTTTTCACTCAACAATGTAACGGACGACACTGTAAAATTTTCAGTTTCAGAATCAATTCTTAATAATGTATCATCTTCAACCATTTTGGACGCGATTTCGAGAAACTCATGCCACTCGAAATTGGCTAGTGATGCTGCAACTTTTTCCTCAGGTAAATTTAAAACAGTATTTATTAACTTCACACTCGGCACCATTCCTCTAGCTACACTAAGGCCAACGATTATCTTATAATTTCCAGCGGAATAATGTACCTCGTTCAACAGCTTTTTCTCATTCTTAATGTCTTCTCTACTTCTTAATATCATGCTATCAAGATATCTCCAAGGAGACAAACTTCTTGAATCTTCTTCAACAACGTATTCGCCCATGACTAAATAAGTACTGAAACCATCCAAGCAAATTATCGACTTTACTCTGACTACCCCACTCCTGAATATTTATTAATATTAAGTTCTAGGAATAAAAGTTGCGACAAGGCCCACCCGCTACCCATCTCGGTAAATTCTAAAGCTTTTTTAAGTAGGTTATTTTTATATAGTTCAAACACATGTTCTAAATTAGTACCTGGATGAATCACACCATATCTCGAATTATGATTTAATTTCTTGTTCCTGCGTTGATGGTTGTAGACACCATAAAGTTCCATATTCATTGATATAGTTCGATGAAGACTCAACTGCTCCGCTAACACCGTTAGAACCTTATGTTTCAAGTCTTTCAGGAACAGCTTAACATCAGTCAAATTATTATTTGTCGATATGTGATAGGTATTCACTCTATTCTTAAAAGCTGTTTGAATAAGTTTAATACCAGAACCTACAATCTCCCCACAGTTTTCCTTATGTTTCGTTGTACGATTATGACCTTTAATCACCTCACAGCGGCACTGTTTGCAGTATATCTTATACTATAATACTAGCTGATTATTACGAAATATGACGTATTTATCCAAATGAGTCTGCATAACACTCAATTCTAGCAAACTAAACAACATCTTTTATCATGTCCACCCAGCTGTTGTGTGAATTATCAAAGCCAAGCCACTTGACAAACATTTTCTTCCCCTTTTTCCGTATAATTCTTTCAATAAGAAATACATCGGGCTGTTTAGTTTTCTGTAATTCCGCTTCATAAAATCCTCCACTGATTGGTCGTCCCTGCATATCCTCCAATATATAGGTTGTAGGATTTGTTATATTAACCTTGGAAATTTTGAAAAGCTCGGTTGTCCAATTAGGTACATAACCCTTTTCAAAGACATGCTTGGATTTACTTATACGAACAATGTCCCCAACCTCAAATTTTCGTTTCCCCACAACCTTTAGATGTGTATATACAGAGTTTAATAACTTATCCGCGTTACTCTTATTAACATCCGACGGCTTCATGCCAATCGTGTGATGTTTAGTAGCATTGTATGTATTCACGATTTCCTCCAAAAAATCAATCCATCGATGATTTCCATTTAAAGTAAACAATCTAAAAAGCTTTTCTTTAATTGTTCGAATTACTCGCTCCGCAATTGAAGCCTTCAAGATACTGAAAGTGCTATAATGATGTATTTTATGCGTCTTCATAAGATTTTGAAAACTTGTATTGTAGTATTCCTTTCCATTATCTGTAACTAACTTTTTCGGGATTCGCTTGGAGTGTCTAAAAATATTTTCCATCGCTTTGGTTACTTCTTGAGCAGTTTTCGTCTTTATGGGTCTTGCCCAGAGAAATTTCGAAAACGAATCGATAACAACAAGTATGTATTTATACCCCCTATTTTCGCGCGCATATTGATCGAGTTGCGCAAGATCGGATGCAAATGTATCATCTAAACCATATTGGATAAATCTACGACGTTTAAATTTCGAACGAGCTGGGGCGTGTAACTCTTTAACAACCTGTTCTCGCGCCTTAGTGATGATACCCTTGGGCATTTTGTTAATAAAGTGAAATATTTGAAACATGTTAGGCAATTTATATACCCCTATCAACTGTATCTGCTAATTTAGTTACTTTTTCATCAAGTTTCTTCAAGTCTGCAGCTAAAGGTGCAAAAGAATTTTCGATTTTTACATGCATGTAACTATGTAAGAGGTCCTCGAGTTTATCGAACTCTGGTTGCACTATTTTCATGGCTTCTTGCTGGTAATTGTCAACTAATTTCAATTTAACATCAATTGCATTAAAACGATCATTAATTGTTGAAATATCTCTTGTTATTCTTGAAATACTGGTAGAAGACTTTAGCAAACGATCATTTAAATCGCGTAATTCTGCAGATACAGCCTTCATGCGACCTTCGATGCTATTGGTAGTATCGTTAACCAGCTTAACACACTCGTTTGAAGAAGCAATAATTTTCATGTAAATAACAGAAATTGCATCATCTAAAAATTTTTTATTAACGCCATCTGTATCATCTGTTGGGGGACTGACGTTACAAAGCTTATGTTCCCTAAAATTGTAATCACCATCCCTAGTGAAGGAAAGTATGGTGGGTGCTGGTAAAACTCTCGGAACCCTGTAGGGGGAAGGTAAAGAACGTCCAAACTTATTCATGATTAATACTTTAATGATGCTTTTAAGGAATTACATGTTTATTTATAGAATTCAATAATTCCAAGTCTCTGCAATTCCTGTAAAATATTCTGAATCTCGTTCCAATTATTATTATTACCAACATGTTCGGAGGCCTCAAGCTTCTTCATTCGCTCAACTAGCTCATTTACATCATCGTAATATACAAATTCCTTTGGTCTTTCGTTGTACTCCATTAATGCATTCCCAGATTTCAGTTTAGATCTTGTTACAGGCATTCTACTAATAGGCGGTGTTTTGTTCGAAGAACTTCTAAGATTTCTAGCATGAGAAGATGCTGATGATTGCAACAAGGACGTTGATCCTCGTGTTGAAGATGTTAGTAGCGGTTTAATAATATTTTTATATTTTTCCGATTTGCTACCTTTTAGTTGACCATTACTTAACCGCCTATATGCATTAGTGCGCACTAATATGTCTTTATAATGCACATCATCATCTTTCTTACGATTGATGGGATTCTTTAAAAACAATAACTCATATAGACCCTGACTTCCTGGATAAGCGACATCGCCTACTTTAATGTCTCCATTTTGCAAAAAGTCCACCGACAGAGAACCCATTGTCCATTTACCATTTTCAAAATTGTATGTTAGACCTTGTGAGTCATCCAAATCAGGGGAACTTGTCCAATACATTTTTAAATATTCGTGAGAAATTGGAGGATATTGACTGGTAAATTCCTCGAAAATTGCCGGATTCGTTCTCATAGTAGTTTCAAATACCTCCTTTAAATCTTGTGGGGTATTCTCTTCAAACACATCATCCTCGATTTCCTCATTATCAACCAAATCTCCATACATAACTTCCGCTTCTCTGGGCAAAAATTGAACTTCTTCTGGTTTTGATTTTACAATCGTCTCTGTCGGTTCAGTTTTAATCTTTGGCTTCTTGGCTCTCTTTTCCATAAGCGGTACAAGCATATTTAGCGGGGTAGTAACTGGTGTTAAAAACTTGTTAAGCGCAGCATCTTCTTCGTTTCTTTCCAGCTTTAAAGCCAAGTATTTCCTTCTTATTGTATTAGAGGCATCAATTATGCGACGTTTAACATTCTTATCATAGCTGTTAAATTGTCGAGACATTGCGACTAAATGGTCTATACTTTACAATGATGACGGTGATACTAACTACATATGATGACGTTATAGTATTATATAAGTATCGAATTTACTACGATATCTGCCTTTATTAATGTCGTTGTCTTTAACCATGACTAAAAACCCATATTTATCATTCCAACATTCAGAGCAAATGCGTTTAAACGAATCGAAAGACATGTCCGTGTTTACATGATCGCTATAAATATGTTTCAAGTTTAGCTCGTCTTGTTTAAACAAAACTAACACGTTGGCATTATCGCGAATCAACTGTTTGGGTACTTTTGAATATGTTTGCGAGAGATAGAATGAGTCGATATCATTATGACGGCCCATACAGAAATAATTTCTAATTTTATCCTGTTTCTCGCAAGCCACATCGTCAAAGATGAATACAGAGTCGGGTTGAGCAGTTGACGGGTCTATTACATCATCATTCTCACC